>LR990115.1:15148252-16398252 GCA_905147225.2 Euproctis similis
GTTACTTATTTTGTCATTATTTTTGTGTCTGGTGAGTTTTCGGATCCTTTTCACCCACAGCTTGAATTCGAAGTTTCTGATTCTAGTTTGTCTATTCTTATAATAAAGTATAATAATACAGCATTATAAATGGGACAAAAAATATATTCCGACCCGTTTACACTTGGAACCAATTTGGTGATTTGAAGCTTGAATGCCTCTCCCTACACTTGGATAGTCTGTACATAAAATAACTTCACGCCTTTGTTACCGGAAGGTATAGGCAGCGGCTGTTAAGCCTCGCCTCGCCGTTATGTTTACGTCCCAAATGGAATAGGTGGCGAACCTATTGTCATACCGGGCACAAAGTTTTTCAGTCATCGATATTTATCACACATAACTTCCGAAAACAATTTCGAAAAGTCATTGGTGTGAGCCAGTGTCTGGAATCGAATCGGGACCTCTGGATCAGAAGCCGTGTTCTCGACCACTGCGACTTCCTGTGTCTGTATATAAATAGAATATAATAGAATACACTTTGTTGTGCAATATTTAAGAAATATATTTCAGTAAAAAGTCAGTGGTAAATGTTAAGTTTAGTAAGTGATTATGCAGCTTACAGTAAATGATAGGTTGGTATGTGATGATGCAGCATATGAGGAGTTATCTTTTTAGACGAAAATTAAAAAAATCATATCTCGGCTTTCCCGAACAATGAACTGGAAACTGTACATTTTCATCCGGGTTCAACAGTGACTTGTGTATGTATGATGTAACATAACTTCATGCCTTTTTCTACCCGAAGGTATTAGTACTGGCTATTAAGCCTTAACTCGCCGTTATGTTAACGTCCCAAATGGCGAATCTATTGCCACACATTGCTTTCGAAAGAGTTTCTATAAGTCATTGATGTGAGCCTCGACAACGGGACCACCGAGACTGTATGGTGTATTTCAGGATAAAAGATAAAAAAACCCGAAATCTTGCTACTGGAATTCCGGTATCCTAGGAGTGAGCGGAGGGGGGGGGGCATGACAGTGGAAATGACAGCTGTGATTGACCTGACCTTTTGATTAGGAAGTGCTTCACACTCCAGCGCCATTGTGCTCTGGGTTGTTGGATATTTTTTTCGAATAGTAAAAAATATAAAAATATAAATTAATGGGCTTAAAAATTTTAACCTTACACAAATATACTTCCTTAAACTATTACAATAGTCCAGATTTTTTCTATAAAACCAAGATCCTTTATCATCATCATCATCATCAGCCTATTGCAGTGCACTGCTGGACATAGGCCTCTCCCAATCTCCTTTATAATACATATTTATACTTTTGTATATGGATACTTTTTATTGGTAAAAACTTTAGACTCATTCAAGGTCCAAAAGAACGATTGTTAAAATCGCAAATCTCGATCGAGTAAGACTTATTAATTTTGAAATAACACAAACTTCAGCGGATAATCTCGCAAGTCGAAACTAAGTAAATAGTAGAATGTAATAGTAATAGTAGTAGAATGATGGGTTTTTTTATGGGATAGGAGGGCAAACGAGCAGGCGGGTCACCTGATGGTAAGCAACCAACGCCGCCCATGGACACCAGCAACACATACAGTGTTACTGTTGCGTTGCCGACCTTTAAGGGATAGGGGATAGGAAAGGATGGGGAAGGGGGGTGGGCCTCCGGCTACCTCTCTCACCGAACGAAACGCGGCATGAGCCACTTTACGTCGCTATTCTGAGAGGTCATGGTATTTCACCGGTCGAACCGGCCCCCATTCATGCAGCGAACTGCTTGGTTCTACCACTGTAACAAGTATTTATTGGAATAATTTAGGAAATTGTTAAGGAAACATTTCCCTTTTAGAAGTTTCTTCGTAAAATTTAATATAAAGAAGTATTTACTCTAGAGTACCTCACTAATTTTCGAACTAGTCCGGCTTTAACACTATAAGTTATTTTAAGTGATACGTTCTGAAAAATGTACGCTGAAGGCTGGATAGGATCTTTAGTAAGTAGCTATACAAACAGGAGTGGGAACGCAACATAGTTAAACAAAAGGCTTACAGCTTAATTTAACTACAAATTTAGTTTTAATACCGTGAACGCTTACACATATAGTCATATGTAAAGTCTTCTATAGAATACTAGCTGACCCGGCGAACTCTGTTTCGCATCAAAAGTAATAACTGCTGCCCCGCTATGTTAATACTGCAATATCTTCGACAAATTTGAAGTCGATAGCAGCTATAGGTTAAAAATGGGAATTTTCCATTGTTAACACCCCCGCAACCCCCCTTGTGGGTGGAATTTCGTAAAATCCGTTCTTAGCTGACCTCTACTCGGCGAAAGGAATAATCCTACCAAATTTCAAGTCGCTACGCCTTATGGTTCCAGAGATATCGTGATGAGTCAATATATAGGTGGAAATCTCTTATATACTCGTATATATAGATTAGTAATAATTATAATATGAAAACGTAACACAACGTAACCTTTGTGAAGAATATTAATACAAACATTTTCTTCTAACTATACTCCCTTTTAACCTAAACGTATAGGCAGAGGCTGTCACGATTCGTCCAACTAAATGTGTATGTCCCGAATGGAATTGGTGGCGGGACTTATTGCCTTATATCGGCCACAATGTTATCAGTTATCGATATTTATAACAGACAACTTCAGAAAAGTCATCACTGAGATCGATTAACCAACTTCTCGATTCAGAAACGACCTGTTCGACCTCCAGACCACCGAAATGTTTAATTGATGTGAATAGGTATGTTCATGTATTCAGAACATTTATATGGAAATTCGTATTCGTTTCCGCAGCTGTCAATTTTCATTTAACTAACAAATATCATTAAAATAATAAAACTTTCGTCATGTACGTATTATTAATTTAATTAAGTCTGCGGTTACGATTACACGTCGTTCTTAATTAACTTTCTTGGCCTTATGTATGTGGTTCTCTCTATACGATGCTGCTGTAATTAAATCAGGACTCAAATGTAGGAATATATAAAATGACTAGCTTTTACCCGCGGCTTCGCTCGCATTGAAGCCAATAAATAAGTATCAAAATCATTACCATAGAATTGAATCAATATAATAACTCTATTTTCTTACTTAGCTGGGATTATCAATTTTCAAAATTACAACATTAGGTATGACGTTTAAAAATCTCACAATATGCTTTATTAAAATGCAACAACAAACGGTAAAATATATTTCTCTGTAACAAAAATAAATAATTTTGGACTTTAATAATTTTATATGATCTAAATGCAGAGTATTAATGTAGGATATTTTTGTAGACTATATTATAAGTTTCTCCTTAGGGTGCAAATATATGTTAATTAAAGAGAGAAATAAGAAAAAAGAAAGTATCCTATATTACTTCTAATACCCCCAAGAATATGTGTACAAAGATTCATGATGATCTGTTGAGTAGTTATCCCGTGAAAGCGTAACAAACAAACTTACATGCACATTTATATATTAGTAGGGATAGGGATAGGTTAGGGTAGGGTAGGGATAGGGATAGGGATAAGTAAAGTTAAGTATAAGTATAAGTATCAACCCTGAATACTGAAATACCATCCCTCGCGAGGCATAACAGCCGCTGCCTACACCTTCGGATAGAAAAAGGTGTGAAGTTACGTTATGTTATCTAATTTACGAATACTGTAAAACTTCATTACTGAAGTAGCTAAATTTGACGATTTTTTGACAAACAATTGTTTTATCTTTCGTAAAAAAAATTTTTTTTTTAATATAAAGTACCATAAGTTACTTCTAATACCTTCAAGAGTATATGTACAAAGTTTCATGATGATCGGTTCAGTAGTTTTTGCGTGAAAGCGTAACAAACAAACTTACATTCGCATTTATAATATTAGTATAGATATAGATTAGTATTGATGATTGTACGTAGACAATGCTGCGTACAGATCCTAGTCATTACATAGTATAAAACAAAGTCACTTTCCGCTGTCTGTCCCCTTATATGCTTATATCTTTAAAACTACGCAACGGATTTTGATGCGGTTTTTGAAGTGAAACTTTTGAAGTGAAACTTCTAATGTCTCTTGCAGAGCGTTTAACGCGTTTAACGCCCCTTTGCGGCCCTCGCGGGGAAATAAATATAATAGAACAGTACTTTAAAACATCGAAGTATATATGAAGCTAACTTTTCGATTCGTTCAGCTTGAATTTTAATAGCACACAGACATCTAGTGGCAAGTGGAGGTACTATAATTGATTTGGAAAATCAATTATATATAAACCCTACGGTAGTGAAACCATAGCGCGATTTAAAGTTGGCGTATTGCGACCTCTATGACCGAAAACGTAAAAACATATTATTAGTAAACAATCGTGACAGTTCTGTACTCTGCTCTATTTGTTTGTTTTTATTAAAGATATTCAACTATTTACTCCAACTGTAAAGTGGTTTAGGAATAGTTTGTAAAGCTTATGAACGTAAAAAAATAGTGCATAACGAGTGACGATGAATTAATTTTACTCCACGACAAAGAGCTTTGGCTTAAACCAAAATTAGTCGTGATTTGAACAAATATATTACTTGTTACTGGATGTACTTACGAATATTTTGGTAATTATAAACTTATAAATTGTATTTTCTTTTTTAATTCATCACATTTAAAATATTGCAAAGCATACCTAAACAACATTAGCTATTTATAGTTTTCTTTATAGGCATACATGAACATAATTACTTTTTTTTAGTAGGTATATTACATAAAACTATGTTATTTATCAAGTAACTTGATGTATAATTTTCATTTATTATTTTTAAGAGAAATAATCTTCAAGTATAATATATTTCAAGGATAATTTAATGACAAACTGACTTCAATCATCATATGATAAACATTTATACTCATGGTTAACTAATCTTATAAAAAGAAACATTTATAAGTTCAGATTATGGGTATAAATAATAGTCTGTTTCTGGTCCTCGGTGAAATAATTTCTATATTATGAAATACAAAGATACTGCTATCTACACATCCAATTTTTACATATACATGAGCCTTGGTTGTTCAAGTCTAATAAATATATGCAGTTAATTCATAATTAGTTTGTCAATTACAAAGAACAAGATCTTAGAAATAAGCGCTGAACCAGAGATATTTGGAATAAGTTCAGAATAAGGGTATCAATAATAGTCTGTTTATGGTCCTCGGACAAATAATCTCTATATTATGAAATACAAAAATATCAAATATTATTATTATATTATTTTATATTATCTTTAACCCTTAACTTGGCAGAATTTTATTTTTTCGAATATAAAAATAATATTCATAGCCCTTAACTTTAATGACCCAAGGGGTCTAGAAAAAATATTAAAAAAAATATTCAAACTACCCCTTTAAAAAAACCACCCGTATCTTGTGGGATACATTGCCAAGGGCATTGATAAATATATTACGCTATCAATGTATCTCTACAGATACATTGCCAAATTATCTATGACTTGATTATACAATAATTTATATGGAAATAAATATAAAAAACACGTTAATAATCAGTAGTTTGTACTATTTATTTAATAACAAAAATGGAACTTCAATGAAAAAATACAAAATCAGATTAATTTTAGACATTCATATTATGGAAATTGAAAAAACAGTTCCTATCCGGTAAAAAACACAGCCTCATACCACATTTGATGCACATAACAGTAGTCTGACCTTTGATACATAGTTTGCATCGTCCTTTGGACCCAAAAGTAGGGAAATGATTGTATCCATCATATTTAACGTCCGCAGTTGGCCTTACGGTACAGGGTGTTTTTATAATCTTTTTTGGTGCTGGTGGTACAGAGTCATAGTTTTTGAATGGCTGCTGTCTCCCAGAATGTAAGAGCCCTTGTATAATATGATGTCGAAACTTCTTCAAACTCAGTCGTTTTATGTTATTCACGCCAATATGTCTGCGATACAAAATCCAGCTATTGTTCACGCACATATCTAACATTTGAGAAAATATCGGTTATTAACATCGGTGGCTTTTCATCTCCGTTCTGTACAAAGCCACTAACATATCTGCAAGGTCGACTCCTCCATATGTGCGTTGTAGTGCTTTATTATATTGGGACAGGGGACAGCAGCTCTTTCCAAACTCCAACAGGAGTTTCAGAAACATAACTGCTTGTCACAGCCACTTTGTTGTCATGCCATTTGACAATACAGACTTTGTTTGTATTGCATACTACTCGTGAATAAGATCCGCGGCCTTTTTTTTGAGGGCTTTATCAGGTATAAGCTGTTGTTCTGCACCACGTAGTCTATTTGACCTTATGGTGCCTAAGAAGAAATACCCATATTATATCGGAGCATATGTATTAGCTCTAGACTGGTGAAAAAATTGTCAAAGTACACAACTGAACATGCTGGAACAGGAATAGTTTTACATAGTGAGAAGACGACTTTTGCCCCAAAGCCCAAACTCATTTCTTCTGGTGAAAATAGGTGGTATCTGAAAGTGTCTTCACCTCCATATACGAGAAAATCATAAATGAAGCCCGAAACGCACTAGTAGAATCCGAACTTTCTTCATCATTTGATGACTGACTGTGTTTTGGCACCAATGTGAGTATTTTGCTAGCTCTTGAAAGCATATGGACCTACAATTAATATAAAATAAGCCATGCATAGCCATATGAACAGTTACTCAGCTTGGCAGTGTGCACATACAGATACATGACGATTTTGTAAAAGTTGTTAGTAAAGCTAGCAGTGTGTACCATGAGATACATATCAAATATATATAGAATTGTTAGTTTCTTGGCAATGTGCACGATGAGATACATTCATTAAAAAAGTCACATGAAGCATCAACCAGACAATAAAAGAATGTCCAAAGTAATTATTTTAGTGCTAAATATATCTATAATTAATAACTTAACACATCCACTCATTCAATACATAAAAACAAGAAAAAATCATAACTTTTCTTACCTTTTTGCGAGGCAACATGTCGGAACTTGAACTAAAGTGAAGTTTGACAGCTCATCAGTCTTACCAACACAAAAAACTTAAGTTGCGTTCCGAAACTAAGAAATGACCTAAATATTCTTAAAAAAATATCATGGTTTCGCTTAAAAATAACAACACTAGATTTTTTTAATTCCGGTGTATCTCTATAGATACATTAACAAGAAAAGGGTTAATGTAATTCCTTTGAACTTTGAAAATGTATAATGTGTTGAAATGTAAATTATAAACAGCATGGCACTTCAAATAGATGGTGATTAACAGACATAAAATAGAATCCTCAACATTATCATAATGGTATCTGTATAGATATATAATCCAAATATCTCTGGTTAGATTATGATTAATCTACCTTTCAAATTTTTGGATATTATAGGTTCATTGAAGTTGGTCGTTCAAGTCTAATAAATATATGTAGTTAATTCATACAAGTTTTGTCAATTACAAGTTACAAGATCTTACAATAAATATATGTACATAGTGTCTGTATATCTTACAATAGATAAGATATACAGACACCATTATGATAATGTTGAGGATTCTATTTTATGTCTGTTAATCACCATCTATTTGAAGTGCCATGCTGTTTATAATTTACATTTCAACACATTATACATTTTCAAAGTTCAAAGTGATTATTAGTTTTACTTGTGATGTAATAATACCATCAGGTTTCACCAACTCAAAGTCAAAACTTCAAGTGCCTCAGATCAGATCAGTCTGTTGTATTCTTAAACACAAAGTTAAATTAAAATACTAGTTAGGAACTTAGTTATCATTCCAATTTTTAATAGTACCTATAATATTTTAATGTTAATAGTCTCGGTGGTCGTGGGATCGATTCTGGGCCAATGATTTCTCTAAATTACTTTATATTAGGTAGGTAACAATGGTACCCATGGTAAAAATTTGAGATTTAGATAATTCTCCTCTCGACAATGATAATAACAATTCAATTCTTTCTTTTGTATGGGATAGGAGGGCAAACGAATAAGTGGGTCACCTCATCAGGTGACCCACTTATTCGTTTGCCCTCCTATCCCATTTAAGTTGCTTACCATCGTAAGCAACTTAACACCGCCCATGAACACTGTGGCGCGTTGCCCTCTTTAAGAGAGTAGGAGGGAAAGGGGCTCGGGCCTCTGGATATCTCCCTCACCGAACGAAATGCGGCACGAGTAACTTTACGTCGATATTCTTATTCGAACCGCATGGACCGATATTTTTTATTTTGCAATGTACCTAGGTATATATTGTGAATGTAATAAATACCTATGTATTACGTAGTTCTCGATCTTAGGACTCAATTTTGAAGTTTTTAAACACGTTAAGGATGATATTATTAACAGTCGAGGAGCCAAGCATTCCCCTACTTGAATGGGCTGGATCTCCCGCGAAATATCACTACCTCTCATTCACAGATAGTTTTAATTCTTTTTTGGGTATCAAATAAAAGGGGTATTCGATCTTAAAAAACGTGACGTCATTCTATATCCAATATTTTAATGCATACGGTTCATATTTGGTATTCGCAAATATGATCACATCTCCGAAATCCGAATTTCATAAAAAACTCAAGTGGCTTCCAATTCGTTTTCGCCGGAATACTCATATTCTCACTTTGTTATATATAACGTTTTATTCTGTCCAATAACACCCCATTATCTCAAAGAACGGTTCGTGTTCTTAAATGACGCACATTTAAAGTATTTAAGGTCATCTGAAAATCTAAAATTATCAGATCCAAGACATTGCACGAACTTTTTTGGACAATCATTTACTGTTCAAGCTGTACTACTTTGGAATCAGTTGCCCGTTGATATAAGAAAAGCGCAGTCCGTGAACATCTTCAAATCACGGCTAAAAGAACATTACTTAGCACTACTGTAGCATTACTGCATTACTTGCCTACCCCGCAAGGGATTTGGCGTGAAGTTGTATGTATGTACTGTAGCATTAACATTATCGTGCTTGTATTTATTGAAGTAATATGTATGTATGTATCTATGTATGTACATAACATATAACAGTCTCGGTGGCGCAGTGGGCGAGCGCACGGCCTCTGATCCAGAGGTCCGGGGTTCGATTCCAGACACTGGCTCACACCAATGACTTTTCGAAATAGTTTTCGGAAGTTATGTATGATAAATATCGATGACTGACAAACTTTGTGCCCGGTATGGCAATAGGTTCGCCACCTATTCCATTTGGGACGTAAACATAACGACGAGACGAGGCTTAACAGCCGCTGCCTACACCTTCGTGTAACAAAAGGCGTGAAGTTATATGTATGTATGTATCTATGTATGTGTATGTATGTAAAATGATCAAACACGGTGGAACCTGTGTCCGGGACGCTTTCCTGACCTTGAGCAATCTGTGCTGGAGGTCGGGTAAGGTTCCCATGGACTGGAGGCGCGCTGTCATTGTGCCCTTGTATAAAGGTAAGGAATCACGTATGCAGTGCGCCAGTTACAGGGCCATCAGTTTGATCAGTTTAGCAGCAAAAGTGTATGGGAAAATTATTGAAAGGAGAATGAGGGTGATATTTGATGGAGTGTTGTGGGAGGCTCAGGGTGGTTTTAGAAGCGGACGAGGGTGCATGGATCAGATTTTTTCTCTCCGCAACATCGTGGAGAAACAACTGGCTGTTAACCGGAAGGTTTTCTGCGGTTTTGTGGATCTGGAAAAAGCGTTTGACAGAGTGTTACGAAAGGATCTGTGGGATATACTCCCGGGCTACGGGGTGAGCGGAGCACTGCTGCGCGCTGTGCAGTCCACTTATGAGGGCTGCACAGCGTGTGTGCGTGTTGACGGCGGCTTGTCCCCCAGGCTTGACGTCAATATCGGCGTCAGACAGGGTTGCGTGCTGTCCGCTCGACTGTTCATCCTGTACCTGGACAGTTGTCTCCAGAGAATGAGATCGATGGATGTAGGGATGCGAATGGGTGACCTAGTTGTGAGCTGCCTGCTTTACGCAGATGACGCCGTGCTTCTAGCCGAATCGCCGTCGGACCTACAAACACTAGTCACTACTATGAAAGATGATTGCATGATTAAAGACTTGCAGTTGAATGCGACGAAAACGAAAGTTATGGTGTTTGAAAGGGAGGAATCCAGAACAGATGCAAGGATAATGGTAGATGATGTAGTGCTGGAACAGGTGAATGAAATTGTATATCTTGGATGCGCTTTTAGCAGGGATGGAAGGTACACCGCGGATATAGAAAGACGAGTGGCGATAGAAAATAGCGTAAATGGAGCGTTGGGCAGATTCCTGGGCGCAAAAAACATTAGCAGAAAAGCCCAGCTAGCAATCCACAATGCAGTCCTGATCCCAACGCTAACTTATGGAAGCGAGAGCTGGGTATGGCAGAGTGTGCATGAAAGTAGCATAAACGCGGTAGAAATGAGGGCACTGCGCAAAATCTCGCTGACCGCGTAGAAAACAAGGTTGTAAGGAAGGAAGTTGGTTTGAAAGAGAGTGTCGTGTAAAAGTAAGAAAGGGCATGTTCCCATGGTTCGGACATGTAGAAAGAATGGTTGATGCAAGACTGACTAAGCAGATATACAATGCAAAAGCGGATGGATGTAGGAGTCGAGGACGGCCAAGACACACATTCCATGACCAAATAGAACGTGTTCTGGAGGAAGGTGATGTTAGGAGCCTCAAAAACTGACATAAATTACTTACATTTAAAAAACTAGCCGAAATTTGCCCGCACCTCGTTATTGGTTTTTTTTTTATATTGGATTGACTTTACCTGATTTCAAAGTTAGTTTATACAAGTACCTCATAAAATATTGAAAGGTAGCTGAAGACCAAATTATGTCTTATGTCAATTGAAACTGACAACTTGTTAATTTTCTTAAATATCGCAAAGAATGTTTCCAAACGATTGGTTTGTGTTCAAAGAACAATTCGTCTATAATTATATTAATATATTTATTCATTATTTTATTTATGCGTATTTTTCGGTCGTCTGATATAAACTCTGCATCCTAACCAGAATTCTCTTATTGAGCCTTCAAATTGTTATCGGAAAGTAAATATTATCGGCAATAGATTCAGCCACTGTTACAAAGTTCGTTAAATCGAAGCACGATTGTCTCTGCCTGTGCCTGTATGATCTGTTGATTCTTTCTGGTCTATTGAATTTTTATTTGCGCCCTTTCCATTTAATTTAACGATCGAGAAAACGGTAATAGTAAGTAAATGTCTCACGATTGATTATTGGCCTTCCGTTTTCTTACTCAATCTACTTATCGCTATGACTTATAGTAATACGTTCGATATTAATTATAAACTGACATAAATCTGAAGATAATATCGGCCATAATCCATGAGTTTGATCATAATATTGCTTCAGTTTTCCGTGTTATCAATTGCTATAATATAATAATTCGAAATAAGAGAGTAGTAGAAGTATAAATAGTCCTATATAAGGAAAGATGATACAAAATATCGGCTAGATTTTCCAAGAAGAGGTATTGCAGTGGGATACCGGTTTGCCTCTCTAACGCCCGAATACTGAACCGCCACTCAAATATATAAGCGCTAATTAAGCGTTACTTAAGCGTTTAAGTAGCTGTCACATTAGACAAAATACGTGAAATTTGAGCAGTAAGTAGCACTTTATTGATTGTCAGATTTGAGTGGCGGTTCAGTATTCGGGCGTTAGAGAGGCAAACCGGTATACCACTGCAATACCACTTCTTGGAAAATCTAGCCGATATTTTGTGTCATCTTTCCTTATATATATAGCAGTCTCGGTGGTCCAGTGGTCGAGCACACGACTTTAAATATCGATGACTGAAAACTACGTGCCCGGTATGGCAATAGGTTCGCCACCTATTCCATTTGGGATGTAAACATAACGGCGAGACGAGGCTTAATAACCGCTGCCCACACCTTCGTGTAACAAAGGCGTGAAGTTACGTTATTTTATATATAGATATAAATACATTGTGTGGTCATATAAGTAAACAACTCTCAAACCTTTGATCACTGATTGCTCGAGTTTCCATGTATTTTGCACAAAGTTTTATTTTCATAATTTTAAGTAGAGTTACTAAATAAGCTACTGAATATTATCTCAGTTATTCAGCGAAATATCGAATTGGAACTGAAATGTAATTTACGGTATGATTAACAGTGGTAGTTCCCCTATTAGAAAAGCTGCTCTAGAGGTAAAATCGACGTAAAGTTGCTCATGCTACATTCCTTTACGTGGTAGAGCCAAGCAGTTTCCTGGGTAAATGGGCCAGCTCGACCGGTGAAATACCACGACCTCTCAGAAGATCGACGTAAACTGGCTCATGCCGCGTTTCGTTTGGTGAGAGAGGTACCCGGATGCCCACCCCGCTTCCCCATCCTTCCCTATCCCCTATCCCTTAAAGGTCGGCAATGCAACAGAAACACAATGTGTGTTGCTGGTGTCCATAAGCGTCGTTGGTTGCTTACCATCAGGTGACACGTATGCTCGTTTGCCCTCCTATTCCATAAAAAAAGAGAAGTATCCAGAGGCCCACTCCATTCTTTCATCCTTCTCCTTTTGCCATCCTGAAGGCTGGAAACGCAAATGTGATTCTCTCAGCGTAGCAGATATATTATGCAAGAGTGCACTATAGACCGATTTTTTCCCTACAAGTGTTTTAAAACCCGGCGATCTGAGGAGTTATTCTGACTAAAACTTTACAGTTTAAAATAATCATTCTAATGAAACAAACGTCAGCTTGTTAATTTTATAGACTATATAAATTCATTTTTATAACAACATATAATTTACGAGGTGACCGTACTACACGAGGACCGTCAGCAAACAAATGTTCCATTCTTTATGGTGCAAAGCTGACGATACTGCATATTTTATATGATATATTTATTTTATGCTGGAACGTGCCAATGGCTGTTGCAGATGTATGGCTGTTGTAGTGTGTATGTATGAACATATTTTTTCAGCTACATAGCAAATGTTCTCAATGCTTTATTTATTATTATCTCAGATAATATATATATAAAACATAACTTCAAGCCTTTAGTTACCCGAAGGTGTAGGCAGCGGCTGTTAGGCCTCGTCTCGCCGTTATGTTTACGTCCCAAATAGAATAGGTGGCGAACCTATTGCCATACCGGGCACAAATTTTTCAGTCATCGATATTTATCACACATAACTTCCGAAAACAATTTCGAAAAGTCAGCCAGTGTGAGTCAGTGTCAGGAATCGAACCCGGACCTCTGGATCAGAAGCCGTGTGCTCGACCACTAGACCACCGAGACATTATATATATGTATATATATATTTATGGGATAGGAGGGCAAACGAGCAGGCGTGTCACCTGATGGTAAGCAACCAACGCCGCCCATGGACACCAGCAACACATGTAGTGTTACTGTTGCGTTGCCGACCTTTAAGGGATAGGGAATAGGAAAGGATGGGGAAAGGGGGGTGGGCCTCCGGGTATCTCTCTCTCACCGAACGAAACGCGGCATGAGCCACTTTACGTCGATCTTCTGAGAGGTCGTGGTATTTCACCGGTCGAGCCGGCCCATTCATGCAGCGAACTGCTTGGCTCTACCACTGTTAAAATATATTATTTTTCTTTTTTGATATATTATATATATATCTTTTTCTTTGATATATTATATCTATCTTTTTTGATATTCTGTTCAACCCCTAAGGCAGAATAAGTGTGAAAGAGTTACAAAAAGAGTAAAATTAGTGCATCTCTTTTAACAAAATATAAAAAAAAATAACAATCATCGATAAAATCTTAAGGGAATAAACCGCTTTGAATAATTCACCATTAGAAAGCTACATTGTTAAAACGTAACGGGTTAAAATTATTTACGTATCAGATTACAATTATTGTCTTTCCGTATTAATTTGGATGAACGTTAAAAACAAGCTAAACTTATCGTCTACTTCTCGGCGATCTACTTTCTTCTATAAGACTTTAAATTGACATTAAAACAAACTTTAGGATTATATCGCGTTTATTTATTAATTTCCCGACGTTTCGAACTCTTTACAGAGATAATTTTCGGGAAATTAATAAATAAACGCGATATAATCCTAAAGTTTGTTTTAATGTCATGAACGTGATTCGCGAAAATCTTAGAGATAAATATGAGAGACTTTAAATTTTCCCTTTTTACTTTGTGCCAATGAAGCTTGTTTTCGATCTAATTTCGTAACCTCTTTTACTAAGAAAACTGGTTTAATTTGGATTGACTGAACATATAATCACAAGCCCACGGATGGAGTTGACGGGCGCAGCTCGACTGGAAATTAACGCGAAGGTGGTTATTTTATTATAATTTGAGATCCGACAATGAACCACATCAAAGAGACTTACTGTTCCAGACTCAGCTAATCTATAAACTAGTTGTTTTCTGCAGTACTGAAAGTGCAGTCACGTGACGGTATTTTTGCCCAGCAGGCCTCAGATAAATTTGTAAGAATATAAAATTTTAAACTTACTATCGAAACTGATAATTTTTGGAGAACCTTCTGTAATCGACTTATAGATTTAGTAATTTCTAATTAATATAGTCATGTGCTTTAAAAACATTATCCGTATTTTGTAAACAAATGTTTACACAAATATTTTTCCGTATTGTTTTTTTCTTGATAAATTGAGAAAAAAATGTCCTGCAGTACTTACTCTGTACAATAGGCAATACTGTATCGACAATAGACAAGTACGTCGAACAAAGATATGTGGTGGGCTGAGTGTTGACTCACTCAACTTCAGTACAAACTCTTGTTGTTACAAGAGACACTTGGACTTACCACTTGAGTCGTCCAATATTGTGTTAGTTCTCTTAACTTACTTTCTCATTATTGTCTCAAGTATCTAGAAACTACCACGTATTTACTCTGAAAGAGACTAGTTGAATTTTTGTATAATAAGATTTCTTTTTTTTGGGAAGAGAAGGCAAACGAGCAGCGTATCACCTGATGTTAAGTGACTAGATCCGCCCATTAACATCTGAAACACCTAGAGAGTTATAGACGACCCTGTTTGCTCGTTGGCCCCTGACTCCTGACTCTCATAAAAACAAAATAATTCATAAATTCTTGTAATATCAGTGGAGTAATGACATCATAATAAATTATTACTTTATGTGGTATATAACCGAGATTTTTTCTATGTGGTTTTAAAATGGTTTTGTAGTTACGTTTTTATAGTAGGAAGATGAATGAAATATTTTACATTTTAAAATGTGGACAGAAGAGCTGAAAGGGTTGAATATTAAGACATAATATTCGTTACATTTAATAAACGTTAATTAAAAAGTGTTAACACAAACTTTACAACCACCATCTTTGTTTAAGAGGTACATACAGCATCCGGTTATTAAAATAAACCTTAAACGATTGTCTGCTTTTAATTATAATAATGGAGTTTATTATCCCATTCTACTTTTATATTACGATTATAAGCAAAAGTTATTGTAAAGATATTATGAAATCTTCAAATGAAATACAATAGTTGTGTACAGCAACAGTCTGTGTACAACGTTATGACGTTTTTATTTACTTTTACAGCTTAAAATATGTTATACTAATTTCCTACATAGAAAACTAGTTTATTTTGGTCTAAAATCTATAGGTGTCGGGATTTGAAAATGACCCTTTCAATAAGGCCGCCGAGATATCAGAAATATCGCCTTGACATAAAATGAAGTGATCAATTTAGAAAAGTTGAAAACAACCTTTAAAGGTAAGCTATTGGTGCTTATATCCTCCTTTGATGGCTTAGAGTTAAATTACCGGTTTAAAATTGCAGATAATTCTTACTTCGTAAATGCTTAATTCGTTTAGATTTTGTAAGTTTATATGTAGAGAAATACTTCACAGAATGTTTGCTTTGATTTATATGTCCTAAATAAATACACTCAACCCACTCCTACGCAAATATTAAGTTTGAATCAATAAAACTTTGAGTCTACAACTTTTCGGTCTATATTATATAGATATTTAAAAGTAAATAAGCAGAAAAGAATATGAATAGTATTTATTCAGTGCCATCCAACGTTATGTAACAGTAGTAGAGCCATGCATTCCGCTGCATAAATGGGCCGGCTCGTGTAATACCACGGCGTCTCGGAATATTGACGTTAAGTGGCGATTTGCTCGCTGATAGAGGTATCCGGAGACCTAAACCCTTTTCCTCTCCTATTCCCATCCCACTACTAACATCTTCCATTTTCTCCTATCCGTGTTTAGAAAACAAACACGTTAGAAGTCAATGAGCGTTTGTTGATTACCATTCGGTGACACGCCTGCTCGTTTCCTTTCCCATCGCATAAAAATAATAAAATATATGAATAAAAAAATATATTTAAATGGTTTACAAATTGAGAATTGTTTACAATATTGCTGATATATTTTGTTTAATCTTTAAAAATTACATACAGTACCTTTCGTGTCAGAATTTGGGACTTTTCAAATAGAACATCTAGATCCCGGCATAGAGACGATAAAATTCAAATATTGCAGTATAGTAATGATAGTCTTGCTTACACTACTGTGATTAAAGTGGACGTATCTACCACAAAGTGTAACTTTGTATAAAATAGTAAGAGGACCCATCCAATCAAGTTTTACAGGAGCGAGGGTGGAAGCTGGTAGCTAATGGCACTTAATAAGATACTTCAACCTCGTTGAGAGCAATTGATATACACATATACGAGAGAACTATTTTAATAATGTTCCTAATATGTATATGTTATTGCAGACCCTCAATGCCAAATGGGGTAGTGATAGTTACGACCCGAATCTATTTCTTCTTATTTCTTGCAGCGAACTGCGTGGCTACACCACTGTTAATAATGTAATACAAAGAATAGAAGAATAATACAATATACGACGATATAACTCTGCTTACACCGTACCTTATTAAAGTATAGGTGTGAAAATAATATACACAACTTTAAGTAAACTCAATTTTGACTTAAGTGTTGTCCATGAATGGAATCAATCCAATTTGTAACGAATAGACGAGTTGAACATGTTGACCATTAGAATTTCATAAGTTCCACAACCCTTGCGAGATTCACCCTTGAACATGTTTGTATGAGGACTACGACCAAATACGACCGGAGAACCAGCACCTTGTGAATATACTGAATACTGAAGACGTATGTGTTAAAAATATTTAACAGAACTAATAGTAATTATATATACTCAATGAATCTAATGTAAAAAAAACTCTTAATAAACCTACGGTTGCATTATCTAACAAAATAGGCTAGTACTGATAGAGCCACTCTATTTGCCGCATGAATGTGCCGGCTCGACTGGCAAAATACCGCAACCTCTTAGGGAATTGACATAGATTGGCTTATGCCTCAATTTGTTAGGTTACTGCCTGGCTCACACTAAAGACTTTCAGACAGAAATTATTGAAGTCTCACAAAAATATGCCCCATATTTCAACATATCGCGGAATAATATCCGGTGCCATAATTGCTGTAAAGTTAGTTATACGCAAATATATCTGTTTTATTACAATATATATGGATGTGATGATTAGGAAAGTATATCTGTGACTTTCACACAGTTTTAATTTCTAGAGAAATATACAAGTATTAGAATGGCCCTTAGACCAACATCCCTAATATGTGCCCTGGGGTACACTGAAAGGTCTGCTGTTTTATTAGAATTTGGACCCTTATGTTTTCTATATCATTATGTGAACAATGTGATGAATGAAATGTAATTTATTTAAACCCTTTTCATTTAATATTTTTATTTAAATATATTTAGCGAGTTTATTTAAATTGAGAAAGCCGCTACGTAGAGTCTATATAGTGAGCAATGCTCTTTTGTCTACTAATATCTTAAAAGTATCCGGTTTAGCACTTTGACTTCAAGTTCAGAGTTTACAAGTTCGTATTCTGTTTACATATGTAACTTTCCGAAATTTATGTGTGAAAAATATCAATGACTGACAAAGTTGTGGTCGACCTAAGGTAATAGGTTTCACAGCCTATTACATAAGAGACATGAAAATTAATGCATATAGTCAATGGAAACAGGTAGCAAATGTATCCAAATTTATTTCCAATCTTTGTCGTGAGATTAATTCTAACTAATGACTAAGATTAGCAACACGAAATGTGAAAACGCCTATTTTATTCCTTAAGGGGTGACAAATTGGTCAACTCCTAAAATAAATAAAGGGTCGTAATTACTGGCTTATCCGAAAACTATTAACGGAATTCTCAATTTTAGACGAGGTTTTGTTTTAAATGAAACTTCAAATTAATAATTCAATATGAAGTGCAAACTGTTAATGTATTGATTACGTCGTTTAGATACCAAATCTCTTATCACAATATATTATACCTTTTGTATATTTATTTGAGAGACTGGATGTAATTGTTATGTTTATTCTTTTTTGTTCTCTCTCTCTCTCTTTCTCTCACACAAACAAAATTTTCAATTAGATCACTCTATCTAGATTTATATAACGTAAAAATAGTATTCCTCTGACAACCACACCTTACTCCTTCTTTCTTGAAAATATGGTTTAGAGCAATGTTCTATATCGACAAATAGTATCGCATACAAAGTTGTCCACGACGGTCTGTAACGTCAAACGTTACAATAAATGTACGTTACGTGAAGCTCTTCTTAAATAATTCATGAGAGAAGAGAAGCTTCAATATTGTAAGAAGACTGAGGTTCTGTTCTTCTCGTCTCGCCCTTATGTTTACGTCCCCAATGGAATAGGTGGCGAACCTATTGCCATAACGGGCACAAAGTTTTCAGTCATCGTATTTATCACACATAACTTCCGAAAACAATTTCGAAAAGTCATTGGTGTGAGCCAGTGTCTGGATTCGAACACGGACCTCTGGATCAGAAGCCGTGTGCTCGACCACTGGATCACCGAGACTTGAGTATTTATTTATTTATTTATTTAGTAGTACTTTGAGTATTTATACACGTACTTTATATCTTCTTTCAACTTCTTAAAGCACATTAATTAGTAGAGTTTTTATAACTAACTCTCTTGTGCGGGATCAGCGGTTCTGCGATTATGTAAACGTTATATATGGTTTCATATGTAATTTTGTACATAAAACTTTTTTACTGAGCCATTGGACCGAAGAGGATAGGGAATTATTTGACTCCAGAAAATCAATTATGTGCTATCGAAACATAATTAGTACCGCCTACATCTTTGGATACTCAAGGTCTAAAGTTACAGATAAAATTTAATGGTGAAAATACATACAACATACATAGCTCACTATTTTTTTACAAAATAATCAAACACAACGTGCAACCGAATCGATTTATTTTTGTAGTATTAAAAATATTTTAGTCATATTTCATGTGGACTAACAAGAAATAGAACTTATTAATCCAAATGTTACTGGTAGAAATGTACGGAAGCTAACTGAAATAACATCAAGTCAATGACACGTATAATACAATCGCAAATGGTAATCTCTTTAAGTCCTCGTAATAATTTCACAACAAAAGACTTTTAGAAAAGCCTTCAGAACTGAGTTGCAGAATCCGCAACTGCAAAGTAATTGGAGAGCAATGATGACCTTTTGAAGCACAAATAAAATAAAACAAAAGAGCTTAAAATAAAGAATAACGTTTTATTCGCAATTAAAATAATCAAAATAGGTTTTTTGTCTTGTTTGCTGCTTAATTTCTAATATTTTTTTATATTTCTGCTCTATACTTTTAATATCAACTTATATGTGCTTTTTTATGGGATAGGAGGTCAAACGAGCAGGCGTGTCACCTGATGGTAAGCAACCAATGCCGCCCATGGGCACCAGCAACACATATAGTGTTACTGTTACGTTGCCAACCTTAAAGGGATAGGG
Organism: Euproctis similis; assembly: GCA_905147225.2. Classification (NCBI taxonomy): domain Eukaryota; kingdom Metazoa; phylum Arthropoda; class Insecta; order Lepidoptera; family Erebidae; genus Euproctis; species Euproctis similis. The sequence continues at coordinate 15,168,126 of LR990115.1, forward strand.
TATACGAAAGGATGGGGAAGAGGGTGGGCCTCCGGGTACCTCTCTCACCGAACGAAACGCGGCATGAGTCACTTTACGTCGGTCTTCTGAGAGGTCGTGGTATTTCACCGGTCGAGCCGGCCCATTCATGCAGTGAACTGCTTGGCTCTACCACTGTTTAATGAAATGCGCTGAATGAAATAGTAAGAAAGGTGGTTCCAGAGCCCATCGATTCATATTTCACGAAATTACTAACGTTTAGAACTCTTTCCTTAATTTACGAATCTTGAAAAACTTAAAAACATACACCGACTCCGCTTTTAGTTTAACCACACGCAGGCCGTCACCGTACTACTTACTTGAAGAACTGTATGTTAAACATTTGATTATAATTATTTCAATTTTGTATAAACGAATGTCATAACGAACTCAAACAATCAAGGTTGCTATTGAAGAATGGTGTCTCACGGCAAACACTTCATCCTGCCTACCTCATAAAGATTCAACGTGAAGATCTAGAGCCAAATAATTTTCATAATTGTAATTTTATAAACAAAGTATACATTTGAGTCTTGGTGGCGCAGTGGTCGAGCAAACGGCTTCTGATCCAGAGGTCCGCGTTCGATTCCAGACACTGGCTCACACCAATGACTTTTCAAAATTATTTTCGGAAGTAATGTGTGATAAATATCGATGACTGAAAACTTTGTGCCCGGTATGGCAATGGGTTCGCCACCTGTTCCATTTGGGACGTAAACATAATGGCGAGACGAGGCTGCCTACACCTTCGAGTAACAAAAGGCGTGAAGTTATGTAAGTCTACATTATTATCTCTAAGGTAAAGTTTAACTGGAATTGTTTTTGTTGCATTCTTTTGAAAAGCAACGTTCAAATAATAAACAAAATGTAAATCAGCCGGTCTTCAAAGTCTTGAATTTACGTTAAGTTTTTTTCTCAAGAATATAATAAATTTGCAAGTGATTGTTCTGTTGTGGATAATTTTAAATCAAACCTTTTTTTACGCCAATCTAATATGAATTAATGTTTGAGATACAGCATGAATGTTATTCGATAATACTAAAGAAAAGCTCCAACTTCTGATGTTAAGAAAAAGCCAATACAGTATAAGATCTTAATACTACCTATCGACGATATTCATGGCCGCAGTTTGTAACTGGGGCAAACTTTGGTGGCGTTTTTGTAATAACTGCTATATACAATTTTCTTTTAGTTTTGTAACTTTGTAACTTAACTTCTTTGTTTACTTGTTGGTATATGCATTGGCTGTTACCACGACTATCTTCACTTACACGTTCTTAATGTAATAGGTGACGGAACCTATTACCACAAAAGTGGGGTGTTCTCTAAACCACCGGTATGATCAATACTATTTCTTCTATAACTCAAAAGAATATTATTTGGTGAATATTTTTAGCTACCTTAGTTAATGTTTTGCTTATACAACCTACAAAACCGAATGTAAGTGATGTCTGACTCCGTTACATCACCGTTAAGAAGGAGAACAAATTTAAGGGGTGTAAAAGTTATTGAGGGGGTGAGGAATTAAATTCTTTATAATTTGCTTAATATATACTATACTAGTAATACAAGCTAATTGCCAATTTCAAGCTAATGGCACCATTAATTTATTGACGTTAGTTGAAAGGATATAAATGTCCCAACGATCCTGAGTAGTTACGGCTCCTGTTAAACCCTTCCGCTCTGGGGTCTCCCATGTCACCTGAACTCAGCTTGATTGATAACCCGTTACGGGTTGGATGTGTCATCTATTTTTAGGTACAAGAAAATCTGCCATAACTCATAAAAAGCCATAACTCATACTTTATACATTGAAACTAACTATTTATAACTAACAACAAATAAATACAGCGTTTATTAAGTAAAAAATGAATTTGTTTGTTATAACGAAACTAATCCATTCGTATTTTCAAAATGTGTAGTTTGTACAATATGTTTTATAAACATTTGTCATAGATTAAATTTTTGTAAAGTATGCAGATTGTACTCGAATCTACGACATTGCAAGCTTAAGCAAATACGTTCTCAAGGACTCTTCGTTCAACAAAAAAAAAATCAATTATCATACGCTTCAAGTAAGTGACTTAGTAGTAGGGTTATATATTAACAAAAGATATTACGATCGCCTATGTGTAGGCTTTATAGAGAACTAGCTGACCCGTCCAACTTAATTTCGCCTTGGAAGCAATAATTATTTTGGTGTAAATCATCATTACATAGTATAAAACAAAGTCGCTTTCCGCTGTCTGTCCCCTTTAATGCTTAGATCTTTAAAACTAAGCATCGGATTTTGATGCGGATTTTTTAAATAGATAGAGGTTATCAACGGGGTGGTTTCTGTGTATAATTTATGTATAATGAAGTAAAGAAAAAGTGATTATTTTAAAAATTTTGCACTTTAACTGTATAAAATAACTTTTGATGCAGAACAAAGTTCGCCGGGTCAACTAGTATATTAATGTGAATGTTGTAGAAAGCAATTATTTCAATATTACAAACAGACACTTAATTTTTATTTAACTGAATAGATTATAATATTAACAGCATAAGGTAGACTGAACTTACAGTCCAAATACTTTAAGACCAGAAAATGGTCTTCTTTGGCTGTGTTATTCTGTAAAGCTGTGATAACGATCGAGTTGATCTTTGCCCCAATTTGAGCGAGATTAATCATTTTATAATAAATCCCCTAATATTTTTATATGTATTTTGAAAAAATAGCCATTGTTTTTATTTATTTTCCAATTATCTATTCTTGTTACGTTTATCTTTATGGTACAATGGTGATAATAAATTATGTACAATGATAAGTAATGGCTGTTTAAATTTTGTGAACGTAAAAAGGAAATCCTAATTTTACAGTTTTATAAATCTGTCACCTCTTATTGCGCTCGTAATATTTTCCAAGCCGCAAAATTATTTAAATGCAGAGTGACTTTTCTAGTCGTTGGTAAAACACACATTTTAATTAAAGCTTCCATAGGTATATTATTGTGTTCTCATTTTAATAAGATATTTATAAAATGTGTTAATAATGACACCTTACAAACTGGGGATATATAAGTATAGACAAACCAACATAGCGACACGTGAACGATATTCGTTACTTTCAAAACCTTAAAAAGTAAATAGAAAAGATTTTGCACAATTTTTGAATTATAATTGAAAAATTGTGCATAACATAACATAACATAACTTCACGCCTTTTGTTACCCGAAGGTGTAGGCAGCGGCTGTTAAGCCTCGTCTCGCCGTTATGTTTACGTCCCAAATGGAATAGGTGGCGAACCTATTGCCATACCGGGCACAAAGTTTGTCAGTCATCGATATTTATCACACATAACTTCCGAAAATAATTTCGAAAAGTCATTGGTGTGAGCCAGTGTCTGGAATCGAACCCCGGACCTCTGGATCAGAGGCCGTGCGCTCGCCCACTGCGCCACCGAGAGTTACCAAATATATATTTAAAGTAATAAACAGTGGCTTCAAACTTTATAGCAATTAATATGGAGGAATAAATGAGTCCTATTTGTAATTTTCAACTACACTAATTTAAGTTTGGTTGACAATATTCGTCGGTAATTACTTTTCACTAATTACCGTAGGTTTACGGAATATACGATATATATAGCTTTGGCAAAATGATATATTATTTCAAATAGGTTCTTTACTTAATTATGATACTACTAATGGTCTCTAACCAAATTCGATGCTAATGGGTTTAAATAGAGCGATGGTTCGGGGCAATATTTAATAATAATTTATGTATCGGTTCAAAGGAAAATGGAAATAGGTATCATATCTATTAGAGGTGCTATGATGAATATTGATTACTTATTTATTTTATTTATTTATTTATTTGTTGGATAATATTAGTAGCAACAGTAGTAACAGTGGTAGAGCCAAGCAGTTCGCTGCATGAAAGCCCAACCCCCTTCCCCGTCCTTTCCTATCCCCTATCCCTTAAAGGTCGGCAACGAAACAGTAACACTATATGTGTTGCTGGTGTCCATGGGCGGTGTTGGTTGCTTACCATCAGGTGACACGCCTGCTCGTTTGCCCTCCTATCCCATAAAAAAAAATATATATTAGTCCCTAATTTTACGATTTAATAAATTTTTAACTCATACTTTAAACGGAGACGGATTTGAAAATTATAATAACTTGCGAATTGTCAATTCTCACAATTAGAATACAATCTGTTAATTATATGGATCAGATCTACATACATACATAACTTCACGCCAAATCCCTTGCGGGGTAGGCAGAGAGAATACAAGTTTACAGTATAATGTAAAGCTGCATAAATTACCCGTTTGTAGGTAACATTTTATTTCAATCAGGGTTTAAGTGACGCAAGATTTTAAAATATAAATATTTGATACTGGCAAATACTCAAATCGAGTGACTCCAAAACGAAATTATAATAAAAAAAAAGAAAATGAATCCATTTTGATTATGTCGTCATTTACGCTCGAATTTCGAGCACTGGATGATCGTTATTTATTATTTATAGTCAGATAAACCTTTTTATGTCGATATAAATTCTAGAATAATAAGCCTATTTATACGTCATAATATCTTTAATATTTGGACGATAGATAAACTGTTGATGCTGATAAATCCCTACAGTATATATCTCTAGGACAACACGGCAATACTACTTTTTCTTAAAAGTAGTAGAACATCACGTCCTTAAAAAAAAGCAGCAGATACCGGCAATATTGCAGCGACCCCTACTCACATTTTACACAAACCTATAGCTATCGTTATCATAGATATTTATCATACATAACTTCCGAAAAGTTGTTTCGAAGGTACAGGATTCGAAGTCCACAACTAGTAATAAAATTTAGATGTACCGAATTACTGGGACATCGAGATTCCGGCTTTGTAAGACAGCCTGCATCAAATAGAACCTCTGAAAGGTAAATCTTCAGAAATATAAGAAACAGACAAATTGAATTTATTTAACATGCTATATTTTATAGATACACTATATTCTATAGATAATAATAATCATAATAATATCTTGGACACAATACACACAGCGCCCTCTAGTTCCAAGCTAAGCAACTATATATGCTTGTGTTATGGATACTAGATAACGGATATTAATACATATATACTTTTCTTTTTGTAAATACATACTAATAATACATAGAAAAACACCCAGACGCCACACAAATATTAATGTTTGTCACAAATATTTGTGCTCGGGTGGGAATTGAACCCCCGACCTCATTGCTGCAGCCGGTAGTTTTACCAATGCGCCACGAGGCCTGTTGTATTTACTGTAAATGTTGTATTTTGTAAAGCTTCATTCAACTCTAATGAGATTTGATATGGCAGGCTGTATCAAAGGAGTCAATATCGTGCCCCGGGGGCGTACAGATCCACTACAATGAAATTACTGCGTTTGTCATTGAATGAGACTTTTATTTTTATCAGCGCCACTAATCTCTAATTTGACATCAGACTTGGGATTCGTTTACATTTATTTATATTGAAATAAATATACTGACTTTTTTTACAACAACTGGATGAATGGGCCGGCTCGACCGGTGAAATAACACGACCTCTCAGAAGATCGACGTAAAGTGGCTCATGACGCGTTTCGTTCGGTGAGAGATGTACCCGGAGGCCCACCCGCCTTTTCCCATCGTTTCCTTTCCCCTATCCCTTAAAGATCGGCAACGCAACAGTAACACTATATGTGTTGCTGGTGTCCATGGGCGGCGTTGGTTGCTTACCATCAGGTGACACGCCTGCTCGTTTGCCCTCCTATCCCATAAAAAAAACTACTTTGAATGGATCACCTCAGAAAATCCACGTATCACGTAACCCCTTGTATCTCCACTCCGTTCCATGTTAGTCTTTTTCATGTCATTTTAAAGATTGGCAACGCAACTGTAACTCTCTCGGTCTTTCACATGTTCATGGGCGGCGCTACTAGCTTACCACCAGATAACCCTCTGTGTTTGCTTGCGGTTTTTTTATATATATGGTTACACTTAAATCCCTTTCACAACACGTTATTCTCCTGTAACTTCATCCCACTTATACATAGGTATAGGTAACGATAATTGTTTATCAACCCGTCAGTATATTTGAATTACATGTCATTTCATAATGTTGATTTTAAAAAGGCGTATTTGAACCAAAAAACCAGAAAACGTACAGTACTATAGTTGCTGTCACGTTAAGGTTTTATTATTGTTACTTTATATTCCACGAACTGAATATGTTTTGTCCAACAGGAAACTTCTGACTATTAATAAACTAATAACGATATAAGAATTAAAAATCACAATAACTAAGGAACAAAGACTTTTTTGATATTAGAGCAATATTATGTTCGTTAGCAATGCGAATGTGGATATTTGTGTGCTTATTTTAGCTGATAATAAGCATTATATTGCTCGCATGGCTTATTCAAAATTGTTAATTGGATAATACTTGAATTTAGCGCTTTTTGTATAACTGCGTCATCCAGGAATATCGCTTGTTAATTAAGCAAGATTATTTAATTTTTAGTTTCATTAAAAATAAAGATATATTTTGGCTTGGGTCTTGTTTTAGGAACCGTATGTACATTATATTCGAAACGGTGTCTCGGAATTCCAGTGGTTGGAGCTCCTCCCTTCGGGTCGGGAGTCGTGGGATCGATTCCGGAGCCCACATCAATGATTTCTCGGAATTCTTTTCTCAGATAAACAATGCAAAAATGGAAAATGCAGGAGACAAAGATTGTGACGACACATTTTCCATTACCAAATTGAACTAATCCTTGGAGAAGGTGATTTCAAAGGCCTTAAAAACCGGCAAGCGTGTATGACAAGAGTCGTGAAAGGCAAAGCAGCGAGAGAAAGTTGTAAGATTCGTGCCCAATAGCACTCTGATCTCCGTGCCTCACTCATAAGGAAACTACCGTGAAGTCAGGAAGGAGCCAAGTTCAGCATGGTGAAAATATTGGATCACAGAAACGGAACAGACATACATAATATGTGCGTAATGTAAGATATTTTTAATTTGACATTCCTTGATGGAAGTAATGGCATAGCGCGGTCTCGGCGATGGAACCAGGAATTTATTGGGTAAAAATATTTTTGACGGATAATTCAATATTTCTTTTAGAATAAATGTATTTTTAAAATAGTAATTATGTGCTATGTAAACTAAGATATTTCAGAATCAAGTAGCTGTTAACGATGAAATTATTATTAAGATTTGTTAGTTACTTTCAGAGTTTATAGATATAAACAATTAAATGTTGATATCAATGAAGTTATTTTGTATGGCATAGATATAGCTAAAATGTTCAGTCACCTTGACTTCTGATGGTCAAACATGTGTCCGGGTTCGAAGTGAAATGATGCAATGTTTGAAAGTATTACTTAAATCACGATTTTTGATAAAATTGCTAAATTTTACTTTTACCTACTGAATTCAATACAAATATTTTTAAGATGGAGGCGGAAAACAAGTTAGATCGAATTGTTCGTCAATTCGTTCCAAAGGTTCCAAACGAATAAAAATATAAATTGCATTCCGATTAATAGAGACTATCGTGAGAAGAACCGTATATATATACAATAGGTAGGTATTAACTAGACAAAGTCGCGTATCTTTCAGTGATAGAGATATCCGGAGTACCCCTTTCTCCTGCCTCTACCCATCCATATCTCGACCCCTTCACTATTCTACGAAACTGTATCACTGTTTTTCAGATGTCTATGAGCGGCGCTAGTTGCTTACCATCGCGTGACACGCTTGCCTATTGGCCCACTATTCCATACAAAATCAATATAATTCTTAATTGTACAAAAATATTTTCAAATAATCGTCTCTCACAGAGTTGCGGCTCTTCTAAATCTTAACTTATTAAATGATTCAATATTCTCATATTTTTTTCAATCCCAAGCCCGGATATTGTGTATTAAAATATTAAGTGCCGCTGGTTTTCTGTTTTACTTTTTACATTTTTCACCTTTCGGAAATTGATTATTCAAACCTGCCGAGGTCTTACAGGCCTTTTTTACCGGGGAAATAATAACGGCAGTGTATTTTCAATTAATAAGCAGGTTATCTTTCGTGTATGTTGTCAATATACTTGTTGATAATAATAACATAAAATAATTTCACGCCTTTTCTGCCCGAAGGTGTAGGCGGCTGTTAATTCTCGTCTCGCCGTTATGTTTACGTCTCAAGTGGTGGCGAACCTATTGCCATACCGGGCATAAAATAGAACGTGTTCTGGAAGAAGGTAATGTTAGGTAATGTATGGCGCTCTGTTCTCTTTGCCTACCCCGCAAGGGATTTGGCGTGAAGTTATGTATGTATGTTTACTATATGATGGGTATTTAATACAGAAAAAACTATTTAAACATATTTATTTTACAATTTAGACAAAATCTTTGTCTTTATTTCAAATAGCGATTTATTTGTACAATAAGTTTAATCAATCTTCGCGGTCTTCTTGATTTCCACAAACTTAACAACATTCAAACACCAAAATATTGCTGATATAACATAAAACGTTTGGAGTCCAGTTGCTAAGATTAGGCTATCGGCGGCAACGCTCTTCGCAAGCAAGGCAAGCGCTGAACATCTAATGACTTCCAGCAGAGCAGCATGTTTGGAGTTTTCAAACAGCATTCCGATAATTGTCAAGGAAGCAATTACGTATATTATGAAAACCAGAACAGAAATAGGAGACATATCCTGAAACAACCAAAAAACAGTTCACTTAATACGGTATTGGAAAACCATTGTATTTCGGGAAAAATCAAGAAGTCAAGGAATGTTGCGACGCACTTTTCATGACCAAATTCTCAACTCTTAAGAGTTTTATTGCAACTATGACATGAATCACTTAAGCTAAACAGAGTTGTATTTTTAATTTCAGGGCATTAGTTTCTTTACGCAAATCCTGTGAGTAGCTAGACGTGCAGTTTATTAATAAGTAAATATAATTAAGAATAGGCCGACTCGACCCCTGACATGCCACGACCTCTAAGAATATTGGTGTAAAGTTGGTCAGGCCGCATTTCGCTCGCTGAGAGAGGTCTGGAAGCCCCAATCCCTTCTCTCTTGCCTCCCGCAATGCAACTGTAATATTATCTGTGTCGCAGGTATCCATCGGCGGAGTTAGCCCCTTACTATCAGGTGACATTCCTGCTCGTTTACCCCTATCCCATAAAAAGAAGTTATGTGGCTTTGTTTATTTTTTTTAGTATACATATTGTCCATTAACTTTTTTCTAAAAATTTATCGAGTTAAACTTCTAATATCTTTTAAAATAAGTAATCTTTGTTTTATAGAAGAAATAAGTTTTATCTCATTAGCTGATATAATCACTGCTTTTCCCTCTAAAACAGTACAAGAAGGATCATCTGTCACATTTAAAAAAAACCGTAAATTTAATGTAGAAAAAAAAAAAACAAAAATCGACGCACGTGCATGAAAAGAGTTATGAAAGTCAACGAAGCAAGGGAGGTGTGTAAGAATCGTGCCTTATGGAGCTCCGTTCTCTCTGCCTACCCTGCAAGGGTTTTGGCGTGAAGTTATATATGTAAGTAAAAAAAAAACAATTAAACTGCTAAATGAAATTTGGTCTGTTCAAACGAACCAACCCCGCATTGCAAATATCAAATACCCTACATACCGATCTTCATTACAATCAAACAAGTTTTTTGTTTTGTTTCAATTCTCATCTAATTCCTCAATTTAATCAATTCGAGCGTAAAACCCACCGTCCGAAAATAAACCTAAATCGTAATTGATAATGGTTTGACCAATTTATATTTTTGGTACCCACATTTCAAAAGATAAAACATTTATTTTCAATTGAAATAAAAACTTGTCGTTGAAGACAAAGGCTATTAAATGCCTTTTTTAACTGCCAAGGACGGACAAAAACGATATTAAACTGAAAAAGAACAATTAATTTATTCCTGTATTTCGAGATATAATTCAGATTCAGGGGTCGTAGAGAGTTGTAGAAGGAAATCATAAATTCTACAAATTTCTACTTTTTTTCAGTAGCTTGATTTATGATGAATTCAGTAATAATGAAAAAATAGGTGTACAATCTCTCGCCATGTATTATATCCATAAGCCATCATTAATTATCGTTTAGCTTACGAAAGACGATATAAATTTAAAAAAAATATATACATGCAAATTATTAATAAAATTTTTATGAAGCAGTTCGCTGCATGAACGGGACGGCTCGACCGGTGAAATACCATGATTTCTTAGAAGATCGACGTAGAGTGGATCATGCCGCGTTTCGTTCGATGAGAGGAGTACCCGGGGGCCCACCCCTTTCCCATCCTCTCCTATCCTCTACTCCCTTAAATGTCGGCAACGCAACGGCAACACTATATGTGTTGCTGGGGTCCATGAGCGGTGCAGGTTGCTTGCCATCAGGTGACACGCTTGCTCGTTTGTCTTCCTATCCCATAAAAAACATATAATTGTGACTGTCATAATAAATGTCTAGAAATAAAAATAGACCTTTAAGACAACTTCGATTCATACAATAATTAGAATCAAGTTGTTAATATTTAGTTGTTTTTTAATATTTTAACATAACATAACTTCACGCCTTTTTCTATACGAAGGTGTAGCCAGTAGCTGTTAAGCTTCGAAAAGAGAGTCTTGTAAAGAGACTGATCGTGGTCTGTCGCGACCAGAGAGCTGGTCTATTCTTCGCACAGAGGATGAGCATGGTCAGTCTGGGCACGCTGCCAGTAGACCGAGATGCGGAGAAATTTCTTTTATTGTACATACATACATACATAACTTCACGCCAAATCCCTTGCGGGGTAGGCAGAGAGAACGGAGCGCCATAAGGCACGATTCTTACGCACCTCATTTGCTTCGTTGACTGTCATAACTCTTTTCTAGCACGCGCGTCGATTTTTGAGGCTCCTAACATCACCTTCCTCCAGAACACGTTCTATTTGGCCATGGAATGGTAGGTCGTCCTCGACCCCTACATCCATCCGCTTTTGCTCTGTATATCTGCTTTGTCAATCTTGCATCATCCATCCTTTCTACATGTCTGAACTATCGGAGCATGCCCTTTCTTACTTTTACACCGACACTCTCTTTCAATCCGACTTCCTTCCTTATAACCCTGTTTTCCACGCGGTCAGCGAGGGTCACTTCTCAGATTTTGCGCAATGCCCTCATTTCGACCGCGTTTGTCCTACTTTCATGCACGCTCTGCCATACCCATCTTTTATTGTATATATTGTAAATAATGTAATTTATTTAAAACATAGAAATAATGTTCAGGTACTTACCATATGCTTAGAGGCCAGTTCAAAGAAGCCGTAAAGTACCATAGAGTAATGTGACACAAGGTATATATTGCACCAGGTTGGTAGTTGAATGTCAAACTTTTCTGGTTTTTCATCCTATGTAAAAAATGAAAATATTTTATTTTTGACTATTTGATCATGTGTTACTTAATTATAATAATATCTTGGACACAATATACACAGTTATCGAAATTAGAAAACAGATATTAATACATACAAAATAATTTATACTTTCTTTTGTAAATGCATTACCTTCAATGCTTGTCATAAATATTTGTACTCGAGTGGGGATCGACCCCACCAACCTCGATTGCAGTCGGTTATCTTATCAATGCACCACGATCATCTTATATTTTATACAATCCTTATTCGCAATGTATCATTGATCACATATGGATCAGTCACAGATTTTTTTCAATAATTGTTAGATTTCTGATAGGATATAGTTCAACAGATCAAGAGCCGGTCCTCCAGTTGCTGTTGGCCTACCTTGATGAACCACTTAGTCTAGTTTTTCGTTTAAAGCAAATCTTAGTAGAACCAAGAAGTTTTATCTTTCTATAGATTAAGATAAAGAATAAAATGATGTAACTTCATTCTTTTTCTAACTGAATTTGTAGACAGTGGCTATTAAGTCTCGACTTGCCTTGACTTGATTCTTCGTGCCTAACGGAGTATTATCATACCTATTGCCATACATCTGTCACAATGTTGTAAGTCATTGATATTACACACACAACTTCCGAAAAGAATTTCGATAAGTAATTTTAATGATTTGAACTCGGGACTTCTTGATTCTTGACGACCACCGACACAAATTTAATTATTTAAATGGCTATTGTGACGGTATGTATGTCTGTGACGGTGTGTATATATTAACTAATTACCGTCAAGCCTTCCTCGTTGACACTGGGTGCGCCTGGTTCCCAACTGGGACGATAGAAAATGGCACGCAACTTATCACCCCAAGTGCTCATTTTGTGATACTTCTCAATCACGTAATTGGTGTAGAAAGTCTGTAGGAATATTTTGTAATCTATTATTGTATTACTATTTATGTTTTCGAAAAAATTGAGTCCTTTGCATACAAGTTTCATAACCTAACCAGTAACCTTACCAGTGGTAGAGCCAAGCAGTTCGCTGCATGAATGGGCCGGCTCGACCGGTGAAATACCACGACCTCTCAGAAGACCGACGTAAAGTGGCTCATGCCGCGTTTAGTTCGGTGAGAGAGGTACCCGGAGGCCCACCCCCTTCCCCATCCTTTCCTATCCCCTATCCCTTAAAGGTTAGCAACGCAACAGTAACACTATATGTGTTGCTGGTGTCCATGGGCGGCGTTGGTTGTTTACCATTAGGTGACACGCCTGCTCGTTTGCCCTCTTATCCAATAAAAACACATGTGTTTTCAAAACCATAAAACCACAGCCAAAATTTTTTACAACATAATACAGATAGTTCAGTAAGATGACACGTTGTGCCGACCCCACATAGAGTGAGGTAAGAGCAGGAAATGATGTTGAGAAAACAATTAGGTCGGGTTGCTCCCCTTTTAGCAAAATGCTATGTCCTTCCCCTTTGCGGCATAGTTTACCATATTAATAGTGATACCAATTTTTTAAGGATTGATTGACTGGATCAACTAGTAAAATATGGTCTTTAGTTTCATTTAAATGTAAACAACATAATCGGTAACGGTTTATACAGCAATTGAAATACCTGCAAGAACAGAGGGTTGAAAGATGGCTGGTTATTGATAAGTCCATAAACGATTTCAATTTTGTCACTTTCTTGTCTGAAGGTACCGAATAGACGATCCCAGATGATGAGAACTCCGCCATAGTTCACGTCGATGCAATATCTGTTGCTACCTGATGAATATAGAGATTGTGAGAAAAGAGAAAGAATAAACTACTACCAAACTTTAAATAGATAGAAATTGCTAGATGTTTCCAGAAGATAATGATTATAATTGACGTTAAGTGACGTCCCAAAGATATAAGAGGCTAGAAGAAATCACAATTTCCTTAGAGAAATCGAGTAATACGATTGTCTGTTTTTCTGTGCGGAATACAATTTAAATTATAAAGTATCGATGACTGAAAACTTTGTGCCCTGTATTGCATTAGGTTCGCCCTATACCATTTGGGAAGTAAACATAACGTCGAGACGAGGCTTAACAGCCGCTGCCTACACCTTCGGGTAGAAAAAAGCGTGAAGTTATGTTATGTTATAAAAAAACGTACCATGATGAACTCTGTGATGGCTGGGTGTGTTGAGTATATATTCTAGGGGTCCTAAAGTTTTGATAGCTTCGGTATGAATCCAGAACATGTATAGATAGCTGAATTGGTGGTGCATCACGAACTGTGCCGGTGGGATGGCCAGAGCGAGTGGGAGGTAGAAGATCTATAAAAAAGGACAAATGTCGTGAAGAAGTAAGCTATGAGTTTTACTGCAAGTAAAACGTTATGACGATTTCCTCTTTTATTTATATAGAACCAGCTGACCCGGCGAACTTTGTTCCGCATCAAAAGTAATAAAAATGAGTAAAATTTGGATATTAAAAAGTTCAATTTGTGCTATTCATAGGCACACGTTTTGGCGCGCAACGCAACTACTATGTCCTGCTATGCTAATACTGTAATATCTTCGTAAATATTCGTTTAAATTACATACTGTAAAGGGCAATATTGATCTATATTAAAAGCACAATCTATTTAATACACTTAACTGGATGAAAATTAATGCTGTAATGTTTAAAATCGCTTCGTAAATAAGCCCTTATTTCTCGTTAAAAGTAAAAAAATAAAAATGGCCATTGTGGGTTATCCCTAAGAGGTGTTAAACAATGTAGTACATTATTTTGTTTTATCATTTAGGGTTCAGGCAGCGTTTGCGATTAAAGATCTAAATCTTGAAAATTATCACTTTTTTTTAACTACACTATAAATTAATTATAGATCAAAACCACTCCGTTGACACCCTCTAACTATTTAAAAAAGCCGCATCAAAATCCGTTGCGTAGTTTTAAAGATACACGCATATAAGGGGACAGACAGCGGAAAATTACTTTGTTTTATACTATGTAATGATGTTCGGCAATATAGAAATTATAAAAGTTAATTGGGGATAATTAGATTAGTTTATTTATAAAGAAATAATCCTATAAAAAGTACCAGGTCGCTCAAACAATTATTAGTTTCGCTGTTTTTGGTCTAAGGGTCACAAAAATAGAGATTTAAAAGATTATAATCAAACTGTTCAGCTTTATATTATTAGTATAGATTAGAGACAAAAGGGTAACAAAAGGCGTGAAGTTATGTTATGTTATGTTTTGTAGATAAGAGACCTAAAGTGTAAACTGATTGCCTGAATTGTCATCAATGATCATATTTGAAATAATTAATTTGACGTTTGGTTTAGACACAAATCAAGTAAAACGAGGCTAGTGAGGTGTGTATGAATCGTGCCTTATGGTGCTCCATTCTCTCTGCCTCCCCCGCAAGGGATTTGGCGTGGAGTTATGTATGTATGTATTACATGCTATTGATACTCACAAATCCACACCATCCTTGCAGTACCGATTGCCTTATACCAACGCCCATATTGAAGTCTTCTGATGTATGGTGGACTTGATGCTGAGCCCACAGTATGTGTATTTCTGTTAAAGATGTATTATGTCTATTTTAAACCTTATTTTTATCAAAATAAAGAAGACTTTCGCGAATCTCACTCATTAAAACAACTTTTAGGATTATATCGCGTTTATTTCCCAATTACTTATATTTACTTCCCGACGTTTCGAACTCTTTATAGATTTATAGAGATATAAGTAAAAGTTGTTATTATTAAGTTATTTTTTTTAACAAATACTTACCCCCCCTTTTAATTTGAAAATCAATCAATATTTAATAATAGTTATACTTTGATCTCAACCAACTTATCAGATAATATTCTAATAACTTAATAATAACAACTTTTATTTATTAAGTCATACAACAAAGGATCTTTACAAACAAAAATATGAATGCATCTTATAGATAAGTATTTAACTTTTGTTTTCATGGTCTGATGTGGGTTACCAATAGTAAAAATCATATTTTTAACATAAACTTTTTTAATTTTTATTTCCAAAAAGTGGGTGCTCTCTGTATCAATGAAAATAGCTTTTGAACAACTACCATCTTTTTGTTCATCACTCGTGAAAATGATCTCTATAAAGAGTTCGAAACGTCGGGAAGTAAATATATGTAAATGGGAAATAAACGCGATATAAGCCTAAAAGTTGTTTTAATGAAAAAATGAAGAAGATTTTGTTAGTGCCTATTTAGTAATGATGTTGCAAACTAAACTTCAAATGGTGATCAGGAAGTATCCAATGATGACAATATGATTGAGACCCATTTGTTGACTAAGTAAGATGAACTACCTTTTTTGTATTCGTTAGGCTTTTTGAGACTAATAAATGACTACTGGTGTGGAACCTGTATCTTCACAAATGTAGGTATTTAATTATCATTATTTTAATTTTATTAATAAAACAAATAACACATACATACATATTTATTTCTTAGATTTTCGTGAATCACATTCATTACTTGTGAAAATAATTTCTGTAAAGAGTTCGAAACGTCGGGAAATAAATAGAAAATAAGTTCTAAATAAACGCGATATAATCCATAAAAAGTTGTTTCGATGTTACATACATACATACCTCCAGCGAGGGTCACTCCACAGATTTTGCGCATTGCCCTCATTTCGACTGCGTTTTTCCTACTTTCATGCACACTCTGCCATACCCAGCTCTCGCTTCCATAAGTTAGCGTTGGGATCAGTATTGCATGGTGGAGTGCTAGATGGGCTTTTCTGTTAATATTTTTTTGCGCCCAGGAATTTGCCTAACGCTTCATTTACGCTATTTCCTAACACTCTTCTTTCTACATCCGCGGTGTACCTTCCATCCCTGCTAAAAGCGCATCCAAGACAATCACAATAACATATTATGATAGCTTTTGTTAATTATGTAAATAAAAAAAATGCTTTTTCACCGTGGCAAGCTCTGTGCATCCAGTAATAACAGAAGTCGACTCCTATCGCTGCTGCATACCAGGTCAAAGTGTGGTTCCAAGGAAGGTCCACTATTCTATATTTTACGTATATCCAGGTGTAGAGATATGATTCAGCTCCTCGCCATAATAACCTAAAAACAATGCCGATTTCAATAAAAACTAATCTGTGATAATTTTTGTATTCAATGCTTTTGAATTAAACTTGAAATATTTTTGAATTTGAAGCACATAAGAGAAGAAGAAGAATTTAAGAAGTCTCGGTGGCGCAGTGGTCGAGCACACGGCTTCTGATACAGAGATCCGGGTTCGATTCCAGACACTGGCTCACACCAATGACTTTTCGAAATTGTTTTCGGAAGTTATGTGTGATAAATATCGATGACTGAAAAACTTTGTGCCCGGTATGGCAATAGGTTCGCCACCTATATTTGGGACGTAAACATAATGCCGAGACGAGGCTTAACAGCCGCTGCCTACACCTTCGGGTAACAAAAGGCGTGAAGTTATGTTATGTTTAAAGTAGTTATATGTTTAAAGTACCTTCCACATTCCTGAAATATACTATGCGATACACTAGTAATCCCATCGTTTAATCTGATACCAGGCTTTCCTTCTAATTTCAGCACAATATGTTCTATTATCATAAATATGAAGAAGTACGGCCATGACTGCAAAAAAGAATATAGCAATTAAAACATTCTAACAGTGGTAGAGTCATGCAATTCACTGTATGAATGGGCGGGCCCGACCGGTGAAATACCACGTCCCTCAGAATATCGCCCGGTGTTCCCTGAGAGAGTTATTAAAATTTAAAAGCCAAGATGCAACTATCTTATATATAAAATTTTTGTGTCGCGGTGTTTGTGGTTAGAGTCCTCCGAAACGGCTTGACCGATTCTCATGAAATTTTGTATGCGTATCGGGTAGGTCTGAGAATTGGACAACATCTATTTTTCATCCCCCTAAATCACAAGGAAAGCCCATCCCCCAATCAACCCCTATTTTTTAATTTTATTTTTCGGCAAGACAACGTTTGCCGGGTCAGCTAGTAATATTATGTGTGTTGCAGGAGTACATGGGCGGCGGTAGTTACTTGCCATAAAGTGACCCGCTTGCTCGTTTGCTCTTCTATTCCATAAAAAAAAACCTATGCCAATGCATAGCTATTGATAAATATACTCGTATATAAGATTAAATCATTACGTAGTATAAAACAAAGTCACTTTCCGCTATCTGTCCGCTTATATGCGCATATCTTTATAACTATGCAACGGATTTTGATGCAGTTTTATTAATAGTTAAAGGGTGTTAACGGGGTGGTTTTGATCTATAATTCATGTGTAGTGTAGTAAAAAAAATGATAATTTTCAAGATTTAAAACTTTAATCGCAAACGCTGCCTGAACCCTGCCTGAACGCTGCCTGCCATTATTATACACCTTTTAAAGGTCTACAAAAAAGTCTGTCTATCTCTTAGGGATAACCCACAATGACCATTTTTATTATTTTACTTTTTACGAGAAATAATGGGCCTATTTACGAAGCGATTTTAAACAGTACAGTATTAATTTTCATCCAATTATTATTATGTCCAATTATTATGTCTTAAATAGATTGTGCATGTAATATAGATGATCCTGGCCCTTTACAGCATACAATTTAAACAAATATTTGCGAAGATATTGCAGTATTAACATAGCGGGACAGCAGTTATTACTTTTGATGCGGAACAAAGTTCTCCGGGTCAGCTAGTAATATATAATAAATAATCCTGCTACTAAACAATTGTACAACATTGTATGACTAACATTGATATACATAGTTTAAATAAGTAATGTCATCCTATTGCAGTGCAATTGGCTCAAGACCGAAGCAAATGCTTCAAAAGTGACTGTATCTATTATATTCTGAACGTAAGCCTGCAACGACAGTACTTTATTGAACAAAAGACTTACTGTATAGAAACAAATAAATATGAATTACTAAAAAAATATTCCCCGATGTATGGCAACTATTACTTTTTATTACATTTGCTTTTTCACTTCCCGCCCTTTTTCCAAGCCCTTCCTTATCCGCTAGTCCTATGTCCTACTTTTCTTCCCTGGGTAGTAATACACTATTATGTGCGTGTAAGTAAATGTGTGTATATTAAAATATTGTATGTAAGTATATAGTATAAAGTATTTTAAGTCTCGGTGGCGCAGTGGGCGAGCGCACGGCCTCTGATCCAGAGGTCCGGGGTTCGATTCCAGACACTGGCTCACAACAATGACTTTTCGAAATTGTTTTCGGAAGTTATGTGTGATAAATATCGATGACTGACAAACTTTGTGCCCGGTATGGCAATAGGTTCGCCACCTATTCCATTTGGGACGTAAACATAACGGCGAGACGAGGCTTAACAGCCGCTGCCTACACCTTCGGGTAACAAAAGGCGTGAAGTTATGTTTTGTATATAAAGTTTTACCATGTATCTATTGTCTTTTGTGGGCAAAAAAGTGTATATAAATAAATAAATAAATATTATTAAAGTACATCACGTATATTGTTTAGTACCAAATAAAAAAAATTCTATGACTTTTTCTAACTTTACCGATTTTAAATTTGTTTTTTTTTTTTTTGAAAATTCATACCTAATTACGAAGTCTTAAAATCGAAAAGAAATTATAACACGCAAAAATGATATCACAAACCATAGATATAAGATTAATAGATCGGCAATAGTCACCCAAACAACGAGACCAAAAATGGGTTGATGATATGTGAGAGATTTATCCATGTGTGCATAAAACAAACTTTTAAGACAGACTTCAAGATAAATAACAATATCGCCCGCCTCCAAAGAGAACAAAGTTAAAAGAGTCCAAAAAGTATTTACTAGAAAAATATTTAAGGCGAACAATTTTTCACCTGCTATTTCTTTTGGGCCGGACGTTGAAGACCCTTCCGCTAATCTACCCTTAACTCAGTCTGTGAAGTTTGATATAAAAATAAATAGCTTGTTAGTGTTCGCTATATTACATAAACTAACTAAATGTTACGAGATATTTATATGATATTTTATTCCTATCTTAAAGGCCGGCAATTGCTGTTATTATACAATTGATTGATTATCAAAAACATCGCAACTCGGTATTATTTTTCTTATTAAGTTAAAAAAAAACTTATCTGTGAAAACAAACATATTATTATCTTAAATTAAAATCGAACCTTACAATCAACTATAACCAGACTGACTTTACAGTTTTGTTGTAAAATTATATAAATAAATTATATTCTTATTTAGAATTCACAATTTAATTTACATACATACATACATACATAACTTCACGCCAAATCCCTTGCGGGGTAGGCAGAGAGAACAGAGCGCCATAGGGCACGATTCTTACACACTTCACTCGCTTCGTTGACTTTCATAACTCTTTTCATGCACGCGCGTCGGTTTTTGAGGCTCTTAACATCACCTTCCTCCAGAACACGTTCTATTTGGTCTTTGAATGTGTGTCTTGGCCGTCCTCGACTCCTACATCCGTCCGCTTTTGCATTGTATATCTGCTTAGTCAGTCTTGCGTCAACCATTCTTTCTACATGTCCGAACCATCGGAGCATGCCCTTTCTTACTTTTACATGCATGCGGCGAAGGGGGCCGCCACCCTTCACGCAGCGCCAATCCTGGCGGGACGAGGAGAGGGGAGTGCCGTATAGGCACGTGGAATGTTAGAGGTAGCAATTTAATTTAGTTAATCAAAAAGTAAAAATCCTTAAAATGTTTGAAGATTCAATCCCTTTTCAAATCCAAATGGATCTGCTATCAATAAATAATAATGTTAGAAATTCAGCCTCATTGGGATATCGTACTTAATTGTTCTTAGACAATTTCTTTCATTTTACGCTTATTTCTCACATAGGGAAGCAAACGCGCACGTGCGTAACCTGATGATAAGCAACTAACGGCATCAATGGACACCCACAACACAGATTAGAGTTGCGTTGCCGGAATTCAAAATGGGATAGAAAAGGGGTTGGAAGTGGGATGGGAAGGTGGTGAGGAAGGGGTTTCCGGATACCTCTTTAGGTCGGTTAGTCGGTATTCCGATCGTTGTATTTCACCGGTCGAGCCGGCCCAATCATGCAGTAAACTGCGTGTCACTCCGCGCAGGCTACCCTATTAAAATTTTATTATAATATATATATACCTATACACATACCTGCATAAAAAAATTCGGCACGTCATCGATTTTTTCATATATTGTATCTTTTGGCGAATGAAGATAAAATAATCTGCCAACTCCCTTCAAATGATTGCTGACCGCGTCTGAGAACATGTTCTCTGACGTCGCGTTTGCAAATGGCGCCTCCGCCATTTTGACTGTAAACTTAAATAAATAATAAATTAATAATAACAGAGGATTAGCATTGCCATTCAGCGTGGCAATGCGGCCAGTCTTCTGGGCACGCTGCCAGTAGACCGAGATGCGGAGAAATTTGATTTCAGGTAGTTTTTTAATTGTATATATTGTCAATAATATAATTAATTTATTTGTTCTTAAATAAAGTAAATATTTATTCAACTTACACTGTACATATTATAATAAACGTTTTTTATTCTTCTATTCTATATGTTACTATTTTAACTTATTTGTGATTTCCACTATTGAGATATACCTTGACAAATGTTTCGTAATAAAACTCACCACATTTTAAAAGCCGTGAAGAGTTTCAATAAAAACTAATGATATGTAGGCAATGATTATGTGCATACAAAGTTATATAAGTGTACGTAACTTCATGCTTTTGACACCTCCTTAGGGCACTAGACTTTGAGAATTGTGCCTCGACATACCGATTTTTTTAGCCCATTTAATGTAAAATTTATCATTTAAATCTAATAATTTTAAAGTTATATTATAATATTTCATAAAAAATATAAACACATTCAATCATCGGGATGAACTGGACACATGTTCAAGATAAACTCCTCTTGAATAAAAAGCATCTCATTATGTAATTTAGTAAGCCCCCAGTCCCCTAGGCCTAATTTGTTGACTGCTTAATATTGACTGCTGCAAATATATCAGCAGGTTCCAGACCTAAATAGATAAATATGGACGAATGTATTCTATAATAAGTTATTATAATTACTTGTATAAAAACTGTATAAACTTGTATAAAAACGTCTCGGTGGCCCAGTGGTTGAGCACACGGCTTTTGATCCAGAGGTCCGGGTTCGATTGCTGACACTGGCTCACACCAATGACTTTTTGAAATTGTTTTCGTAAGTTATGTGTTATAAATATCGATGACTGAAAACTTTGTGCCCGGTATGGCAATAGGTTCGCCACCAATTCCATTTGGGACGTAAACATAACGGCGAGACGAGGCTTAACAGCCGCTGCCTACAACTTCGGGTAACAAAAGGCGTGAAGTTTATAATTACTTGTAAAAATGAACACTAGATAATGTTTTGTATGTTTATTTTATGTCAACAACAAAGTCAAACAGTATTACATATACGCTATCTGATCCGCTTCCACAAAAGGCTATTTATTCTCGATAATCTATCAATCGTTTGTACGATTCTTCGATCTTTACAGCGTCTGATTCGATCAGAGCTATGCTTATTTTTATGGACCAATATTAGCTATCTGTACGAAATATTCTCATGAAAACGTGAAGAATTAAATGGACTTCAAATTTCATCAATAAGTAGGTGTAGCAGTCTCGGTGGAGCAGTAGTCGTACTCGCCGCTTCTGATTCAAAGTCGTGGGTTCTAACCCAGTCTCTCACCAATAATTTCGAGGAATTCTTTTCCGAAGTTATGTGTGATAAATATCGATGACTGAAATCTTTGTACCCGGTGTATTGCAATAGGTTCGTTATGGATTACATTTGAAACGTAACATAAGGCGAGTCGATGATTGACAACCGCTGCCTACCGTCGGGTAGAAAAAGGCGTGAAGTTATGTTATTGTTATATTAAATAGGTATAAGCATTAAACAACGGCGTGATGTTCTTTCATTTAAAATATATCAAAACTAAACTGCGATAACATTATTTGTGATAAATTATAAATAAACCGTTATTCCTTTATATGATGTAGGTATTAATTTAAATGAAATGTAATGTAAAAAGGTTAGCATAGGGCACATGATTAGAATAGTTGTGGGTACTGTGAGGATGATGTGAACTCTTTAGTATTTTTAAAATATAAACTCTTTTTACATAGTTCTAAATTTGCACTTTTGAATTTTTAAAAAGATATCTTTGATTAACAGAATTTTCTGAGAAATATAGAATAAAATATTAGTTGTAAAATACATTTTGAAGAGATCGTATGATTTTTAAATACGGGAGTTCAAGTTTATATGATTAATATATAAGTCGTATTAAAACAATTCACTAATCGAGCATTGAGGTGGAGAGGAGCAATGATGATGCTGGGACCTAGACGAGGCGCCCAGGGATAATGCAGTGATGAAAACCCATGTCACAAGTTCGGCACGTATCAGATTTTATTTTAATACCATGAATAATATATCAATAATTTAATTTAATAGCCTATTTATTTATCACACATGCACTGAGCTTGTAATACCCCCATACAGATCAATCAATTAATTATATATCTCATTTGATGGAGGTTCTCATGTCGGCGTTTCTTGTATTCAATAAATTGAGGAGCTGAGAGATGAACCCTATATATATATGAGAGACTCGATAGTCCGAGCTCGTTACATTGGTGGAGAGAGATGAACCCTATATATATATGAGAGACTCGATAGTCCGAGCTCGTTACAGTACTTATAAGTGTACATGAACTTGAGGCATCTTTAGGGCACCATATAATATCAATAAATGCCCGAGATATCATATTAATATGTAAGATGTGATGTGATGTAAAACATAACATAACATAGCTTCACGCCTTTTTCTAACTGAAGGTGAGCAGTGGCTCTTAAGCCTCGTCTCTCCGCTATATTTACGTCCCAAATGGAATAAGCGGCGAACCTATTGCCATACCAATTTATCACACATAACTTCCGAAAATAATTTTAAAAAGTCATTAGTTCGAAAGGATGACACGTTGTACCCACCCTAATCAGAGTGGTATAAGGGCAGGAAAATGAATATGGGTCCGTGAACGGAACTAAATACTGAACTCATATCATAACCTACAAAGCTACAGTTTATTTAATATTTATTATAAAACATACTTCGTTTAAACGCAGATAATAAAAACGGCTTTGACTAAAAAAATAATCGGTCCAGAAATAATTATCAGCATACAAATTTAGGTTACGCTCTCATTTACAACAGGACGCTTTATTAAAATTTATGTTGACTGAAATCACAATTAATAAAATTTAATTTATTCGGTCTTGGTTCAGTTCAGTCATTCAGTTCAGTACCAATTTACATTTTTAAACGTCTCGAGTACACATGATTGGTTGAAAATATTTTCGAAACGTGTAAAATAATTGTCTTTGATCACCTCAAGAAACCACTTTTTCGTCGTTTTTTGTAAAAAATATCGTCAGGTATCGAAGCACAGAAAAAAAAACATATTTAATAGAAATGAAAATAACCGTAGCCGCGTAAGAATCGTGCCTTATGGAGCTCTGTTCTCTCTTCATACCCCGCAAGATATTAGGCGTGTAGTTATATGTATGTATTAATGAAAATTATAATAAAAATGGCTCACTAAGTAAGTCTACTTACAAGACAACAATCCGTTGATTCTTCAAAAGAATGTGCTGTTGAAGTTTTTAAATCCCCAACAGAAACATACAGACGTACGGTGTCATGAAGAACTTAGATAAATCTGTTCCTCATAGAAGATTACGTGCCAACGCGACTCGATATCACTAAAGATACATTGTACATATTGTATACACGTGTTAGTAAAAACCAATTTAATCATTCCCATATCACTTTAGAATACACTTTAGGTACATGTAATTATAAAATATCGTATCGCTAAATAATTTTACAGTTTTATCTATTTTGCAAGTTAATGTCTGTCTGTCTATTGCATTTTTTTTGCTTTTAGAATATAATTGTGTATTTTATTGAAAAGTACTAAAAACTTGGATATCAGGACAAAGTTTGGGCACCTCATAAAGTCTGCAAACGACATGTTGAAGACCTTCAAAATTGGTGCAAAGGCAAAAAAAAGCTTTTCGATATGCGATTCCTATGGTATGGCGCGAGCAAAAGAATCATAGCGATGATTGTTACTTTTGTTCCTGTAATTCTCCTGGGGTATTTCATACCCCAATCTGTAATCAGCTATTGGTCCCATCCCTTATAGGACCGAAATACCAGTGCCCAAGGTCTCTGCTACCTTCAAAGCGATTTCAAGTTCTGATGAAGATGGTGCTGTACCTAAGCCCGATGATCAGTCAAAGTTTGAATTTGAAGACGACAGCAGTCCAAAATTATTTTCCAGGGCGAGGTAAATGTTTTGTTAGTTCCAGCAGAGTGGCGTATTTTTATAGATTCTTCAAAAAGAAGCCTTAAAGCAGTTCTGCTTCACAACGGCGGTTTCTATGCTTCCATTCCTGTCAGTAATTCCGTACACCTTCCGTACACCAAGTTCATGTAGGTTTCCATAAGGAAACCATCAAAATTCCAAGTTCCTTAAGGAAACCTACAAGATTTTGGAATTGATTCTTTGCAAATTAAAATATAAAGTAGGTTGGCAAGTGTGCGGTGATTTCAAAATCATGGGCAAAGCACTCGGACAACAATCTGCGTTTACCAAATTCCCTTGGTTTTTGTGTCTATGGGATGGACCTGGATCTAAAGACCGAACAGATCACTGGACCAAAAAGTGTTGGCCTCAGAGGGAGCTACAGTTGACGAAAAGAATGCTCTGCATGAATCTTTGGTGCCTCCTGATGAAGTTCTTCTACTACCGCTTCATGTAAAGCTGGGATTCATGAAGCAATTTGTAAAGTCACTGTCAAGAAATGGACATTTATTTAATATCAAAGATTCCAAGCCTCTCGGTGGCAAAGTTGAAAGAAGGTGTTTTCGTTGGACCAGATATTAGACGGCTTATGACTGATCCATTATTCACAACCATGAAGTA
This sequence comes from Euproctis similis, assembly GCA_905147225.2. Lineage (NCBI taxonomy): Eukaryota > Metazoa > Arthropoda > Insecta > Lepidoptera > Erebidae > Euproctis > Euproctis similis. Next base: position 15,193,643 of record LR990115.1, read on the forward strand.
TCCTCAAAGAGAAGGATGGATTTGCCTTTAAAGAAGTCATAACAAAATTTTTAGGCAATTATAAAGACCTTTTGACGATTTTTTTGTAGCTACAAACAAATCACCAAAAGAATGTTAAAAGCATTTCAAGCTTTAGGTTGCTTAATGAGTTACAAGAACATTTTCTGGAAAGTAGTAGACTACTGTCCAGAAATTTTAGGAGACGTAAACGATGAACAAGTGCAAAATTTCACCAAGATATTAAGGAAATGGTAAAAGATACCAGGGAATATAGACCGTCTCAATGATGGCAGTCATCTCATGACGTCTCATGGTCTTCCAGATGCTTCCCACAAGCGAAAATGTACCAAAAGTAGTCTCACTTGGAAAAAAAATGTGTTTACTAATTAATGTAGTTTAGATATTTTTTTTTTACGCAATTACAAATTTTGTTTAATTTTAAGACGATAACTTGTATAACATAGACACCTACGTTGCCAGAAAGCGTGATATTTTCGGACAAAATGAAATATATTTTTGAATACAACTCACCCAAAAACATATAAATTACATAAAAAAGAAACAATAGAGTTTTTTTGCAGACTTGAGATAAGAAACCTTTCTAAAACCTTGATTGATTTTAATCAACAAGATTTTAATTTCTTCGAAAATATATTACACCCACAGTTATAAATTTCAAGGAGTAATGGTGATTGTAAATACAATGCGGACGAAACAGCGCTCAATAACTAGTAAATAAAATATTTAAGGTCACATTAATAGATACAGTTCATTGGTTACTTTGTTGATAACAGATTAAATTATATGCTATTATAAAACTAAAAGGCGCTGCATTTTATTAAGACTTACCAAGTACCTACTACTTAATAGGAATATCTTAGACACAACATACACATCGTCCTCTAGTTCCAAGTTAAGCAACTAAATACTTGTGTTAAGGAAACTAGATAACGGATATTACTTTACATACATAAATTACTTTTCTGTTGTAAATATCTACTAATAATATATGGAACCCAGACGCCAAACAAACATTAATGCTTGTCGTAAATATTTGTACTCAGGTGGGACTAGAACCCACCAACCTCGATTCTGCAGTCGGTAGTTTTACCAATGCACCACGAAGCCCGTGACTTACTGTAAAGAACCCAAAACTTACTGTAATCCATTCTTGAAATCTTCTGTAGGTACAATGTTTTTTCTATTCTTAATGAGTTTTATAATTAGTTTCATTATTATAAATTCGAATATTTTTTAAAATAGTCTGGAGGTCAAGCATTCCGCTTCCGAATCAAGAAGTCATGAGATCGAATCCCGCCCACGATCGCACCAAAGACTTCTCGGAATTCTTCTCGGAAGTTATGGGTGAATAATATCGATGACTGACAACTTTGTACCCGGTGTATGACGGTAGTTTCAACGTTCAACGAGACTTAAACATTTGACGAATTGAAGCTTACCGCTACCTACACCTAGGTATGAAAAAAGGTATAAAGTTATAAAAGAATACATTTAAATCGAGTGCTCGAAATATTACAGCTTGTTGGTTACAACCTCCAAAAACTTTCCCCCTGAAATAACTTAACATGCTCCAAGTTTGTTTTTAGTTATTGCAATATCAGGAAGGTTTATATTATATTCGTATATGAGCAAAATTATATTTATTCATTTTGATGGAATTAAGATGCGAAGTGGGTGATTTGAGCCCTTTTAACCCTAAGAGGTTCATAGTTGTATTGCCAGCTTTTAAAGTGGGATAGGGAGGGGATAGTGAATCTAGCAAGATGAAAGTGTGCCTCCGGATACCTCTCTCACCGTATAAAAAGCATCATGAACTACTTTACGTCGATTTTCTGAGAAGTCATATTAATTTACCGGTCGTAATTCACCAGCCAATAATAAAACGCAAGAAATCGGCGAGAAGAAATCGAGATCAACCGGTGAAATACCATACTCTCAGAATATCAGCGTAAAGTGGGTCATGCCATCTTTGGCTAGGTGAGAGAGGTATCTAAAGGCCTAACCTCTTCCTTTCTCCACTCCTTATCCCATTTTCCTCCCACTTTTCTCCCTTTCCCTCTCCGACCAAAACTTAACTGTAATACTATATGTATTACAGGTGTCCATAGGCGGTGTTAGTTGCCACGCTACCAGTTAGGTGACACGCCTGCTTTGCCCTTCTATCCCACAAAAAACATTTGAGGTTTAACCATCGCTGCCTACACCTTCGGGTAGGAAAAGGCTTGACATTATTAAAATAAAAGATATAAACATCTTTTACTTCTCAAGTCCCTTGCATGGTAGGCAAAGAGAGAAAAAATATAATTAATGTTTTTATTTAAAATAAAGAAATTTCATTAAATAAAAAACTCCGTATCCGGTTGATATAGCAAACAATTCCTTCCTCAGACTCTTTTTACTAGCTTGGGGACTAATAAATGGGACGGGGTGGGATTAATTAAATATTTGGACGGCTTTAATTTATTAATGTGCTCACAAAATTATTGAATATAATTCTACGAATTGATAAAACATCTATGTATATTATTTTGTTTGCTTGCTTTCGAAGAATAATTTCACTTCAATTATTTTCGAGTTCAAAAATAAGCATTAAGGCTTTTTAACAAGGTCGAAGTAATTTTTATCATTTGTGAAAAAAAAAATAAACATAATTGTGAAACATTTATTTTAAACGATTCTTAATTTTTTTTATTACGTATTTTACCTACGCTAATACTAAATCAGTTTTCTTATACGAATTGATTTACAATGCAAAAATTGCTATATTACAATAATAACACTATTTGAGAAAGAAATATCAGAAGATACACTAAATATTTTGACCAAGAAAATTAATACAGTTTTAAATATACACTAGTAATAACACAACCTTTAGACAAACTTAGGTTTGGGTTTAAATTATTTTACTATAAAATACATTATCATCAATAGATTAATTTCTAAATTCATCTAAATATTTTTATAACTCTTTCGTTTATATCAACCAAGCAACACGGGTACCCTCTTTTTCTGCAGATGCCTCTTCTGGCGGTGGAACATTGCGTTCAATGGTTGGATTGGCTACAGCGGCAGCTTCGCTCACTCGACGACGAGTCAGCGAGCGCTGCGGTTCATGTCATTTCCCATATTCAATTCTAGCACAAATTGCCGCCGTGAATAGAGTTGCAATTGCTAAAGCAATTTGTACGCACGCAATCACGACAAGATCACGCGGGGAAGGTATTTCATCTTCCGATGGGCCATCACTGCAAAAAACAATCAATTATAAGAAACTTGATTTTGATAAAACTGAATGTGGATCTGAGTTTCCATGCCAAGAACCGAACCTTTATATATCAACTTTTAAAATGGCCTAAGTATGCTTTTTACCTGGCTATTGTAAAATGACTAAAAATATGGTCGGTGGTCCAGTGGTTGAGCTCTCCGCTTCTGATTCAGAAGACATAGTAGCGATTTCGGGCTTACCCCATTGATTTCTTTGAAGTTATTAGTTTTAAATATACTTTGTACCAACTTTGTGCTCGGTTGATGGAAATACTTCAGCCAGCTAGCCCATTTTGGTATGGAAAGGATTTGGCGAGTAGAGACTTAACAGCCGCTGCTTACACCTCCGGTAGTAAAAAGACTTGAAGTTATGTTATGTTATGATTGAATATATTTCATACCCATGATCAACTCCAGGTGGGTCCAATATAGTTCTACAGCATTGAACTGTTAATGCTAGCAGTAAACATGCCGCTGCAGTCCATAGCACATTGGCAGCGTTAGCTCCAGGTCCTGATACACCGGACATTGCTGTCCAACCTCGAGACGTGTGAATTGAGACAGCTAGAACAATAAAACAGAACAGTGGTTCGCTGCATGAATGAGTCGCCTCGATCTGTGAATACCAAGGCCTCTCAGAATATCGACGTAAAGTGGCTCATGCCGTATTTCATTGGTTGAGGGAAGTATCCGGGGGCCTAACTCCTTCCACTTTTCCCTCCCCATCTGACTTTGGATCACTATTCTATCCCTTTTTAAAGGCAGATAACGCAACTGTAACGCTGTTGCAGGTATCCATGGGCAGCTTAAGTTTCTTACCATCATTGACACGTTTTCTCGTATGCCCCCTATTCCATAAGAAAATGATTATCACTATTACCTGCCGCTAAAACGCTTAAACCTCCAGCAGGAATACCCAGTCCCATATTGAATTTCTGCCTTTCTTCTATGAAGGCCACACTGCCCATGACCATAGCTGATATACCGCATACTATCTACAAAAAAAATTATATAACTTCAGTATTAAAAAAGACCAAATATTATGTCTTAACTTTAAATTTTCAAAACACTGAAAAAGAAAAGAATACATTAATACATTTAAGAAAACATATAACATCTAAAAACGCGCTTAAAGTTTCCATAGGAATTTTACGTAGTAATATGCTAGGTCACTCTCAAATTCGAGTAGTTCCTTACGACATGTTCTAAACGAAACGGCTTAGTTAGGCTCTGGAGCATACCCGAGAAAGATATATTACGCACATGCGTAATATACATTCATATAAAATATACATTCATTAAACATAATTTATTTTATTGTACAGTCGGCAAAAACGTTCATATATCCCGTTTGATTGATTGTCCAAAATAATACTTTTGGTGACATCTTATCATATTAAGCTGGTACTCAACGAGCGTAAGTATTTCTTGAATCTCAATAAAAAAAGGTTTCATTGCTCGAGGAATTGCTCCCGGACGAGTATGATTTACGAGCGAATTGCCACTAATATTAAGGCTGTATTGTACTATAAACAACACTTAGCTATGTAATTCCTGTGATAAAAGTGTAACTTGTCGTATTCCAGGGTGATTTATTATATTGGATGGATGCTAAACTGATATAAGCGGGTTCGTTACCCACTTGGTTTGTACGTGTGAGAAACATGTATATTGGGTTTTTTTATTGGAAGGAGGGCACACGAGCAGGCGTGTCACCTGATGGTAAGTGACCAGCGCCGCCCATGGACACTTGCAACACATATAATGTTACAGTTGCGTTGCCGAACTTTATGGGAGTTAGATATGAAAGGATGGGGAAAGGGGATGGGCCTCCGGGTACCGGTCTCAGCGAACGAAACGCAACATGAGCCACTTTACGTAGATCTTCTGAGAGGTCGTGGTATTTCAACGGTCGAGCCGGCCCATTCATGCAGCGAACTGCTTGGTCCTACCACTTTTAAGTTGAGTTACCATTGTTGTTAACACGTGTATCTATTATTCATTGTAATTCGATCTTTTATTGATACTGAGCTGCTACTCTAATATTTATACTGATAATACCCGTCAGCAAAATTTCAAAGTTTAAAAATTGGTTTATGAACTATTTAATCTCGATAAAATAAAATAAATATATCTTCTGAAATTCATAATTAGTCAATTTAAAATAAACAATACTAATTTATGAAAATATACTAAATAATGTAACCTGTAAAACTCGAAGTCTTAACACCAAAGCCAGAGGATATCCAAAGCCGCTACGAAAAAGCGCGCCATCTCTTTCTCCCGTCAGCGGTGCAGCAGACTCTTTTCGTACGGATAATGCGGCCTGTAAAGAGTAGTAATTATTTTCACTGTAAAACTATTCTGAAGTTATCGGGATAAAACATTTTTGGGGGTATTTTTATCATCGGTACGGACATGTAAAAATAATGGACGATGCAAAATTGACGAAGCAGATATGCAACGAAAAAGCGGATGGATGTAGGAGTTTAAGACAGCTATGACATACTTTCCTTGACGAAATAGAACGTCCTGGAGAAAAGTGATGTCAGGAGTCTTAAAAATCGACGACCGTGTTTGACGAGAGTTATGAAAGTCAAAGAAGCGAATGATGCGTGTAAGATTCGTGTCTTATGGCGCTAATTTGTGTGTGACATTTTTCAAAGAGGATTATTACTTTATTATATAGACTTATTTCTTATATCTTACATACATACATAACTTCTCGTTCTCTTTCGTCTGAGACAGCATCGAGGACAGACGTGTTATTCTTTACTCCGTAATTGTTTTCCCTAACTTCAAGCGACAGTAGTGCTAATAACTAATTACATTAGCTGTTATTGTCACATACACTCAAGCGCAGCTTGGTGGTGCTCCCCCTGCCGCCCGCACGACGTGAGGAAGAGAGAAGTCCCTTGATAATTGCTGTCGCGCTTACTCCGCGCCACCCCCACCGCTACATCGCCGATGTGCTACGCCGAGTCTAACTATCACTACTACTGAAATTTGCTTATACTATTTTAGCTATCTCTCAAGAGTTTCGCTACGCAAGCTAAACGTTCGCTGATCTGTGAGTTTTATTTACTTATATTTTTACTCATTGTAACAAAAAATGGAACGCACGCCCCCTAAAATTCTTTCAGCTTCGGATTCGAATTTGAATGTCTCCAAGAGGACTAGTGTCAAACGATTGCGCCTACAGGATGAACCGGAACCGGACGTGTTTGTCCATTTTAAAGAAGAGATTTTACAAGTGATTACTAATACTTTAAGTCCTATATTGGGGAGATTACAAAATGTTGAAAAGAAGTTATCGGACATCAAAGATCAAAACTCTGAAATTAAATCAACCAGTAATGAAATAGAGAAATCACTTAGTTTTATTTCTACACAGATACAAGACTTTGAAAAAAAAATAGACAGGTTGGAGAAGGATCTAGTTTACACAAACAATATAATAGTGGATTTAGAAGAAAAAAAGGAAACGCTCGACAGAGTTATTCGGAAAACTTCTGTTGAGATTAGAGGAGTGCCGAAGAGGAGGAAAGAGAATAAATTAGATATTTTGAACCGTGTTACGTGTCTTATGAAAACCATAGACCTGCGTGTCACTTCACCAGAAATCAAAGATGTTTACCGTCTTCCATCTAAAGAGACTTCAATTACTTCAACGATTGTCGTTGAATTTTCAAACGTGTTTGTGAAGGATAAGTTTCTTAAATCTACCAAACGGTACAATAATGATAATAAAACCTCTCAGCTAAATACGACACATCTAGGCTTTGATACCACAGCGACACCTATTTACTTCTCCGATCATCTAACCAGCAAAGCTAAGAGACTGCATTTTCTTGCTAGGGACTTTGCCCAGTCTGAAAAATACCAATTTTGCTGGATTACAAGTGGGCGAATCTTTCTTCGAAAAGAGGAAGGTGCGAAGTATATACTTGTCAAAAATGAAAACACCTTGCAACTTTTACGTAAAAATGGTAACTCTGTTAATTAGGTTTCTTCTAATTCTACCCTCAAGCATGATTTTTTATAACTTTGAACTGGTAAAATGTATCATGAGCATGTTCATCACTTTTTCATTCACATATATTACACACACTCACGCATCACAGCCATTACTCACACTCTGTAATTATATGGTTATTATAAATCTCATATTAACTAAATCTAAAAAAACTTATGCAAAATATTTCATTGGACTCACTCACTTAATAAACCTTAATAATGACTAGACAAATCAAACTCTTATGTGACGTTGACAGCACGGATATATACTCCAGTATTAAATTAAACGACCCTACACTTTGCTTGAGTTCTCTTGGCAATGTGAAAACACAACTTACCATAGTTAACCAAAACATACGAAGCATTCACAAAAACTTTGATGATTTTACAATATTTTTAACCAGATTAAACTTTCTGCCGGATATTATTGTTCTTACCGAATGCCGCCTCAATGAAACTACACCAATGATAAATCTTAACGGCTACGATTGTCACTACTCCCATCGCTATTTAAATCAAAATGATGGACTAGCTATTCTCTCTAAAACTGACCTTAAGGTAACATTTGAGGAGCCTCCTTTTGAGGATGCTAACTGTTTGCTTGTTGATATTGGTGCCGAAGTAACAATTTGCGCAATATATAGATCTCCCTCTATTCATAACATAAGCAAATTTTGTGACTCATTGGAGAATGTGTTGCAATCCCGTAATAGTCCTAGTATTATTATCACCGGTGATATAAACATAGATATTAACGCTGAATCCCTAGACAGTCGCGCTAATAAATATTTAGAAGTTACTGGATATTATGGTCTTTATCCTGGCCACCAGATACCAACCCATGGCCGCGCATGTCTAGACCACGCTATGATTCGGACAAAAAAAAAATCTTCCGTGATAATTTGCGAGTCTGGTCTGACAGACCATGACACAGTCATAATTGCAATAAGAGACCATGATAAAAATAACACATGCTGCCCTAACACATATAAACATCAGATTAAAATAGACTATCCCGCCTTGGCTAAAGAGATGGCCAATATTGACTGGAGCTTATTGTATTCGTATGATAATGTCGCGGACGCCACAGAGGAACTCACAAGAAAAATAGTGGAAAGGATAGAAAAATGTTCTCAAGAAATTATTACAAAAAACTCTAAAGAAATAAGGAAGCCCTGGATGACTCATAACCTATTAAAATGTATTAAAAAAAGAGACTCGCTACATATGGAAACAAGAAAATCAGTTAATAAGAACAACACGGTATTACAACAAAAATACAAAGAATATAGAAACTGCTGCAATAATACCATGCAAAATTTAAAGAATGATTACAATCAAAAACTTTTGGATAAAGCCAATGGTGATAGTAATAAGGTTTGGGCTGCAATTAGAAATATATGCAATTTAAATAAAAAAACAACTGGCACAGCGAAATTGGTAAATATACATCAAGATCCGGGTACATCACTGAATATTGCTAATGAATATTTTGCTAGCGTTGGAGAAAAACTTGCTAATATTACTTTACAAAAACTCAACAAAACTGAGTCAGATTTATCCAGAATGGCAGAGCACTTTCCGAAATCTGTTTCTGAGTCGTTCTTTATGAAACCCACTAGTGAGGTAGAAGTTTCTGCTATAATCTCCAGGCTACAAATAGATTCGGCTCCTGGTTGGGACGGAATATCAAACAGAATAATCAAACTGGGCCAAAAACATTTGGCGGCGCCTATTACTTTTGTTTGCAATCTAAGCCTCTCAACGGGAAGTGTTCCATCTCAAATGAAGATAGCTAACATATGCCCGATCTTCAAAGAGGGAGACCCGACATTAACGTCGAACTATAGACCTATCTCTCTCTTAACATCAGTGGCAAAAATATTAGAGAGGTTGGTGAATGTAAGATTATTGGACTACTTGGAGAAAAAGGATATTTTGTCAAAAACTCAATTTGGATTCCGCAGTGGCAGATCAACGGAGGACGCAGTCACAAGTCTAGTAGACTATGTAACCAGGAAACTTGATGGTGGAGAAAAGTGTGTCGGTGTTTTCCTTGACCTAGCTAAAGCGTTTGATACGGTCTCAAGACGAATACTCTTGAGAAAACTCGAGCTTATAGGTATCAGAGGACCTGCCTTAAATTGGTTTACTTCGTATTTGACCGATCGTAAACAGAGAATCTCAATAGGAAGTCACCAAAGTTCTTTGAAAAAGGTTGACTATGGAGTACCGCAAGGTAGCGTCCTTGGCCCTTCATTGTTCTTAATCTATATAAATGGACTCTGTTTACTAAACCTCGCTCACGCACAAATATTTGCGTATGCTGATGACACAGCCATAATCTTTCATGCTAGGACGTGGAGAGAAACTTACGAAGTGGCCGAGTTTGGTATGCGGACAGTTAGTGTTTGGTTGGAGAAGAACCTGCTGAAGCTTAACGCACAAAAAACAAAAATGTTGAACTTCAGTGTGACGAAGAGAACTTTGGCTCCGGAGCAAATCTGTGTCAGGCTACATTCTTGTGAGACGTCTTCTGGTAGTGCTTGCACGTGTACTCAACTTCAAAGGGTCGATAATATAAAGTATCTCGGTGTTATCATTGACCAGCATTTATCCTGGCAAAAGCAAATAGAAGCAGTTAATGTTCGCATCCGAAAACTCTTGTTTATATTTAAGAGACTAAGATCAATAGCGGGAAACTCTACTCTCAAGATGATCTACTATGCATTTTGTCAGTCAATACTTTCATACTGTGTTGTAAGTTGGGGAGCCGCTAATAAAACTCTGCTAATATCGACCGAACGTGTACAAAGAGCAGTTTTAAAGGTCATGTTGAGCAAAAAAATTAGGCATCCTACATCTCTGCTGTACCAGGAATCACAGGTGCTTACAGTTCGTCAGCTTTATATATTAGCAGTTGTCATTAAGTTCCATAAAACGGCCCTATCGACTGCCACGTTTGATGAGAGCCTGAGAAGGAGAAGGAGATGGAAAAATCTAAAGTGTAAGCTGAATTTTGGACAAAAAGCCTTTGCTTTTATGGGGCCCCATTTATATAATAAAATTGATAACAAACTGAATGTAGTGAATAAGTCTAGATATAAGTGCAAAAAGGAGTTAATTGAGTGGCTTTTAAATTTGGATTACTCTGCAACAGAAAATTTTATAACCTATTACCGCTAATTACAGAAAAACCCAACTCTTATATATCTATATATGTATTTATACTATGACACACACACACACACTTGCACACACTCACGCTTCTCAGCACATATACAACACCAACACAACTCATTTGACTACACACACATCTACATACTTCTGCACGATGGCAGCTAACAAACATTAACACTACACAAACATACCGGACAGCTACAAAATGTGAAATCTTGGACTACTGTACTTGTACCATGCTTGAATACTTAATTAATTGTTTATTTGTGTGATATAAATTAGAGGACGAAGGAGACTGGATTCCACGACACAGGGCATCCTAGTGTGGGGTTCAGTGCTTTTCGTAATTTTAATGTAAATCAATATACTATGTGTTTAAATAAATAAAAAAAAAAAAAACTTCACGCCAAATCCCTTGCGGGGTAGGCAGAGAGAACGGAGCGCCATAAGGCACGATTCTTAGACACTTCACTCGCTTCGTTGACTTTCATAACTCTTTTCATGCACGCGCGTTGATTATTGAGGCTCCTAATTTTAACTCCTCTTTATTTCTTATATTCTGTATTAGTAACATTTTTTTTTTATATATTTTATACACACATTTATTAAACACAAGAGCCTGCGTCTCGAAACCCACTGTTGCTGAAGGCTTTTTTATTAGCCTTTATTAGCTTCACCTGTATGTTTGTAGGTTTGTTTGTAACCGACTTCTTTTTTAGTGTTCATAGTTCACAAATCGCACCATCTAGTGGCAATCAGCGGAAAGTTTACGTTATCAACTTGAAACGAGTTCCTTGTATAAGTCACAGATGGCGCTATTCCTCAAATTCGAAACTAAGAAACGTGCTTGTTATAGAAAACCGAACTAAAAATATAAAATAAATAATAGTTTAAAAAAACTAAAAAACACGCTTTTTATAGAAAACCGAACTAAAAAATAGAAAATAAAATTTTAATGAATTTAAATTAAGAAAATAGTGTTAAAAATTTCAATGAATGTAAATTAAAAAAAGCGTGAGGTGCTTTTTAAGATATTATCGAAATGATAATATAATCACTCTACTCATATCTGTCAATAAAATATTTATAACTATTGACACCATGCACCCCACGCTTTTTTTAGTGTTCATAGTTTACAAATCGCACCATCTAGTGGCAATCAGCGGAAAGTTTACGTTATCAACTTGAAACGAGTTCCTTGTATAAGTCACAGATGGCGCTATTCCTCAAATTGGAAACTAAGAAACGCGCTTGTTATAGAAAACCGAACTAAAAAATATAAAATAAATAATAGTTAAAAAAAACTAAAAAACCTGACACCATGCACCCCACGCTTTTTTTAAATTTATATTCATTGAAATTTTTAACACTATTTTCTTAATTTAAATTCATTAAAATTTATTTTCTATTTTTAGTTCGGTTTTCTATAAAAAGCGTGTTTTTTAGTTTTTTTAAACTATTATTTATTTTATATTTTTTAGTTCGGTTTTTTTTATGACAAAAAGGGGCAAACGAGCGTGCGGGTCACCTTAGTCGAATCAGTGTTGCCGGCCTTTTAAGTGGGAGTAGGCTCGTTTCTTGAAGGTCCCTAAGTCTTATCGGTCCGGGAATACCTCTACCGGCAACTGGTTTCATAGAGGAGCTGTGCGCGGCAAAAAGTGTCGGCTGAAGCGCACTGTCGTAGATCGCCAACCATTTAGATTATGTGCGTGGTAATGTTAGCGCAACGTGACTAAGCAGATATGCAGTGTATAAGCGCGGAGATGTGATCGGGGACCAAAGCTTTAAACTGCTTTACTGTAACATTATGCAATATGTTAACTGGTCTCTGTGGTCCAGTGGTTGAGAACCCCGCTTCTAAATCAAGAGGTCACGGTTTCGAAACCTAAACCACACCAATGATTTTTCGAAATTGCTTTTGGAAGTTATGTGTGGCAATAGGTTCGCCACCTATTCTATTTGGAACGTTAACAGAACGGCGAGATGAGGCTTAACAGCAGCTGCCTACACCTTCGTGAAACAAAGGTGTGAAGTTATGTTATTGTTATGTTGACTTGAATCGCGTCTCTCTGCCCATCGTATATATACATAGGTATATATACCACCTCGTATATATACCACAGGCACTAAGTTCAAAGATACGCTTGAAATAGTTATACATAGATCATTCAAACCATTCTTAATGTGTTTATATATATTTAAATATATATACAGGCACTAAGTTCACGTTCATGTATAGGTAAATATACCACCTCGTATATATACCACCTCGTATATATACCATATCGTATAAATACCACAGACATTAAGTTCAAAGTTATATTTAAAGCGTATCTTTGAACTGAGTCGCTGTGGTACTGCTATAGATACTACCCAATAATGTCATATTAATATATTATACGGAGTTAAACCCTTGCTCGCTCGTATTGACCACATGTTACGAACGCCCCATCACGCTTGACCAAACATAGTAAATAGCTCAAACGTAAAAAATATGGCTCGACAAATAACAAAGCCTTTTCATTTTTTTATGCCTTCACGCGCTTAATATGAAAATGTGTAGGCAGATATATCAAATATTTGGTATATATAATACACTAATATTTGACGGGCCTCGTGGCGTATGGGTAAAACTACCGAGTCCAGAATCGAGGTTGGCGTGTTCGATCCCACCCGAGTACAAATATTTTCTCCGTCTTTGGGTAGGAAAGGCGTGAAGTTATAAAAAAATATAATTTAGCTATAGATATTAGCATATACATGGCTATTATCAATAAACAATCTTTCTAAGGTAAGTATTTTTTCTTTAATCGAGACGATAATGTTTAAGAAGCAAACAAACAAACAAACAATACTTTTACTCGTATATTGTATCAGTATAGATAAAGACTTTGGCAAAAGGCCAATAAATAGTATTGGATAAATGCCAATATCATTTTCATATTATAAGGTTGTTTTCGATTGATATGAACGAGTGGTTCCGGAATATCAGTTTTAAAGTTAAATCACTATGGATAATAACAAGAGTCCGGCCGAAACTGGTTTTCTGGCTGAAACCGAAACTGAATGTTTGGCCATCACCACAGTTTTGGCCGAAACTGAAACGGAAACTCACGTGCTCATGTATATTCATATACATATTCTTCAAAACAATCAAATTTGGTGCACTTTCCCCATTATTTTGCATAAATTAGAACAGGAAATGAAAATGAACGGGTATATTTATTAATTTTGTTCCAATCAACAACATAACTTCACACCTTTTTCTACCCGAAGGTGTAGGCAGAGGCTGTTATACTTCGACTCGCCGAATAGCTAAATAAAATATGTGGCAAACGTAATACAAATGGGTTATTTTATTAATGATAACTTAACCTATTTTATGTAAGAATTTTGATGTTACGTCTCAGAGAACGTTTGAAGGACATGGGAACCTGTAAACCTTTACAATTAAATTCTCTGGAGGTTAGCCCATTATGAGTAGTCAATGGAATTGAATCCTAGCTGACATCAATTACTTTCCGAAAGTTATGACTGATGTATGGCAATAGGCTCCACCATCTGTTACATTTTAAAATTCAGAAATTTTATACGCAACAGCCAATGTCTACAATTTCCGGTAAATAACGTGTGAAGTGTGAAATTACAAAAAAAACTACTAAAAGGCAACGGTTATGGAACTGTTTAGAGTCGGATGTATAGATTCTACAGGGTCAAGTATTTTGTTCGGCTATTAACAAATTAATAAACGCAGCTTACACTTCTAGATAGTAAAGGAGTGAAGGTATTTAATGAAGAAAAAGAATCTCACCACATTAAGCTCCTCCATATCGTCACAGTTGAACGATGCTCTGCATATTTTTCGCTTCATATGTACAGATTTGCGGATTGGACAATAAATCAAATCACTCAAAATTTAGGTATTTCTTTACTTGATCGAAATCTGAAAAGTAAAGTAATTGTTAAAATGTTATTATTGGATAGCAGCCAAACCATCAAAAGCCTTATAACTAAAACTTGTTGACACACAAACAACGGTTTTTCTAACTGACATTTTCTAGGCTAAGTGTTATAATTTGACGTATACGCATCTTATTCTACGGACATTTTAAAAGTGGTGGAGCCAAGCAGTTTGCTGCTTGAATGGGTCGGCTTGACCGGTGAAATACTACGATCTCTCAAAAGACCGCTTTATAGTGACTCAAGCCGCGTTTCGTTCGGTGAACCGAAATAATGGTAATCCGAAATTTCATTTGGCGGAAATGAATAAACCTTATTTGTCTTAGAATATTAAATTACTATTTAAATTACTGTTAATAAACAATAGTAAAATAATTATTGCATAATCAAAAATGATGATTCGGGTTCCTAAATATAAAAAACTTTTATCAGGCATTATAATATTTCATAACTTTTCATAAGAAGGTATGGTCCAAATTACCCGATTTCAAAAGACAACGTAAAAATCTGTGACAAGTATCTGCATTGAAATGAAACTCGACAAGAGTAAGAAACTTATTTCGTTTACATTAAATATGAAAAACAAGTTAACGGAGAAAATAATTTGAAGAAGAAAAAATGAAAAAGTTATGTAAAATAATTCATAAAATATTACTTGTCTCTACTTACACTAACGAACTGGGTCTACAAAGGTTCTTTCAGGACATTTTCTTACAGCTAGTTGTCGTAAAGATTTGCTAAATATCATTGACTTGGGTTTGAACCATAAAAATGTAGTTCAAGAAACGCGGTGCTGAACTAGTCTAGCGAGATAATACTCATATGATATATTTATAAATTTCAATTCTTCTAATACATTGATTTAGAAGTAATTCAAACATCTTTGTTCATTGTTAAAAATTAATTAAATTTTGTTATTATTTAGTATATTGATTTAGTATATTAATTTAGTCTGGAATATTGATCTTATAATAATTTGTATATTAATTTAAGCAAATTTCAGTCTGATTGTATTATTATTATTATTTTTTCATGGGCAAACGAGCAGGCGTGTCACCTGATGGTAAGCAACCAACGCCGCCCATGGACACCAGCAACACATATAGTGTTACTGTTGCGTCGCCGACCTTTAAGGGATAGGGAAGAGGAAAGGATGGGGAAAGGGGGGTGGGCCTCCGGGTACCTCTCTCACCGAACAAAACGCGGCATGAGCCACTTTACGTCGACCTTCTGAGAGGTCGTGGTATTTCACCGGTCGAGCCGGCCCATTCATGTAACGAACTGCTTGGCTCTACCACTGTATTAGATGGAGTTATATAACATCTTTTGTTTTCAGTTGGACATGCTCCGGTGTTGTGAATGGATGATGCAAGATTGACTAAGCAGATAATATACAATACTAAATCGGAAGAATTTAGAAGTCGATGACAAACTTTCCGTGAGCAAATTGAATAAGTCTTTGAGGAAAGTAATGTCAGGAGTCTTAAAACCGACAACAGGAGTAATGAAAGTCAAAGAAGCGAAGCATTATGGCGCTCTGTGCTATATGCTTACCCCGCAAGGGACTTGGCGTTAAGTTATGTATATATGTGTATGTATATTTAGTTTGTCGATCACTATTAGAAATAATCACAAAGTTGTTGATTGACAACTTGATATTAGTTATTGACCACAGCTTCGGACGTATGTCAATTGGCGATATTTTTCAGACCTATAAGATAGATTCTAATTTAATTAAAACGAGATCTTTTTCCAAAGTCAAAGTACAATTACAAAATATCTCTCTCACCGAACAAAACGCAGCACGAGAAAAGTTACGTCGTTAAGCAGGTCGACTGGTCGTGGCATTTCATAAGTAGAGCCGGCCCATTCATATAGAAAACTACGACTCTACAACTATTAAAATAAATGATGGGGAACGGTGAAGTTAAAATGATGAAGACAATGAATAACTTTCATCTCTCAACTTTCAACTCTCTTCACCAAATATCTCTCTGCAACAAACTCTAAATCTTTAAATGGTTATTCAAAATACCTATGAACTCAATTCGACAAGGAAAGAGGAATATGCACATATAATCCATCATAATAATATTCAAAATGGTACGTATTAATTATGTTTAATCCAAGTACTTTGTATAAATAAACTTACCAAATAATAATATATTCATGATAAACCCGACAATCCGGCAATTTTCGTGTACTAACCCTGCGGCAAATATTCACCGTATGTAGATAAATATTACTCAGACTTAAGTAAATCTCGTATATTATTTATATAGGTATTACTTTAATAAAATATTTATATGCCTTAAATATTTATGAGGAGTTATTGCCATAATATTGTTTCATGTATTGTTTTTATCTTATATCTGCCGGTGGTTACAGATGTATGGGTTTTCTAATAAAACAGCTGGCAGTGGTAGAGCCAAGGAGTTCGCTGCATAAATGGGCCGGCTCGACCGGTGAAATACCACGACCTCTCAGAAAATCGACGTAGAGTGGCTCATGCCGCGTTTCGTTCGGTGAGAGAGGTGGGTACCTCTGGAGGCCCAACCCCCTTCCCCATCCTTTCCTATCCCCTATCCCTTAAAAGTCGGCAACGCAACAAGAACACTATATGTGTTGCTAGTGTCCATGGGTGGCGTTGGATGCTTACCATCAGGTGACACGCCTGCTCGTTTGCCCTCCTATCCCAAAAAAAAAACAAAAACAATTAGTTTTTTTTAGGAGATTTTAAGGAGTTTCCACGGGATATGAGATGAACTAATATGCTCATCGCCTGATGGTAAGCTGCCAGCGGCTTCTCATGACCGCCTGCAACATAGATAGTATAACAGTTACGAGCCCTTTAAGATGGAATAGAGAAGAGGTTGGAAGTAGCATACGGAATGGAGGGGGAAAGGAGGTTTTAAAGTCCTCTATCACAAATCAGACCGTAGAATATGCCGATTTATGTCGCTGTCTGAGAGACCATGGTATTGAAATACCATGGTCTCTCAGACAGCGAACAGCGAAGGTGAACCATTATGATCGGATTCCTGAAGCGAACTACGAGAAGCCCAGAGTACCAATCCCCTCCTCACCGTTCACTATCACATCCACTAGAACTGCAACGAGCGATGCTAGTTGCTTTCCACCAGACGACACTCTTACTATTTTGCCTGCCTTTCTCATAAAAATAACAAAAATATATTTATGTAGCTAAACAATTAATATATTCTGGTATGGTTCTATGTATTATAAGTATGTATTTACAAAAGAAAATTATATATGTATTAATATCCGTTATCTAGTATCTATAACACAAGCATTAAGTTGCTTAGCTTGGAACTAGAGGGCGCTGTGTGTATTGTGTCCAAGATATTATATATATTATTATTATATATTTCTTCAGTCTCGGTGGCGCAGTGGGCGAGCGCACGGCCTCTGATCCAGAGGTCCGGGGTTCGATTCCAGACACTGGCTCACACCAATGACTTTTCGAAATTGTTTTCGGAAGTTATGTGTGATAAATACCGATGACTGACAAACTTTGTGCCCGGTATGGCAATAGGTTCGCCACCTATTCCATTTGGGACGTAAACATAACGGCGAGACGAGGCTTAACAGCCGCTGCCTACACCTTCGGGTAACAAAAGGCGTGAAGTTATGTTATGTTATGTTATGTTATGTTATGTTATTATATATTTATCATAAAAAATCAAGAGGGAAAATCCCCTGACTAAGTTCCTCTTAATTAATTTTGATCCGTTCATTTCTGGAGACGTCAAGTGTTCCATCATAAGTTCGTTAAAAGTATTTGCAAAGCTATTACTTTCATTAAAAATGAATCACGAAACGTTTTCTCGGAACAATTAAAGATTTAACACTCACTGCTATTTCGTGATATTTGTAAAAAAATATTTAATGTTTATTTAAAGGTCTCGGTGGTCCAGTGGTCAAGCGAACGGCTTCTGAATCAAAAAGTCGCGCGTGGCTCACACCTAAGACTTTTCGAAATTATTTTCGGAAGTTATGTGTGATAAATATGGATAACTAAAAACTTGGTGCCCGGTATGGCAAAAGGTTCGCCACCTATTCCATTTGGGACGTAAACATAACGGCGAGTCGAAGCTTAACAGCCACTGCCTACACCTTGGGGTATAAAAAGGCGTGAAGTTATGTTGTTATGTTATGTTATTTTTCACACTTCGTTTTCGTTTTCATTTTGATCTGACAAATTCAAATATGAGTTGAATGGAACGAAATGTATTGCTGAAAATTAATTAATTATTTTTTGAATTTGATCAACGGTTAAGTGGATAGATCAATGATCTTTTTTTAATTCAAAGGTCGTGGTCTCAGGCCCCATTTGAGATGTTATTTCACAGACATTTATATGAATCTCAATTATTATATACAAATTCCATCTTAATAGTATTTACTTTTATAATAATTATACTCTCTAATTGTCTCTCTCTTTTATAATTGTTCTCTCTGCCTACCCCGCAAGGGATATGGCGTGAAGTTATGCATGCATGTATTATTATATATATAATTATACTGATCCCAACGCTAACATAATGGAAGCGAGAGCTGGTTAAGGCAGAGCGTGCATGAAGGCAGGATAAACGCGGTCGAAATGAGGGCAAAATTTGCGGAGTGACCCTCGCTGACTGCGTGGAAAACAAGGTTATAAGGAAGGAAGTCAGATTGAAACAGAGTGTCGGTGTAAAAGTAAGAAAAGGCATTGTGGGAGTCGAGGACGGCTTAAACACGCGTTCCATGACCAAATAGAACGTGTTCTGAAGGTGATGTTAGGAGCCTCAAAAATCGACGCGCGTGCATGAAAAGAGTTATGAAAGTCAACGAAGCGAGTGAGGTGTGTAAGAATCGTGCCTTATGGCGCTCCGTTCTCTCTGCCTATCCCGCAAGGGATTTGGCGTGAAGTTATGTATGTATGTATGTATCCTTGCGGAGGGTGAGGTCAGGAGTCTTTAAAATCACGGGACTTGTATATTATGAGTTAAAAAAACGAGTGAAGTGTGAAAGAATCATGCCTTATGGCGCGCTGTTCTTTCTGTATACCGTGCTTAAATCTTTGCGTGAAGTTACGTGTATTGAACTGAGTTATGTTTCAAATTATATTCCATAGGAATTATTCATGAGCATATGAAGGTCTCGAGAAAGTATTATCTTAACAAACGTTTGGTCATATGAAAATATTTGTTTAGGCGTCTATATTTGTCATCTATAACATATTTAACAACACACAAACACCACTCTTAAATAACACATATATAACTTCCGAAAAGTCATAGGTATCCAATTCAAAACCTTCTAAGTACAATCAGTACAGTACCTGTGATAAATTTGTGTATTACGTACTCTACCCAATAATATACTGGAGGAAGGTGGTGTTAGGAACCATAAAAATTGACACGCGTTTATGTAGATTATGGAAAGAGTTATGAAAGTCAAAGAAGCGAGTGAGACGTGTAGAATCGTGCCTTATGGCGCTCTGTTCTCTCTGCCTACTCCGCAAGGGATTTGGCATGAACGTATATGTATTCTGAAAATATAGTTACTAAGAGATACAGTCTGAGTTATTAGTATGTTAAAAACAGATGGTTATACTTTATTATTACCTATAAAATCACACAAACACTATCAAAAAGGTACTGAAAAGCTATCTTCAGAATCCCTTTTGTCTGATAGACTATTTCCGTTTGTTAATGAACAAATAACAGTATTTGCTTACAAGCAAGGCTTTGATTCGAGATATGTTCATTGCAAATGGTTCTGTTGTTCATTGGAAACGTTCTGTTTTTATTTGGCAAATGTTTAACGTAACGTAACGTAACGTACAAAAGTAGTAGAGCCAAGCAGTTCGCTGCATGAATGGGCCGGCTCGACCGGTGAAATACCACCACCTCTCAGAAGATCGACGTAAAGTGGCTCATGCCGCGTTTCGTTCGGTGAGAGAGGTACCCGGAGGCCCATTCCCCTTCCCCATCCCTTCCTATCCTACTCTTTTAAAGGTTGGCAACGCAACTGTAACACTATATGTGTTGCAGGTGTCCATGGGCGGCGTTGGTCTCTTAACATCAGGTGACACGCCGGCCCGTTTGCCCTCCTATCCCATAAAAAAAAAAACCTTTACGACGTCAAAACCCAAAGGTGGGTAGGTAGAGACACTTATTATTTAAACGCTAATCAATTATATGATTCCACGGATATTGTGACGGAGCAGAATATACTGCACGACTATTTATAAATGGTAGAACCACTCAGTTCACTGCATAAACAGGTCTGCTCGACCCGTAAAATACCTAGCTCACCTCTCAGAAAATCGACGGAAATTGGCTCGTTTACCCCCTATTCCATAAAAATCGTGTCTGCCATTGATATAGATCATACACAACTTGAGAAAAGGCTTGAAAATTTAATCGTTAAAGTCATTCGTATTTAATTCAGAATCGAATTAGTGACAACTGGAATCGGAAATGGAGCGGAATTTTGTGGATTGTCAAGTTTAAAACTTAAGCACCCCGGTTATAGGTTAAGCTGTGGAAAATCGAAAAGCTCACGTTCCACATGGTGATTATATTACCAACTGAAATTGCCTTATCCCTTTGATGGTACAAAAATATCGTATAAATACTTTTAAAAAATCCTTGTTTATTACATAACATAACATAAATTCTCGCCTTTTCCCACGCGAAGGTGCTGGCAGTGGCTATTGAGCCTCGACTAGGACTGGAATAGGTAGCGAAGCTATTGCCATACCGGGCACAAAGATTTTATTTAGTCATGGATATTTATCACACATAACTTTCAAAAATGACGAAAAGTCATTGGTGTGTGCCAGGATTCGTACCCGCGACCTCTGGATTCAGAAGCCGTATGCTCGACCACTCGACCACTCGACCACCGAGGCTATAAATTGTTGATTCATTTATTTATTTACTATCTAACTTGAGGAAAAGTAATATACTATTAATATATAATTACAAAATCTACCTTTACTGGTGTATCGAGATTAAAATAGAACCGCACATTCAAAACGTATAAAGCTCAACCAACTGACAGTATTATATACAAAGCTTGGTCGTCAAATTAGACCCAACAGATGTGATCTTAATATTTTGGGACGAGATAATTAATCCGGCGTGCTCCGGCATAATTGTCGCAACCTACACGTTCGGGAATAATGGGCGTAGAGTTACTGATATGAATATCATAGTAGCACATAAAAAATAATCTTTAATTTTTAAATATGACAGTGGTAGAGCCAAGCATTTCGCTGCATGAATGGGCCGACTCGTTCTGTTAAATAGCACGTGCTCTCAGATGATCGACATAGAGTGACTTATGCCGCGTTTCTTTCAGTAATATAGGTGCCCGGAGGCCCGCTCCCCTTACCCATCCTTTCCTATCCTACTCCCTTAAAGGTCGGTAACGCAACTGTAACACTATATGTGGTTTAGGTGTCCATGGGTGGCAATAGAAAAGAGTTCGTCTCGTGATTCCTCTACATTCAGAATCGGGTCGCTTGTGGCGAATACATCCGTGTTCTCTTATTAACCGTTGTTGTCAAAGGTACTTAACCTTTGACAACAACACATGTGTTATAACTTATTTAATTATATTTAATGTATAGGCTATTAATGAACTATTTTAATTTATGTATTTAATGACCTACAAAATAAAAATATATTTTGGATTTTGAGGTTAACAAGTTACTCAATAAAACCAGTAATAAAACTGATGTGTTTATCATGATCGGTATAACTTCTTCAGACAAAAGTATTGTCTCCAATGACCCGATTGCGTGACTTGAATATTTTAACAACAATAATAAAATATATGTAGATTCCTAAGGGTATTATATCCCCTGTAATAAATTACACCTAAATGCCCAGAAATATACTCTGTATCCATTAAAGGTAAATTCAAAGTTTATAGCTAATATTAGCGATTATTAATAAGTTTAATATTATTTGTAATTAAATTGATGAAAATGAATATTAGTAATGAAAAACACAAATAAATTCAAGCTTAATATTTATCGCTTCTGATTCAAAAGTTGTTGGTTCTATTCCGTGATCACAACAATGATTTAAGAAAATTATTTTCGGAAGTTATGTGTGATAAATATCGATATTTGACAACTTTCTGCCGTCTGCAGTCCTCCATTTCCACGTCAGAGGTAACATAACGTTTTGGTGAGTCGAGGCTTAACAGGAGTTGCCTACACCTTCAGGTAGTAATAGGCGTGCAGTTATGTTATGTTTTTAATATTTACTACTAAAATGGAATAGATTCTCATTAGTTCTAGTAGTCATTTCATAAAAGTCTAAATAATTTAGTGTTTTTCTATTTGCTTAAGAGTAAAGTATTGTATATTTTAATTATTATAGTACAATAATATAGTTTTCTGCGTAATAAATTAATCAATTAAAAATTAATCAGTCAAGCAAATAATTGATTAACAACATCAGGGATAGTTCTAGATATTTTTACATTAAATTATAAATATATTAACTCGTTGTTCCGATTTTTTATTTATTTTTCATAGCGTAATTTTTTTCTTTTGGCAAAAACCTATTTTTATATTGTCAAGGTAAATAAGCGTCAAAACTCACCGAACGGGAATGAAACAAAAGCGGAACGTACACATTACAAAACCACAGATTATTTAACAAAACAATATGTCCCGTAATAAAATATTATTAACAGTTGTTAAATACAAGTCACAAGATTAAAAATTATAATTTAATACACGAATCGTAAGGTTCTAGTGTTCTTTCAGAGAAAAGGCTTCGTGTACGTTGTCACAGACTGAAGCCTGGGAAACAACTGAAGCAAATATCGCAACCAACACCGCTTGCAAAAGTCGTAGTTTTCTGGAAAGCCTTAGGCGAGTCTTCACATAATTTAATATCGTATATTTAATTAATTTATTAATTATAAATTACACATGAATTCATTTACTTTTGATATTATATTCCTTATTACTTTTACGGTAAGTGATGATGTTAATGGTTTTTTTTTAATATAAAAAGAATAACTAAGAGTTTTATCATTTATATTATACTATAAAAGAAATATGTGGTGTTTATATTATGACATTAAATAGAATATAACTTCCTTTAATTATATTTTTAATAGCGGATGGTGTGGGAACAGAATATTTCCTCTTCTGCCGTGGGTGTTATTGTCGTGGGCTGTTATACTTAATTTGGTATGTATTTTTGGTGCGTTCTTTCTATCGACCTGGCAAGACACAAGGCGTGAAGTTAATACTTTATTTTTGATAAATCTTTCCCGATTCAAACTATGAATTTATTATAATATCTAGACTTGAAACAAGTATCTACTCATGGCTATTTTCTATTAAAATAATTTAATAAGTAAGTTTTTCTTTTCATTTTGTACATTTTATGTTCAGGAGAGTATACAAACATAAAAATTAAAGTGAACTGTATGATTGAATGGAAAATTGTTTACAAGATTGTTTATTTGTTATTATAAATATTGCAATTGAACAATTTAAACAATATGTGGTCGTTATCGTTAAGTTTGGAGGGAGAGTACTCCGCTTTTCAATCAAAAAGTCGTAAGATCGAATCCCGGCTCACGGCAAGGACATATCAGAATTCTTTTTGAAAGATATGTGTAATATGACAAGTGACGACATTGTACCTGGCTGTAATAGCAAAAGGTTTCGACGCTTCATCCATTTAGGACGTATAAATTCGGCGAGTTGTGGCTTAACACCCGTTTCCTCCTTTTCCAAAGGCATGATGTTATCAAAAAAAAAATCTATACATTTTT
This sequence comes from Euproctis similis, assembly GCA_905147225.2. NCBI lineage: Eukaryota > Metazoa > Arthropoda > Insecta > Lepidoptera > Erebidae > Euproctis > Euproctis similis. Next base: position 15,217,907 of record LR990115.1, read on the forward strand.
AATATTGTATATAAATTGAATTATTTTACAAAATATTGTTTAATTCAGTATTGATTAATTTCATGAAATGTCGCATAGCTTTTAAGAATATCGTCACCCTATCTCTTCCCGTGGGTGAAACAGGAGACTAAGTGATTGGACTTGATGCGGTCTTACTCTCGTATCTTAAGTCTCCATAAACTAGTAGTAAAGTACGTATAGTTTCAAAATGTTCAGAGTTCAAATCCTTGCTAAAATTAATTACTTCTCAGTTATGTTTCATAAATATCAATTAATAATTAGTATGCCATATAATTGTAGTAATAGATGACATATTTTTTTGGTTTTTATTTTAAATACAAAGCCTAAAAGTCATTATCATTAGGGCTACGATACAAAAATAACATTATGAACCACAAAAGATCCATCAGATTTTGTTGTAAACACGATAACCTCCCGGGACTCTCCGTGACAATGGAAGCCAGGCAGGGGCCACATATCAAACAAAAGTGAGTTTTCCATTACCGCAATCAATAAATAAATCAATATTATTTTGACAGCATGTTGACTTATAAGTACCTTTTGACTAAGACTTATAAGTACCTATATTATTAAAGAAATGATCAAGTAAATAAATACATGCTTTAATTTTGCTCACTTTTAAATTTCACTTTCTTTCGAATTAATGATAAGAGCTATATTTTCAATAGGTGTTCGTCACCTCTATTATGTTGGTCAAAAGTAGGAGGTTATACGAACCTCATGCAGAATAAGTTGGCACCATCTCTTTTTTTTTTATGGGATAGGAGGGCAAACGAGCAGGCGTGTTACCTGATGGTAAGCAACCAACGCCGCCCATGGACACCAGCAACACATATAGTGTTACTGTTACGTTGCCGACCTTTAAGGAAAGGACGGGGAAGGGGGGTGGGCCTCCGGGTACCTCTCTCACCGAACGAAACACGGCATGAGCCACTTTACGTCGGTCTTCTGAGAGGTCGTGGTATTTCACCGGTCGAGCCGGCCCATTCATGCAGCGAACTGCTTGGCTCTACCACTGTTATATATCTCTCAGTTATCTCACCGCCACCACAAGGGCTTATCGATCAAATCAAATAGCGCGCGTCCCCCTACACGTCATACATCAAATACAGTATTTGATGCGTACTGTCTTGGACATTCTTGACGATATTCAAGATGTACGTTTTTATGTATCATCTCGCCTTCAATAGCCGAATAGGTACACATACATAACTTCACGCCAAATCCTTTGCAGACTTGACAGTGAGAACGGAGCGCCATAAGGCACGATTCTTACACACCTCACTCGCTTCGTTGACTTTCCTAACTCTTTTCATGCACGCGCGTCGATTTTTGAGGCTCCTTACATCACTTTCATCCAGAACATGTTCTATTTGGCCTTGGTCAAAATAGGTAGCCAAATAAATTCTACGTAAGAATCTAAAAAGACGTATCAAGAATCGAACTTGCAACTTTCTATGCAAAGGCTGTATTAGATCGTTTGACATGAGATGTAACAATGTTAATAGAATATAGAGTATCTAATACAATTCAAATTATATATTGTAACTAAATATATTGTATTTCTCGCCTTCTACACTAAATAATCATAACGTTTGTCTGTTCACTGAAGCGACTGAATATTAATACAATTGATACATTGTATTTACTTAACGTCCCTTAGCTTAGAAAATGGCTTAAGTCAAAATTTGACAGTTTTCAAATTTTAATGCCTTTAGTTTGAGCTGTTTATTACAAGTCTAATAATGATATAGATTTACAATCAAAGTCGTAACTCGAAAAGTAGTAACAGCTTGCAAGTCAAGCCAGCGAGTCATATGATGCTAACTGCTCATGATTTCTTAAAACAAAGATAGTGTTACAAATTGTTGCCGGGCTTTAAGATGGGATAAATATGCGATGGGAAGTGGGATGGTAGGAGAATGGGATAGCTTTCTCACCGAACGAAATACGTCATGCACTATTTTACGTCGATATTTTGAGAAGTCGTATTTCACTGGTCAAGTCGGCCACTTCATGCAGCCAATTGTGTGGCTCTACTACTGCTATATGTCATCGTAAAATTGCCAAAAATGACTTATACTGTTTTGTTACGTAAGATACGCTATATAAACCTCAACATATTATTTCAGTTGAAACATACATCGCATGTAATTGTACGGAACGTATGTAAATGTATGTTGAAAGCCATATATTCAGTATATCTATTTAACCTAGTCATATGTCATAGTATGTTTTATTATTTGTATATTAAATTTACGATTTTCTCAACGTAGTTGTCTACTATGTTGTATTTATTGTTTTATTTTAGACCGATGATATATTTCAGTAATATATAAAATATACATTTTAATGAATATATTTCAAAGACTTTCTTATAATTTATTTTCATCTTTTTACTAAACAGGTCTCGGTCTCGGTGGCGCAGTGGTCGAGCACACGGCTTCTGATCCAGAGGTCCGGGTTCGATTCCAGACACTGGCTCACACCAATGACTTTTCGAAATTATTTTCGGAAGTTATGTGTGATAAATATCGATGACTGAAAACTTTGTGCCCGGTATGGCAATAGGTTCGCCTCCTATTCCATTTGGGACGTAAACATAACAGCGAGACGAGGCTTAACAGCCGCTGCCTACACCTTTGGGTAACAAAAGGCGTGAAGTTATGTTATGTTATGTTACTAAATATTTTTTTGTTTGCTCTATTTATTAGAAATGCAAAACAGTTCATAAACAAATGCGTGACACTTATGGGGTAAGGAGGTCATATTACAGTAGTCAAATGAAATAATGCAGATAATAATATATCTAACACATCTTGCAAGTTAAATTTTCGTATTTTTATGGTATTAGGGGGCAAACGAGCTGGTGGTGAGCCAGAAACGGCGTGTGAAGGCCTGCAACGCCACTGCAACAAATAGTTTGCAGTTGCGTTGCAGGCCTTCACAATAGGATATGGAATAGGGTCGGAAGTGGGATGGGAAGAGGATACCCTCTCTCATCGAGACTTAAGAAAACACGGAGGGATTGTATGAAAGACGATATGATGAAGAAGGAAGATGAGTGAAAGAGAAGAAAATCCCAACAGATGGAAATAGGAAGCCATTAGTTTTTCCGCAGATTTCTCCGCTATATAGTAGTCTGTTTAATCATTGCTATTACGTAGTATAAAACAAAGTTATTTTTCGCTGTCTGTCCCCTTATATGCTTATTTTTTAAAATTACGCAACGTATTTTGATGCTGTTTTTTTAATGGACAGAGGGTGTCAACAGGGTTGTTTTTATCTATAATTCATGTAGTAAAGAAATAGTGATAAATCAAAAATCTACTTTTTGATGCGGTACAGAGTTCGCTGTGTCAACTACATAGTTTGATTTTTGTACATTGTAAAGGTTTTAATTAAAAGACGTAAAAAACCACTTCTAAAGATATACTCAATATATATTTATAACACGGTAACTCAATTTTATTACATTCAATGCGATTTCGTTAACATATTAAGTACGTTGAAACCTTCGAACACGTTTTCTCTCTTATAAGTATTCGCGTAAATGATTACATCCCTGTGATTCTCTTGAGGTCTACGACGTGAAGTATTTACATTACATTTATATATATGTACACGTCTTTCATAATAACTAAGGTAATACGTTATATGTATATTTACTTATTAAATATGAAAGTGTTAAGTTTGTTGGTTACTTAGTGGTTATTTTATATGGACTGGCCGCATACGATTGGCGCCGGTGGCGGCCACACGCTACAAACGTGTCCGGCGAGTCCATATACAATGTATGGAATATGCCAGTGGCGGCGTTTTGTCGTTGTGGCCAGTGGCCCGTGTGCGGATGCACTTACTTAGATCTTCCTGATCAAATATCTGATTTATGGAAATGAGAAAAAAGCCGCCAACAATTTCAGGTATTAAAGGAATGTACAATGTATTTTAATCAATTTTAAACATCTAAATACATTATTATTTCATGACAGACTAAATTAAAGCTTTTATTAAACATTTTAAATATAACATATTAGTTTATTACGCCTTTTTCTACCCGAAGGTGTAGGCTGTGGCTTATAAGCCTCGACTCACCGCTATCTTTACTTCCCAAATGGAATAGGTTGGAACCTATTGTCAATATTGTCATATAGGGCACTAAGTTTTTAGTAATCGATATTTATTACACGTAACTTTCAAAATTAATTTCAAAAAGTCATTGATGTGTGACAGGATTTAAACCCGCGCTTTTGATTCAGAAGCTCGATGACTGGACCACCGAGACATATTTAAGAAGTTGCTTATTAAAATTATAACATCATTAATGTTTGTAATGATTAAAAATATTAAGCAGCAGGATCAATTAATAACCAATCAGGTTTAGAATGGAAAGATGAGAGAACAGAAAGAAAGAAAAAAATACATGAGTAATGTCGCCAAACACTTTTGGTAAACAACATGGCTTTAAATTTACAGAAGGTAACGTCAGAAGCCATAATAATCAAGAAGCATGAATGACAAGCCTGTTTACAGTTAAAATAAACAAAAGGTGTGCAAAGATCTTGTTTTATGTTACTAATCTCGTGCTGTCTTCCCTTGGAGGGAAATCATGTTAGTTTATTACTCCTGTTTCTACCAAAACAACATTAAACAACATTTTTTTTACAATTTTTGTCTGTCTGTCTGTTTCTTTCGGGTAATATCTGAAATGGCTGAATTTGTTGTTGTTGTTTGTGTTATGAAGTTTGTTGTTATGTTGTTCGTGTTATGAAGCGTCAAAGACTAATCTAATCGTAATCTGGAAATCTAAATTTGTATTCCTGTTCAATTGAGAAAGTAAGATAACTTTTCAAACAATAATTATTTCATAATCAAGAATTTATAAATTTAATTTTGTCTTTTGATACAATTCATTATTAAAACAAGTTGTTTAACTACTTTTGTGAGAGCGTTTGTCGACTAGACGACTGGTCGCGCGCGACTGTACACGACACTGCGCGACACTGATCGATTACCTTTAGATTATAGAGATTCGAATCAGATTTTGTCACTTCAAATTGGTTTTTTGTTTATTTAAGTACTTTCTTAACAAATATATAATAGGATTTTAATATTGTTTTTAAGAAATAACTATAATACTTGACAGATAGTATCGATGTTGAAGTAAGAAACCGCAAACTTCGTTCTAACAGTGCTATAGCCAAGCAGTTTGCTGCATGAATGGACAGGATCCACCGGTAAAATACCACGTCCTCGCAGAAGATCTACGTAAATTGTCTCATGCCGCGTTTCGTTCGGTGAGAGAGGTGCCCGGAGGCCCACCTCCATTCTCCATCCTTTCCCATACTACTCCCTCAAAGGTCGGCAACGCAACCGTAAAACTATAAGTGTTGCAGGTGTCCATGGGCAGCGCTGGTGCCTTAAGCTGGTGTCACTCACCAAAAAAGATAAGGCATGCTCCACCGGTTTGGATATGTAGAAAGAATAGATGATACAAGATGAATAAAGCAGATATACAGCGATTGTCTCGGTGGTCCAGTGGTCGAGCACACGGCTTCCGATCCAGATGTCAGGGTTCGTCCTGACACTGGCTCGCACCAATGATTTTTCGAAATTGTTTTCGGAAGTTAAGTGTGATAAATATCGATGACTGAAAACTTTGTGCTCGGTATGTCAACAGGTTCGCCACCTATTCCATGTGGGACGTAAAACATAACGGCGAGATGAGGCTTAACAGCCGCTGCCGTGAAGTTATGTTATGTTCCAGCGCAAAATGATGAAGAATGACAACGACGACCATGACAATTGACTGTATATTGTGATATTAGAAGTCATAAAAACCGACGAGCATTTATGGAAATAGTTTTAAAAAGTTTATGCCAGTCAAAAATGAGGTTTATATAAATTGTGCGTACTCTCTGTTCTGCAGTTAAGTGTAATACTTAACGATGAATTCGTGAAGCAAAGAGAACATCTAAAATAAAAAAATACACCTTAAAATAGATATCTTCGGGTACCAATGAGGTACCCGAAGATATCTATTGAGAACTAAATAGATAATGTTCGAACTTTATCTTCGCTAAAATTACTTATATCAGTTACTAACCAAATTCATAGATTTAATGAAATGGTATTATTACGTCCGGTCTAGTAGCTAGTATTAACCTAAAGTTAAAAGTTCTTACAACAGCTGTTGTTTTAACAGTGGTAGAGCCAAGCAGTCCGCTCGAACACGACAATCGACGTAAAGTGGCTCATACCGCGTTTCGTTCGGAGAGGTACCCGGAGGCCCCATTCCCCTTCGCTATCCTTCCCTATCCCCTATCCCTTTAAGGCCATCAACGCAACAGTAACACTATATGTGTTGCTGGTGTTCATGGGCGGCGTTGATTGTTTACCATCAGGTGACACGCCTGCTCGTGTGCCGTCCTATCCCTTAAAAAAATACACAACAAAATGAAAATAAACATCAGGTTAAACTTATAACACTGTTAATAACAAAATTGATTTGTTTGAACAGTCACTGTTATGTTTTGCCAATTAATTTTGACGATACCCCGGGGTATCTAAGATGACAAGTTAAGGGAATAGCAACAAGAAAACAAGTTAGGTTACTGGACATCAAACTATCTTAAAGGAAAGTCAGGTCAAGGCGAAATTGGAAAGTGTTTCCAGCAGGAAATCGTGGCCAAATAAGTTGGCTAGTATAAGTCAGAAAGGTTTCGCAGGGATTTTTTTATGTTAACGAGTTGTTTAGTTGGGGATTAACTTTTCCTCCTCAGAGATCAGTTTTTGATTGAGAGTTAGACTTACTTATACTTACTTTTTAAATGTCAGTCGTTTTCACAATATGTAAAACTTACAAACCAGAGTTTCTAAGTTTTAAATTAAATCATCAGCGAAAAGCATATCGAGAACGATGCAGCAGTTTTAGAGATGCTAGTAAAAATAAACAGACAAAAAGAGGGCAAAAAAATAAAAAAAGTAAAAGAGAAATGTTATTAAAACTTTTTAATTAATATTATCTATTGTAAATCATTACATATTCTTTAAACATGACTAATCATTCCAGTCATCGAACATTTAATAAATATAAAAACTCTTAACAAACTTCCAACAACAAACTTCGTGATTATGGCTATTATTATCTAATTATTTGGTATATTCTTTAAATTAAAACTTAAGAAAATCATTTTCTATTAATTATTTATAATAACAATAAATTTTATATCTGTATTTAAAAAAAATAAATGGCATTGAAAAAAATCCCTAGCAATTTAATTTCGCACATACATTTCACTGTTCCTGCTGTGCTCCAAAAATAACTGTAATCTTTTACAGTTATTGAAATTTAATAATATTATTAATTAATTAATTCTAACCTAACTTTAAAGAAATTTCGTTGTATAAGGATTTCTTAAGATGCCTATGCATCTAAGGCAGTTTAAGTGCTAAGTATTTTTTGTACAGTTTTTTTAGATATTTTTTTATTGAAAAAATAGAATTGTTTTATATACAGTTTTAAAAAAAATTTCAAATTGGAAACTTAATATAAAGTAGTTACAAATATTAACACTGTTTTCAGAACTAATTTAGATAGGCGTAACAGATTGTATTAAGATATTTTAAGCTTAACTTAAATTAAGTATATCTAACAGTCATTATTTAAGGAACTAGAAGCTGCCCGCGACTGCGTTCGCAAGTTATTTATAATTCAACAGACTTCAATGTTCTATTGCTATCTAGCTACCCCGTAGCACGACTTTAATTATCGTAGCACGACTTACCGGGATTTTGTATTATTATTTGCGGAATCCTAATGTTTTACGCAATCCAAGTAGCCTTAATTCTGTAATATTTAGTTAACGTTAACAGACAAAAATATAGACCAGTCGAATGTGTGCGGACTATTGTCAATTATTTATAAAAAAAAAATGAAAAAAAAAAACTGAACTTAACTTAAACTTGACCGTAATCAATTCTTATAAAATTTGTAGAAAAAAATAGGAGGAGAAAGAGCTCTTCCTCTTGTTAACGTAGAAATCTCTTTGTTCTTTCTGTAGATAACGAATATATTTCAAGTTAAGTTCGACAGCGTATTAACTTTCTAGAATCTTCTGTATACATGATTGGTCTATGGATAAATTAGGCCTACTTTTAAAGAAAATGCTTAAAATATGATTTTTGTACAATAACAATATTATTCTTAATTGTTTGATAATATACATAATTTCGTTTGTTCTAGAATTTTAATCTACCTTCCTGGTCTTCTTGATCTCCAAGAACTTAAGCATATTCAAACACCAGAACATTGCTGATGTCACATAAAATATTTGAAGTCCCATCGCCAAGCCTGGGCTGGTGACTGCAAAGCTTCTGGTGAGGAAAGCCAATGCTGAACATCTCATCACTTCCAGCATGGCAGCATGTTTCGAGTTGTCAAATAACATTCCGATGATGGATAAAGAAGCAATCACGTATATTACGAAGATCAGAACAGAAATTGGAGTCATGCCCTGAAACAATAAAAAATATATTTTAATATGCATATGTATATTTTATTCTTAGTTAAATATATATCTCAGTTAATATAGAAATTAATAAATGGTGGCGGTACCTTTTGCTATACACCGGGAACAATGTTGAGTCAGCCATTGATATTATATAACTTATGAAAATAACTTCGTGAAGTGACCAGAGACCACCAGACCACCGAGATTGTTTTAAATTCCAACATCACAAAATCAAAGTGGTTTGGTTTTAATATGACTTAAAGTGTTAAAATTAAGATAAAAAATACTTACCATATACTTAGAAGCCAGTTCAAAGAATCCATACAGTACTATAGTGTAGTGTGTAACAAGGTAAATGTTACACCAGGCGGGCAGTAGAACATCAAACTTTTCTCTATTTTCTACCTGCGAACAAATAAGAATGAATATTAACTTCATTCCAATAACTTGATCTTTTTGTGGATGTTACATAACATATAATCTTCGTATTGACAGAACAAAAGAGAATAATATATACCTATTATTATTAGTTCTTTCTAGAAAAAGAAAAAACATTGTAGCAACACCTAATCGGCTTCAATTAGAGAGGCCTCGGAGATTAGATAAATAACTAGCTGACCTGGTGAACCTACTATCACGGAATACATAAATTTTGTTCAATTTGCGAGTATTCACAATGATTACATGTCTTGGTTAATAGCGTAATGATAATATATAGCTCAATAGCCTAATATAAAAATATTCTTTGAATACGGATTATTAGTTTTCAAGATTATTACTTAAACAAAAAATAAAATGTGCTAACAGTACCTATAGAAATATCACTCTAAAGCCCGAATACTGAACCGCCACTCAGATATATTAGTGCTACTTAATCGTTTAATCGTAGCTGTCACATTAGACAGAGTATGTGAAATTGGAGCACTAAGTAGCACTTTATTGATTGTCAGATTTGAGTGGCGGTTCAGTATTCGGGCGTAAGCCCAACAAACTTTTGCCCAACAATGCCCACACAACTTAAAAATTATTCTGACTTCTGTTTCATAAAGAAATTCTTTAGTTGACAATCTGTCTTCAAGTAAATTTAACAATTGTTTTATGTTTGATTTTGCAAGTATTACAGCAAAATCTCGCAACGAAACATGATTTTTTTAATGAATATCTATATATTAATCATTTAAAATACCTTGAATTATGAACATGAGATAATATAGATCACAAATTTCCTTTCGCTTTAACCTAACCAATAGGCAAATCACTGTTCAAAAACTATTTAGGCATAGATATTTAAGAAAATAGGGGTAAATTTTAGGTACAGTTTGTGGAGATTACATAATACTCAGGTGAACAATTTATTCTATATTCAGAACTGAAATATTCATCAAGGTTGAATTTTAAACGTGGATAAAATCTACATATTACATCTAAGGCAATTTTCATGTTACCTTATTTTGTCATCTTAATAAAGGTTTTTGCTTAGTCAAGGTCTCGGTTTCCTATCCAGGGACCAATAACTTTTTGATTAAATTGATAGTGAAAAAATTTGTCCGCCACCTATATGACGAGCCTCGTGGCGCATTGGTAAAGCTACCGACTGCAGAATCGAGGTTGGCGGGTTCGATTCCCGCCCGAGTACAAATATTTGTGACAAGCATGGATGTTTGTATAGCGTCGGGGTGTTTTTCTATCGCCCGAATACAGAACCGCCACTCAAATTTGACAATCAATTAAGTGCTACTTACTGCTCAAATTTCACGTATTTTGTCTAATGTGACAGCTACTTAAACGCTCAAGTAGCGCTTATATATTTAAGTGGCAGTTCAGTATTCGGGCTTATGTATTATAAATATGTATGTATTTACAAAAAGAAAAGTATATATGTATTAGTATCCGTTATCTAGTATCCATAGCACAAGCATTTAGTTGCATAGTTTGGAGCTAGAGGGCGCTGTGTAATTTGTGTTCAAGATTATTATTATTTCATCTTTGATGGCTCAAAAAAGCATTGCCTACTGCTTTAAATATTGATGATTCAAAGGTACGTTATATAGACGGTATATTTAAATTTATTCGTGAAGACAAAATCATTTAAAATAAATAAATAATTTTGCGAATTGGTCTGAAACTTTAATGAATAAATTTGGCTTCAAACAATTCAAGGAGAAATTTAAATTTTAAATGTGTATACACATTTGTCGAGACTTTTGCAGTTTGAAAGATAAGAGATCAGGGGAAGATAATACAACGTTCAACATTTTTTTCTGAGTTATTTTGAACAAAGACACACAAAGAACAAAAAGAATTTCTTTTAACCTAGTTATAGTACTTATTTCTATGGTTGAACAGAACTATCAAAGTAAATATTATACTAAAAACTGTAGATTTAAATAAAAATAAAGACGAAAAATCTCTTTGATAATATGTACTCTTCAAATATAGTCTTAGTATATACTTACATCAACTTTTAAGTCGTCATCGCCAAGACGCGGTGTGCCTGGTTCCCAACTGGGACCCCAGAATATGGCACGGAACTTATCACCCCAACCATTCATGCTACGGAACTTTTCAATGACATAATTGTTGTAGAATGTCTGAAAATTTAAATCAACGAATTATTAGATGTTCTAAAAGAACAACAGTACTATTGTGAAAATTAATATTAATTAATAAATATCTAACGACATTGATTCTTGATTTTTATTAAAGTGAAACTTTTATTACATCGTCTCAAACTTTTTCGTCTGCGTGTTGCATGTCGCGTGACGGTCGGCCGCGGAGTAGGGATAAAGTGAAAGGCGCTCGTCAGAGCGCCTTTCACGTCTATTATCGTTTATAAATGTAACCAATATTTTATAGTAACTAAAATACGTGAACAGTGACTTACATTCGATTTTCGAAAAAAATAATATTTCGAAAATTTTTAGTTAAATGTCTATAATGTGAAAAAAAGTTTCACTTTTACGGTGGTTTCATAAAACCACACAATCTTTTTTGAGCTATGTGACAAAACTAAAATAATGCTCAAGTTAAATAAACTTACCTGTAAATATAATGGATTGAAAGACGGCTGGTTGTAAATAAGTCCGTAGACAATTTCAAATTTGTGCGTTTCCGGTCTAAAGGTGCCAAACAGACGATCCCAAATGATGAGTACTCCACCGTAGTTCACGTCCAAGCAGTATTTGTTGCTGCCTGATGAAATACGGAATTTGTTAGATTTTTGTACGAGTAGATAGTAACTAATTTTTAAAAACGTTGGATTGCTGGTTAATATCAGCTATAACTTCCGAAAAGTCCATTAGCCGTACAGAAGTTTTGGGTTAAAGTCCTGGCCCATAACCTATGAATGAAAGGTTTTCTTTTCGGAAATTATCAGCGTGTTACAGTAAAAAAAAGCAGGCATACCATGATGAACTCTGTGATGGCTGGGTGTGTTGAGTATATATTCCAGAGGTCCTAAGCTTTTGATGGCTTCGGTATGAATCCAGAACATGTATAGATAGCTGAATTGGTGGTGCATCACGAACTGCGCTGGTGGGATTGCCAGAGCGAGTGGGAGATAGAAGATCTAAAAAGAAAAGTACAGGAAATAAACATACAATAATACAGAGAATAATATATATTATCCGTAGTATATATTACTAGTCTCGGTGGCGCAGTGGGCGAGCGCACGGCCTCTGATCCAGAGGTCCGGGGTTCGATTCCAGATACTGGCTCACACCAATGACTTTTCGAAATTGTTTTCGGAAGTTATGTGTGATAAATACCGATGACTGACAAACTTTGTGCCCGGTATGGCAATAGGTTCGCCACCTATTCCATTTGGGACTTAAACATAACGGCGAGACGAGGCTTAACAGCCGCTGCCTACACCTTCGGGTAACAAAAGGCGTGAAGTTATGTTATGTTATGTTATCCGTAGTGTAGGCAGAAGTAATTATGCCTCAACACGAAAAATAAATTGGACCCCATTAAATAATTAGTATTCAATTTGAATGTTTTCTTCACTTATAAACTTGAATTTTATTCACAATTAGTTGACCGCCGAACTTTGTTCCGCATCAAAATCAATAAATGAGTAAAGCAAAAATTATTACTTTTTCTTTATTATATCATACATGAATTATGGATTTATACCACCGCGTTACCACCCCGTTACCACCCCTCTGTCTATTAAAAAACAGCGCATCAAAATCCGTTGCGTATTTTCAAAGATTTAAGCATATAACGGGACAGATAGCCGAAAACGATTTTACTTTATACTATGTAATGATGATAATTATATTTGTCGATTCATCCAATAGAATAAATATAAAAGAATAGTTACATTTATTTCTAACATCCGTTAAGTTTTTTTTATAATAACCTTGAAATCAACGAATTCATTCAATAACAGTAATCTAAAATAATAGACTCATTTTGTAAACATACGATTATGTTCTCTCTATCTATTTATATTTGATTAGGTTAAAAAAATAAAACCGTTATACCGTAAATAGATTTAGTTTAGACAAATAAGAAATATATTAGCTTTGTATAAGAAGTAATATATTAATTCAGTATGTCTTTTTGATATGGCTCATAAGATATTGAATTGTGAATTTCATTATTCCAAAAGAACGCGTCGTATTGATAAAACACTTGACACCGTTTTATCGATAAAAGATCAAATAGATGAGACGAAAACTCGCAAACAATTCAGTAATAGAATAAAAGCAAAAACATATGCTCGAAATAAATATATTTATAATAGAAATTGACAGTCTCGGTGGCCCAGTGGTCGAGCACACGGCTTCTGATCCAGAGGTCCGGGTTCGATTCCAGACACTGGCTCACACCAATGACTTTTCGAAATTGTTTTCGGAAGTTATGTGTGATAAATATCGATGACTGAAAAACTTTGTGCCCGGTATGGCAATAGGTTCGCCACCTATTCCATTTGGGACGTAAACATAACGGCGAGACGAGGCTTAACAGCCGCTGCCTACACCTTCGGGTAACAAAAGGCGTGAAGTTATGTTTATAATAGAAATAGTATAATAAATCGAATTCGTGTATGATTGAACTTTTTCAACCGTTTTATCGTCTCTGTGGTTTTGCGGTTGAGCACTTTGCTTCTATATCAAGAAATCTTGCCTTCGAATCTTGGCTTACACAATTTATTATTCGAAATTATTTTCAAAAGTTACGTGTCATCAATATAAGACACATAATATAACATAATTTTACGCCTTTTTCTACCCGAAGGTGTAGCTAGTGGCTGTTAAGCCTCGACTCGCTGTTATGTTTACGTCCCAAATTTTTAGTTTCCGATATTTATCACACATAACTTTCCGAAAAGTCATTGGAGTGTGCTAGGATTAGAAGCTGCGACCTCTGGATTCAGAAACCGTGTGCTCGACCACTTGACCAACCGAGACTTACTAAATATCGACAATTGACAAAAGGACACAATTAATAAAATTAAATTATATTTCAGATACTTACAAATCCACACCATCCTTGCAGTACCGATTGCCTTATACCAACGCCCATATTGAAGTCTTCTGATGTATGGTGGACTTGATGCTGAGCCCACAGTATATGTACCTCTGTCAAAGAGTTTGTCTTATAATTTCCTCCGTATAAAGATATTTGATGAGACATGAATACTCAGGTGAGTTGCCGTTTAAAAGATTAATTATTTTGTTATCAATAACTTAAATATGTTGTGTTTAAATTACTAAAAAGAATATTATTTATCTTCTTCTTCCGTTTGTATGTTCTTTTATCAAACGTTGAGGGCAAAAATATAGCTATTATTAGAAAATCCACACAGGCTTCTAACAGTATACGAACCGTGTATAACTTTTTTATTTTTTGTATTGTAAATATATTACTTTTAACATGTAAGTCGTTATTTATCAATACAAATAAAATTGATCTCTTACCATGACAAGCTCTATGCATCCAGTAATAACAGAAGTCAACTCCAATCGCTGCTGCATACCAGGTCAAAGTGTGGTCCCAAGGAAGGTCCACTATTCTAAAGTTAACGTATATCCAGGTGTACAAGTAGGATTCAGCACCTCGCCATAATAATCTGAAAAAATACAAATAAGTTTAATTTTACGAATTTCATTAAATACATACATATACACAAATACATAACTTCACGCATAAATGTAAGCAGAACAATATCCGTTCGTACCTTCCACATTCTTGAAAGATGCCGTGCGATATGCTGGTAATACCATCATTTAATCTGATGCCTGGTTTTCCTTCAAGTCTCAGCACAATGTGTTCCAGCATCATAAAGATGAAAAAATAAGGCCATGACTGCAACAAAATAAAACACAAATAAGCTCACAATTTTTAATAGTTCACTGCATGAGAGGGCCGGCTCGGCAGATGAATATATAGACGTAGTTGACGACCATATTTTAACAAGCGACGCGACCCGCCCCATTCCATTTTTATCCAATTTTACAGGCCGAAAACATAACTGTAAGTCTATTTTTCTTGCAGGTGTCCATGGACGTTGGTAGTAGCTTATTATTAGGTGACCTGTTTACTCGTTTATTCCATTAAAAATCATATCCTCCGTGACACTATATATATAGTATAAATAATAGTTTGTATATATTTATAGAACTGCCTTACAATGTAGAAGAAACACACGTGATACATTATTCAGTATCCCACTTCTGATCTTTGATCTCAAAATATCCATCTTGTTACTTATGAATAGTAAAGTAATTCTCACTTGTGAACAGAATTAATGTGTCGTTACAGAAGATAATACACCTACTGTTTATTATACGGGATAAATAAAGTGAGTTTTACTGAGAAAGTTTACCTTAAATGTCGAAAATAGCTGATCAGACCGGTGTTACTAGGGTGTATATTAAAATAGTTAAAATTTTGAAACCTCTCATCTAGAAGTCAGACAGTAAATACCACTGAACTATTAAGACAGCTTGCTCCCATCAATACTAATACTCTTTTGTGACTCCGTCGGGAGGAAATAGAGTAAGTAATAATAGATATTTTGTGGTGTAAGTGCTGGTTAAGAAAACCAATATTGGTTTTATGCAATGTTCTTATTAGTGCAATATTGTGTTACAATTTAGCTCACAACGTGTTATTGTTTACAGAGATATAATCTTACAAGTGTCATAACTATTGTCAATAATATTAATGTGAAAATGAATATTGACAATGCGGCTTAACTATATAATAACCTATTGTTTTATGCAAAACGGTACTATTGGTTATCATCATTTTCCTGTACTTAGCCCAGTCTAAGTTGGGTCGGTACAACATGGCATTGTTTCGAACTATCCAAATTTGGCTGTGGTTTTACGACCGGGTGCCTGCCTAATGTCAACCTTACTTGGGAATGTTTTCGGTTGTGGTTTAACCCTCACCGGTAAACGGTACAACGTGGGATCCTTTAGATCAACACAATAGATAAAATTTTAAGTTTTAAAAGTTCATTTTTTACAAAAGTATAGTTTTGTTGTTTAAGTAATAATTATAATATATCGTTTTTGATTCTTGACAAAGTTTCATGTTATAATTGTCATTTATTGTTTAAATTACGTCAATGGTTCTCCCACCTGTTCTATGATCAAATTTATTCTTTAATTTCTCTTATTTGTTTTTTTTCCTGTATAAATATTAATTACCAGTTGACCCGGCGAACTTCGTTCCGCTTCTAAAGTAAGAAATACTGAAATATTTATATTATCAATTTTTCTTAAATAGGTTATACATAAATTATAGATAAAAACCACCCCATTGATGCCCTCCCAATTGAAAAAAAAAACCCTAACAAAATCCGTTGCGTAGTTTCAAAGATATAAGCATTTAAAGGACAGTTAGCGGAAAGCGACTTTGTTTTATACTATGTGATGATTTCCAAATACTTCAGTTCATTAGTTATATATATTTGACAAAAGTCTTGTTTTAGAGTTGGATAGACTCCGATATAATCACTATTTTTGCTAATATACGCATCATCTAATTTATTTTCTTCCAAAAATCATTTTATAATACATTTCTCTCACATATTCCAAGGTCAAAAGTACGAATGAATAAATTATAATAATTTCAATGGTCATAAATTTATTCAGGTCACACATTTCTAATTGTACTTTGACAAAGGCCCGGTAAAGCCTTTTTGAATTAAATAAATTAATACAAAAGCCACCATCGGAATTCATGGTTTATACAAAACTTTGCATTTCCTGTGTTTTTTTTGTGTATCTTCACGTATTTATTATCAGAAAGTAATTGGCACCAGTCGGTACAGGTTGATTCGTCTAATTTTCGTATCTCAAATAGAATAGGTGGTTGAACCCATAGTCTATATACATTGCGCACAATTTGGTCAGTGAAATATTATTTTATATTATCCATGTATTTTTCATCTCGAGTAAAAAAATTGAATTATTTTCAAAGAGCAGCATACAATTTCGTTTAAAATATAAGGGTTTCATTTTTTACAGTTTATCTGAAGAACCCTAATATCATTATCTTGTTTAAATAAGCGACATTGTTTAAAATATTATCAACGAATATCACACAGAAATTCTCACGGGTAAAACCTTCAATATTCTAATATCAAACAATGAGATAGTTATATTTAAAAAAAAAAGATTTTTATCTAGATCAGATCAATTAATTATGTCAAGTATAGACATTGTTAAAAAAATACAAATCAACAAATAAAATTCGAGAAACGGCAACCTTGGTTTGTATTTCTTGCGACATAAAACTGCTTGCTGTATAAAAAAAAACATTTTGCAATAACATTTATACATGTATTTTTTTTTTCTGTCAACCTCATTCCTATAAAGGTCGCTATAGTGTCATGGTTATTAATAATTATTTGAAATGAATATTAATTTATTTTTTTACTAAATATTTTTTTGTAATTGATTGTACTTGGTAAATTTAAAACACTTGGTAAATTTTTTCGAGCTTCATTACAAAGTACCTATAAAACAAAGTCGCTTTCCGCTGTCTCTTCCCTTTTATGCTTAGATTATATACTACGCAACGGATTTTGATAAGCTTTTTTTTAATAGATAGAGGGTATTCTCAGGGTGGTTTATATGAAAAACTATGTATAATGCAGCAAATAAATGGTGATCATTTTCGAGATTTACTATTTTTATTTTTCCCACCACAATAACTATTTTTATTTTTCATTATTGCTTCTAGGGCGAAACAACTATAACTAGTATTAATATAAAGAAATAAAATACCTGTTTAAAAAAATTCGGTACATCTTCTTTCCTCTCATATACTGTGTCTTGAGGCGAGTGGAGATAGAATAATCTACCCACTCCTCTTATATGATTGCTGAGAGCATCAGAGAATCCATTCTCTGATGTGGCATTGGCGAATAGCATTTCCGCCATTTTGTCTGTAACAAAATCAAATAATAAATATTTTATTCATTGGATATAAAACACATAACTTCACGCCATTGCTACCCGAAGGTGTAGGCAGCGGCTATTAAGCGTCGTCTCGCCGTTATGTTTACGTCCCAAATGGAATAGGTGGCGAACTAATTGACATACCGGGCACAAAGTTTTCAGTCATCGATATTTATCACACATAACTTTCTGAAGACAATTTCGAAAAGTCATTGGTGTGATCCAGTGTCAGGATTCGAATCGCGACCTCTGGATTCAGAAACCGTGTGCTCGACCACTAGACCACCGAGACTGACATCGATATATAATTACAGAATATTATTCCCTATATTCCAAATAATATTACATATATATTGTTTTTCATCTTATTTCCATTTGATGTTTCTGATGCTTGAAAAGACGCATAAAGTAAATAGTATGTTCATATTATTAGCTGCATATTCAACAGATCAAAATCCAAATAGTCGTCTCGATGCTCTGGAGGTCAATCACTCTCGCTTTTGAATCAATAAGTCTCGGGTTTGAATTTATGCTGACATTAATATCCTTACTGAGTTATTTTCGGAAGTCAATCGCTATAAATTTTGATGACTGATAAATTTTCCCAGTTGTATAGCAAAAGGTTCCGCCATTTATTTCATTTGAGACTTAAAAACTCAGTCTCAAATAATTTATTGACGTGTTGTTGTATTGTTTGTGTTTATTTTATAAAAAATAAAATTACAATATTTTTGGTTCACTCGTCATTACTCAACATTCAAGTTTATTTAAATATTATGCTAATAAATTTATCGTAATATCGTCAATCTCAAATTAATCATAAATTAAATATTAATCGCTGAATAAAATTACAAATGACAAATGCTCAAATTGTTATTTTATTAAAACTCACATCTTGCTTGTGACCTGTTTAATTACTGAGTTATTAGGAATACTTATTGTGATTTTATGTAATGCAATATATAGTAAATAAATATGTGAATTATTAATATCTGAGAAGAATTTTGTAAACATGTAATATTAAGAGACCTCTGAAAATTGACGTAAAGTGGCTCATGACAGTCATGACACTTATTGTTTGGAGAGGTATCCGTGTTAGGCAAGAACCTCAAATATTGGTTATATGTACGATTTGGAGTTAGAAATATATTTTTTTTAATGAGATAGGAGGGCAAACGAGCAAGTAGGTCACCTGATAGTAAGCCACTACTCACCGCCCATGAACACCGTGGTGGCAGTTCTTTAATGGATTAGGAAGGGAAAGAATGTAAAAGGTATCGGGCCTCCGGATACGTATCTCACCGAACCAAACGCGCCTCAAGCCAGTTCACGCCGATATTCCGAGAGGTCGTGGTATTTCACCGGTCGAACCGGTCCATTCATGCAGCGAACTGCAAGACTCTACTACTGTTAAAATTATTTATACTTCGTATAGATCCAATTAAACGACTCTTTTTAAATCTCTATCTCTGCATCTACTTCTTCCTTGTTCCCTATATCTCCCTGCATTATTATTTTTATTGTTTTTTATACAATGTTTACAATGACGGATGTATTTTTTTCTTACATTACTTACACGATATGAGATGATTAATATATGTGATCCCAATATCTGTCATGAACTCTGACTGACTGACAAGTATAATTTATAATTAACATTGTAATAAAGTTTAATTTTACTGTATTATATAAACATTACAAATTGTTCTTTAATTGGTGAAAATTTTCCAATTGTGTTTATAAAACCGATGATGTTTCATTTACATGTTCTTATTTTTGTAACTTCACGGCCTTAATACGAGTAAGAGTAGGTAGAGTTGTGTCTTTAATAAAATTTTTGGGCACGTTATTTATTCTATCATGGCAAGTATAACATAACTTCACGCTTTTTTTACCCGAAGGTGCAGGCAATGGCTGTTAAGCCTCGACTCGCCGTTATGTTTATGTCCCAAATGGAATAGGTGGCGAACCAATTACTATACCGGGCACCAAGATTTTTGTCATCGATATATATCACACATAAATTTTGAAATTAATTTCGAAAAGTCATTGGTATGTGCCTGGTTTCGAACCCGCGACATCTGGATTCAGAAGCCGAGTGCTCGAGCACTGGACCACCGACACTATATCATGGCAAGTATCTGATAATATATAAAGTATGAAAGTCAATTTTGTTTCGCAGTATCCATATCCGGGATTATTTATCTCACAATAAGTCCTAATGATGAACAGTTTTGACTTTCCTTTGCTAGTGGTTTGCTTTATTAGTTAAGTCAAGAAAAAAAAAGACATAATATGTGTATACATTTCGTTATACAGTACTAATAATATAATCAAACTGACTTTGATAAAGATATAAATAAACGTATAAGGATATTAACACAAAAGTTCGAAAACACGTTATTTAATATTCATGCCTTATTAACATCATATAGTAACATATACAGGTACAAAAGTAACGTCTTTTTATTTCTTAAAAAAAAAAAACAATTTGAGTTTAAAATTATCGACATCACAAATGTTACATTAAAAATCTAGAATTATTATACCACAGCCAAAACTTTTGTAAATATGGATATTTCAAAAGGATGACATGTTGGGGGGTCATGTCAAGAGCGTGCACGTCGCGATCCCTGCCGTCCCAGTGGGACGCAATCTTGACCAAAGCAAACTCAGCCGGACGGGCTGCTAGGGCGTGCCCCGTAAGCGACGGGCACCGACACGAGGAGAGGGGAGTGCCGTATAGGCACGTGGAATGTTAGAGGTAGCATGGCAAGAAAGATGAATGAGATGATGGATGTATTAAATGAGAGATGCCTGGATGCCTTATGTTTGACGGAGACAAAGCGGAGGGGGAGGGAGACCGAGGACCTCCCCGGTGGCATGGTAGCCCTATGGTCCGGAGTGGACCCGGACGTCCGTGCCAGTGGGGGTGTTGGAGTCGTTCTCTCCTCCCGCTTTGCTTCCGGAGTGAAAGATTATGAGTTGGTAAGCCCAAGACATCTTTGGGTTCGAATAAAACTGGGGATCACGCGAGTTTTCCTGGTCGCAGCTTATGCTCCCGTTAGCTCCGCGGATCCCCGCGAACTCGAGGAGTTTTGGGAAACTGTTAGGGATATTCTGGATCTAGCTGAGGGAAATGAAAGGATAATTCTGTGTGGTGATCTTAATGGGTGGGTCGGAACCAAGCGAGACGGCCTGGAGGCTGTCCTTGGTCCGAATGGTGACAAGAGAGTGAATGATGCTGGTAAGCCGATATTGGACGTATGCCTGGAACGGAACCTCCTTGTGTCTAACACATTATTCCGTCATAAAGATATTCACACGTATACGTGGAGACGGAATGAGCAAAAGAGTATGATAGATTTGATTTTGATAGATAGTCGTCTCCGAAATACTCTAAGGGATACAAGAGCCTACAGAGGCCCCACTCTTGATACGGACCACTACCTGGTGGTAAGCCGATTCGTGGGTCTTTTCAAGAAGTGGAGACACTGGCGAGTGCGTACCCATTTCGGAGAGCTTGAAAGGATAAAATGTGAGAAATTAGAAGATGAAAGTGTACGGAGTATGTATGTAGGCCTAGTCAGTAAAAGACTCAATGAGACGAGTCTTTCTGACCTAGGTGTTGAAGAATGCTGGGAAAGAATGAAAGAAAGTATAGTGAATAGTGCAAAAGAAGTATGTGGTAGTGCAAAGAGGCATAAGATTCTGAGAGGTGACGCCTGGTGGGACGCGGATGTGAAATCCAGCGTCGAAAGAAAGAAAAAAGCATGGTTGGATTATGTCTCAAGTGTGAACCAGAATGATAGTATGACAGAGAAAAAGTATGAGAGCTACCGCCGCTGCAGGAATGTTACCAAAGCCTTAGTGAAAGAGAAGCGTGAAAGACTTGTTGCAAATGAGGAAGTGAGGTTGACGGAGAACTTCGAGGCGAATAACAAACTCTTTTGGAGGGAAGTTAGAAAGTCTCGGGGTTCTTCGTCAACATCCAGAATGGACAAAATTATATCTAAGTTTGGTGACATTCTTGCAAACCCAAGCGATGTATTGGGCAGGTGGAGTGAGTATTTTGGGGAAATGTACGAGTATGTTCCGGATGTGGGCGCCGCGAGTGAGCCTACGGCTGACACCGCTGCGCCAACATCTGATGAGGACATTACTATGGAAGAGATTGAATGGTCGATACGAAGTATGAAAAATGGTAAGGCAGCTGGAATTGATATGATGTCTGCTGAAATGATCAAACACGGTGGAACCTGTGTCCGGGACGCTTTCCTGACCTTGAGCAATCTGTGCTGGAGGTCGGGTAAGGTTCCCATGGACTGGAGGCGCGCTGTCATCGTGCCCTTGTATAAAGGTAAGGGATCACGTATGCAGTGCGCCAGTTACAGGGCCATCAGTTTGATCAGTTTAGCAGCAAAAGTGTATGGGAAAATTATTGAAAGGAGAATGAGGGTGATATCTGATGGAGTGTTGTGGGAGGCTCAGGGTGGTTTCAGAAGCGGACGAGGGTGCATGGATCAGATTTTTTCTCTCCGCAACATCGTGGAGAAACAACTGGCTGTTAACCGGAAGGTTTTCTGCGGTTTTGTGGATCTGGAAAAAGCGTTTGACAGAGTGTTACGAAAGGATCTGTGGGATATACTCCCGGGCTACGGGGTGAGCGGAGCACTGCTGCGCGCTGTGCAGTCCACTTATGAGGGCTGCACAGCGTGTGTGCGTGTTGACGGCGGCTTGTCCCCCTGGTTTGACGTCAATATCGGCGTCAGACAGGGTTGCGTGCTGTCCGCTCGACTGTTCATCCTGTACCTGGACAGTTGTCTCCAGAGAATGAGATCGATGGATGTAGGGATGCGAATGGGTGAACTAGTCGTGAGCTGCCTGCTTTACGCAGATGACGCCGTGCTTCTAGCCGAATCGCCGTCGGACCTGCAAACACTAGTCACTACTATGAAAGATGATTGCATGATTAAAGGCTTGCAGTTGAATGCGACGAAAACGAAAGTTATGGTGTTTGAAAGGGAGGAATCCAGAACAGATGCAAGGATAATGGTTGATGATGTAGTGCTGGAACAGGTGAATGAAATTGTATATCTTGGATGCGCTTTTAGCAGAGATGGAAGGTACACCGCGGATGTAGAAAGACGAGTGGCGATAGGAAATAGCGTAAACGGAGTGTTGGGCAGATTCCTGGGCGCAAAAAATATTAGCAGAAAGGCCCAGTTAGCAATCCACAATGCAGTCCTGATCCCAACACTAACTTATGGAAGCGAGAGCTGGGTATGGCAGAGTGTGCATGAAAGTAGAATAAACGCGGTAGAAATGAGGGCTCTACGCAAAATCTGCGGAGTGACTCTCGCTGAGCGCGTAGAAAACAAGGTTGTAAGGAAGGAAGTTGGTTTGAAAGAGAGTGTCGGTGTAAAAGTAAGAAAGGGCATGCTCCGATGGTTCGGACATGTAGAAAGAATGGTTGACGCAAGACTGACTAAGCAGATATACAATGCAAAAGCGGACGGATGTAGGAGTCGAGGACGGCCAAGACACACATTCCAAGACCAAATAGAACGTGTTCTGGAGGAAGGTGATGTTAAGAGCCTCAAAAACCGACGCGCGTGCATGAAAAGAGTTATGAAAGTCAACGAAGCGAGTGAGGCGTGTAAGAATCGTGCCCTATGGCGCTCTGTTCTCTCTGCCTACCCCGCAAGGGATTTGGCGTGAAGTTATGTATGTATGTATGACATGTTGGGCCGACTCCACATAGAGTGGGATAACTGCCGCGGCAGGAGCATTATTAACATACTTATAACGTACCCCAGCCACAAAATTCTTTACAAATTCTGTCAGTAGTATAATAATAAATCTAAATTATTATAATTAGGGATTAAGTTAATATTATTTTTAAGTTTTGTATAAATATTGAAAATGGGAGAATTTTTTTTTGTCATGATACTTTAAAGTTTTATGTTATTATTATTAGTATATATCTGGTTTATTAACAAAATTAAAACAACGATTTTTTGAATTTTTTGCTAAGACGTAACGGTGTGGGCAGGAGTAATTAATTAGATTCCTCAGCAGTTTTTTTTTTTTCTGGTCTCGGTGGTCCAGTGCTCAGCCTCACCGCTCGACACAAATGATTTCACGAAATTATTTTCGGAATACTGATGACTGACAACTTTATACCGATGACTGACAACTTTGTGCCCGGTGAATGACAATATGTTCATATATTTGGGATGTAACGTAACGATTTGGCGACTCGTGGCTTAACATCCGCTTGCCTACACTTTTGAGTAGAAAAAAGCGTAAAATTACGTCAAGTTTTATATTCTGGAAATTATTTTAAGCTAAGTAAATAAACATTTTACCAAGCGAAGAGGTGAATTTGATATACTCTCGAGAGCAATGAATCCGGGTCACTTAAAGAATGTTAAAAATCTCGGAAACTAAAAATGATAGGTTAATGCAATAAATTGTATTTAATAGACAATGTAATACTCCTTAAATGAAAGTAAAAAAAATATGAGTCACCATACATTTTATTAACACAAAATTACATAAAGAAAAAATCTGCTGATCTCTCCTTAAAACAAAAATAGGAAACATGAAATTTTTGAACTTTATTACGATTTTCTTGAATTTTAATACTTCGTATTGCCTCCTCGTGCTTTCATTACTGCGTTTACGCGGTTTGGCATGCTGTACACCAAGTTCCTTATACGATTTTGGGGAATATTCTCCCATTCCTCTGTGAGAGCAATTTTGAGCTCACGAAGCGTGATTGGGGGAGGGTTTCGTTGTTTTACGCATCTGCCTAGCTCGTCCCAAGCATGCTCGATCGGGTTGATATCCGGGCTGCGCGCTGGCCACTCCATACGAGTAATGTTCATCTCTTGAAGGTAGTCATTCACAATCCTACCTGTATGAGGTCGGGCATTGTCATGCATAAATATAGCATCCTCACCTAAATTGACCATAAATGGACCAACGTGATCATTGAGGATTTCTTCCACATATCTTACGCTAGTTAAAGAGCCGTTTTCTATGATCACCAGCTCTGTGCGACTTTCAGAAGAAATTCCGGCCCACACAAGTACAGACCCACCACCGTAGGCTACTTTTTCCTCGATGCATGCTTGCTTGAATCTTTCCCCTGGTCTTCGATACACTCTGTGTCTTCCATCGTGCTTGTAGAGCATAAATTTTGATTCGTCGGAGAACATAACTTTTGACCAATCTTCAATACTCCAATTTACGTGGCTCTGGGCATATCTTAGTCTTGAAATACGATGCCCACGCTCCAGTTTAGGGCCGTTTGCAGGTCTAAGGGGTTTTAAGTTAGATTCAGCAAGCCGACGTCTTACTGTCCATGCACTTGGGTTACTTCCTCCGAGGCGTCGAAACTGATTGGTGAGTTCAGTTCCTGTGAGAAAGCGATTTCGAAGCATGGTGTTCACCAAGTATCGGTCTTCTCGTGCTGTGGTATACCTGGTTCTGCCCGTTCCTGGTCTGCGTAGGTTAGAACCAGTTTCTTCGTAACGTCGGAGAACTCTTTGTACTGTTGACAGCGACACACCAACAGTCCTGGCTGTATCGCGCTGACTCCGGCCGGTTTCCAGCATTGTAAGTATTCTGGTGCATTCTTCAGGCGTAAGCGACATAATTTCAGCTTGAATAATGAATATAGAGCACTATCAACATGGTTTATGTACCCACATAAATGACAGATTACAAACAAAAGCAAAACCAAATGCTGTAATTTCGTAGTTCCATCTTCGAAAGTGGCCCTTTTTCAAATTTGATTTTTTTATGATATAACTTTACAATAACTAAGAAGTTTTAATACCTTCATTTAAGGAGTATTACATTGTCTATTAAATACAATTTATTGCATTAACCTAGCATTTTTAGTTTCCGAGATTTTTAGGATTCTTTAAGTGACCCGGATTCATTGCTCTCGAGTGTATAATAATAATAATATCTTGGACACAATACACACAGCGCCCTCTATTTCCAAGCTAAGCAACTAAGTGCTTGTGTTAGGGATACTAGATCACGGATATTAATACATATATACTTTTCTTTTGTAAAAACATACTTATAATACATAGAAAAACACCCAGACACCATACAAATATTCATGTTTGTCACAAATATTTGTGCTCGGGTGGGAATCGAACCCCCGACCTCAATGCTGCAGCCGGTAGTTTTACCAACGCGCCACGAGGCCCGTCGTATGAATTATATTTCTCATGATTTAATAACTCCTTTTATGCTCGGGTTACGAAAAATGAGCAGCCATTTAGAAGGGCTCCAACATAATACCCACATTATATGGGCGGATGGGTGTGGAGAACAATTTGATAATGAACATGATATCATATATTGTTTGTATTTAAATTTAAGTGATGTTTATTTAAACATTATATTAAATTGTTGAAATGGAGGGAGAGAGTTTAAAATGAAATTAAAAACCCATTTAGAATTAGAATATTTTGAAATGTTTTTTTTTCTGTAACTTCAGGCCATTTTTTATTCGAATTGTAGGCAACAGTTGTAATGCATCGACTTGGAGTTATTTTTATTTAAGATTATGGAATAGGTTCTGCCACCTATTCTACTTTGAACTACTACTTTGAATTGGCAGTATTGCACCTAATGTATTGCATTAGGTCAAAAACTATTAAAATTATTGCGCAAGTGCGCTCCAGGCAATTCCGGGATGCTCTACCTTCAGACCAGCCGACAAGTCACCAGTTCAAGGAGCAAATTTGTGACCGTTTTTCAGAATCATTTTATCAATGTAAAATGTGTATTTTTAATATATTTAAAAAAAAAGAGCTTTTGATTATATCTTCTTGTTGAAAAAGCATACTATTTTATTGATTAATAATAATCAATACATCAATGTAAAGTTGTATTTTAAATTATGCCTAAAATTAAATGAAGACTTATGATAAATTTATCAGAAATTTAGTATAATATTACTTGTTTATCACTCACTAAGTATACTTAACTAAACATTTTTTTTAGTGTATTATTATATTTGATAATGTTATGTTAGATACACTTTATTTTTACACAAATAAAGTTCACATGTATGTCAAACGTGTATTGCTAGAATTATTAACAAAAGGGTTACGCAATTAAATGTATTATTGTAGTTTAAATTAGTTTTAATAATATGATAACCACGATTATTTATGAAGTTTGGTGGTCATTAGAAATTGTTAACGGTTGTTATTTACAACTGGCTTATTTGGAATACGAGTGACTGGTGCACAAAAAAGTATAAGAACGAGATAGTGTCGACATTTGTCGTTATGCCAAATGAAATTTGATAACGAATAAAAAAAATAAAAAGTCGATAGATTAACTTGCCAGGGATCATTTGTCTGATTAAAGTATAGATATTCATAAAAGTATTTCCGAAAAAAAATAATAAATAAGACTTTTCGTTAAAGTATACGTAAATGTAAAAAAAAAACAATTACTATTTCATAAATATTAGAGAAACACGGTCATTTAAATAATACGCTTTAACTAGGACAGGTTTGATAATGTTACATCTTAAATTGTCCGTTTGAAAATATTTTTAGCACACGTCGCGATCAACATTTTAAGTTTTTTTCCTGAAATTAATTAATAATACTAAAGCGATATTTGAACTGGAGACTTTTGCATTATGAGTGCAGTGTAAATTCAGCGACTTGGAATAATTCTCGTTTCTTTATAATATTAGTTAAAGTTAAAAATAGATGATGTATTGCCATATTGCCAAGATAAAATATGAAATAGCAAGAATACACACACACACACAACACACAAACTCACATACACATACATACTCACATACACATACATACTCAAATACTGAAAAAATCTGAAAAAATCTATCATTACTCCTCTATATAAGGCTGGTAAAAAAGAAGATGTTGATAACTATAGGCCGATTTCAATCTTAACAGTATTTTCTAAAATTATCGAAAAATTAATGAATACGCGCATATTAAACTATATTGAACATTTTAAGATCTTATCAAATTCACAGTTCGGTTTTAGACGTGGTAAATCAACAGAGGACGCAATTACGTCGTTGACATCAAAAATTTCTCATTGCCTTGACACTAATACAAAATGTATGAGTGTATTTATAGACTTAAAAAAGGCATTTGATACGGTCTCTATTCCTCTTTTATTACAAAAATTAGAATGCATCGGTATTAGAGATGCCTCCTTTTTATTACTTAAAAGTTATCTCACAAACAGAAAGCAACAGGTTAAGGTTGGTGATTTAATTAGCGATGAAATTGAAATTACGTTTGGTATACCACAAGGCAGTGTATTAGGGCCCACTTTATTCTTAATATATATAAACGACTTAGCTGACATAAAATTAAGAAGAGGTCATATCGTATCATACGCGGATGATACTGCGATTGTGTTTTGTGGGGACACGTGGGAAGAAGTAAAGGAGAACGCAGAGGAAGGATTAGCTAGAGTCCGCAAATGGCTGAACTCTAACCTCCTTACTCTTAACACGAACAAAACCAATTATATGTGCTTTGCATTGGTAAACAGATTTCAGCCTCAATCATTCCAAATCAAAATCCATGAATGTCATGACTCGAAAGACGTCTGTATCTGTCCGACTATTGAGAAAGTAGCAACCGTTAAATACTTGGGTGTAATGCTGGATCAACGCTTATGCTGGCATAGCCAAATAATGCTAGTTTCTAATAGAATTCGAAAACTAATTTGGGTTTTCAAAGTATTAAGGAATATAGCTTATAGTAAACTATTACAGAACATTTATAGAGCTTTGGTTCAATCGGTAATCGGTTACTGTATCACAGTATGGGGTGGGGCGGCAAAGACAGAGTTTCTAGTGGTTGAAAGAGCTCAAAGATCCCTCTTAAAAGTTATGAATTTTAAACATTATAGATTTGGCACTACACAACTTTACCACATTTCTAGGATTCTTAGTGTTAGGAAGTTGTACGTACTGCAAGTTGTTTTAAAAATGCAAAAATCGTATCCATATGATAGTAAATTAACTAGGAAGAGATTAAAACATAAAGTTGCTAAATCTGTTGCAATTAGAACTACCTTTGCCAGGCATCAATATTTTAAACTGAGCAGTTATATCTACAACCAAGTCAACAAAATTTTAAATATATTCCCAAAGTCTCTCTACGAATGCAAAAAAATAGTACAAACTTGGCTAATGGCATTGCGGTACGAGGAAGTTGAAGCGATATTGAATTTCATTGACTGATACTATACTAACATATAAACACGCGAATATGTTCATGCAAGCACAAACGAGCGCGCACACACACTCACTCTCACACATTCTGTCACACACACACACACACACACACACACACACACAAGTGCGCGCGCGCACGCGCGCACACACACACACACACACACACACACACACACACACACACACACACACACACACACACACACACACACACACACACACACACACACACACACACACACACACACACACACATAAACAATATACACACAAATACACATCCTTGGTCCACGTGAATAGTCATATATATGATAAATATTAATAATAGTGAATATAGTAATAGTAAGTTCATTATATTAAATTATAGAAAAAAAAATATATCCTATTAATATTATAAAGGCGAAAGTTTGTATGTATGGATGTTTGTTACTCTTTCACGTAAAAACTGCTGAATGGATTTGAATGAAACTTTACCACAATATAGCTTATACATCAGAATAACACATAGGCTACAATTTTCGAGGTTATTTTTGAGGTTTTTTTTGAGGCTAATGTGAGGTCGTAAAAAAAAAACACATTTTTTGCGCTTACATTGCAAACGCTGACTGAATCCTACAAGATAGATCAAAACAATTTACTACAGTATTGTACAACTTAAAAAGGTCTACAAAAAATCCGTGATGGTATATGTTTATCTCTTAGGAATAACCCACAATAACCATTTTTTATCCTTTACTTTGTACGAAAAATAATGGCTTATTTACGAAGCGATTTTAAGCAATACAGTATTAATCCTTATCCAATTAAGTATCTTAAATACATTGTGCATTTAATAAAGATCAATATGGCTTTTTACAGCATGTAAATTAAATAAATATTTTCGAAGATATCACAGATTTAAAATGCAGAGTCATAGCAATTTCGGCGATAAATACCGTTTCGGTGATAAATACCGGCAGCGGTGCCAGGCGAACGGGGCGTGGGGGGAGCGGGGTAGGTGCGGTGGGGAAGAAGTGGCTCATCGCTGAGTGCGCGACCCGAACGCGGGCAGACGTCGTTGACGGTTGTGTCCGTTTTGCGAATTTTCAAGGCAAAATTCTTCTGTCACAGTGTTTGTCCTCGAACTCCTCCAAAACGGCTAGACCGATTTTAATGAAATTTGGTATACATATTCGTTAGGTCTGCGAATAGGTTTTTATCTATTTTTCATCCCCCTAAATCACAAGGGTAACCCACCCCTCAATATTTTTTTTTTAATTTTTCGACATTTTTTTGCTTCTTTTTTTTTATAAAACGGGATACAAAAATACATACAACCCTAAATTTTCAACCCCCTATTTTTTAAACTTTATTTTTTGGCAAGACGAAGTTTGCCGGGTCAGCTAGTATATATTAATAAAAAAAAAGAATGTTCTAAAAATAAATAAATGTTAACTTGGACCATACAACAATCTAAGAAATTAACTAGTAGGCATATTGTTTTGCAGTATTTGCTACCTGGTATAAATTTATTGTCTACCTACTATTTATGTTTTTGGTTGTACCCTCAATCTTCATTTTTGAAAATGAGAGGTTTAATAATTAATTAATTGCATTATGGATTTATTTATTTAATATTGTTACGAAAATGTTTTATTGTACTTATGTATTCATATGCTAAGGAAGAGCGGGGTCTACTTGGCACAGGTATTTAATACCTAAAAGGTAGCCCCAACCCGGATTATGTTAAACTTTGTTTTTATGAATAAATAAATTATTATTAATTATCAAAAAAAAAAAAAAAAAAAAATACAAATACGCACACACTCATGTCGAGGTCATTCTTATATTTATTTTATGTTATTTTTAGTATTCTAATTTGTATTGAATACAAATGTGAGATGCATACAAAACGCCCACTGCTGCTGACTCAGTTAGTTGACAATATATTAAAAAAATATGAACAATACGTAGCGACTTCTCTCGCACTGAAATACCTAATCAATTAAGAAATATGATCAGATAGAGACAAAGTTGTTTTTTTTTTAAATGGACACATGTAATTATCAGAACATGTACAATGTATTTTTAAAGTACATAATAGTGCTTCTGCAGTTTTAGTTTTAACTTCAAATTGTATGTATAATTACATACATTACGCCTTTTTCTACGAGAAGGTGTAGGCAGTGGCTGTTAAGCCTTGACTCGCCGTTATATTTACGTGCCAAATGGAATAGGTGGCGCATCTATTGCCATACCGGGCACAAAGTTTTTAGTCATCGATCGATATAACATAACATAACATTTTCGGAATATATATCTATATATTTAAATATATATTCCGAAAAAAACAATTTCCAAAAGTCATTGGTGTGAGCCTGGATTTGAATCCACAGTTTGTATTGAGTAATAAATAATCACAGAAACTGAAACCATTTGCTGCATTATGTTAGGCACTATAAGTTTATATATATGCTTGTTTTGAATCTCTCCATAAAATCGTCAATTCAAAGTTTGATTGGCACTTCGCATTGATCAAGAATACTAAAATGGGAAGCCTTCGTATCAATCTCTGCGTCATTCGTCCGATATTGTTTCGACGTTTCGAGTACAACAATTGTTTCGTTTCATTTCTGCTGGCATTATTGAGGACAATGAACTTTACTGACAATATTATTCATATAAAACATTATGTTTTTATCGCTATGTAAATTAAAAAAATCAAATAAATTGTAAGTCCATCTGCTAATGCATTGTATATCTGCTTAGCCAATCCTAAATCATTCATTCTTTCTATTTAACCGAACCATCGGAGCACTTTCTCACTTTTACATCGACACTATCTTTCAATCCAACTTCCTTCGAGGTTTCTGCAGCTTGTTTTCGACGCGATCAGGGAGAGTCACTCCTAAGTATTCTCATTTCGATCGTGTTTATCTTACTTTCGTGCACACTCTGCCATACCCAACTCTCGCTTCCTTAAGTCAGCGTTGTGATCAGTACCGCATTATGAATGAATGGATGAATTTTTGTACTCAATAGTCTCAAATACTATTGATTCCACTAGACAGAATAGTAGATAAGGAATAAAAAAGAGATTAGAGAGAGTGTTTATATTGTCCTACAATTAACTTTAAAGAGAAAAACTAAACATAACGGGCCTCGTGGCGCATTGGTTAAACTACCGGCCGCAGCATTCCGTCGAGGATT
Source organism: Euproctis similis (assembly GCA_905147225.2). Classification (NCBI taxonomy): domain Eukaryota; kingdom Metazoa; phylum Arthropoda; class Insecta; order Lepidoptera; family Erebidae; genus Euproctis; species Euproctis similis. The sequence goes on from LR990115.1 coordinate 15,250,333, forward strand.
TGATTCCCACCCGAGTACAAATATTTGTGACAAACATGAATATTTATGTGGCGTCTGGGTGTTTTCCTATGTATTATAAGTATGTATTTACAAAATAAAAGTACATATGTATTAATATCCGTTATCTAGTATTCATAACACAAGCATTTGGTTGCTTATCTTGGAACTGGAGGGCGCTGTGTGTATTGTGTCCAAGATATTATTATTATTATAAATATCAGTACATTAGAAAGAAGAAACATATCTATTTTTAAGACTTAATATTTATATCAGATCCTCATTAGCACGTGATTTGACTCGCACGTCCTCGCGTTTGACCGAGTTAAATTTGTTGATCTTATTAAACTAAGAGACTACATTGCTACATGTGTTATTGTAAATAAATACATAATTATTACAAATAGTTTTATCATATCATTAAACGCTTTATTAACAGATTTGTAAGTGTGTTTTATGCGATTCTGTTACTAAATTGTTGTAACTATTTTCCATAGTAAATATTAATGTGGATCAATCTTGAACGTTTCCTTAGCTATGTGAGTAAAAACGTGTGTTTTTTGTCTTATACAATTTCTCCCATCATTTACTTGATTATGGTTCAGGTTGTCTTGAAATATTGTACCTATTTTGATAAAGATGAAGGTATGAGCAAATTCAAAATATGAAGAAACTAATTGGTCATGTTGCAAGAATGAATGAAAGTCATTTGAGTGGCAGAGTGGAGATCAGGAGACCAAGAAGGGGCACAATGCGCAGCACCCGAAACTGACGGGAATATATGACTGTGGATGAGGCGAAAGAAGTGTGTCAGGGCTGAAGCTTGTGATAAGCAATAGTCATGTAACTTTTAGAAAATAAGAGAAAGACAGTAACAAACCGCCGTCTGTACCTAATAGTTCTAGGAAAGAGTCATACTACTGTATAGCCTAGACATAGTTGGCTATGTAAAAATCAAAGGACGTGCAGGAAAAAATACTTAATTTAGTTTACCTTAAAATTAAAGTTATTAAATACTGAGTCTTTTAGTTGGTAAGATGGGTATCAGAATTCAAATCAGTAACAAGTAACTATCAATACTGGTATCTATTCATGTTTTATTATTGAAAGTCTGTGTAATAAAATATTGTCTTCACAAGACCTAAACTTGTTATCTTCTTTCTCAACGATTAAAATTTAGTAGATATAGAATATGATTGTATTAAATTATTTTCGTAACATGAAAATTTATAAACAATTTCGTATACAAAAGGAGCTTTGCGGTTTGAGTGGATAAGTTACCTTGTCACATCGGCCGACGTTGTGAGTGTTGCGGTCATGATATACTGCTGTTGTATAATTTATTATAATAACATATTATTATGTACATAAATTTGAATTAATTAAATTATCGTGATAATAATAATATTTGTCGTCTACTTACTCTGGAGGTCGAATACTCATGATTCTTAATCAACAAGTCTTGAGATCGAATCTTGGCTGACAATTGTTGTTTTTTGAAGATATGTGTGTGATGACTGGCAACATTATGCCCAGTGTATGACAATAGGTTTCGCCACTTATAAATACAATCCAAGTAACAATTTAACGAGTCGAACACTAATACCCGTTACCTACACCATAAGGTAGAAAAAGACGTGAAGTTAAAAATATACCAACAGTGTTGAATTTTGAAAAAAGCTAAAATAAAAATATTCCATTTAGATACAACATAAAAAATAAAGATTATGTTAACAAGTATCGTATTATTACAAGGACTTGTATCACATTGTATATGTTTAGATACACACGAACAAAACAACCTTATCATTCATGAAAAATACACACACACACACACACACACACACACATACAGATTTAAAGCAATTCAGATAACATGAAAATCACATACTTATCAATATAAATTTATGTTAATTTTTTTTTTTAAATCAACCTTTTTTTAATTGACCTCTATAGATGAATATTATTATTGTAATGTTGGTATCCTATATGTCAAATTAGCTTCGATATTTAAAAATAATAGATCCTAAGTACCTACATGTTTATTACCTATGTCAATAGACTCGTCCTTTGAGCGAATGTGGAAATTGTTTTAGTTAAAATATTTATTAACTTTACTATAATTCATAATAAAATAATTAGCGTCTGATTTTTCACTCAAATAACACTTATTTCCTTTTTTACTTTTACCCTTAAAATATAGCAGCATCAATGCCTGTTTTTACCAAATGAAATATATATTTGTCAATAACTAGGTGGCAATCAAATTGATTTGAAAAAATTAGAACACAGATAGAAAATTATTACAAATTAATTGAAAATAACTCAGAAAAAATATTTGTGGCAAACAAGCACAAGACACACCTAACGATAAGCGGTAATCGTGGCCCATAAATATGTGTGAGACACCAGGGCGCACAGGCAGAACCTTTCTCAAAGACATTTTCAACATACCTGCTCACTGCTCATGCGCAGGAATAGATACAACTTCTAAAAGATACCATATTTCTATATTTTTTTTTTACGAAATGATAACCTAGATTACTTTTTTTTCAGCCTCTCAAAGGCGTAAAAAAATGACGACATGGATACCAGGTTAGTCGAAGATATTATCTGTTCTTATCAAGTATCACATATTTTCAAGACATAAAACAGATTAGTAGCAATTAATCTTATTGGAATTGTAATATGCACTCAGAACTTCACACCGGCTAAAATATTCAAGAGGTCTGTTAACAGCTGAGGCCGTTTAACTTAATTAAACGGTAATCATTTTAATTGCTTGAATTTCACACGAAGTCTTTGTAAATAGATTTTTGTCCAATATAAAAATATTGTGACACTAAATTTATATTTAGTGCGTTTATTGCGTTTTCTTTTAGGTTTCCGATGACTTTAAAAAATTTAGTTGACAAATTACCAACAGAGATATTGTTGATTCTAAAAGTAATCCGTTTTAAATATTTAAATATCTTACAAAATATATTATATTATTAAAATTTATACATATATCATACATCCTAGTAATTGTTTTCATATAATAATATTAACCGAGGAAATGAAAGAGTCAATGAATGCGTACTTACTGTAAATAAAACAATAATATCAGCTCTGTGTGTTAATTGCTGTAATTGAGAACAATCCATAAACAAATGTCCAACGTCCTATTGGTGTAATTGATTCTTAATTCAAACACTAATCTAAAATTCACTATAATAAAAAGTACAGTTGAGAACAAACATACGATTGTAGTGGATCTATATCGATCAAGCGTGCACTCGCGTTCAAAATCGATTGCAAACAGTCGCTACTACGAGTAGGTCGCCTTTATATAAATAGACCAGCATCGCGAAGTACTTTAACACTTCGACTACCGTCTAGGTATTTATAATCCACATAATAAATTTATTTGCATATCTAAACATTTGTAACTGAGGGCTAATGTTGTTATTGGATTTTAATTAAATTAAAAAACACTAAATAATATTTTAATTAAATTAACTGATTTTATTGTTTTTTATTTACTTATTATCCATCATTTCCCTGCCCTGTTCCTATCATTTGGGGTCAGCACAACCAGGTCAGGTTTTTCTTTTACATTGTTCCCTATCATTCGCTATTTCTACAGCAACACCGTTCCTAGTAATATCATCTTTCAAACAATTCATCCGTGTTTTCTTCGGTCTCCCTCTTCTCTTGTTTCTTTCCGCATTCAGGTTTATCATTCTTCTCGCTACATGTGTATCATCCCTCCTCATTACATGCTCTTACCACGCATGGCGATTTCCTTTTATCCTCTCAGTTAAAGGCGCAACTTTCAAGCTACCTTTATATTTCATTTATTGTTATTTTTTTAATATATGTCAATTTTAATCTATCTCTGTTCAAATAAAAAGCATTTAAGTTAACCATATACCAATAAAAACCATTAAGAAATTAACATATACAATTATACATATAAACTGTGTTAACAGAACACGAGTTCTTTTTAGCAAAATATAATAAAATCATTGTAAGTTAGCAATGCATCTACTCTTAAAAAAATCTCTTAAATATTAACTGTATTTTTATAGGATACGAAGCAAAGTAAGATGACCCATCTTTTAGTAAGCAACCAGCGCCGCCCATGGACACCTGCAACACAGATTTACAGTTGCGTTCCCGGCCTTTGAGGGAGTGGGATGGGAACTGAGGGGGAAAAAGTGTAGACTTCCATAGACCTCTCTCACCGAACCAAAAACGAAAAGCGGACACCGGTCGAGCCGGCCTTCTGGGTACATTTTGTATCGTTCGATAATTTTAGTGTTATATTTGAGGTGTACAGTATCACTGACTGAGCTAGTTGGCACAACATTAGTGCTCACTCGGATTAAAATACAACAAACACACGCATTTACAAACATAATAAACTATATTTGTGTTACAATGTACAAAATCAACAACATTATCATTTTATTTGTAACACTTCATTTTATATTCAAGGTAATAATGAAAGATGCATAAATGATACATTCTAATGTCAACACTTCGCTTTTAAATGCATACAGTTTTGATAATAATTATAAATAGATAGAAAAAACAGAAACTGTACACGTGCCCAGAAGACTAATGCTGATCCTCTGTGTGAAGAATAAACCAGCCCTTTGGTCACGAGAGGCCTCGATCTGTCGCTTTGCATATCTTTATGGACTGCATGAGCATTCGGACCCCATGTCCTTAGAGTCTCAACCCCAAACGGCTCAAGAACATAATCACCTACAAGGTTTCTATATTTGTGCTGCTAGAGATTTTAAGCTGAAGCAGCATCAGCACCGGCCATCCTACCGTGCTTGGAAGGTGTAACGTTGCAAGGGTGTCAATGCAAGTGGCGTCTCAAACCAAAGGCCTATCCGTCTTCTAAATCAAACGAAACATAATCGTCCGTATTTTGTAAATACATTCTTATAATTCATACAAATTCACCCAGACGGAATGCGAAATCTATGCTCATTATAAATATTTGTATTCGGATGAGAATTGAACCTGCTGAATTCTATTCTGCAGTCATTTGTATTACGAATGCACCACAAGTCGTAAAGATGTTAATTTCATATCACAAGGTGAGTCGTCTAGTTAAATCAAGCGTAGAATAGGTAGATATGCAAGAAAGAAAAAGAACAGGTCCCATGTGTGGTGTCCTTGTTCACCTTCTGGACTTGTTGATGTAGAAGTATATCACATAACATAACATACATAACATAACTTCAGGCCTTTTTCTACCTGAAGGTGTAGGCAGCGGCCTGGTCTCGCCGTTATATTTACATCCCAAATGGAATAGGTGGCGAATCTATTGCCATACCGGGCACAAAGTTTTCAGTCATCGATATTTGTCACACTTATATTTCGAAAAAGAATTAGCAAAGTCATTGGTGTAAGCCAGTGTCAGGATTCGAACCCGGACCTCTGGATCAGAAGCCGTGTGCTCTGGACCACCGAGACTATCAAGTGAAGTATATCATGTGAACATTATCTAACAATGACTGCAAAATACTAATATGATCCTAATAATATTTTCTTCATCATTAGCCCTTTTAGGCCGCCCGATATAACGCCACAACTCAAGATCTTGTGCTAGCCGGATCCAGCGGTGTCTAGCGACTTTTCGACGACTTTTTACGTAACAAATGGAATCTGTGGCGGTTTAATATTACCTATTGCCATGCACCGGGCGCAAAGTTGTCAGTCATCGATATTTATCATATATAATTTCCGAAAAGAATTCCAAGAAATCATTAGTGTCAGCCCGGAATCGATCCCACGACTTTTGGAACCAGAAACGTGGTGTTCAACCACTATACCACCGAGAGGATTTTTATGTGTTATTTTAAATTAATATATATTTTTGATAATATATTATATGTCAAGGATATATGTATTTTTATGTGTTTTTTTTTTGCTGTAAATTTGCTGATGCAATTTCGGGTTGTTTGCAAAACAATAATAAATTAGCATTTTGTCGTACCTATCTGCTTAATTATACTTCCTTAATATTTTTTTTATTATCCATAATAAAATACCGATTTATTTAATATATATTATATCAGTGGGCCTTTTTGAGAATTTGGTACAGTTTACCGCTATTTTCATACATTTTTATTATATTTATTTTGGTTTTATTTTTGTATAAATATACAGGAATGCGTCAAATGTCGTTACCAATAGTTATATATATTATTATATTTTTATTTCTTTATTTTTTTTTTATATTTCTTTAAGCCGAATTTTTTGTTGTTATATATTTATTTAATGCACAATAATTTAGTACATAGGCGAACTTAATGCCTTGAGGCATTAAGTCCGCCTTACAGTCAACCACGGGAAGTGCAGAGAAATGAGTATATATGTCCGGTATAATATTTCTCATTTCATTGTATAACGCCATAACCAGACTACAGTTTCCCCTGGAGTGGAAGGTCGCACAAATTATAATGCTACTGAAACCAGATAAACATCCAGAATAAGTAAAATCATATAGACCCATAAGCCTTCTACCTATTCCCTCCAAGATATACGAATCGTTATTACTGCAACGAATCCTGCCTATTATCGAGGAGAAAGAATTGTTTCCTAAGCATCAATTTGGGTTCCGAAGTAAACACGCCACTGTCGACCAAGTGCACAGACTAACGAAAAAAAACATGGAATCACTATAGGAAAAATCTTACTGTACCAGTGCATTCTTGGACGTCTCTTAAGCGTTTGACCGCGTATGGCACGAAGGATTGCTCTTCAAATTAAAAGACGCTCTACCAGAGCACCTGTACGGAATCCTCAAATCGTTTCTGATATAACGTCACTTTATTGTACAAAATGGAGAAGCAATGTCAGACCTTTGCCCCATAAAGGCAGGAGTACCACAGGGTAGCGTATTAGGCCCCAAACTGTACCTACTATTCACCTTAGATTTGCCAACCTCTGAATCCCTAATCACCGGAACCTTTGCTGACGATACCGCTAAACTAGCTTCACATAATGACCCGACAACAGCTTCAAATATACTCCAAAAAGGACTAAATGACATATCTCACTGGCTCAGCAGGTGGCGGATAAATGCAAACCAAGCAAAATCAGTCAATGTAACATTTACTTTAAGGAAAGGATCTTGTCCACCAGTCACATTAAATAACATTGAAATTCCACAGGCAGATCACGTGAAATATCTTGGATTGCACCTTGACAAAAGACTCACCTGGCAAAAACATATTTTCACTAAAAGGAAACAACTTGGTATCCTAACACGAAAACTTTACTGGCTCATTGGGCGAAAGTCACAACTATCCCTAGAGAACAAAATACTCTTGTACAAAGCTATATTAAAACCCGTTTGGATGTATGGGATCCAATTATGGGGTACATCATCTCACTCAACCATAGAAATCATACAAAGGTTCCAAAGTAAAGCATTGCGTATGATAACCAACGCACCATGGTTCGTTCCCAACGAGCTATTACACCACGACCTACAAATACCCATAGTGAAGCAAGAAATAGTACGCCACACTAAGTCTTATAAAGAACGCATCCAAAAGCATCCGAATACCCTGGCTCGGCCATTAATGGACAGTCACGACAAAACTCGACGTTTAAAGCGTAAAATACCTCAAGACTTAATCCAACAACAGTAACAACAATGCAAATACTGTCTAAACAATGAAGATGTGACACAGGTCACATTCTGAGCGCGCTAATATTAGCACCAACCAATGCTGAATGTCCCATGAAGGAGACGGATTGTAGTAAAAGAGGAGGCCAAACTTGCAAAACTAATTCTGAGAAATTATTGGTGTGAGTGTAGAATCGAACAAACGACTTCTGAATCAGAAGCGAGGAGCTCAACCATTGGACCGCCAAAACTATTTATTTAATCAAATATTTGGATTAAATAAATAGTTTTGGCGGTCCATTATTATATTTATATTTTATCTATGCGGAAGAAATTAGTTATATATAAATAAACAAAAGAGGAACATAAATCTAATTAATTATCACAATTTTGTTACATTTTTACTCAACTTTAAATATAACTCAAAGTTAAGAAATAAATAAAATACTAAAACAAAATAATATATACGTTTCTTTGATATTCTTTGCTTTTATTAATAAACAATTTTTATATAGCTATATCTGTACATTAGAGATATTGGAGGAAAACTTACATGAGGGGTCGTTATTAGAGCACAGAAGCCAAAACAAGAACCTTTAGAATTTTTGTGTTGGAACTGTTTGTTTGTGTGTTTGTAATCGGATCACGCATAAACTAATGCACTGTTTTAACGTGTTTTTTACCTATGTTTGTATAGATTTAACTCAAAAGTTACCATTTTAACACAAAAATAAAATTTATTCCTGAGATTAAATCGGGAACCTCCGAAAATATTCAACAAACAGTTAACAAATAACAGTGGTAGAGCCAAGAATTTCGATGCATGAATAGGCCGGCTCGACCGGTGAAATACCACGACTTCTCAGAAGATCCACGTAAAGTGTCTCATGCCACGTTTCGTAAGTTGAGAGAGCCCAGCTCCCTTCCCAATCCTTTACCATCCTACTCCCTTAAAGGTCGGCAACGCAACTGTATATTTGTTGCAGGTGTCCATGGGCGGCGCTGGTCACCTACCATCAGGTGACACGCCAGCTCGTTTTCCCTCCTTTTCCTTATAAAAAAAAATTATAAAATGAATAAAAATTCAGAGGTTTCTAAAAGTTATACAGATATAAATAAACTTGATTTTATTATTAGTCTAGCCGAGATCTATGAAAAAAATATGTTCATTACAACTGTTATGTAAGTAAAGCTGCAGACAAAAACAGGATTAGCTAAATGAAAACAAAACAAAAAGTTTATCCATAAAAACGTCAAAACTTAGCCAATAATAAAAAGGTCTTTCTAATAATATGTGGGCCGCGTTACCTTTATATAACTATAATAATAAATAATATTAGTAATACGAATGTTTTTGTATGTTTGTTACGTATTCATGTCTTAATTATATTATCAACCAACTATCGAAAAAAATACACTAATTTGGATAAAATATAGAAAATTGTGATAGCGCTAATATGAGTTAATAATTATACCACACATTGAAAAAACTCAGAGCTGGCAATTACATATTGCCTTTTGTAGTCGGCTATGGTTATGAAGGCGACACTTGGTTAAAAACGGGTCGGTTGCTTTTTGCCCTCAATCAATTTAATGTAAGTAAAACTCCCTTGGAACATCGTGCCACGACTTTATAGTTAGTATAAGTTAGATTTAGTTTAATACTTTTGCATAATTTTATAAATTGTCCCGTTACAATCAATATACTGTCTGAAGGACTTTGCATCCATGGCCATCAATATTTTTTTTTTCATTTTTTTTAATAACACTTGTCATACACGCTCGTCGTTTTTTAAGACTCCTGACATCATCTTTCTAAAAGACTCATTCAATTTTGTCATGATATCCGCTCCGCTTTCGCACTGTACCTGCTTAGTTATCTAGTGGACATAACATAACATAGCTTCACGCCTTTGTTACCCGAAGGTGTAGGCAGCAGCTGTTAAGCCTCGTCTCGCCGTTATGTTTAAGTCCCAAATGGAATAGGTGGCGAACCTATTGCCATACCGGGCACAAATTTTTCAGTCATCGATGTTTATCATTCTTCCGAAAACAATTTCAAAAAGACATTGGTGTGGGCCAGTGTCAGGATTCGAACCCGGACCTCTAAATCAGAAGCCGTGTGTTCCACCACTGGACCACCGAGACAGTAGAAGACGAATAAAATGTATTTATTATTATTTTATGATACTTACTCGGATATTGAATAAGATTAAGCCACAGCAAAACGTGGATGGATAAATATATGCTGTGCACTTTGCTCCTATCGACCCATCTGTGATTTCCACATAATCTCTATGTTATTTTTCCTTATATAACCACATCCGGCTCATTAAGGAGCACGATTTTGTTTGAACTTATACCTATCTTAAGTAAACTTACACGTAAATCTGATCTAACAGATTACTCAATAACCATCGCTAGCGATTATTTATAATAGCTGTTATTATATACTATTATTAGAATATTTGTTTTTTTTATGGATTCGAGAAGAATCATATCATATTATTATTATAAATAAGAAAGCATATAAGTTTAATACTTACCTACTACCTAATCACGGAACTACTGTTTAACAGAACTTGTAATATAGAAAGAGAAAATGGGACTTATTTTAGTGCCAGTAAAGACTTCCTCTCAACAGGTCTAAATTCAACTTTAATATTAATTTATTTATTTACAATAATAAGAAGAAATAAGTAAATTACATTACTTAAAATATATATGATTAAAACTGCTGCAAACTGCGGATGGATGTGTCGTCACCTCTAAGCCTGAGATTCTCGCAGAGATAGAATCTTTTTATGGGCTCCTTTATTCCACACGGATGACCAAGCCGACGGGATACAGCGATGATGACCACAGAGCCCCGCTAACGCGTCACTACAGTGACGACATTCCCGACTTAACAGAAAGCGAGATTAGTGCGGCTCTCGGGCAACTCCAGAACAACAAGGCACCCGGTGATGACGGAATTACTACAGAACTTCTAAAATCCGGCGGGACTCCTATCCTAAAGGAATTAGCAATTTCTTTTTAATTCCGTCATACACCAGGGCATAACACCACAGGCTTGGAGCAAAAGTGCGGTGGTGCTGTTCTTCAAAAAAGGTGATAAGACCTTACTGAAGAACTACAGGCCCATCTCACTCCTGAGCCATATCTACAAGTTGTTCTCGAGGGTCGTCACGAATCGTCTCGCTGCAAGACTAGACGAATTCCAGCCTTCGGAGCAGGCTGGGTTTCGATAAGGCTTTAGTACCGTGGACCACATCCATACTGTTCGGCAGATTGTACAGAAGACCGAGGAGTACAATCAGCCGCTGTGTATGGCATTCGTGGATTACGAAAAAGCCTTCGACTCCATCGAAACTTGGGCAGTTCTGGATGCATTGCAGCGATGTCGGATTGACTGGCGTTATATTAAGGTGTTGAGATGCTTGTATGACACCGCCACGATGGCTGTCCAGATACAGGACCAGGTGACGAACTCTGTCGAGCTGAATCGAGGTGTAAGATGTCATATCTCCCAAACTCTTCACCAACGCTCTGGAGGACGTCTTCAAGACCCTGGATTGGACTGGAGAGGGTATCAACGTGAATGGTGAGTACATCTCACGTCTTCGGTTTGCCGACGATATCGTTGTAATGGCAGAGTCGCTAGAACAGGTAAGCGGAATGCTGCGCAGCCTAGACGAGTCCTCCCGGCGTGTCGGTTTGGGTATGAACTTGGACAAGACCAAGGTCATGTTCAATGAACATGTCGTGCCCGGACCGATTAGCGTCTAAGGGTCAGTTCTCGAAGTCATAAACAAATACGTCTACCTAGGTTAAACTATTCAGTTAGGTAGACGAAACTTCGAGAAGGAGGCTGAAAGAAGGATTCAGCTGGGTTGCGTCGGGTCTTCAGCTTGCCTATACCGCAATGTCTGAAAACCAAAGTATTTGACCAGTGCGTCCTACCGGTGATGAACGTCCTACGGTGCCGAAACTCACGGTGGGGCTAGTCTAGAAATTTAAAGTCGCTCAGCGAGCTATGGAGCGGGCTATGCTCGGGGTATCTCTGAAGGATAAACTCAGGAATGAGTATATCCGCCAAAGAACTGGGGTAACCGACATAGCTCGGAGAATCGGATGTTGTGGCGCACATTGGGAGAGCCCTATGTCCAGCAGTGGACTGCAATAGGCTGATGATGATGATGATATAATTAAAAAACTAGCTGAAAGCAAATTTCTCCGCATCTCGTTTCGACTGGCAGCGTACCCAGAAGACTGGCCGCATTGCCTCGTTGAATAGCAATGCTAATCCTCTGTGCGAAGAAAAGACCAGCCTTGTGGTCGCGGGAGGCCTCGATCAGACTCTTTTCAAGATCTTTTTAAAGTGCTCGAGCACTTGGATCCCATGTCCCTAGAGTCTCAACCCCAAATGGCTCAAAAACATAATCACCTAATCATATTCATTAAAAAAAAATTGTTTGAACTTTATTTAATAGTAAATAGCATTGACTGTAAAACATTTGATGATTCCCGGTAATGCATTCCACGGAGATCACGGAGAGAGGCCACTATATTTCACGGGTGAAGCTGGCCTATTCATCCAGCCAATTGCATGATCATATATGAATTTATATAATTGCATTGTGTGAGCAATACTGCTTACACGTGTCCCTATAAACTTATTAGAAAACCAGAACCATGAACAAGTATTATAAATAAGTACGAGTATAAAAATAATCTTACGATTTGATATCATTACATAGTACAAAACAAAGTCGCTTTCCGTTGTCTGTCCCCATATTATGACTAGATCTTAGAAACTATGCAATGGATTTTGATGCAGTTTAGTTTAATAAATAGAGGGTGTCAACGGGCTGGTTGTTATCTATATTTTATGTATATTGTAGTAAAGGAAAAGTGATAAATCATAAATTTACTTATTTATTACTTTTGATGCGGAACAAAGTTCGCCGGGTCAACAACAGTTAATTTAATACACTAATGCAAGATAGAAACATGTGAAATGGGACTTTGTTTTTTACTAAGTAATGATTGGTGAGTGAAGAGACAAGTCCTCGAAATGCCCTTTACCATAAATTCAGTTTCTATAAAAAAAAGCAAGTATACAAACCAAACAGTGGGAGAGCCAAGTAGTTCACTGCATGAATGGGCTGGCTCGACCGGTGAGATACCACGACCTCTCAGAAGATCGACGTAAAGTGGCACATGCCGCGTTTCATTCTGAGAGAGAGGTATCCGGAGGCCAACTTCCTTTCGCCATTCTTTCCCATCCGGACCCTTAAAGGTCGGCAGCGTGCATGGGCAGCGCTGATCACTTACCATTAGGTGACACGCATGCTCGTTTACCCTCTTATACCATAAAAAAAATTCAAGATGACCATTTTTATTTCTTTTTATTGCTTCTGAGACGAAACTAAGTTCGCTGGGTCAACTGGTAACTTATATCGGCCAAGTCAGGTTTGCTCTGAAAATTTGGTGGTTTGTCTTACCCGTTGCCCTGCGTAATACATCAAAAATTTGAAACTTGTTAAGTAAATTATTTATAAATATAAAATAAACATATATTTAGATAATAACAACAAATAATTTAAAAATATTAGTTTAATTCTAATTAATGATTTTTCAAGGAAATATCGCGAGTCTTCGAGAGAACTACGCGTTACAAGTTGTTGTAGTATTGCTCCTCATTAGCATTTTGTATAAATAAATATATTTATATATCAAAATTAAATGGCCATTATAGCAATATAATTAGAAATATTTAGTTATATCAAAAATATATGTACTCGTATATGTTGAAATTTCCTGAAAATCTTACACCATCCTGCGTATTATTTTATACAAATTATTCTAAATAGTATAATCTCTTTGTTCTGAATCAGAATAAAATAAATCTGCTGCGTAAAACGTTAATTAATTAGAAATGGCACCTCCCACGCCTGCCTTGTAATAGATAGTTAACGTCGTTTCAGAGCCTCCAACACATTGTACATTCTGAAAGAAATAATTTCAACTTTTCACAGATTCTTTCAATTTATTTTACGGGACGTATACAATCGTATAAATATCGATGACTGAAAAACTTTGTAGAAGGATTTAGTTTTATTTATAGCTTATATATGACGGGCCTCGTGGCGCATTGGTAAATCTAACGGCTGCAGCAATAAGGTCGGGGGTTTGATTCCCACCCGAGCACAAATATTTGTGATAAACATGAATATTTGTGTGGTGTCTGGGTGTTTTTCTATGTATTATAGGTATGTATTTACAAAAAAAAGTTTATATGTATTAATATTCGTTATCTAGTATCCATAACACAAGTTACATAGCTTGGAACTAGAGGGCGCTGTGGGTATCGTGTCCAAGATATTATTATTATTATTATATTTATCATTAAATAGTATTAAACAAAATCGCTTTCCACTCTTTGCGAAGTTCTTTTCGGAAGTTATGTGTGATAAATATCGATGACTGAAAACTTTATGCCCGTTATAGCAATAGGTTCGCCACCTATTCCATTTGGGACGTAAACATAACGGCGAGACGAGCCTTGATAGCCGCTGCCAAACCTTCGGGTAACAAAAGGCGTGAAGTTATGTATGTTATAAAATCTATATATAGGGGCAGACTTTTTTCGATTCATAATATCGCTTTTCAAATGGTTTGTTTGGTGGCAGTTTTCATTTTTATAAAGAAGGCTTGCAATACAATTCTAACAGTATCTGTGTTGCAGGTGCCCATGCGCGGTGTTAGTTGCTAATATGTGTGTGACGTCATATTATATAACTTGTTTACCAAAAAATTACACATTTACTTCTTAGATTTTCGCGAATCATATTCATAACATTAAAACAACCTTTTATGGATTATATCGCGTTTATTTAGAACTTATTTTTATTTATTTCCCGGCTTTTGAACGACTACCATCTTTTTGTTCATCACTCGTGAAAATGATCTCTGTAAAGAGTTCGAAACATCGGGAAATAAATAAAAATAAGTTCTAAATAAACGCGATATAATCCATAAAATGTTGTTTTAATGTTACGAAAAATTACACTTTTACATCAAATTTTTTTATTAGTTTTATCATTATTATTTTTTTATCTTTAAATAGATTTAAAATAGACGTCTTATCAATATTGTTTTGTTTGTGGTTGTTGTTGTCATGTATGGTCAAGGGCGAGTTAAACATACAAGGTAAACGCCCTGAGCGCTCTGACTAGAGTGTTAGTTACTCACCTCTTACTTAATTCATTTCCGTACTATATATTAATACGGTAGTCCAGTGGTGGAGCTCCCCACTTCCGATTCAAAAGTCGTGGGATCGACTCCGGGCTCACATAAATGATTGCTAGGAATTCTTTTCGGAAGTTATTATATTAGTTTAATAATAAAAAAATAAAAAAATAACATTATTTACAATATATATATAATTAAAAAAACGAGCTAAAATCAAATTTCTCCGCATCTCGGTCTACTGGCAGCATGCTCAGGAGACTGGCCGCATTGCCTCGCTGAATGGCAATGCCAAACCTCTGTGCGAAGAATAGACCAGCCCTCTGGTCGCGAGAGGCCTCGATCAGTCAAGTCTTTGCGGAAGTTAAGTGTGATAAAAATCGATGACTGACAACTTTGTGCCCGGCGTATGGCAATAGGTTTCGCCATCTATTCCTTTTATGTATGTAAATATTCCGCAAGTCGAGGCTTAACAGCCACTGCCTACATCTTCGGATAGTTTATACAGATTTCAAAATAAATAACAGCACGTTTAGTAGAAGATCTATCAAAAGACACAAACTTAGATTAACGCTCTATATATTATATGTTAATTAATAATTATTTCAGATAGACAGCGCCCCCGGAAGCAGATAAGCGAGCACATCACAGGAAATAAAGCCGGAAGTATTGAAGGGTTATTAGATTTAGTCATGAAATTGACACTTGATATCTGTCGATCAATAGTTAAGTTGACTTAGCTATTTTTTTTTTAGGAAAGGTCGGAAGGAAAGGGGAAAAAGGGTGGGTCTCCGGATACCTCGCTCACCAAACGAAATGTGCCAAAAGACATTTAAGGTCGATATGATGACAGGTTATATTTCACCTGTCGAGTCTGCCCATTCACGCGGCAAACTTGGCGAATAATCTCCAGCCTTTTTTTATAACGCGAGGAAATGTTTTATGCACACCCCCCGCCTATGGGCGGCAGGGGGTAGTGTGGGATTTCCAAATCAATTTAATGCAATCCAGTCCTAGGACTACCCACTAAACCCCGCAGCGGCCTTCCTCCGGCGTTAGGATGGTCCAGGATACGGTTCTCAAAAAAGTGAAACGCTTCACGACTTTGCGTATCATCTTTGCGCAGGGGCCATGCTAATCTTTTCTGTATAGTACCTCCAGCCTCAAAAGTAAGTTAAAACTAAGTCTACGCTAAGATTGTTTTAGGCTTTTTTTCTCCAGCCAAAAACAATGTTAGCCTTAACTTACATTAAATTTTAAAAATAGACTACATGATTAGTTAATCTTTAGAGTTTTTAATCTGGCAGTTTTACTTTAAATTAGTTAAAGTAAGCCTTTTTATTATACTTATAACCTTTGTTCTAATAATTTATAATTATTTTCTATTGAAAAAGTCTCGGTGGCGCAGTGGGCGAGCGCACGGCCTCTGATCCAGAGGTCCGGGGTTCGATTCCAGACACTGGCTCACACCAATGACTTTTCGAAATTGTTTTCGGAAGTTATGTGTGATAAATATCGATGACTGACAAACTTTGTGCCCGGTATGGCAATAGGTTCGCCACCTATTCCATTTGGGACGTAAACATAACGGCGAGACGAGGCTTAACAGCCGCTGCCTACACATTCGGGTAACAAAAGGCGTGAAGTTATGTTATGTTATGTTATTTTCTATTGAAATAACTTTAAGTTTAATTATACAAAAACACCGCTATTTATAAATATTTGTAATTCCGATACGATGATTTTTATTGAATGTTACAGGAGACATCAGGAAATTGAATTGTGGCCCGTATCAATTGTCACAGAATATTTTCTGACAGATCTATTTAAGCCGGCATGAAGCGTGGGTATGCTTTACATTCATCTATTTTGTTCACATGTTTGAATTAACGGAAGATGGCGTTACTTAACTAAACATTTAATAAACAAACATTAAGTCTTTTAGACCCTCATAGACTCTCATTTTTATAACATTACTAGCTGACCCAGCAAACGTTGTCTTGCCGAAAAATAAAATTTAAAAAGTAGGGGTTGATCGTAGGGGGTTGAAAATTTAGGGTTGCATGTATTTTTGTATCCCGTTTTATAAAAAAAAATAAGAAACAGAAATATGTCGAAAAATTAAAAAAAAAATTGAGGGGTGATCCTTGTGATTTAGGGGGATGAAAAATAGATGTTGTCCTATTCTCAGACCTACCCGACACGCACACAAAATTTCATGAGAATCGGTCAAGCCGTTTCGGAGGAGTTCAATTACGCACATCTAGACTCGAGAATTTTATATATTACTAGCAGACCGCGCGAACTTCGTACCGCCATATTTTATACATTTTCCACTCAAAAGATTATTGCCGCAATCATATTAATACCCCAAAGCTTTCATCATAAATGGACTATCTAACACTAATATTTATTTCAATTCAAGTTCTTGATACATACATACATAACTTCAGGCCAGATCCCTTGCGGGGTAGGCAGAGAGAACAAAGTGCCATAAGGCACGATTATTACACGTGTCACTCGCTTAGCTAGTATGTATTAGCGTACTGACAACCAAGACATTGATATTATTTACAACTTCAAAGAAAGCTTTATTAGCAATGCCACTTATAAACAATGAATATAGCAATGAACTTGTCCCAAGTTTTTGCTCAACCTTTAGTTTTTTTTAATACAACATAAACAAGTTTTTTTATATGGTCACTATTGTTGACTTCAACGAAAAAAACGGGCCACCATATGTTCAAACCGGGGTAGCTAACTCACAGTGAGTGTTTTTTTTTATAAGTCAAATGATGTCGGTTTAGCGATTAAGCTTATCGATATAAATTTACTACATTTTAAAAGATATCACGATCTTAAAAATGTAAAGTTTATTACATATATCTAGAATGTATTATAAATCAGTCACACCTTGTCAGTGGTAAAGTCACGCAGTGTTCGCTGCATGAATGGGCCGGCTCGACCCGTGGAATACCACGACCTCTCAGATTATCGCTGAAAAGTGGCCTTAGCCGCGTTTCACTCGCTGAGAGAGGTGTTCGGAGGCCCAATCCCTTTTCCCCTCCCCTACCGAAACCCACTCCCGACCCCACTCATATCCCATTGTAAGCGCCGGCAACGCAACTGTAACACTGCATGTGATGAGGTGGCCATGGGCGGCGTTTGTAACTATCATAAGCCTGCTCGTTTGCCCCTTATACAATAAAAATGTAACCTAATTCCTATCCTATCCTACTTCTAATATATAAAATTCTCGTGTCACAATTTCCCCATACTCCTTCGAAACGGCTTGACCGATTCTCATGAAATTTTGTATGCATATCGGGTAAGTCTGAGAATTTTCAACCCCCTACGATCAACCCCTATTTTTTAAATTTAATTTTTTGGTAAGACAACGTTTGCCGGGTCAGCTAGTAAAATATAAATGTGAATGTAAGTTTGTTTGCGTGCTTTCACGCGATAACTACTCAATCGATCACCATGAAACTTTGTACACATATTCTTTAAAGTAATTTACATATTTTTGAACCCGAAGGAAAAACTTATAAAATAGTCTACAACAATATCCTACATACTTCTTATAAAATTGTTACAGTCCAAAATTATTTATTTTTGTATTACCGTGTATTATATATTTTACCTTAAAAAAATGTTGTTAGTTTTTTAAACGTAAGTAGTAATTTTAAAACCTAATGATTCCAGCCAAGCAATAAAACAGAGTTATCATATTGGTTAACTTCTATAGTAATGATCTTTGATATCTATTTAATGGATTTAATGCGAGCGAAGCCGCGGGTAAAAGCTAGTAACTTTTATAAATAAAAATACCACAAAATACGATTAAATACTACAAATTTTAAACTAAACATAACTTCACGCCTTTTGTTACCCGAAGGTGTAGGCAGCGGCTGTTAAGACTCGTCTCGCCATTATGTTTACGTCCCAAATGGAATAGGTGGCGAACCTATTGCCATATCGGGCACAAAGTTTGTCAGTCATCGTTATTTATCACACATAACTTCCGAAAACAATTTCGAAAAGTCATTGGTGTGAGCCAGTGTCTGGAATCGAACCCCGGACCTCTGGATCAGAGGCCGTGCGCTCGCCCACTGCGCCACCGAGACTTTTTTAAATTTTAAATTCTGATTAAAGTATTGAGCGATATGATGACAAAGAGAGAAACAACAACAAAACATAACTTCACGCCTTTTCTACTCGAAGGTGTAGGCAGCGGCTGTTAAACCTCGTTTCACCACTATGTTTTCATCCCAAATGGAATAGGTGGCAAACTTACTGCCATACCAGGCACACAGTTTATAGTCATCGATATCTAAATACACATAACTTCAGAAAACAATTTCAAAAAGTCATTGCTGTGAGCCAGAACTCGAACCCGCGACTACTTTATACAGAAGTGGGGTTCTCGACAACTGGACCACCGGTACCTTTTAGCAAGAAACAAACGTAAAAAAATCTACCTGCTAGCTGTCGCGGTCCGAGCTGTCCGAGTCGGATACATCATCAGTGTAACTAAATATTTCCCTATGAAATGAATACTTACATTTTGTATTTTGCGATATCTTTGGAATTAAATGTTCGAATTGAATTATTCAAACAGTTCTAGAAAGGTATTCAATCTGTCTTTATATTGAAGTAATTTATTTTCAGGAAAGTTAAATTCAAGGTACAAAATAAAGCATTTTTATAACGACATCAATTTAATTATTTTAAAAAACTCAAAAAACACTTATTGTGAGATAACTACAATAGTTAGACATATGCCATCGCGGACTTTTTTATAGACAAATTTATGTTCTGTAAAAGTGTAGTACATTGTTTTATTCTAGAATCAATAGTTTTCGCAGCGTTCACGATGTAAGAATTATTTTCGAGTCATTTTCTTACACCTTGGGTTACATTATTGGACTTATAGTAAGGATCCCTAATTAATTTGAAAATATAATATAGCCTAAAGCCTTCCTCGATAAATGGACTATATACCACTGAAAGAATTTTTAAAATCGGACTGGTGGTTTCTGAGATTAGCGCGTTCAAACAAACAAACAAACAAACAAACTCTTCCGCTTTATAATATAAGTATAGATATCTCTAAAAAATTGTAAAATAGTAATAATGTTTTTATATTGGGGATATTAGAGATTAAAAACTTATTACTTATGGGATAGAATGACAGACGCGCAGGCGTGTCATTTGAAGGTAAGCAACTAACGCCGCCTATGGTTATCTGCAGCACAGATAATATTACAGTTCCGTTGCCAGCCTTTAAAACGGGGTAGGAAAGGTGTCTGAAGTAGGATGGTCAGGCAAGAAGGGAAGTGGTTATGCCTCTGGATACCTTACCGAGCGAAACGCGGCATGAGCCACTTTACGTCGATATTCTGAGTGGCACATTTCAGGCAGCGAACTCACGTAGAAATTATTCTAAGTTATTGAAGTGCGATTTATTTTAAAACAAATGGAGAAAGAATAGATTAGATTGCGGGGGCAGAGTTGCCAGAAACAATCAGTTTTGTAAGTAAATCTGTCTTCAATCTTGCTCGCATAAAAGAATTCTTGGGTATTTGTTATGAATTTGATGGATAAAACCTTACAAAGAGCAAACGTGATTATTCTACCCCCATTTTTACATATAAAAAGATTCAGAAATGCGAACACAACCATCTATTGTGATTGAACAGTGACAAAGGAAAAACGAATTAAATAATTCCGATCGTTAAGAATAATGAAATATTTTGTAACTTTATTTTCTACTAGCAGACCGCGCGAACTTCGTACCGCCATATTCTATACATTTTCCACTAAAAAGATTATTAATAATACCCCAAAGCTTGCCTCATAAATAGACTATCTATATCTTTTTTTTTCAATTCAAGTTCCTGATACATACATACATAACTTCACGCCAGATCCCTTGCGGGGTAGGTAGAGAGTGCAAAGCGCCATAAGGCACGATTATTACACACCTTACTTGCTTAGCTGTTGATGTTAGCGACTAACAACCAAGATATGATGAAAATAATATTAGTTAAAATAATAAGAAGTTAGCTGCATGAATGGGCCGGCTCGACCGGTGAAATAGCACCACCTCTCAAAAGATCGACGTAAAGTGTCTCATGCCGCGTTTTGTTCGGTGAGAGAGGTACCCGGAGGTCCACCTCCCTTCCCCATCCTTCTCCCTTAAAGGTCGTTAACGCAACGGTAACACTATAAGTATTGCCGGTGTCCATGGGCGGCGCAGGTCCCATAAAAAATATTATCAACTTCAATCAATAGCAATACCAGGGACTTTGTCAGAAGTTTTTTGTCAATCTTTAGTTTTTTTTTAATACTACTTGAACCTTTTTTTAATTGGTCATTTTTTTTATAATTTTAATGATGTCGATTTGGCTCCTTGGTATTACTCTTATCAAAATAAATTCACTAAATTCTAAAAGAGATCACGATATTAAAATGCAAATATAGATGGGCAACTCTGTGGTATGCAGACGTGTAACAAGCCCGCTAAGTCTTTATATTTTAGCAAAAGACGCCAAGATCGAGGTGCGTAGGCATATCTTGCGCTTCGTCCATTTATATGAAGTTGCAATATTGTAAAGAATTATAGATAATATTATAATATCTGCGTGAAGAACTAACTGTAAACTAACTCTAGCTTTGACCCATGACTTTGGTTACTTAAGCATGAAAATATTTTTAAATATTTTAATATTCGCGTTGCATATTACATGTATACTTAGTCATGCCATAAATATTGTAACAAAGAAATATTTTTTTTTTAATTGCAAATAACATTTATTACTTTTACAGTGTGTTACTTTAATACATAAATATAAAACGATATAAAATATAAAAAGCTTATTCGAAGTGGTCTCTATTGGCTGCAATACAGGCCTTTAAACGTTGAGGCCAGTTATCAATAGAAACACGCACTCTTTCCATGGAAAATTCTTCACTGCCAATCGTATGGATTGTTTTAGGGACTCTAAATTATTATGACGTTTAGAGCAAGCCGTACTCTCTAAAACTGACCACAAATCATAATCCAATGGATTAAGATCGGGACTAGACGACGGCCAGTCTTCAGCTCTAATGAAGTCCGAAACGTTCGCTTCCAACCAAGATTGCGTGGACCGAGCTTTATGACCCGGTGCCGAGTCTTGCTGGAAGGACCATAATTCGCTATTGAACATGGTATTGTTAAGGGGCTTGACTACCTTTTCAAGAATGGTATCTTGATCATTGAGTTATATTACTAAAGTACGGTACGGTACTAAAGTAAAGTACATTAGTAATATAACTCAATGATTTTGATACACTTGTGCCGCTGTTTTGATACCTTTTTCACAAAAATATGGCTCAGTCACTCCTTCGTAGCTAACACCCCCCCCCCCCCCCCCCCCAACCATTACTGAAGTCGGATAATGCCCACTTTGCACTCTGTCAACTAATTGGGAAGCTTCCTTAGAGCTAAAGCATAAATACGGTCATTTTGTTTGATAAAATGTTGCTCAATTGTAAAAACTTTTTCATCCGTAAACAATATTTTTCTGTGACCTCCCTTTGCGTACTGCTTCAGTAGTTGTTTAGATTTTAACACCCTATTCTTTTTTAAATTATCAGTTAATAAATGACCAGTGCGCCTCTTATAGGCTGCAAGTCCTAAGTCATCTTTTAAAATACGCGACATTGTTATAGGTGCTATCTTCATCTCCCGAGATAAAATATTTTGCTTGCGGACAGGATTTCTTCGAATACTTTCCCTTACTGCTTTGACCACTTTTTTCGTACGAACACTACGTGGACCGCCAGGTCTTTTTCTGTCACAAACAGAGGAGGTCTCATTGTACCTATTGACTAATACCAAGTGTATGGAGAGTTTTAAAAATTGCATTTGGCTCCATACCTACTTTGTGTAATGCAATCACAGCGATTCGGTTCTCTTTATCACCCCACTCCATTTTAATATCGCAAAATATTGTACAATGTATTGGCGCCAAAACGAGAAAACACAATGAACAATCATATAAAAATCACAGATTCCAAATTCAAATGTAATATCATTGATCAAAACAACTTTTAGGATTGTATCGCGTTTATTTATTATTTATTTATATTTATTTCCCGACGTTTCGAACTCTTTGCAGAGATCATTTTCACTCGTGAAACACAATCCTAAAAGTTGTTTTGATCAATGAATGAGATTCGCGAAAATCTTAGAAACAAATATACAAATGTAATATTTTTTTATTGAAGTTATACTTCTTTAGGCGCGTATGAAAAAATGATGAGAGTGAAATTTTAAGATGCGCGCGCATCTGTGACACAAAATTAACAGTATGAAGTGCTAATAAATTATATTCAGTAGTGATTTAAATTGAATATTTTGATTGATATTACTTACTATTTGTGAATATTAGTGAAAAAAATTGTGCTTATATACTTTTTCAAGTGCTCCAATATAATTGAGGTTAACTATCCGTATGTATTATTTATTGATATAAATTAAAATACTTTTATTTAATATAATTAACACTAAATATTATTAAATTATTAATGTTAAATAGTCATTATTGGTTATTTAATATTTACAAAATAAGGAAATAAATTTAATAAAACATTTAATAAAAAGTTTGTGATAAAAATTAAAATTGAACATCAAATTATAATATTAATTTTTAATATTTGCTATTAAATTGAATAAATAATAATTATTTATAAAAATAACTAAATAAATTTAATGAAAATTTTTTGATAAAAATGAAAAGTTAAATTAATTTAATTAAATTAAGAAATCAATAAGAATATATAAAAAATGACCAACCTTAAATTCAATTTTTGAATTTATTATTAAATTTATTTTTAAAATATTAAATAATTAATAATAAACATTTAAAATTAAGAATCTTATAATATATAGTACAAATTATGTCTTATATATTTATTATTCTCTAAATTTTGTTTTTAATAATTTGTTTTTAATGATGCCAAAGAAGTATAACTTCTCACGCGCGTACATAAGTACACGCACCCATTTTTTTATTTTTAGTTGTAACAGTATTGATGGCCAGACTAAGTATATGTATAATGAACGGAAAATAACGCGACACATTTAGGTAAACAAATTGTCTGTCTGCTTGTGACTACGGCCAGTGCAACCAGGCCGACACGTAAAGCTAATAATAAAAGTAAGTTTTTGTTTACCTATACGCGTTATTTTCCGTTTATTATATTCTTAAATAGATCAAATTCTAATCTATGTGTCTAAATAGACACGGGGTCACAGATGTTACATGTTCTCATCACCTATTAATTATTACAAAATAAATATATATATACCCCAAAAGACGATTAAATACTACAATCTCATTAGGAGAAAAAGAAACAAAAAAATGTCTAAGAAAATAAAAAAAATTACCTGCCAGCTATGAGCGGCGCTCATGACCGAGTCGGGCGGGACTCCCGGTCATATAATATATGTGCGCGGAATATTTGCCTAAGAAACAAATACTTACATTTTGTATTTTGCGATATCTTTTCAATTAAATGTCCGAATTGAATCATTCAAAAAGTTCTAGAAAGGTATTGAATTTATCTTGATATTGAAGTAATTTATTTTGAGTAGAGTTAATACCAACGTACAAAATAAAGAACTTTTAAAACGACCTCATTATAATTATTTTAAAAAATTTAAAAAACACTTATTGTGCGATAACTACAATAGTTAGACATATAGCGTCGCGGACTTTTTTGTCAACAATTATATGTTCTGTGAAAGTGTAGTACATTGTTTTGTTCTATAATCAATAGTTTTTGCAGCGTTCGCGATGTAAGAATTTTTTTCGGGTCTTTTTCTTACACCTTGGGTTACATTATTGGAATTATAGTAAGGATCCCTAATTTATTTGAAAATATAATATAGCCTAAAGCCTTCCTCGATAAATGGACTATACACCAGTGAAAGAATTTTTAAAATCGCACCGGTGGTTTTTGAGATTAGTGCGTTCAACGTTTTCCTCTTTATAATATTAGTGTAGAAGTATAGAAGTATAGATGACAAATAGATCAAGCATCTCGTTTTGAATCTAAAAGTACAGGTTGTAAATCCTGAGTCACATCTATGATTTATATATTTACGACTTAAAATTTGACGAGTTTAGTTCTAGTCTTACCATCAGATGACACACTTGCTGATGTATGCCTTATAAAGTCTCAAATTTGTGATGGTGTAACGTATTTTGATCAAGGTGTTGACCAAGGTATAGGTCTTATGCAAAGTTTATTTGTACTGTGTCATTTAATGTTTATTTGTACAAGGAATTTACCGTCTTGTGTAACTTGTTGAAACAAATAAATATTGTTCATTTTCTTTTTTGTTAGCCATCAAATAACTGTCGGTTTTGGATTTAAAGATGAATTAAGCTATATTTTATTGAAATATAATATCCATAAAAAATATTATCGTCCTCAGAAATCTCTATCGTCTCTCTCGGAATTAGCTAATCGATAGACATAAACATAACATGACTTCACACCTTTTTCTATCCGAAGGTGTAGGCAGCGGCTGTTAAGCCTCGTCTCGCCGTTATGTTTACGTCCCAAATGGAATAGCTGGCGAACCTATTGCCATACCGGGCACTAAGTTGTCAGTCATCGATATTTATCACACGTAAATTCTGAAAAGAAATTTCGAAAAGTCATTGGTGTGTGCCAGTGCCAAGATTTGAACTCACTACTTCTTGAATCAGAAGCGGTGCTCGCCACTGCGCCACCGAGACTGTTAGTAGTAATCGATTAACGTGAAAAAAAAATAATTAAAAGACTTTTCTCGAACAAAATAAAGGTACTACTTACTCCATTCACCTTGAACGTCTGGCCTACTTATTTTTTCCGTACACAGGAAACTAACTGAGAACATTCATCACATCATAACCAACTAACAATTAAAAATAAACAAAGTTGTTTACAAACATTAGCTCTATAAAAGTATTAATAATATTTAATAGCCAATTTTTTGTTAAGTTTTTATGTGGCTATGTTTTTTATTTATTTTACTAATTTTGATACAACGATTACAATGAATAGCTTTTATTTATAATTGATTATAGAAATATTAAATAATAGCTATAAGATACTAATATTATACAAATACAAAAAATAATATACGAATACAAAAAATACTAATGTATATATATACACTATCTTTTTTTTGTAGGTATATTTTTTTGTAGGTATATTTCAATAGCTATCTTTTTTTTGTAGGTATATTTCAATAGTCTCGGTGGTGGAGGTATAGAGGTCGAGCACCCTGCTTCTGAAGTCGCGTTTTCAAATCCTGGCTTACACCAATGTCTTCTCGGAAGTTATGTGTGAAAAATATCGATGACTGAATACTCTGTGCAATGGCAATAGGCTCGCCACCTATTCCATTTGGGACGTAAACATAACGGCGAGTCGAGGTTTAACAGCCTACACCTACGGTAAGAAAAAGGCGTGAATTTCTGTTATGTGTGTGTTTGTTATCATTAAAATTTTACTTAAAACCATCAAGGATCTATGTAAGTGGCAAAATATAATTCTTAATGCCTTTAGAGCCCATTGATGGTGACCTGGTTTGTGTTATTGTGGGAAAAAATCCCACGTTTATCAAACACTTATAAATGTATACCACAAATATCACGGGAAAGATTGAATCAGTTTCTATGAAGGCTATTAGAAGAGGTGTAAATATTTTTAATAATATCGTTCAGCTAAAATGAAAAGCTTTACACCTTTAATATACTAAAGCGTAGGTAGTGGCATTTAAGTTTCTGTGTAATACTATCGACTGACTATAAACTGTAATATGATCTTCTGACAGGAGTATTTCATAAGGTTATTTTATTGTCAGTCGTGGAATTAATTCCGGGCTCACACCGATGAATTGTTGGTTTTTTTTTTTTCAAAGTTATGCGTGATAATTTTCGATGACTGAAAACTTTTTGCCAACTATATGACTATCGGTTTGTTACCTGTAACATTTGAGATGTAACATAACGATTCAGCGAGTCGAGCCTTAACAGCCGCTGCCTATAACCTTGAGTAGAAAAAGGCGTGATGTTTTATATCTTTATTAAGTCATTTAGTTCTAAACAGATTTTATGGAAGCAAAAGTTCAATAAATTACTGAAATAGTTCAAATTACTTTTTCGCGATAAGTAAAACTTGTAATTGAAGAGAGTGGATGGAAGTAGGAGTCGAGGACGGCCAAGACACACATTCCATGACCAAATAGAGAGTGTTCTGGAAGAAGGTGATCTTATGAGCCTCATAAATCGACGCGCATACGTGAAAAGAGTTATGAAAGTCAACGAAGCGAGTGGTGTTCATAAGAATCGCGCTCTGCTCTCTCTGCCTACCTCGCAAGGGATTTGGCGTGAATTTATGTATATATACATGTAATATAAATTTAAATTCTTAGGTTTTCGTATTTGTTACACTATCAATCATCCAAAGAGATAAAAAAAATATTTTACGCTTAGCTTAGTTTAGTTTATAAGTTACGCAGTTTGGACCAAGGCAGAAACAGTCTGTCCATCTCATTCGGAATTATTACCGAGGACGACATAGTCAAGTAAATTATTGTTTATCAACATAATAATTTATTTAAATGAACTTGTTCATACATGATGCAACAGTTTATGACACTTTCATAACTAACTCGTTATGTAAATCGGTTAGTTACAATGATGACTATTATGATTGAGTTATTAATTTTTTATTCATTAATTCATAATAAAATGCTACTTGACGGTAGAAATTATTGTTGTATCGTAAACGGTCGAGCCGTTTATTAGTTACGAGCAGAATTTTGTTTTCTTGTATGGGATTGGGGGCAAGTGAACATGCGGTTGTAAGGACTAGCGTCGATGGTGGGCTTAGAAGAGGAATGGGAGAAGGGGATGGGCCTCTTCTAACGGCAAAAAAAACACGGGATGGGCCACTTTACGTCGATATTGCCACGTTCAAGTAGCGAACTACGTGGCTCTAATAATACATTATTATATATTATATTATTATAATTCATTACTACTGATAATTTAAATTTCTAATTAATTGCTTTTGAGATTTGAGATATAATATGGCATTAGGTCTAAAAAAATAACATATTTTCACTCCTTTTTCTATTCGAAGTTGTAGGCAGTGGCTGTTAAGCCTTATCTCGCCGTTATATTTACGTCCCAAATGCTATAATAGTTGGCGAACCTATTGCCATACCGGGCGCAAAGTTTTCAGTCATCAATATTTATCACACATAACTTACGGAAATAATTTTGAAAAGTCATTAATGTGAGCCAGGATTCGAACCCGCGACTTCTTGATTCAGAAGTAGGGTGTCTCGGCCACTGGACCACCGAGAACATAGTTACAGATACTGCGACTTTTGGCTTACTTTTAGTCATAAGTTATTTTTAATATGTCTTTTTTACCAACAATCTATTTATAGCTCAAGGTGAAAATTGAAGAAATTAATATCCTGTCACGCAGGATTGTCATACCTCGGGCACAATTATTGAGTCACTACCATCTTGTAGAGACGACAATCATATTGTTTACCTTCCTCGTTAATTGAACAATTAAAATATAGTCAACAACTTCGCAAGGCATGCAGAGTGGCAGACATGAGACAAGGCTATATTATTATTATTGATAATATCCTGGCTTTCATAGACTTTTTTTTATGGGATAGGAGGGCAAACGAGCAGGCGTGTCACCTGATGTTAAGTGATCAGCGCCGCCCATGGACACCTGTAACACATATAATGTTACAGTTGCGTTGCCGAACTTTAAAGGAGTAGGATAGGAAGGGATGGGGGAGGGGGGTGGTCCTCCGGGTACCTCTTTCCCCGAGCGAAACGCGGCATGAGCCACTTTACATCGATCTTCTGAGAGGTGGTGGTATTTCATTAGTATATAAAAAATAATATGATTTCTTACCAAAATATATGTTAGACAACGTAATACTAAAAATTATTATGATAATAACATTTATTATTGGGAGAGAAGAAATTATCATATAAATTAGATCATTAGAGATGTTTTTTTTATCTTATTTTTTCCGTCTGCAGCAATAATGTCTAGCCATTAATTATAATTATATTTGCAGTGGTGAAGCGTGACTTGGAATTATTTTGCTAAGAATGTATTTTTTTATGGGATAGGAGGCCAAACGAGCAAGTGGGTCACCTGATGGTAAGTATCTTCTCACCGCCCATGAACTCCGTGGTGCGTTGCCGTCCTTTAAGGGAATAATAATAATATCCTGGACACAATACACACAGCGCCCTCTAGTTCCAAACTATGCAACTAAATGCTTGTGTTATGGATACTAGATAACGGATATTAATACATATATACTTTTCTTTTGTAAATACATACTTATAATACATAGAAAAAACACCCAGACACCACACAAATATTTATGTTTGTCACAAATATTTGTTGCTCGGGTGGGAATCGAACCCCCGACCTCATTGCTGCAATCGGTAGTTTTACCAATACGCCACGAGGCCCGTCTAGGAAGGGAAAAGGGCGAAACGCGGCACGAGCTAATATTCGGAGAGGTCGTGGTATTTCACCGGGCGAGCCGGCCCGTTCATGCATCGAACTGCGTGGCTCTATCACTATTAGATTTAATTAGTGATATTTATAGTAGGTGATACTTATAGGTATTTATTTGAAAGAATTTTGAACGTTTACTGCTAAAAGGTACTCAGATGGTACTAAATTCTAATATATAAAATAAATCTCTAGTTCAATTTCAATGATCAAGTAATTGTATTAAATTTCCAGAGCCTACATAAGCCTACAAAGTCTAGTATTTTATTTATGTATATGTCCTAAACATACTTCAGAACATACTCCATACAATTGCATTTCTTTTTATATTTCTTATCTAACCCTTATCGTGTAACAAGACCTAGTTTTTATTTAATTATTTAAATAAAGTTTTTTTTTTATGGGATAGAAGGTCAATCGAGCAGACGTGTCACCTGATGGTAAGTAACTAACGCCACCCATGGACACCAGCAACACATATAGTGTTACTGTTGCGTTGCCGACCTTTAAGGGATAGGAGATAGGAAAAGATGGGGAAGGGGGTGGGCCTCCGGATACCTTTCTCACCGAACGAAACGCGGCATGAGCCACTTTACATCAGTCTTCTGAGGGTCGTGATATTTCACCGGTCGAGCCGGCCCATTCATGCTGCTTGGCTCTACCACTGTAGAGTCTAATAAATCATGTAGTAAGGTAGAAATATGTGTTTTGACTACAATGTACATGACAACTAACGCAAAAAGCGTTGCCGGTGGGATTTGTAAACAAAAAAAAACGGTTTATAAAACCCTAATAAGGAACCCTAAACACCAATGCAACAGTAACAATACAAATTATATATAAATAAATTAAATACTAATAATTTCATTTAGGTCCAGTTTGTTTACTACCTACAAGTATAAAGCAACGAACTATAATTATTGCGTCATAGACTAGACAACTCTTGATTTAAAATATTAATTCCTTGTAAATGTTCCTCGTAACATTATTAAATTATATTAGATGTTTTTTATATATTATTAATAAATACGTATATTACTGGACGTTCAAAATATAAATAACAAACATATAGTGGTCGTAAGTTAATTCGATTAAAATCTCAATAACTCCTTAAATATATTTATAACCTTGAGTTAAAAATTTAAAAAATTTCCACAGATTCCGCACTCGACTTCCCAAAGTTTTGATTGTAACAAAATTATTTCCTAGTACGTATTTTACTTTAAATACTCCTATTCGTGAATTAATTGTTAAGTAATTTATAATAAAAATTGTTTACTAAATAAATAACAGAAAATTTATTTATATGATTCATTTTTATTAATGCCGCCGACCGCGACGTGCCACTGCTGACATATCAATGACCAAAGTATTATATGCACCAATAAATTCTACTCATAAGTATTCATAAGTTAAAATTAGCTGTGATAGAGTTAAAAATTCGTTGCATATATGGACCACCTCGATTGATTTACAGTAGTTTCTGCCGAGTTAAGTTTGGTAAGAGAGATAACTGGAGGCCAATACCCTGTTACTTTACCTTTTCACGCCCTATACAATCTTAACCTACACTATCTTTGTTACAGGTGTCCATGGGTGGTGTTAGTTGCTTCCCATCGGGTGATACGTCTGCTCGCTTGCCCCTTCATCCAAATAAGTAAAAGAGAAATTTATCCTTAACATAACGAATCCCTTAGTCGCCGAGAAGATGTGATGGAGAGACTCAATATTTTCTATTACACGTCATAAATGTGTCTTTGAATTTAAAAATTAATATATAATTTATGTACCAACTTCATTTCACCGTTGAAAGTTACTGGAAGGCACAATCAAGATGTATCCGGAGATCAAAGTGAACTTGGAACGAGATGAACTGTTAAATTAGGTACCTTTGCGGTTTTTTTACACGACATCGTATTTTTTTGCAAATATTTTTATTTCTATCAAAAAATAACGAAATGATTTTGTTTATTTAGACGTAAATAACTATACCAAACGTGATACGGGTATAATTAAACCTTCAGGCCTATCCCATGGGGCAAGATAAAGGTGAAGGTATAAAATTGTTAGCTATCTCTTTTACAAAGAATGCTTTGTCGCTATGTTCTAGTAATTTAGCACAGAATTAATTTGTATAAGTCTTAGGTTCTAATCTAGATGACAACAAAGATTTTTTGATAACATAACATAACTTCACGCCTTTTGTTACCCGGAGGTGTAGGCAGCGGCTGTTAAGCCTCGTCTCGCCGTTATGTTTACGTCCCAAATGGAATAGGTGGCGAACCTATTGCCATACCGGGCACAAAGTTTTTCAGCCATCGATATTTATCACACATAGCTTCCGAAAACAATTTCGAAAAGTCATTGGTGTGAGCCAGTGTCTGGAATCGGACCCGGACCTCTGTATCAGAAGCCGTGTGGTCGACCACTACACTACCGAGATTTGTAAATTGATTGATTGATTGATTTTTTGATGATAAATAATATTACAATTATAACTGCAAATTGGCGATATTGGAAAAAAATAGTGTACATGTCTGTCTGCATGTTTATTTGCGCATCATTGCCTCTAAATCATCATTTAAAAAAAAATCTAATTTCTATCATTTAATAGATTCATATTTGGTTCAGAATTAATTAATTAAAATTGTTTCCAGAATAAACTTGACAAAAATGATACCAACGTTACAAAGTATAAAACTAAGTCGCTTTCCACTGTCTGTAGCCGTACATGCTTAGATCTTTGGAACAACGCAACGGACTTTTATGCGGGTTTTTTGATAGATAGAGGGTTTTTCAATGAGGTTGTTTTTGTGTATAATTCATGTAAAGTGTAGTAAGAAAAAGTGACAATATTCGAGATTAAATTGGAAACACTGTAAAAAAATACTTTCGATGCGGAACTAAATTCGCCGGGTGTAATTTATAAACATAAACGATAACAATAGAAGTAAATGGTGAAAATAGATATTAAGTAACGGCGATTTCCTTAGTGCCTTAATTGGTATTAAGTAGTAAGTTATTAAAAATATATATTCAAACATGTTTATGTATGTTTGAATATATATTTTTAATAACTACAAAAATAATATTAATAATAAAATCATCAATAAAAAGTTCGAGTTGAGTCAAAAAGTTTGCTGCACTTGACATAAAATCGACACTAAAGCCCGAATACTGAACCGCCACTCACATATATAAGCGCTACTTAAGCGTTTGAGTACCTGTCACATTGGACAGAATACGTGAAATTTGAGCAGCAAGTTGCACTTTATTGATTGTCAGATTTGAGTGGCGGTTCAGTATTCGGGCGAAAGTGGCTCATGATTTATTCCATATTAAAGGCAGTCAATGCAACTGTTACCCTCTGGAGTGAAACTACCAGGTTACCTTTTACCCACTCCCCATTTAAAATTAAACACTATACATAAATTCCATTATATTACGCAAATAAAACAGTGCTCCTAGTTTTAATATTCTATACGAATTTATAATAAAAAAAAAAATAGTTGAGGACGGATTAATATGACACGTCTGCAAAGTTATATGATAGCGTTCTCATGTCCCCAGACCACTAAATGTGAAGACGTTTGGAACTTTCTAATCCCGGCTATTACATCGTCCTTAGAATATTTCAGACTATTACTGTAAAATGTGAAAGGATTTAGTTTTGTTTATAGCTTATATATGACGGGCCTCGTGGCGCATTGGTAAATCTACCGGCTGCAGCAATGAGGTCGGGGGTTCGATTCCCACCCGAGCACAAATATTTGTGACAATCATGAATATTTGTGTGGTGTCTGGGCGTTTTTCTATGTATTATAAGTATGTATTTACAAAAGAAAAGAATATATGTATTAATATCCGTTAGCTTAGAACTAGAGGGCGCTGTGTGTATTGTGTCCATGATATTATTATTATTATTATATTTATAGCTTATCATTAAATAGTATTAAACAAAATCGCTTTCCGCTCCTTGCGAAGTTCTTTTCGGAAGTTATGTGTGATAAATATCGATGACTGAATGCTTTATGCCCGGTATAGCAATAGGTTCGCCACCTATTCCATTTGGGACGTAAACATAACGGCGAGACAAGGCTTAATATCCGCTGCCTACATCTTCGGGTAGAAAAAGGCGTGAAATTAATAACATATCCTCTTAATAACATACCCCTCTTTTAATTCCAGTTGAATCAATACTCAGCCCATACAAAATATTATTTTTTCTGTTCATTAAAACAACTTTTAGGATTATATCGCGATTATACCCGACGTTTCGTACTCTTTGCAGAGATCATTTTCACGAGTAATGGAAATAAATAAAATTAGTAATAAATAAACGCGATATAATCCTAAAAGTTGTTTTAATGTCATGAACGTGATTCGCGAAAGTCTTAGAGATAAATAAATTTTCTGTTTCTAAATATCGTGATAGTTATGGCTTGATCTAATCCAGTGTCATCAAATTGGTCTGAAATAAACAATTCCGTCCGAAGATATATAGTACTACGATTAACGATTATTGTTTTCCGTCACGCGAACTCAAAATAAATGGACTTTATGGTTCCGTATCACCACTATAGTGACAATAGCACCTTAGTAACTGAATTCTTGATAACTAAAAATAACAAATGGACAGGTCTCATCGTGCATTTCAAAAATAGTCTACAGCTAAACAGAGGTTTTAGCGGGTTTGATCCCCACCAAAGTATAAATATTTATGATGAGCATGGATATTCGTATTTATTCGTATTCGTTCGTATTCGTGAAGCTTAACGCGGGAACTTATTTATATTAATGTACGTACAGCGCCATCTATCGCTATACGTACATAACTAACAATTGAATATAAATACTGGTTTCTTGTGTATTTTTTTAGTATAGTGTCTTAGATTTACATTTAATTGACCCTCGAG
The DNA here is from genome assembly GCA_905147225.2 of Euproctis similis. Classification (NCBI taxonomy): domain Eukaryota; kingdom Metazoa; phylum Arthropoda; class Insecta; order Lepidoptera; family Erebidae; genus Euproctis; species Euproctis similis. Next base: position 15,284,761 of record LR990115.1, read on the forward strand.
AGGGTTACAGGATATCTTTAGAGAAACTTAAGCCAGTGAAACTATGTACTAAATACGTACTCAAAGAGTAAACGTAATATGTCTACAAAATGGAGCGAGGAAAGCCTAATAGGCAATGAAGGATCATAATACGACTCTATTTTCGGTAAACCTTTTTCGAAGGTTCTATTCGAGGTCCAAAGTGATATAAATTTTGTTATCCAATGGCCGATTTTACGAGGTCGTTTTCAACGTATAATTATTATAGAACAGGATATCTACAGTTAGAATTTATTACTAAAATTTATTGAATTGTTTTTATTGTTAGGGCAAAATATTGAGTGAAAATGTAGGCAAAATATAATCCTTGGTAGAGCAACGCAGGTAGAGCTGCATCAATAGACCGGTTCGACCGGTGAAATACCACGACCTCTGAGAATATAGCGTAATGTGTCACCTTACCCTCCCTATCCCACTTCTGACCCTTTACCTATGCCATTTAGAAGGCCGGGAACGCAACTGTAACACTAAGGTGGTGGCTATGTAAGTTGCTTACCTTTAAGTAATGTCACAAGCTTTAAAAATTAATGGACAATTAAGATAAGCGAGTGGAGTATGAAAGATTCGCAGTTTTTTCTCTGCCTAAGCCGCAAAGAACTTGGTTTAAAGTTAGTTGTAATGGACAATAATAATTAAAATAATATAATAATAAAATATCTAGGTATTATTATATTAAAATCAAACAAATTTTTATTAGATAAGTTAATATTGGCTGACAACTTGATTCTAACTTGTTTCGTTAAGTATATTTCTTTTATCTTTGTTTTGTTGTATCTCCTATAAGTTGTCTAATTTTGCTGAATGCGTTTACAGTCTTCAAATAAATTAGACGTCTTTCAAACAATTGGCTATATCAAATAAATTGTTCCAAGTTAAAACCAATGTCTGTCAAAGCAATAATAAAATATGTAATAGGATAATAAATAATATGTTTTTGGTCTCCTAAGATCTGTCTGTGTACTTAGTATTTATGGCAATTTATAAAAAAAATAGCATTCCGCCTCGCAGTGTGACTTGCGGATAAAAAATGGCGATTGCGATGATGATTAAAAATAACCTACGTTACTCTGGGTGAATGTAGCTTCCCAATGGTGAAAGAATGTTTGTAATCTGTCCAGTAGTTTTTGAGTTTATTCGTTATATACAAAAATACAAATCTTTCCTCTTAGTATTATTAGTTTACTACGGAATAATTAGTTTTTTAAAACGCTATGCTCTACTCAAAGCTGGTAAATGATGTTATCCGCTTTAATCTTTGAGGGTGTTAATTTTTTCGCCTATTTTGGTCACACCTACACCCATTTAATTTACGTAATCTTTTCATTAGTACGCTGAACAACATTAGAGTGAAAACTATAATAAATAAAGTGCTATTAATGTTGCCTGGAAGAAATTGATTTGAGCGATAAGGCCACCATTTGTACTTTTGATGTCTCCAATATATGTTTCCTTAAACTGAAAGGAAACATATATTGGAGACAAGTACTATAAATAAAATAAATAATTATCTTACTTCTATTTTAGTAATTTGAAAGGACTTTGTACTTCCTCACTAAATCATGTTACATGATTTAGTCAGGAATACACTTAAATAAGTATTTCTCTGGAGAAAATTGCCGGTTTGACCGATGTAATACAACCTAACCTCTCGAAATCGACGGTATCTAAGGGCTGCGTTTTTTTCAGTGAGAGCTTTATCTGGAATCTGGAAGCCCACACTCCTTCCCCATTCCCTATCTTATTTTAGAGGCATGCAACGCAATCATAACAATATCTGTGTTCCAGGTGTCCATGGGCGACCCTTGTCACTTAGGTACTAATAGGAGCAGGTTGTTCGGTTACTCCATATCCTTTAAAAAAAAAACTTCATCCCCTTGCTGTCTTCAATTAACGAATCAAATTATTTCCCTGAAATTACGAATGGAACAGTCAAATAGCAAGTAAAAAGTTTATATTATAGTTACCAGATCTCACTAATACCCAGTATCAACCTATAAATCAAGATTGCTATAAAAGAACTTAGGTACTTACTTACCTAACAATGTAATGCAAATACTTTGTATAAACACAATTCGCTTTTAAAATAATCATTCCTTTTTACCCGTTAAAAGTATATTAAATAATTTGAAACACACAAAAGATATTTGAAGAGATATATACATTCACCGAGTAATCTTAGTCCGTCGAGGGCGGAGAATGCTTTTAGCGAATTAGGTAAAGTAAGTAGGATACTCTTTTCCAAAATAAGGGGAGATAAGATAAGGAGTATACTGAACGTAAAGTATAAAGTGGGATCTTTTTCATGAATTTCATAATTTACTTGTGAAGTTATTCCAAATCACATAACATAACTTCACGCCTTTTGTTACCCGAAGGTTTAGGCAGCGGCTGTTAAGCCATACCGGGCACAAAGTTTTCAGTAATCAATATTTATTACACATAACTTCCGAAAACAATTTCGAAAAGTCATTGGTGTGAGCCAGTGTGGACCTCTGGATCAGAAGCCGTGTGCTCGACCACTGCGCCACCAAGACTATTTTTTAAATGTGTGAAAATACATCAAAATGCGCTGCGTAGAGGTAAAGAAGAGTATAACGGGACAGACAGCGCATTATTATTATTATTTTATGAGATAGGAGGGCAAACGAGCAAGTGGATCACCTGATGGTAAGCAACTACTCACCACTCATGAACACCGTAGTGCGTTACCAGGAGTAGGAGGGTAAAAGAAAGGGAAAAGTAATCGAGTCTCCGGATACCTTTCTCACCGTACGAAAAGCGGCACGAGCCAGTTCACACCGGTATTCCGAGAGGTCGTGGTATTTAACCGGTCGAGCCGGCCCATTCATGCAGCGAACTGCAAAACTTTACCACTGTTACATGTAGTAAAAAAGTGATAATTTTTTAGATTTTGCACTTTAATTGCAAACGCTGCCTGAAGTGATAAATCAAATCAATGTACTACATTATTATACACCCTCAAAAGGTGTACAAAAATTCCCCAATGGTGTATATCTATCTCTTAGGGATAACCCACAATGACGGGTTTCAAGAATAGAAAACATCAAAAACCACACAAACCTTTGTATAATTTAATTGGTAATTATTCTACGTAGACTTTTACGAAACAACATTATTTTTTTACAACACAGTCAATATTATCAATTTATAGGACATTCAAGGTAAATTATTTTAATTAATTTTGTGCTGTAACAAGATTGAATTTCCTATTTTATATATGAAATTTATAATATGTTTTTGCACAATATATTTATATTGAACACAAAAGTAGGTAGGTATATATTTGAATAAATCCTTACCTTAGAGTCTTTTTGCTAAGACTCTTTCGAACCTTTTAACAGTGGTAGAGGCCTGCAGTTCGCGGCATGAATGGGCCGGCTCGACCGGTGAAGTGGCTCGTACCGTGTTTCAATCGGTGAGAGAGGAATCCGGATGCCCGGTCCCCCCTACTCTTCCTTTCCCCTCCTACTCCCATAATGGACGGCAACCCACAACGGTGTCCATGGGCGGTGAAAAGTTACTTTCCATCAGGTGACCTACTTGCTCGTTTGCCCTCCTAACCCATAAAAAAAAACCTGAAGCTCTTTCTCTTACATCATTCTGTACAAGATTTTACAATAAATACAATTTAGTAAGACTCAATTGTGATTTCAAACTACATACTTAAAATATTACATACTTTAGTGGAAGAAAAACCAAGAAATCAACTTCCAATTCTTTAATTTCTTATTTTGAAAGGAAAGAAAGAGAATTTGTCGTAAATCAAGTCTACATTAAGAAAAATTGTGGCCAACAATCCAGCCGCCATTAGTTTCGTCTTATCAGAAATTCCAATTTATTATACTTTCGTGGAGAAGCTTAGTAAAAAAGCCTGTTTTGTGATGCCAAGCATTAAACCATTTTTAAAAGCTATTAGATCAACTGTCTGTATTGACTTAATAAAAAACAAAGTCCAATTACGCTATTTTCCCCTGCTATGAGTAGATCTTTGATACAATGCAACGGATTTTGAATATTTTAAAGCGGCTTTTTAATTGATATGGGGTGTTAACAGGGTAGATTGTATATCTAATTAATTTATCTATAATGTATAGAAGAAGAAGTGATGATTTTCGAGATTTAGCACTTTAATTGTAAACGCTTGAAAAAAATACTTTTGATGCGGTACAAAGCTCGCCGATGCAGCTAGTTATAACTAAAATATATTAATAAAGTAGTAGTACAATAAGTACTGTTTAAACCTATGCTCTTTAGTCTCTATACTTTCTGGAAGAAAAATCTGCCTGGCGTCCCGTGACAGTCACAATTTTGACACTTGTTTTTTTGTAAACCACCTGGTAAAAAAACACCATCATGTTGCACCCATAGAGAGTTGCACCTCACAAGTAAACACGCCATCTATGAAGCTTAACGTATTACATACCACTTGAAGTAAAACATTTTAAAATATATCAATAGATGTCGCTACAAAACTCTTCTACACGTCTAACAGGATGAAAACATAACCACTTAGTTACCGTTTAATAACCTAGATGTCGTCTTTTACGGAATAATTTTCGGAATTTTTGTTTTTGTAAATTTCAAGAGATGAACATATTGACATTATATTTATTTATATATTTCCGAAATACAATTAAAGGCCTAAAGTAAACTTACACTAATATTGGTAGGTAAGTAGATAGAAGGCAAATAAAGAAGTAGTTTACTTCCATTTAATATCATCATATAATTTAACTTCTCCAATTTATCTGGCGCCATAAACTTGATCTTTGCCAAATAGAGCAGTAGTGGCGTGTATTTAAAATAAAAAATTGGCACATAAAACAAAATATTGGTATCAGTGTGTGTGTATTTATTTTTTTGCAAAAAATTAAAACAATGTGTGATTTTTTGTAAACACCAATAAAGTATTTAATTTCTATCTTATTTTATCTTGTCGTGGATACTTGAACAAGGCAACGACGATACGAAATTATTCAGTACAACTGATATAAAAAAATATCCACATCAAAATAACATAAATAAATAATGTTAATCTTCTGTCTGTACATATATCTAAATATACGACTTCAACATATTATTTCCATAGATGATTCACAATTACATTATCATGAAACGAATGAATAATATTGTCAGTCGTGTTCAATATAAATCTTGGATGGACCTACAGTTAATTATTTTGTATAAATAAATAAATATAGTAATAAAATAAAATCTATTAATCTTATTAAAGTATCTATTTGTTGGTGAATTGGTCTATAACTTTGCAAGTCTATAGTTATTATGCTGTGGCCAATGGGTATGTACTCTTCTGAGGATTGTTGTTAGTATTTGTTGGATTACACATAACTTCACGCCAAATCCCTTGCAGGGTAGACAAAAAGAAAAAACTGCATAAGGCACGACACGCCTCAATCGAATCTTTGATTTTCATAACTCTTTTTATACACGTGCGTCGATTTTTAAGGCTCATAACATCACCTTCCTCCAGAACTCGTTCTATTTGGCCATGGACGGTGTGTCGAGGCCGTTCTCGACTCCTATATTTATGCGCTTTTGCATTGTATATCTGCTTAGTCCATCTTGCATCATCCATTCTTTCTGCATGTCCAAACAAAAATATGTAATTGTAACTGTAATATAATGTAAAACATACTCAGGATTAACGATTTTTAGTCCGTTCCGTAGTTCCGTTTGATACCTAATGTTTTAAGTAAACTGTTAAGTAATATTCAAATAATTAAACTCCTAAATTGCGATGTTACATTTAAAATGTGATACTATATTCAATTTCCAGAAGTCGAGCAACCCCGCTTCTGAATCAAGAAGTTGTGGATTCAAATTCTGGCTCACACCAATAACTTTCAAAACTCTTTTCGGCAGTTGTGTTATAATAATATGCCGATGACTGAAAACTTTTGCTCGGTGTATGGCAATAGGTTATTGGGACGTAAACATAACGGCGAGTGGAGGCTTAACAGCCGCTGCCTTCATCTTAAGGTTGCAAAAGGCGCGAAGTTACGTTATATTGTTGTGTGTCATTAATAAATTCAATTATTTAAAGGACTATCATTGATATGTGACGGAGATGCTGTGAGCGGCATGCGGTCTAAGAGGCGGACTGCTTCGGCCTACGCATTTGTCACATTCATATTATTATTCAGCTTGCCTCAATTTAGCTCTGCTGTAGACAGGAGACCTGGTAATTATGTACTTTTTTATGGAAAGGCTTTTATATATTTTAGTTGCTCATCTGATGAACATCTGTAACATTTGATCACTGATTTTAAAGACGTAAAGTCATCGTATCATGTATGAGTTTTGAGATAAGTTCTAAGATGTAAAAATACAAATATATACGATTTTATAGTTAGTTATCTCGAATTTCGGATGGTCAGGAAAACTAGTATAGGGATCCCACCTTACGTCGGTTTTCTGAGAAGTTGGTCAGCGACAGGAGGACAAACAAATTGCAGGTCACTGTTATTAAGGGCTGTGGTCTCCTTCTGTGAAGCTGTGATCTTTCAGATGGAGGGCGCCGAGCGGGGTCGAGAGAACCGATCCCGCTCGAAGGCGACGCGGCGAGCTCAGTGATCGCCGCCGCCGACGGGTCGCGAGGCGCACACCCCGCGGGTGCGCCCGGGTCGTGGCCCGGGAAGGATGACCCCCCGGTGCGGCCGGGGAGGGTCGTCGGGGGCGCCGCCGGCCGCGCGCCTCTTTACAGCGCGCGGTCGGAGCCGCCCCGCCTGGGGGAGCCTCGCTGGCTCCCCGAGGATGAGCACCCACTCGTGACAGAGGGGGGGCAACGGCGGGGTGGACCAAAGGGACCGTATCTTGGACCACCCCAACGCCGGAGGAAGGCCACCGCGAGGTTTTAGTGGGTAACCTTAGGATCGGATTGCTGCTTGCTCTGTTTTGGGAGTCCCACACTACCCCCTGCCGTACCCAGGCAGAGGGTGTGCATAAAGCATTTCCTCGCGTAAAAAAAAGGTCGCTGTTATTAGTACTTTTTATACGATTTAACAGCTGGATTATAGACACATCTAGACAAGTATTTATATCTAAACAAATTATAGTTGATTTAATAATGTTTTTATATATAATTTTAGTATAGAAAACTATTTATGTTATATTATCACCAAGTATCCGGTCATTATCAGTTGTTTTTGCAAATAAACCAATGACATCGAACTGTGTCACTGGTTAAGTTATTTTTTTTCAAAAATTCTAATTACAATACATACATACTTATTACTTATTACTTCACGCTTTTTTTCTACCAGGTGTAGGCAAATAATTTTCGAAAGTTATGTTTGATAATTTTCTATGACTGAATACTTTACGTCCGGTATGGCAATAGGTTCGCCACCCATTCCATTTGGGACGTAAACTTAACGGGGAGTCGAGGCTTACTAGCCACTGCCATGAGTTAAACTATATTTTTATTAAAATGCTCTATTTTTTCAGGACTGTACGGTGACCCGTGCTCAGTAAATGCCGATTGTCACTTCCCTGATTCTGTATGCCACGATGTTGTCAAAATATGTAAATGTCGTATTGATGTCCCTGTCTCCAACTATTTGGACAAATGTGGAAAGCGTAAGTACGCCCTTTAATTTAAAAAAAAATTAGGCACTGGTAAGAGAGACTTCGACAGAATTCATCGATCTTTATAATGACAGCCTTTTGAAATGTATTCGTAATAACCAAGTGTTATAGGTGTATAGCGTTGCAGGTTATAGGATTCGATCTCTTTCAAGCGCAACAAGAGTCACCTAGTGGTTAGTGACTACAACATTGAAAGGTTGAGAGTTGCGGTGCCTTTCCTTTAGATGGAGTAATGATCATGATTGGGAAAGGAAGAGGGGGGGGGGGGGTTATCTTTCGATTAACCCTCTCTTCGAATCTCTTTCCCTAAATTGCTTTACGTCTATTTTCTGTAAAATCTCATCGGTCGAATCGGTCCAATCATGCAGCGAACTGGTTGATTCTACCTCTGTTTTACATACCTATATATATTATATCGATATCCTTATAAAGGATTAGTATTCAAAATGGCTGATTTTTGACTAACTGTATATAATAATAATGTTTCAGCTGCCTCCATAAACGAAACCTGCATGTTTAACGAACAATGCGAGGACGTGGACTTCAAGACAGAATGCAAGAACGATCGTTGCGCGTGCAAGTACGAGATGGTACCAGCAGTGATGATAGACAATATCTCCACTTGTGTACCACGTAAGTATAAAACAAACGATTACTGTCATTGAAACGTCGTAATATACATATCTTTTGAAATACATTCCGAAAATTAAATTGTGCGATCCAAGATTGGTACCCCAGAATCAGAATTCAGATTCAGAAGTGGGATTCACAATCTTCTGGGAACCTTAATAACATTTATTTTTCTGGAAGAAAATATAATATTGCCATGGTAAAGTAGAACCTATATGATGTCTGTATTAGCTTCTAAAATATAGTCGGTAATATAATATAGTAATTTATTAATAACAAGCTGACCCGGCGAACTTTGTCATACTCACTCATCATCATCTTCCTGCCCTTCTCTCATCATTTGGGGTCGGCACAACAGGTTTTGCTTTTTCGTGCTTCCCTATCATTCGCTTCTTCCACAGCAACACCCTTCTTAGTCATATTATCCTTCACACAATTCATCTATGTTTTCTTCGGTCTTCTATTGTTTCCTTCCACATTCAGGTTTATCATTCTTTTGACGATATATGCATCATCCGTCCTCATTACATGCCGATACCACCCAAGGTGACTTTCTCTTATCTTCTCAAGGCGCAACATTCAGGATTTCTCTTACATAATTATTCGGTATTTTATCCCTTTTCGTGACTCCACACATCCATCACAAAATCCTCATCTCCGTAGCATACATTCTTTTTTCATCCGTCCCCTTCATGACCCAACATTCTGATCCATACATGACGACAGGTCTGATAATAGTTTTATATATCTTTCCTTTAAATTTGGGAGGCATACGGGGGTCGTAAGTTGTTTCCGTTACCTGTGGCGTTTTGATCCATCCAACGCTAGTTCGATGCAGTATGTCCCGGTCAATTTCGCTATCGCCTTGCACAGAGTCAGAGCAGACCGGCAGCAGCACGCCGTCCAGCGCCATCGAAACAGAGTGGGAAAGACCGCCAAAATCATAAAACATGTATTCTGTTGATTTGGATCTGCTGATTTGCTTTGTACATCCTGTCCATCTTCCCCGACGAGCACGATGTCATCCGCACAGAGCTTGCACCAGGGTGCCTCGTCCTGTAGATTCAATGTTCGTCCATAACTAGCAGGAAGAGGTAGGCGCTCAAAACAGACCCTTGGTGCAGATCCACAGCGACACTGAATTCGTAAGTAGTAGCTGCGGCCGCCCGGACATGGGTACAAAGTGTTTTGTATATTGCACGAAGTAGCCTTACCGTATTTCTCAGGCACGCCTATCTCCCTCAGGAGCCGCCACAAAACCTTTCGAGGTACACGATTGAACGAATTTTCGAGGTCAACGAACACCATGTGCAGGTGCACTCATCTATATTTCTAGCAGAGCGGACGTAATGCGAAAATGGAATCTGTCGTCCCTCGTCCTGGCATCCCGAATTGGTTTTGGGATACCTCACTCCCTTCTTGCATTCTTCTTTAAAGCACTTTCTCTCATATTTATAAAGTGTGTGACATTAGCTTTATCCCTCGATAGCTGTTCCAATCTTGTGCAACCCCTTTTTTATAGACGGGCATTATAAAACTGCTGTACCATTCAGTGAGGATCATCACCTCGTGCAACAATTTGTTGAAGAATAAAGTCAGCCACAGACATCCATCTACATCCATACTTCTGCAGATATTCCATCCAGCCCTAACGATTTTCCATTCTTCTTACTAATAATCCTCCATACCCCTACTACTTAATTTTCTAGAACCCATGATAGTTTATTTATAATTTTTTGGTTTGTTTTTCTTATAAGTTTTTATTTCTTTATTTCTAGCCAACCCTAGGACTTTAGAGGACCTTCGAGGAGGAACAAGTCACATTAGGATCGATTACAAATTAACATTATTTTATATATTTATTTACTCATTTGCAGTATTAAAATTTAGTATATCCATTTAAATATGTCTATTTTTTTTTCAAATAAGTGTAATTTAAAAGAACATATGTTTGTTTGTTTTTATTGTCTACTACAGAATTCCAAATATTTTTAGTAACTTTTATTTAGCAGCCAAAGGCCAAGCAGTTCGCTGCATGAATGGGCCGGCTTAACCGGTGAAATACCACGGCTTCCCAGAAGATCGACGTAAAGTGGGTCATGCCGCGTATCGTTCGGTGAGAGAGGTACTCGGAGGCCCACTCCGCTTCCCCATCCTTCCCTATCCCCTATCCCTTAAAGGTCGGCAACGTAACAGTAACACTATATGTGTTGCTGGTGTCCATGGGTGGCGCTGGTTGCTTGTTCATCAGGGGACGCCTGCTCGTTTGGTCTCCTATTCCATAAAAAACTTCAAGCCCTTTTTTATCCGATGGTGTAAGCTGCTGTTAGGTCTAAACTAGCTGAATTTAATGTTTTTCTGAATTTAATAAGAACCAGCCAGTGGCATTATGCCATGGCTACATGCCATATATGGAATAGAATTTAGTGTTTAACTGTGTAAATAAAATGTAAAAAATTTAAAAAAATTACGAAATTGTATTAAAATAATATGATTATATTGTATATAAAAAATATAATATGAAGTTTTTGACAACAATATTATATTCATGATCGTTTTCTAAGTATTGCATCATCCAAAAAAGAACGCCACGACTTCGTTACAAGGCCGCCACAAACTTATTAGTTATGCTTTTATAATTAACTAGCTGACCCGGCGAACTCTGTTTCGCATCAAAAGTAATAACTGCTGCCCCGCTATGTTAATACTACAATATCTTCGACAAATTTGAAGTCGATAGCAGCTATAGGTTAAAAATGGGAATTTTCCATTGTTAACACCCCCGCAACCCCCCTTGTGGGTGGAATTTCGTAAAATCCGTTCTTAGCTGACCTCTACTCGGCGAAAGGAATAATCCTACCAAATTTCAAGTCGCTACGCCTTATGGTTCCAGAGATATCGTGATGAGTCATTAAATAGGTGGAAATCTCTTATATATATACTATTATTAGTATTGGAATAATAAGAATGGCTGGTATACTGCGGATGTAATGGTAGACTGGATTAAATTTAAAGATGTATACTATAATCTACAGGAAAAGTATGATTTTCAAGCACTAGCCCAGGAAGTTACAGATATTTACGACTCTTGCGAAGATAGTTATATAAATTATAAGGTGTTAATGCAGTAAATTTTGAATAAAATTAAAGTAAATTTAGAAGAAAGTAACACAGGGGATAGTTCATCAAAGGGGTTATCTCGAACTTTTGTTAAACTGCCAAAAATTACTATTCCTACATTTTCTGGAGATTATAGCGAGTGGGTTACGTTTAATGATTTGTTTACGGCATTGGTTCACAAAAATGATACATTAGATAATTGTCAAAAACTACATTACCTAAAAAGTCACTTATCCGGAGAGGCTGAACAATTAATTAGGCATACTCCAATTAGTGACAGCAACTATGCTCAGTGTTGGGCATTATTGGTAAGGCGATATAATAATAAAAAATATCAAGCTAATTGTATTCTTCAAAGGCTACTCGGTCAAAAATGTTTAAAGGTAGAGTCAGGCTTAGCTTTGAAAAGTTTGTATGATACTACAAATAATTGTTTAAGTGCTCTTAAAAATTTGAATGTAGATGTGACAACATGGGATATTATCATAATCCATATTATAGTTCATAAACTAGATCCAGAGACGCATAAACAGTGGGAACTAAGCCTTCACCCCACTGATAGTAACGAGTTGCCAACTTTCGAGCAGTTTTGCTCTTTTATAGAAACGCGTTACAGAGCTTTAGAGTTCATTGAATCAAAAGCAGTTGCATCTCGTGAAGTTCATAAGTCTTACACTTCTTATCCAAAAGCGCTATTAGCATCTAATTCATCAGCAATAAATTGTGAATACTGCAGTGATTTTCATAAGCTTAGCTTCTGCAAAAGGTTTGCCGAACAGCCAATCGCAAACAGGCGCAAATTTGTAGCAAATAATAAAATCTGTTACAATTGTTTAGGTGGAAATCATATCCAAGTAAATTGCAAGAACACTTCTTCTTGTACATTTTGTAAGGGACGGCACCATTCCCTTTTACATTTGGATACAGGTTCTTATTGTAAAAGCCAGGATAATTTAGTAACTTCTTTGCCATCCAGTTCCCCTACAGAAGACGACCATAACCCGGTCATGTCTTGTCTATCTACCGACACTGTATTCGAGGCGCGAAGCGTTTTGTTAGCAACCGCGTTGGTAAAAGCGAAGACCAGGACAGGAGAGTGTCAAACAGTTCGGGCCTTGCTAGATCAAGGATCACAGGCTTGTTTTATTACAGAAGATACAGTACAATTGCTCAATTTAAAGAAACAGCGTATCAAAGGAACCATTACAGGTGCAACAATGGATCCATAGCAGCTAGGTATATGGTTCATATTTCTATTCAATCTCATGTTGATCCAAATTTTGAGCTCCGGTTTAATGCTTATGTATTGAACAAGATTACTTCCTCCTTACCAGGTCAAACTGTTAGCTTGAGTAATTTTGACTGGATTGTCTCAAAGGGCATACAACTCGCCGATCCGAGGTTTAATACTTCAAGTAATGTTAATATTCTTTTGGGTGCAGATGTGTTCACTAGCATAATCAAGGAAGGGATAGTTAAGAATCCTTCCAGTACTCTGTTGGCTCAGAATACCAGTTTAGGATGGGTTTTATCAGGAGCAATATCGATGGTAGGTAAGAAAAGGGAATCTAGCTCTAAAAATGTTAATGTTATGCATGCACAAATTGAAGCAGATGACCTTCTTAGAAAGTTTTGGGAGATGGAGGAGATCACGAATTCAAAGAAGATATTTACAGAAGAAGAACAAAAATGTGAAGATTTTTACAAGAAAACTACAAAAAAAAATAAAGAATTGAAGGACGAATACAATAAAGTTATACAGGAATATTTACATTTAGGACACATGAAGCCCGTAGAGTTAAAGGATGATAGAAGGGAGGAAGCGGTATATCTTCCTCATCATGCGGTGATTAGAAATGATAAGCTTACTACTGAAGTTAGAGTCATTTTCAATGCATCGGAGAAGAATAACAAGGGTGTATCCCTCAACGATACATTAATGGTAGGTCCAACATTACAAGCAGACCTGTGACATACAGTGTTGAAATGGCGACTTCATTCGATTGGTCTTGTGGCGGATATTGAGAAAATGTACCGACAGATTAGAGTGGCCGAGGAAGATACAATGTTTCAACGTATTCTGTGGCGTGACAGTTCTGACAAGACAATCCAGGACTATGAGTTGCAGACTGTCACATTTGGTACAGCTTCGGCACCATATCAAGCGGTCAAGACACTTCATCAAGTTGCACGCGATGAGAGAAAACAACATCCATTGGCTGCGAACATTGTTTTAAATTCATTCTACATGGATGATTTGATGTCGGGCTGTGACAGCATTAAGGAAGGAATAGAGATTTATAATGAAATGACGGCATTGTTAAATAAAGGTGGATTTACTATACAAAAATGGAACAGTAACAATCAAGATTTGGTAAAAGAAATAAGGAAGGCAGAAAGCAATGAGATTATGAACGAAAGGGTAATAGAACTCAACAGTACAGAAAACACAAATCAGAAGAGAATAATCGAATCAGATAGTATTATAAAGATATTAGGAATAATATGGAATTACAGTGAAGATACATTTCAATATACTGTGAATTTACCACTACAGCCACATACTACTTGGACTAAGAGATTGGTAATTTCGGATATTGCTAGATTGTTTGACCCTTTGGGGTGGCTAGCTCCAGTTACCGTCTTAGCAAAGATCTTTATTCAGAAATTATGGCTCACCGGTCTTCGCTGGCAATTTATTCAAAGAATGGTGCAATCATTTTGGAAGCGTTGGGCTCAGGAATATCTCTGTACGTTAATGAATAGGTATAAATGGTCTCATAAAGTTCCTGAACCTAAAATAGGCGATATTGTTTTAATTAAGGAAGACGACTTGCCGCCAAGTCGGTGGTTATTAGGACGTGTTTTGCAAAAACATCCCGGCAGTGATAATATTACTCGTGTTGTCACACTACGCACCAAGTCTAGTGAAATAAAAAGGCCCACTTCCAAACTTTGTATCTTGCCGATTGTGGATTGAGAAAATCTATCAGTACATTTAAAAATATGTATATACTATATGTTGTTACAGGTTAAATGTTTCTTTTATATGGAATTTATATAATGTTTAACTTTATTATAATTTTAATTTAAGGTTTATTAAGGTCACAGTTCAAAAATTGTATACTTTATTAAGGTCTCAAGGACATTTCTTCACTAAATGTCCTTGGTGGGGGGTATGTTTAAGATTAAAGTTTGTCATTAATACGGATAGATGGCGCTGTGCCAAAGTTCTGCGTCACGATATGGTTTCATGACCAGTGACACAGTATAAGGTTTTATTTATGTCTTAAAATTGAGATCGCACAGAACTACTTAATTGGTTTTATTATTATACCCCTGGAGTACAACAGTTCATAGTTCATCCGAGATCAAACACAGTATTTGGTTTATCATCAAAACTCCGGATTTTTGGATGAAGATATTGCATCAGATGAGTAAACTAACGATGCAAATAGCAGCGCATATAAGGCTGCTATTTCACATCATAGTAGTTGTGAAACACCGCAATTTTCGCAATAAATCGATCCAAATGCGTGTTTGGTCAGACACAAATAGAGTTCCTTCGCTATTTAATTACTCCACACGGTATCAAACTGTTACCTGAGAGAGGCGAAGCAATAAATAAATATCCAATTCCAAAGACCGTAATCGAATTAGGTCGGTTTGTAGGTATGATTAACTTCTACTGAAATAATATACCACAAGCAGCCAAATATCAAGATACTTTAAATAAGTATTTGGTTCGATCTAAGAAGAATGATAACACAGAAATCGAATGGACCTAGGAGGCATTACAAGCATTTGAAAGATGCAAAGCAAGTCTGTGTGACGCTGTTACATTGACGTCACCAACGAACTCCCCGCTGTCACTCATGACGGATGCATCACAAAAACAGTACAAAAATGACAAGTGGAAACCAATTTCATTTTTTTTTTTAAAAGCTTAACCGAAACACAATCAAATTACAGTACATATGATCGAGAATTGCTGGCAATCTACATGGCAGTAAACCATTTTCAACCCTATATTGCCACATAAGCACTTACACCACCAATGACTTTTCGGCATTACTTTCGGAAGTTATGTGTGATAAATATCGATGACTGAAAACTTTGTGCCCGGCATGGCAATAGGTTTGCCACCTATTCTATTTGGGAGGTAAATATAACAGCGAGACGAGGTTTAACAGCCGACGCCTACACCATTGGGAAGAAAAGGTAGTTTTGATGCGGAACAAAGTTCGCCGGGTCAGCTGGTTGTAACTAAAATAGATAAATATTGTTTAAAGCTTTGCCTCTAGTCTCTAAATTGTCTATAATGATAAAAAAACTGCCAGGCTTCCCGTGACGGACACAATTTGGACACTAAATACTTGTTTATCTGTAAACATAACATATTATAACTTCACGCCTTTTGTTACCCGAAGGTGTAGGCAGCGGCTGTTAAGCCTCGTCTCGCCGTTATGTTTACATCCCAAATGAAATAGGTGGCGAACCTATTTCCATACCGGGCACAAAGTTTGTCAGTCATGGATATTTATCACACATAACTTCCGAAAACAATTTCGAAAAGTCATTGGTGTGAGCCAGTGTCTGTAATCGAACCCGTACCTCTGGATCAGAAGCCGTGTGCTCGTCACCTGCGCCACCGAGACTGTCTGTAAATCTGTAAACCATCTGGTAAAAACACCAACAATGTTGCACCCTTAAATAGTTGCACCTTACCGGTAAAACCGCCATCTATGAAGCTTAACGTACTACCTACTATTCTAAGTAACAATAAAATATATCAATAGATGTCGCTACAAAACCCTTCTGCCCGTCTAACAGAAAGTAAACATAACCACTTAGTTACCGTTTATTAACCTAGATGTCGTCTGATTCGGAATATTTTCCATGATTTTACTTTTTGTATATTTCAAATTGAATAAAAAAAATCCGAAGTACAATTAAAGGCCTAAAGTAAACTTAAACTAATATTGGGAGGTAATATTATTATTATCATTGTCATTACACAGAGGATTAGGATTGCCATTCAGCGTGGCAATGCGGCTAGTTTTCTGGGCACGCTGCCAGTAGACCGAGATGCGGAGAAATTTGATTTCAGGTAGTTTTTTAATTGTATATATTGTATATAATGTAATTAATTTGTTACATAGTAGTAAAATCCAAAGTCAAAGTCAAAATAACTTTATTTTTATAGGTCTTCACAGATACTTAAATATAGTAAACTAGCGGCCCGCTCCGGCTTCGCACGGGTACATACACACACACACACATACACCCTTTTTTGCATCGGGTTTCAAAAAAAAAGTAAAATTTTAAAGGAAGTTTGAATTTTTTTTTATGTTTTTTTTTATTCATATTTTTTATTAATGTTTTTTTGTATTTTTTTATTTTTAAATTTTATACATTATATTATTTACAAAACAAAAGCCATTAGTTTTAGTGAGTCAGAGCTTTCCTGTAAACGATATTTGAAGTAGTTTTATTTTGTGGCAGCAAAATAAATTGATTTTCAGGAGCTCCGACACGTGACAGGCCAACATACAGGCCATGAGTGAAACATTCTTTTCGTAGGTCGATCCCTAATAATTCGAAGGTTTGGCCCTGGGACTTGTTAGTAATTAACGCGAAAGATGGTTTCACCGGAAACTGAAGTCGTTTAAAAGGGATTGGCAGATCAGTTGGGATCATCGGTATTCCATTTATAATATTTTTCCTTTGTTATTATTCACGCTATCGACTATAGTGTCAAAAGCATATTTTTCCGAATGAAATGTCAGAATTGAATAATTCAAAAAGTTATAAAAAGGTATTAAAGCCGTCTTGAATATAAAGTAATTTATTTTGATGAGGATTAATATCAAGGTACAAATGAAGAGCCTTTTCAAGAGGCGGCATATAGAAATTAATATTTTAGAATAAAAAACTGCTTACTGTAACTATAATATTTAGACAAATGCTGTCGCGACACTTTTTGTAGATAATGATGAGTTCTGCAAAGTCGCAGTAAATGATTTTGTTCTATCATCAATAGTTTTCGCAGCGCACGTGACGTAAGGAATTTTTCAGGTCATTTTTTACACCTTATGTTACATTATTGGAGTTTTAGTAAGGATCCTAAATTTAAAAAAAATATAATATAGCCTATGTTACTCGGGGATAATGTAGCTTTCCAAAGGTGAAAGATTTTTTGAAATCGGTCCAGTAATTTCGGAGCCTATTCATTGCAAACAAACAAACAAACAAATCTTTCCTCTTTATAATATTAAGTATAGATATAGATAAGTACAGATAACATATTATTTAAAATTAAATACAAACATGAGCGCTTGTGGAAAGTGCCTCCGCGGAAAGTAGTAGTACATATAATACCAAGTCACTTTCCGCTGTCTGTCCCACAGAAATAGATCAAGATAGAACGGCCGCGATGTCATATTTCCATACATTTCGAGCGTGTCACTTTTTTAAAAACCACGCCCACAGCGTGACGTCATTTTCATTGTTAGCGACTAGCGAGCGAGCGACTAGTTAGGAGACACACACATTAGATTATCGATGTTAATATCGGCAACGTGTGTTAATTTTATTATTTTTATATTTTACCAACTTTATTGATTTTGTGTAACGATAATCATAGAAAGTAAAACATGTTAAATACTTTAATCCGACATATTAAAACCTAAAACATATTTTTTCAACAGTATATAAAATTTAGTTATAATTATTATACTGTCCTTGAAACTATACATATTTATTAAATATTTGCCTTTTTGTAAGGGTTGGCCTCACAGTCCTGGTTAAATAACGAAGCCGAACGTCTACATATACCTCGGTTACTGCCCGTTTGAGAAGAACGAAATGATTTTCCATCGGCGATTGGTCAAATTGGTGAAAACTTATACTGTCAAATAAACTGCTGCCAATGTAATTACGAACCACTTTGGTTGAAATTTGTGGTGTTAGAATAAAGTAGGGACAAAGCAAGACATGACCTGATACTCAAATTATTATTGAATTAATTTATCGATAAGTCCTAAGACTCAACGATACATGGAGTGCCCATCTCTAACATTCGAAGGCCAAACACAGCGATTAACAGACACAGCGATCAACTAGCAGGTGTATTGTGTATTTCGTTCGTTCGACGTACATTACGCGTATAATTTATACGCGCAATGTTTTTGTATACGAGCGTTGAATGCGGACAGCAATGGATATTTATCATAACGAAAAAATATACAACTTGTGATCGTAATTATTGAACATAGTAAAAGTAAAACAATAATTTATAATCTCAAAAAAATACTTTCTACTGATTTTCTGTACTTACTGATCATACGAAATATTTCCTTTTTTCATATTTGATTCACTACTTTTGTTTTTAGAATTTGCCACAGCACAATAAGGCATATATGTGAAGTTTTATCTATTTTTTTACGTCCTGAACGCATGGCAGGAACGCTCGTTGCGTAATGAGAGCGAGTTTCGAAAAGCATGCAATATAGTGCAGGGTTTTGGCACGCTTGCCACGCCTATTCGCCGTTCTATCTTGATCTATTTCTGTGGTCTGTCCCCTTATATGCTTATATCTTTAAAACTACGCAACGGATTTTGATGCAGTTTTTTTTAAATTGTTAGATTGTTTCAACGGGGTGCTTTTGATCTAATAATTCATTTATGATGGCGTAAAGAAAAATATATTATTTTCGATATTTTGGCACTTCAATTGCAAACGCTGGCTGAACCGTAAGTGATAGATCAAAACAATTTTCTACATTATTAAACACCTTCAGAAATTCTACAAAAAAGTCCGCGAGGGCATATGTCTATCTCTTAGGGATAGCCCACAATGACCATTTTTATTTTTTTTACTTCTTCCGAGAAATAATGGCTTATTTACGAAGCGATGTTAAACATTACAGCATTAATTTTCATCCAACTAAGTATCTTAAATAGATTGTGCATGTAATATAGATAATCCTGGCCCTTTACAGCATGCAATTTAAACGAATATTTTCGAAGATATTGCAGTATTAAAATAGCGGGACAGCAGTTAAAGCCGATAAATAGCACAAATTGTATCGTATCCAAAATTTACTCATTTATTACTTTTGATGCGGAACAAAGTTCGCCGGGTCAGCTGGTCTTATATAAATCGTAAATAAGTAGATAGGAAGTAAAGAGTAGCCTATTCCCAAATATTATCATCATAAAATTTCATAAAACTTCGACCAATTTATCTGGCGCCATGAATTTAATCCTTTCCAAATAGAGTGGTAGTGTATTTAAAATAAAAAAGTTGACACATAATACAACATTTTTGTATCAGTCCTAAAGTCTCTTTAGATTTTCGCAAAAAATTAAGGCAAAGTGTGATTTTTTTAAACAATACACCAATGAAGTATTTAATTTCTATCTTATTTTATCTTGTTGTGGAAACTTGAACGAGGCAGCGACGATACGAAATTAGTCAGTACAAAAAACTGATATAAAAAATCACCGACATCAAAATAACATAAATAAATAATGTTTTCTTCTGTCTGTATCTACATATATCTAAATATACGACTTCAATATATTTCCATAGATGATTCATAATGACATTATCAAGGAACGAATGAATAATATTGTCAGTCGTGTTCAATATAAATCTTGGATGGACCTACACTTTATTATTTTGTATAAATAAATAAAATATTTAGTAAAATATATAGTAATAAAATAAAATCTACTATACTTATTAAAGTCTCTATTTGTTGATAAATAGTTTTGTCTATAACTTTGCAAGTCTATAGTTATTATGCAGTGGCTACTAGGTAAGTAATCTTCTGAGGACTGTTGTTAGCATTTGTTAGATTACACATACACATAACTTCACGCCAAATACTTTGCGGGGTAGGCAGAGAGAACAGAGCGCCATGAGGCACGATTCTTACACATACACACACACTGAATCTTGCATCGTTCATTCTTTCTAGATGTCTAACATCCTTCTATTTAAGGGGGTGATGTTAAGAGCGTACACGTCGCACCTCATGTTGTACCAGAGGGACGCAATCGTGACCGAAATAAGTACAGCCGCGGTAGCCGCTAGGGCGTGCCCCATAGGCGACGGGCGCCGATTAGCCCCCGTCGGTGTGGCTGCATGCGCATGCTAGGGGTGGCATGATAAGAAAAATGAATGAGATGATGGACGTAATAAAAGAGAGATGCCTGGATGCCGTATGTTTGACGGAAACAAAGCGGAAGGGGAGTGAGGCTGAGGACCTCCCAGGTGGCATGGTAACCCTATGATCTGGAGTGGACCTGGATGTCCATGCCAGTGGGGGTGTGAGTGTCGTTATTTCCTCCCTCTTTTCTTCCGGAGAGAAAGACTATGAGATGGTAGGCCCAATACATCTCTGGGTTCGTATAAAACTGGGGATCGCACAATTCTTCCTGGTCGCAGCCTATGCTCCCGTCAGCTCCGCTGATCCCCATGAACTCGACGGGTTTTGGGTAACTGTTAGGGATATTGTGGATCTGGTTGAAGGAATTGGACGTATGCCTAGAACGGAACCTCCTTGTGCCTAACACATTATTCCGTCATTAAGATATTCACACGTATACGTGGAGACGGAATGAACAAAACAGTATGATTGATCTGATTCTGTTAGATAGTCGTCTCCGAAATACTCAAAGGGATACAAGACCCTAAGGACTCCCCACTCTTGATACGGACCACTTAACCACCACCAGGTAATAAGCCGATTCGTGGGCCTTTGTAAAAAGTGGAGGCACTGCCGAATGCGTACCCATTTCGGAGAGCTTGAAAGGATAAGGTGTGAGAAATAAGAAGATGAAAGTGTAGGGAGTATGTATGTAGACCTAGTCAGTGAAAGACTCAATGACACGAGTCTTTCTGACTTAGGTGTTGAAGAATGCTGGGAAAGAATTCATTCTTTCCCAGCATTCAGGAAAGTATAGTGGATAGTGCAAAAGAAGTATGTGGTTGTGCAAAGAGGCATACGAATTAGAGAGGTGATGCCTGGTGAGACGCGGATGTAAAATCCAGCGTCGAAAAAAAGAAAAAAACATGGTTGGATTCTGTCTCAAGTTTGATTCAGAATGATAGTATGACAGAGAAAAAGTATGAATACTACCGCCGCTGCAGGAATGTTATCAAAGCATTCGTGAAAGAGAAGCGTGAAAGATAAATTGAATTTGCATTGTGCATGAAAGTAGAATAAACGCGGTAGAAATGAGGGCACTGCGCAAAATCTGCGGAGTGACTCTCGCTGACCGCGTAGAAAGGTTGAAGGAAGGAAGTTGGTTTGAAAGAGAGTGTCGGTGTCAAGTAAGAAAGGGCATGCTCCGATGTTTCGGACATGTTAAAAGAATGAATGATGCAAGAGTGACTGAGCAGAAATACAATGCAAAAGCGAAGGGATGTAGAAGTCGAGGACTGCCAAGACACACATTCCATGACCAAATGGAACGTGTTTTGGAGGAAGGTGATGTTAGAAGCCGCAAATTTCGAGCCGCGTGCTCGAAAAGACTTGTGAACGAAGCGAGTGAGGCTTGTAAGAATCGCGCTTCGTTCTCTCTGCCTACCTTGCAAGGGATTTGGCGAGAAGTTATGTATGTATGTATTTCGGAATTTAAACAAAATATGTAATTGTAACTTTCCTATCATGTAAAACATACTCAGTATTAACGATTTTTAGTCCAATATAATATTAAATATTACCAAATAGAACGTGTTCTGGAGGAAGGTGATGAGCCTCAAAAACCGACGCGCGTGCATGAAAAGAGTCATGAATGTCAACGAAGCGAGTGAGGCGTGTAAGAATCGTGCCCTATGGCGCTCTGTTCTCTCTGCCTACCCCGCAAGGGATTTGGCGTGAAGTTATTTATGTATGTATGTATTACTTTTTAAAGTTATTAGAATTCTATTCCGTTTGATACCTAAAGTTATAAACTGTTGAGTAATATCAAGTTAATCAACATAAAACTTTTCGAAATTGTTTTCGGAAGTTATGTGTGATATAATAATATGCCGATGACTGAAAAGTTTGTGCGCGGTGTACGGCAATATGTTATTGTGACGGAAACATAACGGCAAGTGGAGGCTTAACAGCCGCTGCCTACACCATCGGGTTGAACAAGGTGTGAAGTTACCTTATGTTGCGTTACGTTATGTTGGACTGTTATTATGTGTCATTAATAAATTCAATTATTCAAAGGAATATCATTGATATGTGGCGGAGACGCTGTGAGCGGGATGAGAGGCAAGCGGTCTGAGAGGGTGACAGCTTCGGTCTACGCTTTTGTCACCTTCATATTATTATTTAGCTTGCCTCAATTTAGCTCTGCTGTAGTCAGGAAACCTGGTAATTTTATTTACTTTTCTATGGCAAGGCTTTTATATATTTTAGGGGCTCGTCTAATGAAAATCTGTAAACTTTTAACCACTGATTTTTAAAATCAGTGCTTAAAAGGTTACAGATTTTCAGACGGAGTCATCGTGTCATGTTTTTTTTTCATGGTATAGGGGGGTAAACGAGCAGGCGTGTCACCTGATGGTGAGCAAAAACGCTGCCTATGGACACCTGAACACAGAAAGCACGCAACTGTAGGCGTTGCCACCCCTTAAAATTGGGTATGGGGTATCGAGAGATGGATAGGAAGGTTTGGGGAAAGGGGTTGAGCCTCCCGATACCTCTTTCACCGACCGAAGCGCGGCATGAACCACTTTACGTCTATATTCTGAAAGGTCGTGGTATTTCATCGGTTGAGCCAGCCTATTCATGCAGCGAACGAAGTGGCTCTACCACTGTTAGAATAGAGTTTTGATACAAGTTTTCAGATGTGAAAATACAATTATATACGATTTTATACTAGATAGATAGATAGATTATAGATAGATAGATAGATTTTATACTAGACGAAATGCGGAATGAGCCACATTACGCAGGTTTTCTGAGAAGACGGTCAGGCACAGGTGAACTAGCAAACTGCAGGTCACTGTTATTAGTATTTTTCATACATTTTAACAGCTGGAATAAGACTCATCTAGCTATGTATATATATATATAAACAAATTCTATATTTACTATTGATTTAAAAATGTTTTTATATATAATTTTAACTGTTTATGTTATTTTATCACTAAATGTCCGGCCATTATCAGTTGTTTTTGCACATAACTCAATGAAATCGAACTGTGTCAATGTTATATTTAATTTTAATTTATCCAACATTATACTTATTATACATACATAACTTCACGCCTTTTTCTCCCGAAAGTGCAGGCAGTGGCTGTTAAGCCTCGACTCGCCGTTATGTTGACGTCTTAAACGGAATAGGTTAATCGGGCACAAACTTTTGACATTAATTTCAATAAGTCATTGGTGTGTGCCAAGATACAAACCTGCGACCAAATTCAGATTCAGATTCAGACCTAGATTAAGAAGCCGTGAGCTCGACCACTGGATCGCTGAGACTATTATCATCTTAAAAAAGATTACATTATTTAATTATCTTATTATCTTAAAAGAGATCGAGTCACGCAGTCGCTGCACGAATGGGCCGGCTCGACTGGTGAAAAACCACGACCTCACAGAATATCTGAGAAGACGTGGTGTTTAACCAGTATCTATATGAAAATCTAATAGTACCATCATTTGTAAATCACGTAAATTTACTACGAATTAAACGGAAAACATTCTATAATTTAAAATAACCACTGCTACCTATTAAATCATACAGCCACGGATTTTTTATTAGCTTTTTATTAGCTTCACCTGTATGTTTGTTTGTAGGTTTGTATGTTTGTAGGTTTGTATGTTTGTATGTTTGTTTGTAACCGACTTCGTTTTAGTGTTCATAGTTCACTTCTCGCACCACCATCTAGTGGCAATCAGCGGAACGTCTACGTTATCAACTTGAAACGAGTTCCTTGTATAAGTCACAGATGGCGCTATTAACGCGCTTGTTATAGAAAACCGAACTAAAAAATATTTATTATATTTTTGGGATAGGGGGGCAAACTAGCAGGCGTGTCATCTGATGTTAAGCAACCAACGCCGCCCATGCACACCAGCAACACAAATTGTGTAACTGATGCGTTGCCAACCTTTAAGGGGTAGGAGATAGGGAAGGGTGGGGAAGGGGGCGGGCCTCCGGGTACCTCTCTCACCGTACGAAACGCGGCATGGGCCACTTTAAGACGATTTTCCAAAAGGTCGTAGTATTTCACCGGTCGAGCCGGACCATTCATTCAAGTTAAATTAGAATAGATAACAAATTAACATTTATTTGATGATTGTATTTATTTGATCATTTGCAGTATTTATATTTAGTTTTTAAGTGACTCAAGTTCTGAATATTGTTTAAACAAGATTTTTTACAAGATTCCTCAAAATATATTTTTTTCTAATAAGTATAATGGAATAAAACACACATATAAAGTCTGTTTTTATTTTTCTACAGTAAGTACAATATATTTTTAGTAACTAAAAGTCTTTGACGGTCTCGGTGGTCTAGTGATTGAGTACACGGTTTCTGAATCCAGAGGTTGTGGCTCGAATCCTGACACTGGCTCACACCAATGACTTTCCGAAATTGTTTTTGGAAGTTACGTGTGATAAATATCGATGACTGACAACTTTGTGCCTGGTATGGCGATAGGTTCGCTATCTATTTCATTTGGGACGTAAACATAACGGCGAGACGAGGTTTACAGCCGCCGCCTACACCTTCGGGTAACAATAGCATGAAGTTACGTTATGTTATGTTAAAAGTCTTTTTCTACCCGATGGTGTAGAAAGAGGCTGTTAGGCCTCAGTTCGGTAAATTTAATATGTTTTTGGAATAAAAAGCTAAACATAACGCCATATATCCAATATATCCAAATTCATTCTTTCTGCGAGTCCGAACTATCGGAGCATACTCTTTCTTGCTTTTACACCGACGCTCTCATTAAATCTAACTTCTTTAATTACAGTTTTATTTATCTCGGTGGCTCGGAGAATTAGTATCCCACTTTTGAAACAAGTCACAAATACGAATTCCAGCTGACGATTCTAGATAAACAGACATAAATGTTGAGGATAGACGTTCTACCACCTATTACGGATTAGATGAAAATAATATTAAATTCTATAGTAGTAGAGCCACACAGTTTGTTGTATAAATGGGCCGGCACAACCGGTGCAATACCAATCGCGTTTGATCTTCGGTCGGTAGAGGTATCCGGAGGCTTTTTTCACCGACGGAAACTAAGATTTAAGCCAATTTTTATCTAGATCTTCGTAGTATTTTTAACCCTTTTTGAAAATATTTATTATTGTCTCAGCTGCCTCCATAAATGAAACCTGCAAGTTTAACAAACAATGCGAGAACGTGGACTACAAGACAGACTGCAAGAACCATCGTTGCGCCTGCAAGGACGAGATGGTACCGGAAGTAATGGAAAATGGTACCTTCATTTGTGTACCACGTAAGTATAACACAAACTAGTACTATTATTAAAGTATCGTAATATAGATATCCCTTGAAATACATTCCGAAAATTAAATGGTGCGATCCAAGGATTGAACCCCAGGCTAGTAGATTCAAAGCGGAATTCACAATCTTCTGGGAACAGTGACAACATTTTTTTAGGGAGGAAAATATAATGTTTCCAAGGTAAAGTGGAAGTTGTTTTTAATTTATAAAGATAAATCACCACAAAAAAATTGAAATCACGCCCGAAAAATAATATAATTATTAAAAACAATACTAAAATCGAATTTATCGTAATAAGAACAAATAAATTAATTACATTAATTACAATATATACAATTAAAAAACTACCTGAAATCAAATTTCTCCGCACCTCGGTCTACTGGCAGCGTGCCCAGAAGACTGGCCGCATTGCCACGCTGAATGGCAATGCTAATCCTCTGTGCGAAGAATAGACCAGCCCTCTGGTCGCGAGAGGCTTTGATCAGCCTCTTTGCAAGATCTTAGTAAAGTGCACTCGGACCCCATGTCCCCAAAGTCTCAACCCCAAACGGCTCAAACACATAGTCACATACAAGGTTTCTGTATTTGTGCCGCTTGAGATTTTCTGCCGAAGCAGCTGCAGCACCGGCCACCTCCACCGTGCTTGGAAGATGCGATGGATCCCACACCAAAGGCCTACCCATCCTCCAAGGCAAAAGAGACATCCCGTCCGGTCTCTTGCCATCATCGCGCACCAAACCGTTCGGTTCCAGAACGGCTGGTACACCGGCGGTGGCAAGAGCACGACGGATAATGTCGTTGATGTTGGCCTGACGGGAAATGCGGCCGGCGCTCCTGGCGCATGAGAGGCCATGATGTCCCTTGCTGTCGACAACCTCTCCGCAGCGACATAAATGCGAAGAAACACAGGGAGCACCTAAACGAAGACAAGTTGCGATACGGAAAGTCGTATTATCGAATTATGTTCCTATATTGGGCGAAGGGAGTGCCTTAAGCCAAACACCGGACTCCCACTCTCCCACAGCCCGTAATTATTGTTACTTGCGATCAACATAACTCATGGCAATTATATGAATTACTCATGGTTACTAAAATTTATTTTAATTTTCTAGAACTCATTAAAATTATTTGGTTTGTTTTTCTTACAAGTTTTTATTTTTTTAGCTAACCCTAAGCCTTTAGGAGCTGGAGTGGAGCTTCGAGGAGGAGCAAGTCACATTAGACTAGATTACAAACTAACATTATTTTATGTATTTATTTGGTCATTTGCAGTATATAAATTTAGTTTGTACGTGTTTCAATTTCTGAATAATGTTTGAACAAGATTTTCACAAGTACACAACTGAGTTATGATCGATTCCTCAAAGTATATTTTTTTCTAATAAGTATAATTAAATAAAACGCACATATAAAGTTTGCTTTTATCCTTCTACGGTAATTCCAATATATTTTTTTGTAACTACAAGTCTTTTTCTACCCGATGGTGTAGAAAGAGGCTGTTAGGCATTAGTTCGGTAAATTTAATATATTTTTGGAATAAAAAGGTAAACATAACGCCATATATCGAACATTATTTAGTCTAATAATGATGTCAGATTTTTAGATTATCATTATAATATGTTTCAGAAATGGTTTGTTTGACTATATTTTTTGCATTATGCAATTTATAAAACTATCCTGTTTCTTTTATAAACAAAAACTGCGACTGAAGTATAGAAAAAAGTTACTAATGCTTTTTAAAACAGTATTTATATAGCTATTCAAACTTATTCAAGCGATACAGAGAGACAGAGTCAAATTATGTAACTAAGAAAATTATTAAAGTAAATCACGAAAATGTATTAAAAATATAAAAAAATATGATTATATTCTCTACAAAAAAATATGAAGTTTTGTACGTTATTCATAGTCGTATTTTAAGTATTGCATCATCCAAAAAAACCGCCTTCACATCATCTGAAGGCCGCCATAAACTTATTAAGTAGGTTTTCTTAATTAATTATTTCGCTTGCTGTTGTCTATTCAATAAACAATTTATTTCTTATGCTATTATTTTTAGATTTATTTAGTTTTTGGCAGCGAACTGCGTGGCTCTACCGCTGTACTGTATGTGTATGTAGTTATTATTAAAAAATAACAGTGGTATAGTCTTGCAGTTCGCTGCATGTATATTCGCTGCAGGCTCGACCGGTGGAATACCACGACCTCTTGAAATATCAGCGAGATATGGCGCTTACCGCATTTCGTTCGGTGAGAGAAATATACAAAGGGCCGATCCCCTTTCCCCTCCTACTCCCTTAAAGAATGGCAACGCACCACGGTGAGAAGTTGCTTACCATCAGGTGACCCACTTGATTGTTTGCGCTCCTATCTCATAAAAAAAAAACAATCACATCAGTAACTTATGCAGAACTAATGATAAAAACCACAACAAATCTTGTGTTAAATTTGCTCAGTTTTGGAATTAAATTGATTTGCCTATAACTGAGGTTAGAATAGATTATTACCCATGGGTAAAGTACATAATAGATAGAATATAAATAAGATCCTAATAAGACGCATGCGAAGTTATTATTAAGTACTCATGATAACTAATAAAGCCTTTGCTTCTTAACGGAATGAGAAAGAACCATTCTTGGTGGTTCAGTGGTCGGGCACCCCATTTCTGAATCAAGAACTCGTGGGTTCAAATCCTGGCTTACTTCAATGACTTTTAGGAAGTTATGTGTGATAAATATTGATGACTGATACATTTGTGCCCGGTTCGTCACCATTTGGAACGTAAACATAATGGCGAGTTGCGGTATAAAAGCCGCTGCCAACAGCTTCGGGTAGAAAAAGGCGTGAAGTTATGTGTATGTGTGAGAAATAACCACATGGGCCTGTAGCGTCGATAGACAGTTATTAATTGATATAAAAAGGCTTTGTGCTTCATAATAATAGATGATACATTGTTTTCCGAACTCATCGTTTATATAAAGGCTCATTTCCAATGTCTTTGTTAAGGTTGCTTTCTGTTAAAAAGTATAGACACAGTTTAAATAAAATATTCATAATATATTGATTCTGAGTTTCATTTATTTTTTTATATATTCGAAATGTAAATACCACGATCTTCTTTGGTAAAGGATGTTTTTACGAGATAAAGGGGAAAAGGAGCGTGAGGGTCACTTGATATAAAGCGACTACTGCCGCCCATGGTTATCCGCAACACCAGGGGAATCACATGAGCGTTGCCGGCCTTTAAGATTTAATTTAAGAAGAGAGAATTCAATCCAAATTGGTTCAGTTAAACCAGATATTCTTTGATTATACTGGCTAATCTATTAAACAGCTGGTGAAGATTTGACGAGAGATTGATTGGAAAATATTAATATTATCATTAATATAATTATCTTGTTAGCGAACCACTTTAGTACGGAATTTCTATATAAATGTAGTCCTAGATTTATTTTTATTTTTATGGCATACGAGGGCAAACGAGCAGGCGTGTTACCGGATGGTGAGCGACCAGCGCTGCCTATGGACACCTGCAACACAAATAGTATTACAGTTACGTTGCCGAAGGGAGGTGGGCCTCCAAAAAACATCATTAAGTAGATAATTATGTATTTATCGTGAATAGCTGCACGCTACTACTACTGTCTTAGTTTTTAAATATTCATATTGCAATAGGGAATTCCCCTTTCGGAAATTTAAATTGCAGACATAATGACACTAATCAACAACTGACAGGCTTTAAATTAAGTCACTTTATGTCTCAAATTAGTGAGGCTTTTATTTCTTTTTAACTAGCTGTTACCCTAAAGTCACTATTTTTTAATATTACCTGCTTGGTTTTATTTTGGTCATAATTAACATTTTCACGTACACAATACGTTCGCTTGATGAATGGGCCGGCTCCTCTTGTGGAATAGCACAACCTATTAGAATATCGACGTGAAGTGATTCATGCCGTGATTCGTTCGGTGTTAGTAGTTACACCGAACGAATCACGGCATTCCCTATTGCAATATTAATATTTAAAAACTAAGACAGTAGTAGTAGCGTGCAGCTACTCACGATAAATACATAATAATCTACTTAATGATGTTTTTTAGGTAGAAAAAAAAACAAATTATCATAGTACGGTTATTATTATAGTAATATTAGAAGAGAATTGCTGTGTGGCGCCGGCTTAGAATACCGCCACCCCATCTCTTCCCGTGGGTGTCGTAAAAGGCGACTAAGGGAAAAGGTAGATAAATGGGCAGCAGCATTCTCTCTCAAGAAAATACCTACGCCTACTGCGATCGCCAACCCGACTGCCAAGCGTGGCGATTATAGCAAAAACCCCCCATCATTGAGCGGACCGGCAGTTGTAGCGCTCTATGGGGGAAGCCTATGTCCAGCAGTGGACCTCAAAAAAAAAAGGGGCTAATGATGATGATGATGAGAAGAGAATTATCATTTTCAAAATTTAATTCACCACTAAAATATTTTTTTAATTCACAATAATTTAAAATTTATTTTGGTGGAGAATTCAATTTCATTTTATTGTTGCATTAATTAATCATTAAGTTTTTTGCAAATTATCGGTGATCCGTTATCGTAGGATCAAAAATCTTATTCAGTCACTCCAGTAAGTATATAAATGAACAGGATGAAATATATTTAAATTATCCTACTTATAATTCATAAAATAGTATAACTTTTAATTTAAGTAAATGCATACTCCGCAATCTTCAAACGTGTTAAGAGAATGACCAAGATCGACTAAGCACATACACAATGAAAAAGTTTATGTATTAAATGTAGGAATCGAGGAGGGCCACGACATCTTACCTTCCGACCAAAGAGAACGAAGTAATAAGTCCTTGACGAAGGTAATTTCAGCAGCCTTAAAAATCAACGAGCGTACACGACAATTGTTATCAACGTCAAAAAAGTGAGTGAGGCGAGTACGAATCATGCCTCATAGCACTCTGTTCTCTCTGCTTATCCGTTTCAAAACCTAGCGTGAAGTTATGTGTGTATGTATGTATACAGTATACAAAACTTGCGAAGCTCTACAAATGGAAATATATTCGTAGAACAATACGCGAACGAATGTAATAATATTTCTAATAAAATACGAGGAATTATTGAAGGAATATTCATATCGGGCGGGAAAAAATTCCCAAGCGTGAATTGGAATTGGATGTGATGCCTGAAAATATTTGAGTCGACATCAAATATTAATGAAATTTGTTTATAGTTTTAAAAGAGCAAAAAGTTTAAGAAAGGTACACACTAATATCTATAGATATAATAAATTCGACGGAAAGTTGAAACTGTCCTTTGAATATTTTTTTAGAATACTTGGGATATAATCTACAATCGATAGCGAACCCAAAAATATGTTTTTTAGAATATTTGTATGTTTATCTGTTTGTTACGAATAAACTCTCATAGTACTGCATGCGTTTATGTCAAATTTTGCATAAATATAGCCAAGAGGTCGGGTCAACACATAGGCCACTAATTGGAGGTGAGCATAGAACCCTTACAATGGCACAGGCATAGTATTTTTGCTTTCCACGCAGACGAAGTTGCGGGCAATAGCTAGTAATTAAATAATTATAATCATCATTTTCCTGTGCTTATAGCACTCTTTGTGGGATTGGCACAATATGTAATTATTTCAAACTATTCATGTTTTCTAAAGATTTCTTTGTCGTTTTATGAACGGCTGCCTGCCTAGACGTCATCCCTCCTAGGGAATGGTTTTGTTATTGGTGTATCCTTCACCAGAAATCGGTGTAACATATTATCTTTTCAATTTTACCATTTTGATAGTGATAAAATCACGCATATGTATCTATACTAATATTAAAAAGACAAAAAGTTTATATTTTTGTATGTAACGAATAATCTCAAATAATTTTTAAATCGGTCTAGTGGACCGATTTAAACATTCTTTCAGCATTGAAAAGCTGCATTAATCTGGCGTAGCATAGGCTATATTTAATCATCGCCATCGCCATA
Source organism: Euproctis similis (assembly GCA_905147225.2). Classification (NCBI taxonomy): domain Eukaryota; kingdom Metazoa; phylum Arthropoda; class Insecta; order Lepidoptera; family Erebidae; genus Euproctis; species Euproctis similis. Next base: position 15,316,684 of record LR990115.1, read on the forward strand.
GTTTGTACGCGAGTAACACTAAGCTATATAAAATATAGCGATACAAAATTCGCGGCGTCTACTCTATATATACAATTGCACTTGTGTTTTAAAGAAAATAATTTAGATCCAAGGATTTGAATTCTTGGCAAGTGTCAAGACACACTGTTCAGTTAACGGCTGAACATATAAATTATTTAAGTTCTCGGTGCCAGGCACGAGTCGCACCTATCTTTTTTAACCCCGAACATTCCAACATTGTACATTGTTACGTTATAAAATATATATTTCATTTTATTTAAAAGTATATTTTAGCCATATGTATTTTCAGGTTTATTGAATGCAACGCAGATGCAGAATGGATCAGTGACGTTGCCACTCTTGTGTTCAATACAGGTGACAGAGATATGCAGATATATGAATTGAACTATTATTACACAGGAACACATTACCAAGATTACTGCTGATTAAAGTTTTGTTTAAACTCCTGAGGGAACATATTATCGGAATAAATACTTGCATAGTTTTTAATATTTAAGCTAAATCATGGGCTTGATATTTTAATATAGAATTGGTCAAGTCAAATCAAAAAGTCTAATTTTAACCCACACAAATTTCTTTTTGAATTATTTTCGGAAGTTATGTGTGATAAGTTTAGAAGCCTGAATAAAATGTACTCAATTTGTAGCAATAGGTTCCACTGCCATTTGGGACAAAATGATATAGACGGTGATAACAAAACCGTTGAAATTTTTTATTCAATTCGAATTTTTTATTTACATTGCAGCTCTAACAACAAATACTAAATAAATATTTATGGGGTGTCCCTATATAACAAACTTGATTTTTTCACTGTTTATGGCTCGATACTTATAACGGTTACAGTTAGACGCTTTAACTATTTACAGAATATTTAGTTTTATGTTGTATTTAATTAAAAAAATAATTAATTATTTTATTTTTATTATCCTTGTAATTAATGGTACGAAACCCACTGCACGCGAATCCCACTCGTACTTGTCCGTTTTTTTAGTATTATTCTTTGTTCTTTATTTATATATTTGAAGATTAATTAAGTTTGTTTTCCTTACATTTCAATTGTTTTTCAGCAAACTGTTTTGATTTATTTCCTTAATAATATCTGCTTCCCTTCTGGAATCAGTAAACAATAATAAAAAAGTTTCTGGAGGTAATAATATTTCTTTTTGTTTTATTTATACGGGAACCTGTTTACACAAAATTCTTGTTGTGATGTAGTCTATTCAGGTTTCATACACCAATTGGTATGTAATTTGACTTCACTTTAAGTCTATTTTTCTAGTATAAATAGCGGACTTGGCAGATTTTTTTTTTCTATGTAACTAGCTGTCCAGGCAAACTTTGTTCCGCATCAAAAGTTATTTTTACAGCGTTGTAAAATTAAAGTGCTAAATCTGGAAAATTATCGCTTTTTCTTTAATACATTATACTTACATGAATGATACAAACAAACCACCCCATTGACACCTTATATCGATTAAAGAACCGCATCAAAATCCGTTACGCATTTTTAAAGATCTAAGCATAGACTGCGGAAATAGACTTTGTTTTACACTATGCATAACAATAATGATGAATCAATCCCTAATTGATTTTCATTATAGATCAAGTTATTTTTTTAAATGAGTAATAAAATAATTATTGTATTATATTATTAACCAATATCATGCATTATGACACAAATATTATTGACCTTATGTTGGATACTTTACACGACGTTTTTTAAAATGTAGGCAGTAGTTAGTACTTAGACTGAACTAAGGTCGATAATGGCTTGAGACGTTTGAACTTGATAACCTGCCAAAAGTAAATAATCAATAAGGCTATATAGATACCAAGATAATGTAAGAAGCTTTACGTAGTTATATAATTTTCAGTGAAAATGTTTATTGGGGTTGTAATTGTTTGATGAGGCAAAGCAAAAGTGGTCGAGTCGGATACAGATCGCTTTGGCTTTATCGATGAAATACCGAATCGACGTGAAGTGGCTTAAGCCGCATGTCGTATAGTCATAGAAGTATTCGCATACCATCCGTCCTCCCCTATCCTATTTCAAAGGCCAACACCGCAATTATGACTCTTTAGGTGTGGCGAATGTTTCTATGTCCTCTTCGCTTCCCACCCGGTGACCCGCTTCTCATTCGGCCTCATCTCCCATACAAAAATGAGTAACTGCTGCTGAGAATATTGCCACGGTGTCTCTTCTTCTAGATTAGAGACGACGAAATTGTATCCCATCTATGATAATAAGTCTCGACATTTCGGACTAGAATACGGCTTAAAACATAATTACTGCTACCTACACTCTCAGATGTTATAGTCGTGAAGTTAAACTACCATAGTTATATTAGCAGGTTAACGGTAGAAGCAATGGCGGGTAATTAAAAAAAACAATTAAATTAAGGAGTCGTTTGTTTTTAATTACATTGTTATTTTTTACCCGACTGCCAATAGGAGAGTTAAGCGTTTTGAGCATATATTGAATGTAAGTGTAATAGAATAATTTGAAACACTTACAAGCCTCATCTGTTTGATGAGACATTTGAGCCGTCGTAAATATTACGATTTATCTAAAACAAAGTCGCCGTGGTCCAGTGGACGACCACCCCGCTTCTAATTCAAGAGATCGCAGGTTCGAATCCTCGCTCACACCAATGACTTTTCGAAATTCTTTTCGAAAGTTATGAGTTTTAGATGACTGAAAGAGTGCCAAAGATTACTGAAAACTTTGTGCCCGGTATGGCAATAGATTCGCCACCTATTACATTTGGGACGTAAACATAACGGCGAGTCGATGCTTAACAGCCACTGCCTACACCTTCGGGTAGAAAAAGGCGTGAAGCTATGTCATGTTATGTAAAACTATAACTGAATATGAGAATTGAGTTATGGAGAAGAAAAAAAAAACTAGCCTTTGTGATGACACCTGTATAAAAAAGGATATAAAAAAGGTTTTCCCGGGTCACAATTCACTTACAAATAACATGTCACATCGCTATGTAGGGTGGAGGTAATGTCTACCTACATCAGCTTATATCCAGAAAGGCTTCGTGTGGAGAAAATACATGTGACTTCATATAGAAGTTAGTAAATACACATTGTATTAACTTATAAGTTTCTAAAGTTTGATACAGATCATCAATTATAATTGTATTTATCTATACATATAAATGAAATTGCAGTGTCTGTTTGTAATATTGAAATAACTGTTTTCTACTACATTCATATGAGTATATATACGGTAACGGGTTATCTCGGGAAATAGCTGTACCGATTTTGATGGGACTTTTATTGGCAGAAAGTATTGTTTTCAAGGCGAAACAAAGTTCGCCGGTTCAGTTCAGTATATACATATAATGCAGATTTGTAATATTAATTAAAATACTTACCTTCTTATTTAACTTCAAGTGAAGTCTCATTTAAGCAGATTGTTGTAAGCCATCGAATTCTTAAATACGTCGAACATTTCTCCCAGAACTCTTGTCACAAATGCTCGTCGGATTTTAAGGCTGCCATGCCCCACTTAACACCAAACCTGGCAAAGTGTTAAAAGAAGATTGTTTGAAAATATATTCGCGTAATTTGTGTTTTTTTTTTACAATTTTACAAGCATTTTGGTACATTTTTTATCCTAAAGCCTTAAAACTAATGTATATCATTTAAATATGATGTCATAACATCATGCAAAACATGAGTACGAAGCCACAAACCTGGAATTTTTTTTTGTATTTTACGCGCAGTTGATAGAAATGTATTATTTACCACAATGACAGTCGGCGTGTATTGCGCATGTGTGAATCATTTCTAGTGACGTGACACGCTCGATACTTAATAAAACAGAAATTAGTAACAGTTGCATTTAGGAAAAAGTTATTTTATGTAAGTAAAAATTAGATCTAACGGCATAACATAACTTGACGACTTTTTCTACCCGAAGGTGTAGGCAGTTGCTGTTAAGCCTCGACTCGTCGTTATGTTTACGTCCTAAATGGATCTTATTGCCATACTGGGCATGAAGTTTTAAGTCATCGATATTTATCACACATAACTTTCGAAATTAATTTATTTCGAATAGTCAACGTAAATCAGAATAAAGTAGAAAGATCTTGTTCTTATATTAACTAATTTAACTATTATTTCATTAGATTTATCTGGTATAGTGTCAGAGTGACTTATTATAAGACAATCGCTATAGCACACACTATTTTGTATAATTCGTTATTTTTCCCTACATACGACCATATAACTTCAGCCCAAATAATTAATACAACGACAACAAGAAGCTTGGAATAATAACAACAGCTTTCAGTAACTCGGATAGTATGAAGAAAATATGAAAATCTATCGATAATGCTACCGCTCTATGTCACATCACTATACCAGTGAGACAGGGTAGTTCGCGGCGGTACGGTGGAGGCCGCGCCCGCGTCGACATCAGCCTTAAATGTTCCGCATCGTTGCAACACTACTGTAACTATCTCTGTAAAATGCAATTTTATGAAAACTGAAAGTGACTACCTCAAGTGTTCGAGGAAAGTGTCCGGGCTATTTTGACACATGTGGCTGGGAGGAATAAGATTCAATACCGCTTGGCAAAAGCCTGGATAGCTCGGTGTATACATTTTTATCGTGTGCCGGAATGATAGGGTAAGTCATTAAAATAATATATACTTTCATCTACATACATATTATTGTACTTGCGTTATTTTAATATTTTTTATATTAAATGCTGAGCTACTGATAGGTATATTTCATAAGTTATACTAGACAAAGAAATTGGTCCACAATTTTTATTTTATTTTATTTTTTCTTATAAAAACGATAAATGTAATTATTTTACTTGCACTAAGAGTCTAAATATTTTGCATACCATGTATTTTTAAAGAAGAGTTTTTAAAGGAGTTGTTCAATCATCAATTGTTATAACAGGTATCTCGATAAGATTTTTGATGTGTGACAGAATTCGAACGCAGGACCTTCTATGCAGAAACTACGTGTGAATAACCTAATTATGAAATACAATATTGATATTTTTAAAACGATAGATGGAGATCTGTCTAATCAATATAACATTAAAACAATTAATTAAATAAATTTGGAATTGTTGATTATTACACTTGATATCTGACTTGAACAAAGGAGTTTGATTAAAGAATTAATTACGATATCTTCAAAAATAATTTGTTAGCTTTCAAGATCTTTTTAAATATTCTTGTTTAAGCAAAACCAATTTATTTTGCATTGCAAATTAAGAAAACTGCCATTAACTTCAAGAAGTAATTGCCATGTCTTGGAATTCAAACATCTTTATTAATTGACTTCTAAAAATATGAAGATTCATCAGTTCAGGTGCTTTCAATTTATTTGCGTAAGTTTAGTATTAATATACAAAAAATACAGATACATGATAAAAAAATTTTTGCAATTTTGTGTGTGCAATAAAGTATATATAAATAAATATAAAATATTTTTCACATTTCTGTTATAAGAAAGTTTATTTCTTAATGATACTACTGAAACTTTTTTTTTTCAATTTAGAATTAAATGAATTTATTATATTTATTTAACAGATTTTTCCTTTTGAATAATCATATGTAAATATTATTATTTAATTAGTGATACCTGTTTCACCAACCTATTTGGCCTTTACTATTAAAATTCAAGCGAACATGTAAGTACCATTCTTTTTTTTATTATTTAAGCGAACATGTAACATTTTTTTTTGGAAGAGTGCCAATAATTGTAACGTAACTAGGGCGTGTATTGTTCGTGTTTAAGGACAATGACGACAATGCTTCAAAGGACAAATATTTTTTTTTATATATTGTGTGCGGTTTTATATGTTTTACTCAGTTTGATCATTGCCATCATCAGTTTTTAAAAACTCTGCATCCAGATCCAATACTTTGAGTACACTACCGCGTCTACGACCACTTTCTAGGAAGTAAAGAATATGCCATAGCATGATTGATTGATGAGAATTCAGAATATATATGTTTAAGTCTCAGTGGCGCAGTGGTAAAGCACACCGTTTCTGATCCAGAGGTCCGTGTTCGATTCCAGACACTGGTTCACACCAATGAATTTTCGAAATTGTTTTCGGAAGTTATGTGTGATAAATATCGATGACTGAAAAACTTTGTGCCCCGGTGTGGCAATAGGTTCGCCACCTATTCCATTTGGGACGTAAACATAACGGCGAGACGAGGCTTAAACAGCCGCTGCCTACACCTTCGGGTAACAAAAGGCGTGAAGTTAGGTTATGTTATGTTATCTGTTTTATCTATGCAGGTATTTTTTTTAGATTTTTCTGCAAGGAAGATAGAAATATCTTATCGGACTGTTTAGCCGGATATTATTTTTCTCCGAATACTGTTGGAAAAACTTCAAGATAACTTCTCGTATAATCTAATCTACTATAACATTTTTCATCAGTTGAGTTTCTACACTAAAACGAGAAACCTAACGATGTACACACAAAATTATTTGCTGCATAAATTTTTAATGCAGTAAAACCCTAAAATATTACATGGGAACGCAGTTTCTAACGAAAACTGAGTTGTAAATAACCTGATATTATATCAGGTATCATGTATGCAGTAACAAATAAATGAATTTTATTTATTAATTTTAAAAGACTCAGCAATGTAATATAACGAGGTATCATTAAAATTAAGGTAACAAACTATATAAAAAGGAATTCTGTTTTGTTTTTTTATGGGATAGGAAGGCAAACGAGCAGGTTTGTCACCTGATGTTAAGTGACCAGCGCCGTCCATGGACACCTGCAACACAGTGTTACAGTTGCGTATCCGACCTTTATGGGAGTGGGATATGAAGGGATGGGGAAGGGGGGTGGGCCTCCGGATACCTCTCTCACCAAACGAAACGTGGCAAAAGCCACTTTACGTCGATCTTCTGAGAGGTCGTGGTATTTCACCGGTCGAGCCGGCCCATTCATGCAGCGAACTGCTTGGCTCTACCACTATTAAATTTAAATTCAACGAATGAAATAAAAAATAAGCAAAAATAATCTTTATTCCGTTCTTCCGTTCATTCACACCGTGGGGAAATATTAAAACTCTTTACGACATATGTCTAGCCAACGTTAAGTGGTTGTTGTATTGCAGCTTGCAGTCGTGGGACATGCGAATTTAGTAGTGTAGTCTTGCAGGCGTGAAAGACTTTACTTGGGCATTGATCTCTTGCCAGGTACCACGAAACAATACTACCTTTTGTTTGCGTGTTATCTTGGAGCGGGTGTCGGGTTTTTATGAACATTAGAAGCCTGGATGAAATCCGCGAATGTTTCATGGTCTCATGAGGAGCTAGTTCATATTTACATTATTTGTTTGGTAACTTCACATCTTTTTCTACTAGAAAGTTTAGATAATGCTACTGAAAACGGCTATAACGCCTGAACTAGTTGATTAATAGATCCCGAGTGGAATAACTGGAGGAACCAATTGCCGTATACCGGGAACAAGATTTGTCAGTTATCGATATTTATCACACAATAACTTCCGAAAAGAATTCCGAGATGTAATTAGTGTGAGCCTAGTTAGGCTTTTTGACTCAGGAGCGGAGTGTTCCTACTCCAAACTACCGAGACAACAAAACCTTTCAACGTCTATATGAAATAAGGTAATGCCAATTTATTTTTGGACTTAGGGATGATTTTTACTCGTTACTTTAAAGTCGCTGCAGAAATAATATCCTTCTTTTAAACATAACATAACATAACTTCACGCCCTTTGTTACCCAAAGGTGTAGGCCACGGCTGTTAAGCCTCGTCTCGCCGTTATGTTTACGTCCCAAATGGAATAAATGGCGAACCTATTGCCATACCGGGCACAAAGTTTGTCAGTCATCGATATTTATCACACATAACTTCCGAAAACAATTTCGAAAAGTCATTGGTGTGAGCCAGCAACCCGGACCTCTGGATCAGAAGCCGTGTGCTCGACCACTGCGCCACCGAGACTTATGAACCTTCTCTTATTTTTTTTGAAAACGTATTGGTTACTAACAGAGCTCCCGCTCACAACACGTCTGCTATATATGACTTGCAAAATGATGAATCTGAACCTTAACGCTACACATCGATTTTAATTTTACTATAGCTTAATGGATTGAATAGTATATCCAGCCAGAACCCTTGTGGGGTTTCTTGGCTGTATGAAAGTGTACCGCAAAGCTATTAATTATATTCTCATTTAATCGCATTTCCCCTATTATTAATCTTCGGTGAAATCTTTAGTCTATTCTAATATTATAAAGAGGAAAAATTTGTATTTTTGTATGTAACGAATAAACTCAAAAAGTACTGAAGTGATTTTAATGATCCTTTTTTCTTTAGAAAGCTACATTATCACTGAGTAACATAGTTTATGTGTAATCATTGTCGTCATCGTCATTTTGTTTGTACGCGAGTAACACCGTGAGGCGGGAAGCTACATAAAATATTGCAGTACGAAGTTCGCGCGGTCTGCTAATTGGTAATAAAATTCAATTTTGTTTTCTGTATTCGCAACAAATATTTAGAAAGAAATGCGTCTTAGTCACGTAAAAGTAATACGATTTTTCATACCATTTAGACAGTGGTCTACGGAATATACTTAAGATTAGTTTTTTTTTTAAAGCGCATTTAACTGTTGGATGTAGAGGACGGCAACGACACCCTTTCCAAGATCAAATTCTACCTTCGTTCTCTCGCAAGGATTGACACAAATATTTATTTCTCAGACAATGAAAATAGCTTTTAAACAACTACCATCTTTTTGTTCATCACTCGTGAAAATTATCTCTGTAAAGAGTTCGAAACGTCAGGAAATAAATAAAAATAAATAATAAATAAACGCGATATATCCTGAAAGTGGTTTTAATGCTACAATAAATATTTTAAAATTAATTACTTCTTTGCGAAATAACTACTGGTTTAAAAAAAAACACTTTTAGGACATACCCATATACGCGTATAGCGTATCGTTCTACCACTAAACCAAATATTTATTTTTTAAATGGTTTCCAGGAAGGTAGGGAAGTTTTATACAGAACCGTTTTATAATGAAACCAAATATCACACTGTATCATAATGGAATACAAATGTTAGGAAAAAAAGTAATGAATTTCCAACTTCAAAAAGACATATATGGTTTGCATTATACAGATGGGAATTAAGTACCGGTTTTCAATTTAAAAAAACCATCCAATCGATTTGTCCAGCCAAAAATTCTAGAGGTTAAAACAAATATTTCGAAGTCGGGTTTTACTCGGGAAATGACTTTTCTTTCGCATCGCAACCGCATTATTAGAATTAATATTATCAATTTTACCTGCATACAAAATAAAAATTGTTTGTTTTGACTATAAAAATCACCCTATTGAGAAGTAGCATTTAGTGGCAGTTAAATGTCACAAGATAAAAAGGGGAATGTTCCTTTACCAAACAATTGCATCAAAAAATAATTTTAACTAATTTTAAAAAGCTAGAGAGTTTATTCGTTCGTTTGAACGCGCTAATCTTAAGAACTACTGGTTTGAATAGAAAGATTATTTATGTGTTAGACTATTTATCGAGAAAAGCTTTCGGTTACATAACATCACGCTGTGACCAATAGAAGCTGAGCAATGACACTTTGAAGTAAATAATATTCTGGTGATACCAACTACGAAGGAACATATATTCTTGCTAGCGTTTGTCACTTGATGAACTGAATGATGCAAATTGTGTAATGAGGTTTATTGCTGATGAAGCCTGATTAGATAACCATCTGCTTCCTAATTTATGGCATTACTCATAAACTTGCACACAAGTTACGATACTTTGATACAGTAGTGCTGTTGTTTAATTTGTGACTTCACTTCACACTCTTAATACCAGACGGCGTGGGCAGCGGAAATTATATCTCGACACACAATTTTAGAACGTTTTTCTTATAGACTTAGAAGGTAAACGAGCCAAACGCCCAAGTGCAACACAGACTTTATTACTGTTGCGTTGCCGCTTTTTAATGGAGTAGGATAGGCACTGACGGGGAAAGGGGGATGGGCCCCCAGATACTTCTATCACCGAACGAAACACGGCTTGAAACACTGAGCGTCGATAGTTTGAGAGGCCGAGCTGGCCCATTCGTGCAGTAAGCCCGCATGCCCGGATTTATTGCGGATTTTTTGTTATTCAGAAGCGGACTGCTGCACCGATAGACTAGCGAGAGTTTGATTAAATATCTATTACGTTTTGTTCACTTTTTTTGTTATAAAATCTTATATATTTTCTAAAATAAACAATCTACAATAATTGTATATATAAATTGTATATATGTATATAAAGCGGATGGATGTAGGAGTCGAGGACGACCTAGACACACATTTCATGACCAAATAGAACGTGTTCTGGAGGAAGGTGATGTTAGGAGCTTCAAAAATCGACGCGCGTGCATGAAAAGAGTTATGAAAGTCAACGAAGCTAGTGAGGTGTGTAAGAATCGTGCCCTATGGCGCTCCGTTCTCTCTGACTACCCCGCAAGGGATTTGGCGTAAAATTATGTATGTACAATAATTGGACATCATAGAATTGATTTCAAAACATATTTTGACACAAGAAATATTTATAGTAATAAATAAATAAAATATAGAAAATAGAAATGTATTCATCAAACTAAAGTACCATTTTCACGTCGAATTATTGTAGATTGGGAATCCGTAGATCTGCTTAGTCAAACAGAAAGATTGACTTAGCAGATATACAGTGTCAAAGTCTCTTTAGTCCGTTCGTATGCCATTGTTAATCACTCGCAAACTTGGCAATTTATTGAAAAATATATATTGAAATATCGCAAGCCTCCATTATACAGGAATCTACTATTGTGATGAGGTCATGCAAACTCGAGTCACGTACACCAACTGATCTTACTAAGGCTTGCTGGAAAAGAACAACCTTCGGAGTTTCCAACAATAACGATGCCACGATTGCCTTCATACGGAACTCCGTTCACGTAGTTCAGGCTGTTTTTTTTTGTTTCCATTCGTCACGTTTAAATTTTACATAGCACTGCGACTTCAGACATATTTTATTTTACGAGCTTGACAGGAAAAAAAGAACGGGTAGTGTGAACGGTGTTCTTTTTTCATAGAAAATTCAGCAGCAGACATATTATTGATGGATCTCGTAAAACTGGAAATTTTGCAATGCAAAACTGAAATGCTTACTCTCTTTTGCAAACTGAGATATTTATGTACCGTAAACCCTAATATGTAGTACATTTGTGAGATGTTATGAGTATATGAAAATACTTTTTTTTAAAGAAACATTTACAACTTAAGATATTTATTTTGTGAACATATAACAAATCAATTATGGTGATAAAACAATTAGGTGATGTATTGTAAATACAGAAATGCAGGCAAACACATCGTGTTGAATGTTTTTTTTGGAATTATGCACTAATTATGCCTTTGGTGTGGGACGCTACTTGCGTCGGCGCCCTTGTGCCATCGCATCTTACAAGCACGGTAGAGGTGGCTGGTGCTGCTGCTGCTTCAGCAGAAAATCTCAAGCGGCACAAATACAGAAACCTTGTAGGTGATTATATATTTGAGCCGTTTGGGGTTGAGACTTTGGGGACATGGAGTCCGAGTGCTCGTGCACTTTACAAAGATCTTGCAAAGAGGCTGATCGAAGCCTCTCGCGACCAGAGGGCTGGTCTATTCTTACACAGGCACAGATGATTAGCATTGCCATTCAGCGTGGCAATGCGGCCAGTCTTCGGGGCACGCTACCAGTAGACCGATATGAGGAGAAATTTGATTTTACCTAGTTTTTTAATTGTATGTATTGTAAATAATGTAATGAATTTATTTCTTCTTATTATTGCACTAAGTATCTTGTTTTAAGGGTTTTTTATTTTGATTTCAAGTCTACATGAATGATTTTCTTTCCGATTTGTATTAGGTATAGATAAAAGCTTAACAGTAGAATATAGTTGAAAGCCTAGTAGCGTGGGATTGGGTAGAAAATGATGACCTTTTTGGAAATGTTTGGGTGAAAGGTGAAGGAAACGAAAGAAAAAAAAATGTTTTCAAAAGTTTCTAAAAAGAAATCACATCACTAATCCTGATAAATATTTCTGTCTAAATTAGCCTACATTTAACTCTTCACGATGGCAGTAAATTGTCTTCACTAACTCATATCAAAGTAACATAATGTTGAAGAAGATTAGATAGTTGAGTAATTTAATGTTCATAGTAAATTAAGATTCATCTAATGTCGACTACATCAAATCTTGTTGACAAAGTTGAACAAACTTTGTTAATAATTGTCACAATAACTTTGGCTAACTACATTATCTTTTATTTCCCGCGAGAAGATGACAAGTAGGATAGGATGAGACGATGTATTTTATTTATTAAACGCTGTATTCTGATAGTACGAAATTTAATAATTTATTTGTTATATACCTATAAGTTTTTGTAATAAATTAGACAACATAACTTGACGTCTTTGTTACCCGAAGGTGTAGGCAGCGGCTGTCAAGCCTCGTCTCGCCCTTATGTTTACGTCCCAAATAGAATAGGTGGCGAACCCATTGCCATACCGGGTACAAAGTTTTTCAGTTATCGATATTTATCACACATAACTTTCTAAAACAAATTCGAAAAGTCATTCGTGTGAGCCAGTTTCAGGATTCGAATCGTCGACCTTTGAATTCAGAAGCGGGGTGCTTGACCACTGGACCACCAAGAGTTTTTCAGTGTTACAGAGTTACTGTGATAAATTAAATATTGAAATAAGCGTTTAACAGATATCTCATCTTCTTAGTGAAATTAATAACAAGTATATCATAGCAATAGCGATTATTTATAATAATATACATACATACACACATAATACATAATTTCACCCCAATTCCCTTGCGGGGTAGCGAGAGAAAACAGAGCGCCATAAAATAGGATTTGTACACGCCTCATTCGCTTCTTCGAATTTCGAGTAGAAACAAGCGTTAGACTTGCCATACACGTTCGTCGATTTTCAAAACTCCTGTAACAACACGTTAAATCTGGTCATGAAAAGTGTCTCGTGGCCATCCTCGACTCCTTCATCTACCCTCGTTTTCATGGTTTACGTTAAGTTATTCTTGCATCATCCATTATTTTCACACGTTTTCCTTTCTTTGAACATTTCTTTAGACTATTTATCAGTAAATGTTCATTTACACAACCTTAATAATCCGGAGGTGACGGATACGCGGCGGATATTATGTTATCTTGCGCCGGATATGGCTGCCGGCTGCTAACGCGATTACCTTGATAACATATTTTAGCGATAAAATTATTAACGCTTATCGTCACATGCCTAAAATATATTTTTTTTTTCAAGCATTTTTTTGTTACTTCACCTCCTTAGTACCCAAGTTGGAGACTTAAAGCCAAGAAACTATTATGCCTTGAGATTTTTTTTTTAATATTATTTAGTTTGGGATTTGGGTGTGTAAAGTTAGAAGCATAGTTCTGTGATGTTCTATGTTAGCCATAATAATAGTTTTCATCATCAGCCTGTTGCAGTCCACCGCTGGACATAGGCCTCTCCCAATGTGCGGCACAACATCCGATTCGCTGCCTTCCGCATCCAGTCTTATCCAGCAGCCTTTCTGAGGTCGTCTGACCATCGGGCTGGTGGGCGTCCTACGCTACGTTTACGAACACGCGATCTCCACTCTATGACCTTTTTACTCCATCTACCATCGGCCACTTTAGCGAGCTTATTCTACGAGCTAAGTCGGTTACCCCAGTTCTCTGGCGGATATACTCATTCCTGAGTTTATCTTTTAGACATACACCGAGGATAGCTCGCTCCATAGCTCGCTGAGCGACTTTAAATTTGTGGACTAGCCCCATCGCGAGTGTCCACGTTTCGGACCGTAGGTCATCACCGGTAAGACGCACTGATCAAAGACTTTGGTCTTCAAACATTGCGGTATAGGCGAGCTGAATAATGTTTTACCTATTTTTTTTTCTTCTGGGAATTGTTAATTACAATTTTAGACTATCTTCTCTCATGGAGGTTAACTGAATTTTATTTTACTTTATGTTAAAAATATAAAATCTATGTTCCTATTTATCTTATTTTGAACGACATTTTGAATTTCTGTTTTGGCAGAATCTGGTCATATACATGTTGGCATCGTGCCAGTATGGGCTGGCTGTGGCTTCATACTTTTGTTACAATATTTTTCAGACAGATATCAGCTGCTGTAACAAGAGGGATTTTGTTATATGAAAATGCTTCTCCGGAATATTATGAGGTTCATACAAATTTTGTTTTTTTTTTTTACATTTATTGACTACAGGGGAATAAATTATTGTAGAAAAAAAAGTATACAAAATAGTATTTGTTGTTTTGATTATGCGATGTTTTCATCATCACGTAGATTTTAGCTTTTTGATATTTTTCTATTAATTCAGAATGAATGCACGAAATTATGGTATTTGTTAAGTCTTATATATACACCCTCTATAACAAGTCACGTTTGTTAATGAATTATGTTTTATGCGTTGGTCAATTATTCATAATAATTTATACTGAAATTTTTCACGAAGCTTCTAGAATTTTTGCTGACAATATAATATATGTAGTATCTTCTAAAATATTATATTACTTTAATTTTCAATTTAATATAAATTCAATTCAAAATGATTTCCAATGATACCAGTATCTATAATATGTAAATAAATGCATGATTCAGAAAACATTATTGATGCGAAAAGGGGTGCGAATTACATTATTTTTGCTCAGAACATCGACGTAAAGTGATTCTTGCTGTGTTTCGCTTGGTGCGAGAGGTATTCGGTGACACAACTCTCCTTCTCAATCGACTTCCGCTACCTTCCGTATTCCATTCTAAATACCGTCAACGCAACTGTAACACAATATGTGTTCAGGTGTCCATGGGCGGCGTTAGTTGCTCACCATCTGGTGACACGCCTGCTCATTTGCTCCCTATATCATAAAAAAGGGGGCAAACAGGCAAAAGGGGCGTCGGTACTTGACGTACGGAAGCGATTAACGCCACCTATGACACAACATATACGCTAGGTTTTTTTAAGATTTCTAAGTCGTTTAGCTGAGATTACAAAAATAACTGCTTAAACTCGTCAAATAAGTTATTATTTATTAGGAGTATTTTAGGAAATTCCACCCACAAGGGGGGTTGCGGGGGTGTTAACAATGGAAAATTCCCATTTTTAACCTATAGCTGCTATCGACTTCAAATTTGTCGAAGATATTGCAGTATTAACATAGCGGGGCAGCAGTTATTACTTTTGATGCGAAACAGAGTTCGCTGGGTCAACTTGTCTATAATAAATAATACTGTAATTGTGTCTATATCTTACAAAATTAATGTGAATCCGAATATTTTCCGTTTCAGTTCCAATATTTATCTTTGATCTCTTATATAAATATTCTACTCGCTAAGCCAACAAAGGCTAGTGTTTCCCTAATAGAAGTATTATTTTACTGAGGGGTGGCTCCAATAATCATCCGTTCCAAGTAAATGGCTTTGATAAAAATAAAATACAATATTGCGTTGCAATGCGGATGTGTGAGTCGAGAACGATCTTCACAAACTTTCCATGACCAGATTGGACGAGTCCTTAAGGAAGTTGATACCTGGAGCCTTAAGAACCAACGAGGGTATATGACAAAAGTTATTAAAGTCAAAAAAGCTCTGTTTTCTCAGGGGGTTTGGCGTAAAGTTATTTATGCACATATGTAATATGTTGGTAAAAAAGATGTCTGAACAATTCAAGCTAAAGATACATTCATCCTTCTCCTTTACTTATAATTTTCTTTTATATCTCTTGGGAGATCCCAGAGTAAATGTGGAAAAGATAGACTTGTGTAATGTTGACTGTTTTTTTCGCGAAAAATGTATGTTTGTAAGAAAACATTGAGTTTTTTTTCTTACATGTCATTGTATAGTATGAAACAAAGTCGCTTTCCGCTGTCTGTCCCCTTATATGCTTAGATATTTGTAACTACGTAACGGATTTTGATGCCGTTTTTTTTAATAGATAGAGGTTGTCAACGGGGTTGATTTATATATATAATTTATGTATAATGTAGTAAAGAAAAAGTGTTAATACTCTAGATAAAATAACATAACATAACTTCACGCCTTTTGTTGCCCGAAAGAGTAGACAGCCGCTGTTAAGCCTCGTCTCACCGTTATGTTTACATCCCAAATGGAATAGGTGGCGAACCTATTGCCATACCAGGCACAAAGTTTTTCAGTCATCGATATTTATCACACATAACTTCCGAAAACAATTTTGAAAAGTCATTGATGTGAGCCGGTGTCTGGAATCGAACCCGGACCTCTGGATCAGAAGCTGTGTGCTCGACCACTGCGCCGTGACTATAGATTTAGGAGTTGAATTGTATACACTATAAAAATACTTATGATATAGTATACCCAATATAGAAACAGACTGCTAAAACGTGTTTTATGTTTTACAATGGCTTCGTGCGTCCAGGTCACTAAATTCTACGTCAGTATATTTCGATAAACCTTAAGTACTTTTTGTAATTTAATATGTACCTAGTTTTTATTTAAGATAAAATTATTATTTTAAATGATTTTATTACACACGTAGAATTATAGTTTCATTCATCCAGGTCAAAAAAGTACGTAGACCTTTAAATTAAGTAGGCTAAATGTTTTCTGTTGATATCAGTAAAATTACCGAGTCTGATAGTTAGACTTTAAGACTTAAATACTTTTAATTTAAAACGATATACAAATTAAAAAAATAACCTAGGACTAAAGAAATATAGTAGGTTCCATTTTATAGCGTCCACTAGAGAATAGTGCCACCACCTCTTCGGGTGAGTCTGGTAAGGGATGACTAAGATATTTGACTACATGCTGACCAGTTCTAATATCAGTCTCAAATGCCCAGCTGTGATACAGTCTTATTTTTAGGTCAAAAGTCTCGAGTTGGAATCCTGGCTACAATTACTTTCTGAAAGTTTAACACATTTGTTTCCGATCAATAGGTGCGCTAGCTATTATGTGTAGGACTAGAAAGAAATTCGACGTGTTGATGCATAAACTGCTCACACCTTGGAGAGTTAACAGCGTGAAGACTTTTTTTATTTCATATAGCTCGCAAATCAGTGGTGGTAACGCCTGGTGGTAAACCAACTCTGTAGTCTTCAATAAAACTACGTTTGGACTTGTCAAAACTTGGTGACAAACATTGGCTGAAATTCATAATTTATATTCAATTGACCACAAACGTAGCCTATATTGTAATGTGCAAACATAGCTGAATTTACTTTTTTTTTGTATGTGAGTAATGGCGAGTCCACACGCTCCAAACCGGTCTTAGAGGCGCCGCGCACTGCGGTATTCAATTGCGCGCATGCGTGGAAAACAAAACTCAAAAACCACCTTATAACTTATAGCATAAAACACACATTTGATTGACACTTAGAGAATTTTTCCATGGATAGAGTAACAAATAATTGTTGATAGAAAAATATGTTATGCTATTTCCATGTACAATTTCTGATGAGATGTTGGCAATAGTGCAGTGTTTTTTTTTTGTAAAACGTTAACTTTTTAATGTTAAATTATTACTGTTTGCGGGTTTTTTTAGTATTTATTTTAAAACTAGTTCACTAGATGACTTCGTGCGCTTAGTAAATATCTTCGCATTTTCCATTCGCAGTTTTATTTCAACTCCCCTATTTGTTTTTGGTATACATTTCCAAAATGTTATCACAACTAATTAAATTTATCCACTGTTTGGGTTGAGTTTATTTTGAGTAAAATAAAGTTGCTCATCACAATGAAAAACTTTTTTAAAAGCGTGCAATGATTGTGAAAAAATAGAAATAGACGCTATAATTTGTATATTCCATATAAAATAACAGCACTCCTGTCCCTACCCGAAGGTGTAGGCAGCAGCTGTTGAAGCTTCGCCTTACTGAATCGTTACGTTACGTCTCAAATGGAAATAGGTGGCGTAGATATTTATCACACATAACTTCCGAAAGCAATTCCGAGATATTATTGGTCTGAGTCAAACCGAATCAAACCCACGACTTCTGAATCATACGCGAGAATACAACTGGACCACCGAAACTATTCTGTATATTATATAGCTTTTCCCTATCATGTAATTATTTACGCATAACAACTGCGCTAAGTACCCACTCCGTCAATCTCATATTTCTCTTCGAGTATTTTTTTATTCAACCAGTTAGGATAAGTGAGTTTTAATGTTCTGGCAGCAAACCGATAATTTACTCTGGTGTGAGCACAAGGCTTCAATTGACTTGATAGTATATTATTATAACTGAATTTGTTGTGATTATATACTAAAATTATAAGTCTATTCAAATGACCAGCGAACTTTGTTTCACCTCAAAAGTAAATAGATAAAAATGGTCATTGTGTTTTATCTCTAAGAGATAGACATATGTCATTGCGGAATTTTTACTGACCTTTTGAAGGTGTATTATAATGTAGTGCATTGTTTTGATCTATCACTTAGAGTTCTGTCGAAAATTATCATTTTTTATTTGGTGCCGTATACATAAAATGTACATAAAAACCACCCTGTTGACACCCACTATCTATTAAAAAAAATCAAAATCTGTTGCGTAGATTCAAAGATTTTTATGAGGCATATAAGAGGACAGACAGCGGAAAGCGACTTTGTTTTTTACTATCTAATGATAAGCTTTAAAAAGGAATCAGGGAGTACAATATTTGACGCTATTTAAAAGATCTACAAACCCTAATATAAATTTGGTACTTCACAGTACTACCATTTTTGTATTAATTAAACTATTTTTGACCAAAATACATGGATATATTTTAAACTAAAGTAAAATGTTCTAACTAGAGTAAAGTTCAATCTCTGAACGAAGGACAACGAACTCATATATTTTATAAGCTATATATTAAAAGCTTAAAGTTTTACTACATAATGAAAGCTTCATGTAAATGACTCAAAGTTAAATTTTATGTTTATGTATTAATAGCGCCGTCGCCAAGCGAGTCAGTCAACGAGTCGTTTGGAATATAAAGATCATTTTCAATAGGACGCAATTTTACTTGTCGCCTTTTAACGACTATCTGTCTCACGTTAACGTGAATGGGGGTTCTTTTATGTCTTATACTGTTTTATTTTCTTTGCACTTGTTCGTTTTTCCATGCATTTTTACGTATGTATTTGCATAACATATCTGCACGTCTTTTTATCCGAAAATGTAGGCAGAGGCTGTTATTCGACTTGCCAGTCTGCCTCGTGGCGTGAGTGTCGTTTGCTAGGCAGACGACACTCTGGTGGTCGCCACGGGTCCCGACTTCGAGCGTACGCTCAGGTTCGCCGAGCTGGGGGTGGCAATCGTCGTCAGACGGATCCACGGGCTGGGCCTGGAGGTGGCCGCTGTGGTTCCACCGGCTCTCTCGGGGCCGGGAACTACTGGCCTCGTGGTTCCAGGTGGGTGACACGGCTGTGCCGGTGGGCAGGTACATGAAGTACCTTGGCCTCACCCTGGACTGCTGCTGGAGCTTCAAGGAGCACTTCGTGAGGATGGTCCCCCGAGCGCGACGGCTGGCAGGCGCGTTGCACCGCCTGCTGCCAAACCTCGGGGGACCGGGAGAAGGAGTTCTGTACGGGGCCTCCGTTTAGTTGCGAGACCTCGCGGGGGCCTCCCGCTTCAGGGCTCTGCTGAGGAGACTGGAGCGGATCATGGCCATACGGATCGTACGGGGCTACCGTACGATATCGTACGAGGCGGCGACGGTCCTCGCGCGTTCCCCGCAGCCGCGTACGATCTCGGCCGGGTAGGTGGGGACCCGGACGCGCGATATCACGAAGTGCGGAGGCGGGAGGCCTTCCGGCGGGTCCTGGGGGACTGACACGATGCGTTGGTCCTCCAGGGCTGTGCGCGTTAGCGCGCCGTCGGAGCAGTCCTGCCCCACCTCGAGGCCTGTGTGCTCCGTAAATGGGGCACTGTCACCTACAGGTTGACTGAGATACTCATGGGATTCCACTGATATAAATCCCCTGTTTTATCAGATATGGGGAATACTTGAAATTAATGTTATAAAATTTAGTGACTCGAAGACAAATACCGCAAAAGTTCTATCTATTGGGGATATATAAATACTATTCTATATCATATATCCCCGGTTTTCTCAAAGACAACCATCTTCTCGTCTCCCTTTTGACCTATTATGATAGCATGCATTTTAGGCTTCCCGTGAAGGTATTACGCACGTGGGGAATACCTGAAATTAACGTTATAAAATAATATATAATGTATATAAAATAATTCGAAAACAACTACTGCAAGTGTGTAAGCAATAATTTGGAACGTCTGTACGCATTTTTTACTTTCATTGTATTCTTCGCACAGAGGATTAACATTGCCATGCGTGGAAAAGCGGCCAGTGTTCTTGGCAATCTGTCAGAAAATAGATTTTAGCTAGTTTTTTAATTTTATATAATGTAAATTAGGTAATTTATTTATTTCTTCCTAATATTGTATTTAGTTAAGCTTGTTCAACATATTACAAGCGTCAACTACATGAATTTCAGTACATTGCATTAGTTTGCTCGTGAACTCACTTCCACAAATGTTGTGCGTGTCACACGCGTCGTATAATTATTTGTAAAACTATTTATGTTTGCCAAGTTAAAGGTATTAGGGAAAAATATCACATAAGTTGCTAAGGCGATTTCAAATGTAGTATGTTGATGCCAAGTTGAAACTTTCATGATATTTTATCGTCAAAATTTAAAATGAATTCAATTTTTACATCGCTTGAAACTTTTGTTAAAACGAAATGTTAGTAAACTAAAAGAGGGACTTTAAATGAAATAGTTCGTTAATATATAGAAGTTAAATATTCGTTTTACTGTTCAACATTTAATATATCAATCTCGCAAAGAAATTATCAAATAATTTGGAGCGTAGAAAAGAAATATACTTAAATATAAATAGTACTTAATTTTAACAGTGGTAGAGCTACGCAGTTCGCTCATGAAAGGGGCGACTCAACCGGTGTAATATATCTCTCAGAATATCGACGTAGAAATCATTTCGCATTTCACTCGGTGAAAGGTATCCGGAGGCCTTACTCCTTAACCTGTACCCTCTCGATCCCACTTCTGACCCTATCGCTATCCTATTTTAAAAGGCCAGCAATGCAACTGTAACACTATCTGTGCTGTAGGTGTCCATGGGCGTTGTTACTTGCTTACCTTCAGGAAAAACGCTGGCTTGTTTGCCTTATCCCATAAAAAAACCTGCAACCTATGAAAAGAAATACTATAAAAGAAAAAAATCGAGGTCTTTCGCGACCAGAGGACTAGTTTATTTGTCGCACAGAGGATTAGAATTGCCATTCAACATGGCAATGCGGCCAGTCTTCTAGACACGCTGCCAGTAGACCGAGATGCGGAGAAAATTTGTCTTTTAATTGTATATATTGTAATTAATGTAATGTGTCTTTATGTATTATCCTTATTTACTGAAATCTTATTTATAAACGTGAAGTTAAATTACCTAGTTAACGTTAGTCAAATTTGAAAAAAATAGCTAATGTTTGAACAAAGAGTTAATTTGAAATGAAATACGCACAAGGAGTTCTTTGTTTGTTTGATGAAATGAAATCTTTCATTGCACTATTTGGGAAGGTCAAAGCCAATAAGTTGTAATTGTGTAAAAAAAAACCGTACGTGGAGTCCCTCCGCGCGAAAGAAGTGTAACTTCATATTATTGTAAAAAAAATTTGCATTTACTCCTGGGACCTCTTAAACCAGTGGAAGTGCTTGCCTCATCGTCTCGTCCGTAAAAATGTATTTATCTAAATAACTAGCTGACCCTGCGATCTTCGTACCCACTAAAAGTATATTCTTTCTTTTTTAATACTTATTCTACAATTCGAGAACTGCATATTAGAAAAGAAATAACAATCCTACAATAATTTTATTGTTTGACTTAATATTATTATATCAAACTATAAAAAACACACATAACATTATATTTTATTCTATTTTGCCATTTTTTTGTTTGAGTAATAATAATAATAATATTCATCATCCCTGTTTATGGACCAACCTCGTATTTCAAGAAATATTAAAAAAAAATTAGCAAAATCGGTTCAGTTTTTCTCGAGTTTTGTACTTACTAACACATTCAGTTACTTATTTGCAGAGATGTACAAAATGGATTTAAAAAAGCATTTAAATACGAAATACTTTTCAGATTTACTATTTCAAGTGCAAAATACTAACGCAAACGCAAACGAGCAGGCATGTCACCTGATGGTAAGAAACCAACGCCGCCCATGGACACAAGCAACACATATAGTGTTACTGTTGCGTTGCCGACCTTAAGGGATAGGGGAAAGGAAAGGATGGGGAAAGGGGGGTGGGCCTCCGGGTACCTCTCTCACCGAACGAAACGCGACATGAGCCACTTTACGTTGGTCTTCTGAGAGGTCGTGGTATTTCACGATACGGTACGGGGCTATGCGGTACGGCGGATGCCATATATACTGGCCACCCGCGGATTTCTCGGGAAAACGTCGATCCGTACCGGAATAAACTGTGTCTACAATCGAAACTCTGCCCAGTCAGATTTCGGACTAAGGGCGACTTAACTTAGCTAATTCCAGCCTAAGAAGACACAGGTCTGCGCGTTTCCCGCTGAAAATGTACACTTTGTTGCCTCCCTTTTTTGAGGGCACTCGGTTACCCGCCTTAACCGATATCGGAATTTTTGGGGTCGACTTGTCCAGTTTCGCGGTTATCTGGAGGGCAAAGCGAAATTGGCTTAGAAAAAAGACGGTATTTCACGTCACGTCACAAACGAGCCTATTCCCACCTTAAAGGCCTGCAACGCTGATGTGATAACCCTGGTGTTGCAGATGTCCATGAGCGTAGTAGTAGTCGCTTTCCATAGGGTGACCCGCAAGCTCCTTTGCCTCCTTATATCATTAAAAAAAACAATTACGATCAAATAAGCGAGTGAGGCGTGCAAGAGTCGTGCTTTATGTGCTCTGTTCTCTCTGCCTACTTCGCAATCGATTTGGCGTGAGGTTATGTATGTATGTATAACTTTCAAAAATCATTTCGAAAAGTCATTAGTGTGAGCCAGGATTTGAACCCACAACAACTTCTTGATTCAAAAGCGGTGTGCTCGACCACTGGACCACCTAGTAAATTTTACCTATAAAATTATAATAACCTATAAAAACTTTAAAATTTTAATACATACGATAAATAACAGTGGTAGAGCCAAGCAGTTCGCTGCATTAATGGGCCGGCTCGACCGGTGAAATACCACGACCTCTCAGAAGACCGACGTAAAGTGGCTCATGCCGCGTTTCGTTCGGTGGGAGAGGTACCCGGAGGCCCACCCCCCTTCCCCATCCTTTCCTATCCCCAATCCCTTAAAGGTCGGCAACGCAACAGTAACACTAAATGTGTTGCTGGTGTCCATGGGCGGCGTTGGTTCCTTACCATCAGGTGACACGCCAGCTCGTTTGCCCTCCTGTTCCATAAAACAAAAACATACTAAAATTGTACTTACAAAAAGAAATGGCATGAATTTGGCTGAAATTAATCAGAAAGTATTTTGTATTTTGAAATGACTATTCAAAATACCTCTCGAGAGGTATTTCAAATAAAATAACTTTAACAAAATGCTTTCAACAAAAAGGTATTTAAATACAAAATAGGTATTTTGTGTTTGTATTTTAAATAGAAGTATTTCAAATAAGTCACATCTCTGCTTATTTGTACATTGTAGATGTATGTGAATGCGTCAATATATATTTTCAAATTAAAAAACAATCAAATAAATCTTCAAGACACGTACCTTGGCATTGTAACTATAAATCCGTCGCATTATCTCTTGGATTGTTATCACTCATTATTTATAAATCTTATCCACTAAATTCGAAAATAAAATCACTCCACTATTAAATTATAAGTATTAAATTAAATTAAAAAAAAACAATTAAGCGATGATATAAATATTATAAACACGTAAACAAACTAATTACACACTGCTAACTTCGCTTCGCGAAAAATCACAAAAAACAATATTTTTGAGTGATATTGACTCACTCTATCTCTTTCCTCTTCTCTCTCTTTCCTCTTCTCTAACCTTTATCATTCTTTCTCTTTTCCTCTCGTTTTGTAATGTTCTGCTGTCAAAAGAAACAACTAACATTTTTTTTGCAAATTGAATTACATACATATTTGGAAACATCTGACTTATCAAATATTTTTTATGATAATCATTATTGTTTTTTGGTGTCTAGGTGCTTTTCTATGTGTTTTAAGTAAATGTTTAGAAAAGAAAATTAGATAAAAAGTATTAATAGCAAGGACATCTATTGGAAACTAGTGGTACTACAACGAAGCGAGTGAAGTATCTATTAAAAATCCGAGTGCTGTGGAATTATCATCAAAACAGTGACTATATAACTTGAAAATTACTATAACCTCATAATTATAAATGTAGTGTATTTCGCCGATGTCCATATTAGATTTTAGTAATATATTCACATAAATATCAACATGTAATTATGTATAATAAATCAATTACCTAAAAAGATAAACGGCTATAGTTAACTACAGTTGCCGCTAGATAGCGCCCTGCGTCAATATTTGAAACTTTATTATTGAACAAAATAATGTTCGTTCTTAATTCGGCGAATATAAATTATTCGCCGGTTTAAAGTCGAAAGGATTTTTTGTTTTTAATGACTTTAGCTATAATGTAATCATAAATATTTTCACAATATAATAACTTTTATCATCTTAGTGGTTGGTGCTGCGGCAGTGGCAGCATCTAGCAGCGGATGGTGGTACTATTCCACTAATAATTTATACCTATCAATTATGCGCTAATAGTACCACTATGCGCTACTAGATGTCTATATACTGCGAATAATCAGGCTTAAGCAATTTGCTTCGTGGATTTATATATAGACCGGTTCAGTTTCGCCTTTAGTTTAAATATATAATATATATAGCGGCCGCAAGGGGGCGTTAAAAGCGTTAAATGGTTGCACGAGCCATTAGAAGTTACACTTCAAAAAAAGCTCGATGACATCATTATATATTGCTTTTGTGTCTTCACATATTTACTATTATTTGTAGTTTCCTGACGTCTAAGTAAAGAAGCCTTGCCTTCTTATCCTGGCTTTTTTAAAGTTAAAGCACAAGAAATATTGATAATTGATAATAATTTGTCTAAAGCGCAACTGAGGGTGCCTTAACTTTCAGATAACAAAATTCGTGAAGTACAAAACCAAATTCAATCTCAACAGACAAATGTTCACTATTTAGATCACAGGTGGTCTTTTTGTCTACTTTTACTTATTTTAATCTCTCAGTAATAATAGCTTTATGTTATAATATCTTTTATATACGAAATTTGTGGCATAACAATTATGTTTGTTTATATTTTCACCTTTTTTTATTCCACTCCTAAGCATCATAGCGTGATGAGTCCTAGGTTTTCTAGACAATGTTTACAAAATTTACTAAATGTTATCAGTTAAATATCTAAAAAACTATACATCAAAGCAAGTTATAAATAGATATTAGTGAACGACATGAAATATATATATTTATATAGATATACCAAATATATAGACCATATATATATATATATATGTGGTAATTGGTACTTTTTAAGAATCGCATTATGACCACCCTAATAATTTTTATGCCATGGCAACTATGATTAAAAATGGTGGTTATTATCTCGAAGCTTGTACGACGTTTGAACCAGTGTTATAATAAAGATTTAAAAATAATATTCAGTTTGTTTTCAACTTGCCAACCCCACATATATATACATATACTTAGTCTGGCCATAAATACTGTTACAACTAAAAATAAAAAAATATTACATTTGAATTTGGAATCTGTCATTTTTATACGATTGTTCATTGTATTTTCTCGTTTTGGCGCCAATACATTGTACAATATTTTGCGATATTAAAATGGAGTGGGGTGATAAAGAGAACCGAATCGCTGTGATTGCATTACACAAAGTAGGTATGGAGACAAATGCAATTTTTAAAACTCTCCATACACTTGGTATTAGTCAAATGTTTGTGTACCGGGCTATTAATAGGTACAATGAGACCTCCTCTGTTTGTGACAGAAAAAGACCTGGCCGTCCACGTAGTGTTCGTACGATAAAGGTGGTCAAAGCATTAAGGGAAAGAATTCGAAGTAATCCTGTCCGCAAGCAAAAGATTTTATCTCGGGAGATGAAGATAGCACCTAGATAATGTCGCGTATTTTAAAAGATGACTTAGGACTTGCAGCCTATAAGAGGCGCACTGGTCATTTATTAACTGATAATTTAAAAAAGAATAGGGTGTTAAAATCTAAACAACTACTGAAGTGGTACGCAAAGGGAGTCCACAGAAAAAAATATTGTTTACGGATGAAAAAGTTTTTACAATTGAGCAACATTTTAACAAACAAAGTGACCGTATTTATGCTCAAAGCTCTAAGGAAGCTTCCCAATTAGTTAACAGAGTGCAACGTGGGCATTATCCGACTTCTGTGATGGTTTGGTGGGGTGTTAGCTACGAAGGAGTGACTGAGCCATATTTTGGTGAAAAAGGTATCAAAACATCGGCACAAGTGTATCAAGATGCCATTCTTGAAAAGGTGGTCAAGCCCCTTAATAACAATATGTTCAATAACGAAGTATGGTCCTTTCAGAAAGACTCGGCACCGGGTCATAAAGCTCGGTCCACGCAATCTTGGTTGGAAGCGAACGTTTCGGACTTCATTAGAGCTGAAGACTGGCCGTCGTCTGGTCCCGATCTTAATCCACTGGATTATGATTTGTGGTCAGTTTTAGAGAGTACGGCTTGCTCTAAACGTCATAATAATTTAGAGTCCCTAAAACAGTCCATACGATTGGCTGTGAAGAATTTTCCCATGGAAAGAGTGCGTGTTCTTTTGATAACTGGCCTCAACGTTTAAAGGCCTGTATTGCAGCCAATGAAGACCACTTCGTATAAGCTTTTTATATTTCATATCGTTTTATATTTATATACAGGGTGGAATCCACTCATATGTAATAATTGATACCAGATGTAGATCATAATTTCAGTAAACGTTGTACAAAATATTAAGACGATCGGTACAGTAATTAGGTCAATAACGACAGTTTTCATTTTCATGTAATTGAACACTCCCTATAAATGTATGAACTGGAATAAACTCTTCTCAGCTGTTCGTCCTGTCAAGGCCGCTTCGACTTTGTCATAAACGAAAATCATTCACAAAGAAGCCGACGTGTGCGCATAAGGCGGGCGCGGGTTGAAGTGCGTGGCCCCCCCGCTTGAAGTACGGGGGGGGTTTTGAAATTAGAGGCACGAAACAATTATCGTCCGTCTCACCTTAGAAATTAATAAAAAATACTGAAGTAGTTTTATGTGTTGGGATTTTCATTCAATTTATAATTAATGGAATTTATAGCTTTAGTTACGACATTTTATTTTCAGAAATATTATAACTGTAATCATTTTAAAGAATTGACTAAATATCTAAGTAAAGTACAAAACTTTAAAAGCTTACATTTATTTGTTGTTATGATATTTCTGAACAAAGGAGAACAGTTTAAAAAATTGTATTTATGACAATGTTATTTAAGGAAATATCCCCTGGACAAATCAAATCTAAATAGACAGTAGGTAGGTACCTTAGTTTAATAAGTACATAGTAGAATAAGATCGTGAAAAAACCCTTTATTATCATTTCTTTTATGATACAACTTTTAAAATCGGAATAACACAAATATTCTTATTCTAATGTAATTATAATTTTTCTAAAGCGCATTGACATAAATGTGGTCGTTTACCCTATTTACCTATGATTTTCGACAGATTTTTTATTTCCAATAATTTTGCTTTTAGTTGACCGCCTGTTCCGCTTTGTGTGTGACGTATCGCCTGCAAATTACTCTTTTCGAATTTGTATTATTTGTTAGTCTAAGTTATTTTATTGTTTTTTTTTTTATTAACACTTAGTTATTTGAGTTTTGTGTGTGTTATAATGTTATTTATAGTAAAACACTTTTGTGCAACTTTTATAAAATGCCACGACATTTTTATACCGCTAGTGAATATAAGGACATGGTACTTATGTATGGTGAGTGTGGGATTGATTTCTTTTTGTGGAGGTTCATTAAAAATGAAGTTTACTCCCAAGTTTTCAATAGTGCAGTCGAATTGCGGAACCGTATAGTCATCGCCTTTGACAAATTAATAGCCATGGCCTCCGATCCCGCACGGAATCTATTTAATAAAATTCGCAGAAACATAATGCGACGATGTACGCTATGTATTGCTGCTCGTGGTGGACATTTTGAAAACTTGAAGATTTAATTTTGTGCCTACATAATCCGCTTTAACGGAATTTAGTTAGTTCAGTGTAGTTAACATTAATTCATGTTAACAATAGACGTAGGTACCTATTCGTAAAATGACAAATTACTATCAACTAGTGACAGTGAAATTTGATAGTCAAAAGAAAAGTCAGTGCCACACGCACACGTTGCCACACCGTCAGAGGTACGTTCTCTATACGGGTGATTTAGTTTTGATGCATTTTAATGCGATTTAGTTTGTTTGAAATTTGTATTTTTTTTAAATTCGCCCAGGAGTTAAAATGTTATTTTTAAGAGACTCCTATGGACTAGTACTACGTCTGATTTCGTTTATATCATAAGAGTAAAATCCATATTGTATTTAAGTAACACACTGTAATAGTAATAAATGTTATTTTTTAAATTTTTATTTTTTAAATAAAAATTTTTTTCTTTGTTACAATATTTATGGCATGACTAAGTATTTATTTTAAGGGAAACTATTCAAACAGAAATATTCACAAATATTTTAAATAAATTTCAAGATTTCTTACTTATCTTTCACGGGGTGAATATTCCTTCAAAATTAAATTTACTATGAGCAGCTTTGAAACTATTACTGACTATTTAGTTATTTCAAACATAACTCGTTAGGTTAAAACTTATCTTTATGTATACTTTTGTTTAATTTTATTATTTTAATGTTCATTCTAATATTTTTATTTGAAGTAATGACATAGCTGTTTCGTATATTGTTTTACTGCATTAGAGAATTTTTAATATAAATGTATATTTTGATGGGATTTTAGCTAACATGGTAGGTAGGTACCTACACTGCGGATCTCAAAAGAAGAGTGGCCTTAGTAAAAAGTGTAAATGGAGCATTGCGCAGATATCTGGGCACAAATTATCATAACAGAAAAGACCAGTTGTCTATTCAGAACTCCCAACGCTAACTTATGGAAGCGAGAGTTGGAGTATGGCAGTGTGCATGAAAGTAGGATAATCATGGTCGAAATGAGGGCACTGCGCAAAATTTACGGAGTGAATCGCTGACTGCGTCGAAAACAAGGTTACTTACAACCGTAAGGAAGGAAATAGGATAAGAAATGGATGCCTGTAAAAGTAAGAAAGCCCTTTCTTACTTCTACACAGACTTACTTCTGCATGCTTCGTTTGTTCGGACATGTAGAAAAATGTATAATGAAAAATTGAGTAAGTAGATATACTATGCAAAAGCGATTGGATGTAGGAGTCGAGGATGGCCACGATACGCTTTCTATGATCAAATAAATCGAGTCCTAGAGGAAAGTTACGTCAGGAGCCTTAACAATCGACGAGCGTATATGACAAGAGTAATTAAAGTCAAAGATGCGACTAATGTGTTTAATAATGGCGCCTTATGGCGCTCTGTGCCTAAAGAACTGGTGTGAAGTTATGTATTGAATATCAGCTATTCTTTAATGGAATTTTAATGAAATTATCACAATATGAGCCGGATCAACCAGTTCGGCCACTTAGAAAGTTGACACAAAATGTCTCATACGAGATTTAAATCAATGAGAGAGCTTTACGGAAGTCCACCTCTGTCCCTTTTCTATTTTCCATACCGGTGTGGCAGTGGGCGATCCATCGCAAACAAAAAAACTTGTGTGAAATAAACTATGTATTATGTACTTTGTCGTGACTTAAGCCCGAATCTATCACCCCTTTAACTGTGGACTTATCAGAACTAACAATCATGAAAATTAAAATTTAACGAATTCACTACAAAACTATTGTAACGAAAGCCATTGCGTGCTATTTTGTTATCGGTTGGTAAAATACAAAGTAACACTCGGTATGTATTTAATAAATTACAAATAATTATTTTAAATAATATCATTATCACGGAAGTCCGGTCAAATAGGGTATGACCTTTTCATATCGGAAAAAAAAATATTAACAGTAAACGTATATGAAAAAGCAAAAAACCGAATCACCTTTTTTGAGACTCCCTCAAAAATCACTAATTTCTAATGGTCGTATTGGCTTAAAAACTGTAACTTGGCTAAAACCACTAACTTACAACGAAACACAGAAAATATTCACGCTACTTATTTAAAAATATTATTACGTTTTAACAAATTAAGCACTTCACCTGAGAAGGGGCCAATAACCGGAAAACATGAAACATAACTTCACGCCTTTTTCAACCTGAAAGTGTAAGCAGCGGCTGTTAAACCTCGGCTCCGTGTTATGTTTACGTCCGTTATTGAATAACGGAAAAAAACATCAAATTTAATATTAAATATAGATTGTAAAAAAATCTAAATAATTAATGGAACTAAAACTGTTATTTAAGGGTTATCATTACATAGTATAAATCAAAGTCGCTGTGCTCTGTCTATCCACTTGTACGCTTAGATCTTTGAAAATAGTCATCGGATTTTGATACGGTTTCTTCTAATAGATAGAGGGTGTAAACGGAGTGTTTTCTTTAATTCATGTATAGACTAGTAAATCAAAAGATAATTTTCGATATTTAACACTTTGATTGTAAACGCAGTAAGACTTTTCATGCAGGGTTTTTTTTTATGGGATAGGAGGGCAAACGAGCAGGCGTGTCACCTGATGGTAAGCAACTAACGCCGCCCATGGACTCCAGCAGCACATATAGTGTTACTGTTGCGTTGCCGACCTTTAAGGGAAGGGGATAGGAAAGGATGGGGAAGGGGGTGGGCCTCCGGGTACCTCTCTCACCGAACGAAACGTGGCATGGGCCACTTTACGTCGGTCTTCTGAGAGGTCGTGGTATTTCACCGGTGGAGCCGGCCCATTTATACAGTAAACTGCTTGGCTCTACCACTGTTACGATGATTTTTAGTGGGAAATAAAAAGCTTTTTTTAAATTCTTTTATATCTAAGTTTTTTGCCACTAAGTTATTTCACAAATTGTTAACACCTACCGTATAGTCATTAGCATATCACCCCCAGTCGCACTTCTGATTCGAAAGTGCGATCCCGAACCCACTAGGCTTTACCGTTGAAGAAATAATAATTTAGCATTAGAACTAAATAATTACTATTTCCTATTCCATAACATAACATAACTTTACACCTTTTCCTACCTGGAGCTATACCTCCGGGTAGAAAAAGGCTGCCTATGGGCAGCAGCTGTTAAGCCTCAATTCGCCGTTATATTTACGTCCCGAATGGAATAGGTGGCCAGACTTTTGCCATATCGGGCACAAAGTGTTCAGTCATCGTTATTTATCACACTTAACTTCCGAAAATAATTTCGAAAAGTCATTGGTGCGAGCCAGGATTCGAACCCGCGGCGACTTCTTGATTCAGAAGCGGAGTGCTTGACCACTGGACCATCGAGACAATAATTCTATTCCATAATATCGAATAATATATTTAAAGTTTAACAAGCGATAGTAAGCGACAGTAATGTTCTGGAACACTTACGACGGGTCACGTTGGTACGGTTGTGATTCAAGCACTAAAATTTTATAGTCTTACATAAATCTTAGTAAACATTTTAACGATGTCATCTAAATATCGCATATATTATTCATATTCAGGAATCAATGACAAATCAGAATAATAATTTGTTTTATGATATACAAAGTGACCTTGCGAACTTTGTTTCGCTTCAGAAGCAAAGTGAGTAAATTTTGGATTTTATTAATTTCAAAGCACGACGTCATCGCTACGTCCCTACATTTTAAATCTGTATTTTTTATGCTAGAAGGGGGCAACCAAGCTTGCGGATCACCTGATGGAAAGTGACTGCCGCCACCCATGGACATTTACAACACCAAGGGCATCACATCAGCGTTTAAAATGGGAATAGGCTCGTTTCTTGAAGGTTCCTAGGTCGTAGGTGTCCGGAAATCAAACTTTAAGAAATATAGTGATATTCACAACCTTAACACCCGGAACAAGGATGATCTACAACCACCAGTTTCCGTAAATTTAGTAAATCTTATAAAGGGTAATGTATACGCTTCTACAACAAACTTCCCAAGGAAATCCGTAAATTGCCTCAGATAAGTATAAAAAATCTATTAAACTCGAATTGTGTAGAGATGGTTACTATACAATCGTGAGTTTCCTTAAAGACCACTCAGAGTGGACATGAACGACTCCTCATAAAAAATTGAAATGTTCAATTCCTCAGTGGCTCGTGGAGGTAGTTGCAACTCTATACTCAGGTCAATGTAGTTTCAATTAATTCTATTATGACCAAATATAACGTGTTCTGGAGGAAGGTGATGTTAGGAGCCTCAAAAATCTACGCACGTGCGTAAAAAGAGTTATGAAAGTCAACGAAGCGAGTGAGGTGTTTAAGATTCGTGCCATAAAGCGCTATATTCTCTCTGCCTACCCCGCAAGGGATTTGACGTGATGTTATGTATAGATGTTTATTAATTATATTATTTTTTTCTACTACTTATGACTTTAGCCAGCTGCTTTACCCTTCGATAGTTACTGTGTATTAATGTTAATAATAATAGTTTATAAAGACTTGGTTTGAAAAGAGTATTTGGCATATTATTAGTTTCTTGCACGTTTCTTCTTATGACTCTTCTTTTACGCGAGGAAATGCTTTATGCACACCCCTCGCCTGGGAACGGCAGGGGGTAGTGTGGGACTCCCAAAACAGTAAACTGCAATCCGATCCTAGGGTTACCCACTAAAACCTCGCGGCGGCCTTCCTCCGGCGTTGAGATGGTCCAGGATACGGTTAACCCTTCTGGTCCATCCCGCCGTCGCCCCCCCTCTGCCACGAGGGGGTGCTCATCCTCGGGGAGCCTCGGCGAGGCTCCAACGGGCGGGGCGGCTCCGACCGCGCGCTAAAGAGGCGCGCGGCCGGTGGCAACCCCGACGACACTCCGCGGCCGCACCGGTGGGTCATTTTTCCCGGGCCGAGACCCGGGTGCACCCGCGGGGTGTGCGCCCTCGCGGTCCGTCGGTGGCGGCGATCACTGAGCTCGCCGCCGCCGCCTTCGAGCGGGATCGGCTCTCTCCCGATCCCGCCCGCCAGCATTGCCGCGACCAATGCCGGCGGGGACGAGTCTCGCCCGATCCCGTCGACCAGGACTCGGCGCTCGGCCGCCCAGGCCGGGCAGACTTCCAGCGTGTGCTGGGCCGAGTCCAGGTCGGATGCGCAATGGTGGCATCTTGACTCAGATACACACCGACTCAGATACTCACCGAAGCACCCGTGCCCGGTGAGTATCTCAGATACTCAACCTGTTGGTGACAGTGCCTCATTTACGGAGCACCCAGGCCTCGAAGTGGGGCAGGACGGCACCGACGGCGCGCTGACGCGCACAGCCCTGGAGGATCAGCGCGTCGCGCCATGTCCCCAGGACTCGCCGGAAGGCCTCCCGCCTCCGCACTTCGTATCCTCGCACGTCCAGGTCCCCCCCTCCCCGGCCGAGATCGTACGCGGCTGCGTACATCTCGGCCAGGATGATGAAGGGGGGGGGGGGGGGGGAACGCGCGAGGACCGTCGCCGCCTCGTACGGTAGCCCCGTCCGTTCCGTATGGCCATGAGCCGCTGCACGCTCCTCAGCAGAGCCCTGGAGCGGGAGGTCCACGCGAGGTCTCGTGACCAAACAGGGCCACGGACCCTTGATTGCGTCCATGTGTGTTAATTCCACGGAGGCACTTTCCTCTAGCGCTCGTGTTTTTTTTATGGTGTAATAAAATAGGTGTGTTGTAAGTTTTGTAAAATTGTATTGGCTACCGATGATGGGATGTGTTGCTATGATTTAAGCCAGATAAAGTATTTTTTTTAATTATATTCCAATGTATGAAAAACAATCTCCGCGGCACATAAGTAGTACACAAACTTGTTGTTCATCAGTTTTATTACCAAATGTACTTATCAAAATAAAGTGGATTGATATTATTGTTAAGAATCTACAGTTAAGGCATACATTATCTTATGAATAAATCATTCATTCTATGAAATTCTTGACAAAGTATGACGAAGCTTAAATACCATGACGGAAACCTTACAAGTCAAAAGCCTGCTTATTCATTATACAAACCCATGAATTCCAGTAACAAAAGATAAGGATCGTTCTGGTTTTATTTGTCGCCATCATTTTTAAGGTTAAACTCCTACTTAGAATTATAGCCCTGCCTTGTAGCTATAAAATAAAACGACAGAGATGTGACAAAATTATTTTAGAAGAGATATTTTTTTTACGTAAACGGGACTTTATACTACATAAATAGAGATATTTATTTTGTATGAATACATTATCAATACAGCTTTACAACTTAAAAATTCAATGTCAATCCATAAAATATAGTAGGTATAGCTTGAAGTTATGTATGTACATATCTATGTTCATGTATAAATAATCTATGTACCTATACCTACCCCTTGTGTCAATAATGTAACATTGATTCGGTGCTATAATTTATAAAGTGAGAATTTATTCAATCATTGTTCTTTGACTTCGTCTTTAAATGTATATTCCTCATATCACAACAAGTAATACGCGATACAATGAAAAATATAGAAAATAGAACTAAGCTCGATCCCAGAAGATTTAATTATAAATTATAATTGAGTATGTCTTTTGTGTTGGTATAAAAATATATTTACCAAAAACATCAACAAAGAACAGGCCCTTAAAAAGCTCACTTGTCCAAAAACTTGTAGTTGAATTATTATAGATTTCCAAATATTTGATTTAATTTATGTGTTTATTTCCATCTTTTAAATGTCCAATAGCTTTACCTTGGCTTTTCTTAGTCTCGGTGGTCTATTGGTCGAGCGCACGGCTTCTGATTCAGAGGTCCGGGTTCGAATCCTGACACTGGCTCACACCAATGACTTTTCGAAAGTTAAGTGTGATAAATATCGATGACTGAACACGTTGTGCCCGGTATGGCAATAGGTTCGCCACCTATTACATTTGGGACGTAAACATAACGGCGAGACGAGGCTTAACAGCCGCTGCCTACACATTCGGGTAACAAAGGCGTGAAGTTATGTTATGTTTGTTGGTTTTTATTCGTCAATTTCTTATAAGTCTGAGTTTTATTTATTGTGAAAATATGTCAGGGAACATTGTTACAAGTGTAATAGATTTAGACACCAGTTACAATAGGACATAAAAAGTTGAAGCGTGACAGCCGCAGCCTACACCAGGAATGAAGATATTAAAAAAAGAATTTGATGATGAGATGTTTTTTTTTATGATATAGGCGGGCAAAACAGTAGACGTGTCACCTGATGGTAAGTGACGAATGGCGCCTACGAACACCTACAATACATAATGTATTAATAGGGATAGGTAAGGATAGAAGGGGTGTGGGTATTCCTTCGAACTTACTTCTGAGAGGTCGTGGTATTTCACCGGTCGAGCCGACCCATTCATGCAGCGTACTGCTTGGCTCTACCACTGTTAAGATGAACTTTGATTATTTACAGGTACTACATTGGCATGTGACGGAGATGCTGTGAGCGGCATGCGAGGCGAGCGCTCTGGGCGGGCGGGGGCCTCGCTCGCCGCAATAGCGACACTCTTACTGTTCAGCTTCCCTCAATTTATCACTGCTGAGGTCACGACACCTGGTAACTTTATACGACTATATTTTTTTGTATATCTTTTACTCATCATAAGCTAGAGTAGGCTAGCAGGGCCCCATATATTTCCGTTGTTAATGTAAGTTTGAGAGCCACAGAAAAAACTGCTGACGTGGCTAGTGACTATATTTTTTTCTTTGAAAATAATAACTTAATAGTAAAGTTTTTTTTAAAGTTTCTATTTGACAAAATATTCAATGCAATAGAGAATTATCCTAATTATATACGATTACAGAATACAGAGTGAACATTTGTTAAAAATCATGTGAACTTAATGAGATCCTATTACAAAAAAAAAAATAGTATTCTCAATAAAGCTTTAAATTAACTGACCAATTATTAAAATTACTAAAATTTTATGAATATAACTGCTCATACTTGATGGTTATATTTTTCTAATAATTGTTAATAATATTATACGATAATAATAATATTATCCTGGACACGATATACATAGCGCCCTCTAGTTCTAAACCAAAGAACTAAATGCTTGTGCTATGGATACTAGATAACAGATCCAAATACATGCACACGTTTTTTTTTGTAAATACATACTTGTAAAAACACGCAGACGCCATACAAACATTCATGCATGTCATAAATATTTGTACTCAGCTGGGGATCGAACCCACCAACCTCGATTCTGCAGTCGGTACCATTACCAATGCACCACGAGGATCGTCGTACATTACTTTAACATATGCTAATAGCATTTAAATTGCTATATTATTATGCTCACCTGACGCCACTAGGTATGATCAATAAACTTTAGGTGCAATGAACCGCAATGCAGTCGCTGAACGCAACAATTGCCCTCGATCACGACTCTAATATATAATAAACTTAATAATTTCTGCATTCCTTTCAACTTTTGCACGATACAACATGTTTTAGTTTTATAAAGTTATGCTAAAACATTTTCAAAAAAATAATAAAATATTTCTCATTGTCAATTTCTTGTCATTACATGTCTTAATATATGATATGTATTCAATCAAATGAAATCTAAAAAAAATACATTTAATATGAGTAAAACCATTTTAGTACCAGTATTCGCACTATAGAATTGAATCTAAGACCCAGAGGTCACATAAAATTAAACCGGAACTTTAATAATAAGATTGAAATATATATCAGTATATAACCAATACACAAATTATACATACTATAAGTTTTACTATAAGTTAAAAGACACGTAATTATTAAAAACTCTTGATTCATGAAAAAAAGAAGTTTCTAAGTCTATTTGCTTCTTGATCAAAACAACTTTTAGGATTATATCGCGTTTATTTCTTACTTATTTATATTTATTTCCAGACGTTTCGAACTCTTTACAGCGATCATTTTCACGAGTGATGAACAAAAAGATGGTAGTCGTTCAAAAGCTATTTTCATTGATAATAGAGAGCACCCACTTTTTGGAAATAAAAATCAAAAAGTTGATGTTAAAAATATGATTTTTACTATTGATAACCCACATCAGACCATGAAAACAAAAGTTAAATATTTATTTATAAGATGTATTCATATTTTTGTTTGTAAAGATCCTTTGTTGTATGACTTAATAAGTAAAAGTTGTTATTATTAAGTTATTAGAATATTACCTTATAAGTTGGTTGAGATCAAAGTATAACTATTATTAAATATTGATTGATTTTAAATTAAAAGGGGGGGTAAGTATTTGTTAAAAATCTACCACTGGGGCAAAAACGCGGCCAGTCCTGAGAAAGACCCAGCAAGAAAACTCAGCGGCTGTTCTTCAAAACTGATTATTATTTCATTTGAACGGGCTACTGATATTGCTATTATTTATAAAAATTTTGAGAAAAAAGAAAGGAACTTTGTTTCCAGGTTAATAAAAATTAAAAATTATAATTATTTTGATTGTATACTGCACTACTCAAAATTCTACATTATTTTGGTTTCTAATGTGGGTCTGACCTGCAAACTATACTAATAGTATCTCGCTGTCTTGAGCTGTTTGATTGTGGGCTAGGTTTGATGAGACTTATGGCTGGGTTACAGCTAGGTGATAGTTTCCAGCCATTTTCTCTATTGAAATTCTTTGGATGTTTTTTGATTTCAATAGCCTCGCGTATCATCCTGAGACGATAATGTTGTTCTTTGGCGAGGATTTGTGGTTTGTCAAATCTGATGTAGTGTTTTGGGCCCTCCCTACAGTGTTCACAAACAGCAGACTTATTATAGCGATTGTGTTTCACATCCGCTATGTGTTATTTGATCCTGGTTTTAATGGACCTCTTTGTTTGTCCGATATAAGAGAATCCACAATTACAGTCCAGCTTATATACTCCTGGGTCTTGCAAGGGGATGTGGCACTTGACAGATGGTAGAAATTGACTAACTTTCTTGGGCGGCTTAAAGTATGTTTTAATCGAAGCACGTTTTAAAATATAGCCAATGTTATCAGTGATTCCCTTTATGTACGGCAAGATGGCAGGTTGGCGCTCACCTGTGGCTTGTTTCACTCGGTTTTTGTGATGATTTTTGGGAACTTTAAGCTGATTGTCATGTAGGACTTTTTTCACATGCTGAATCTCCTCTGCTATGTATTCCTGGTCACAAATCCCTCGTGCTCTCTGAAACAAAGATTTTGACACGGCAGCTAACTGTGAAGGATGGTGGTGAGATTCACCATTCAGGTATCTATCTGTATGGGTTTTCTTTCGATACATAGTGTGACTCAAGGTGTTATTAGAGTTACGAATAACTAACACATCTAAGAATGCTAGAGAATTGTTAGACTCCAGTTCCATTGTGAATTGTATTTTGGGATTTATGGAGTTAAGATGGTCTAAGAATACAGTTACTTTGTCAGATAGTAAAATTGTGAAAGTGTCATCTACATACCGCTTGTAGAAACGGGGTTTTACAGGTGAACTCACTAAAGCAGTCTCCTCAAAGTCCTCCAAGTGGGTGCTCTCTGTATCAATGAAAATAGCTTTTGAACAACTACCATCTTTTTGTTCATCACTCGTGAAAATAATCTTTGTAAAGAGTTCGAAACGTCGGGAAATAAATAATTTACATTTATTTCCCGACGTTTCGAACTCTTTCTTTCTTTTTAAGTAAGAAATAAACGCGATATTATCCTAAAAGTTGTTTTGATCAATGAGTGAGATTCGCGAAAGTCTTAGAAATAAATATTTATTTGTTTCATCTAGTTAGCGCTATGGTCTTTACAATCTACCTCTAGGCTGACGGGTTTGATCCTCCTCCGAGTACAAATATTTATAAAGAGCATGGACATTTCTATGGCATCTATTTGAGTATACTATCTATTTTAAGTTATTTATAAAAACAGTATAATTATGTTGATTATACGTTGTATCCATTATTTAGTTTCCATAATGTTGATTTTTTCGTCTTGGAAAACTAGAGGGCGCTGTATGTATTGTTAGAAAATACTGTATCTCTTTTCTCAGACCCACTAAAACGAGGCTGGTATGGGGACCCCTGCTCGATTAACGCGGACTGTCACTTCGCTGACTCCGTGTGTGATCAGGTGCAAAAGACGTGCCACTGTCACACCGATGTGCCCATCAGCAACTACAAGGACAAATGTGGCAAATGTAAGTATCCATACAGCCTTGGAAAAGTACAAAAGCTTTCACGAAAACAAGCAACCACGTGATGAAAAATTAGTAGAGCATATAATTTTCATATTATACAGAGGATTAAAGCGGCTGAAAATTAACAGCAACATAATCCAATATATTCTGCCTAACAAGACCAACAACTTCAGAACAATTGTATTACCTATATATATTATGAAACCTTGTAGGTGATTATGTTTTTGAGCCGTTTGGGGTTGAGAGTCTGGGGACATGGGCTCTATAAGATCTTGCAAAGAGAGGCCTTTCGAGAATATACCAGAGGGCTGGTCTTTTTTTCGCACAGAGGATTAGCATGTCAATGCGTCCAGTCTTCTGGGCACGGTGCCAGTAGACTGAGATGCGGAGAAATATGATTTCAGCTACTTTTTAAATTGTATGTAATGTTAATTATTTATTTCTTCTCATTGTTGTTAATAAATTCGATAATTAATAAATATTATAAATAAGAAAGCTGTGTTTGTTTACATGCTCATCTTAGAAAAACTTTGAAAGTAATAAAGGGATTTAAATAGCTAATTCACTAT
This sequence comes from Euproctis similis, assembly GCA_905147225.2. Classification (NCBI taxonomy): domain Eukaryota; kingdom Metazoa; phylum Arthropoda; class Insecta; order Lepidoptera; family Erebidae; genus Euproctis; species Euproctis similis. Next base: position 15,356,911 of record LR990115.1, read on the forward strand.
TCGTTTATTCAGAAGAAGAACAAGAGTCCCACGCAAAAATCAAAACGCCCCGATATGATACTCGTCTTGGTGATTGACATGTTAAAGATGATTGCGTAATGAATACTTTATATAAACAAGTTATCCGCTAAAATTAATTAATATTTTTTTTTGTAATTGTAAATGAAATATTATTTAAATCAAAAAATCTATTAAAAACTCCATAGAACAAGCTTCTGTAAAATGTTATCCAGTGTTTAAAACAACAATCTCTTCTATCCGACGCTGTTGAAAAGCAAAATTTAATTACACTTTGTACAAATTTTCATCCAAATTTGTACTAAACAACTACGAGATTACATTAAATTATAATTATTTACTTTGACCGGTTGTATAATGGAAAGGTAGCAACGGGACCTTTTATTAAACCTTCGTCGTCTATCACTGTCAGTTACACTTTGGCAGAGAACAAAATTAATATTTCAACAAAAGCAAATTTTCCATTGCAACTAAATTTGCCATGAATAATCCAGTTGGTAACTGCTGAAATCTTACTTAATTTGTGAAAGCAGATTGCTTATTTAAAATTCATCATTCATTCATTCGTTTTACACAATAAGCTCCTCCACCAAAACACACCTTCCTACTTACACAATTTACAACTTACAATTTTGTGAATATTTGATACAAGGTACACATTTTGTAATATGAAACTTTCTCTTCAAAATTGTAACAAGTTTAAACGCTTAAATAAGATTATTGCGTAAACAAATTTTGTGTTATAGTTTACATTTCAATTTTACATTGAAACATTTCGAGATTCAATCTCATGTATTATTCAAAAGGGGTAAAGCACCGAAGGTTGGTGCGTTAACATAAAGCCATCCCATTGGGATGGTTGCTCTATCTCTAAGTAAAATAACATTTTAAAGCTTCGACCAGGAATATAGATATAGTAATGTTTAGGTGTTACCAAAAAGACTAAGAGCAATAGTGAAATTTGTTTCGCCTCAGAAAAGAATTAAAAATGGTCATTGTGGATTATCATTAAAAGATACACATATGCCATTGTAGACTTTTAGTAGACCTTTTATAGGTGTATAATAATTTAGTACATTTATTGATCTATTGATCTGTGGTTCAGCCAGCGTATGCAATTAAAGTGCTGAATCTCAAAAAATGACACTTTTTATTTGCTATTAAAAGCAACCAAATCAAAATTCGTCGTGTAATTTTCATGATATAAGCATATAAAGAGACAAACAGCGGAGAGCGACTTCGCTTTATACTGTGTTTTAGTATGAATTATAATATTTTTTTGGTGAATTGATTTACTTGTATTTAGTTTATTCGTTCTTTATCCTAGAATAAAAGCCATAAAAAGTATAAATTGAAAAATATTAATTAACTAAAAAATAATATAAGTAAAGTTTCGTATACCGCACGTTACAATATACCTGTTCATTTAAACGGTCTTAATTTAACTGTTACTATACAATTGTTCTTGTGTCTCATGTTTGAGGACAATTAAAATGTTTATTTGTTGGAAACATGTTGTTACCCGCGAGTTCGGTCGCGTGACTTTCTACGAAATTAGAGCATGTTTCATTTTGCAATATGATTGACGTAAAATAGGTAGCGTTTGAGTTTCGTGTCGTAGTTTGTAATTATCTACTAGCAGTATTAAAATGGTAGAGCCGCGAAATTCGGTGCCCGAATGGTCCGGCTCGACTAGTGAAATACCACGAGCTCCCAGAGTATGGACGTAATTTGGCTCATATCCCGTTTCGTCCGGTGAGAGAGTTATTCACAGGCCGACCTGTCTTTCTCCGCCTTTGCCATCCGACTACCTTAAAGGCTGAAAACGCATATGAATACACTATATATGATACAGATGTCCATAGGTGGCGTTAGTCACTTACCACCAGCTTACTCGTTAGTTCGGTTGCCTTTTTTCTCGTATAAAAAAGTACCTGAACTGTCAGACTTGTTGTCCTTTTTTGACAATGAATATTGCTAAAATATTGTCAGAAGCAATTAAATTCTCGACTCAAACGCTTTACTTCTTATCCTATGAAAATTAAGCTGAGAATCCTTAAAATTTGAATACGAATGAATAATAATAACAACTTCACACCTTTTTCTATCAGATGTAGACAGTTAAGTCTCGACTCGCCGAATTTTTACTTCCCCAATCGAATTGGTGGTGGAATCCTATAGCTATATCTCTGGCACAATGATGTCCGAAAAAGAAGTTCCAGTAAATCATTGGTTCGAACCAGGATTCTTTATTAATAGGCGTTCTGCAGACATACATAACATACATAACTTCACGCCAAATCCCTTGCGGGGTAGGCAGAGAGAACAGAGCGCCATAAGGCACGAATCTTACACGCCTCACTCACTTCGTTGACTTTCATAACTCTTTTCATGCACGAGCGGCGGTTTTTGAGGCGCCTAACATCACCTTCCTCCAGAACACGTTCTATTTGGTCAAGACAAATGCCATTGCTTATAGCTAATAGAGTCGATTCTTTTTTATCATTTGTATTTCGAGTACTGGCACTTATAAACACTACATTTAAAAATATTAAAGTAATGAGGGTATGTGGTATACAATTTAAAAAGTCCTTTGCAAAGAAAAACCCGGATCGATTGCTATATTCCTAATGCAAGTTGCGTGTTCCCAGAATTATATAGTTATTAAGTTTAAATCGTCCTTGAAATATATAAGTATATATATATTAGACAGAGAAAGGACTTTATGAACGGTTGACATGCGATTTTAACAACGAATTTTTCAGCTTTGGTAAATTTATATTTAAGTGTTCTTTGTCAAAGCCAAAAGAAATCATCAATAAATTAACCAAATATTGAGAAGATTAAATTGGGAGAAACTAAAATAGGAGTAAAAAATCCGAAGCAGAAAATAATCATAACGATTTTTTATGCTGGGACTAGAATATGAAAATATTATTACTGGAAGCAGCAGCAGAACAAAAAACCCTACAACAGCTTAACGTTTCGCCAATTTATCTATTACTTTTTTAGATTATAGGGGGCAAACGAGCAAGCGGGTTACCCGATGATAAGCAACTCGCACCGCCCATGGACTCCTATAAGACATAGTGTTACAGTTGCGTTACCGGCATTTAAGGAAGTCGGGTGGGAAAGGAGGCGGAGGTTCTATTGCCGTACAAAACGTGGCATGTGCCACTTTATATCGATATTCTGAGTCGTGGTATTTCAGCGGTCAAGCCGGGCTTATTCATGCAACGAACTGTGTGGCTCTAAAACTATCAAAAGATCGATAGATACATAGATGGCGCTGGTTTGAATTAAAGAACGTCGGTCTAGAAAATAGTATACAGATATGAAATATTATACAGACTGTAATGAAACTAGGTGTAATAAATCAATGTTATCGATTTGGCAATGAACTTCCACTTGACGACAGACACGGTGACGTTTATTCGTGGGTCTATTTATGCTTATGTCCTTGAAATATTCTTTAACAATCAGATTATTTTTTTTTTATAAAAACGGGATAACTATAAAAATATTTGTCGTAGATAAAACAATATTACACTTAAATAAATGTCACACAACAATAAAAAATGGCTTTTGAAAACTTCATCAAATAATAAATACTTTCGTTTCGCGCCTGACCTGAAATTTAAGAATAATTCATATAAATTAAAAGTAAAAACCTTTTTAAAAAAAGGTTTTATTTTAACACTCTAAAAAGAAGAAAATAAATTTCATTAAAAACTTCATATAGCCTCATTAGGTACAATTTATATAATAATAAAAGCTGGTCGCTATAATAACCGTAGCAGATCAATTTACATGAGTTTCTGGACCGGTTCTTCTCTTGACAGCACCTACACTCGGAATCGGGCCTCTGCCTACGCTTTGGGACATCAAAGTCGTTGAGATACAATTTAATAATATACCCACATAAAGGTCAGCACAGTAATGTTATAAATAGTTGTGTCGACATCAATTTCTGCCAACGAAAAGGTACGACAAGGGCAGATTGCGGAATAACCCTGAAATTTTTAGAATAATTCTGTCAAAATATTGTCGCAGCGCAAAGGCTTTGAAGCCTCGTCCATTATCTATATAAATATATAAATTGATAAATATAATATTAACAGGCAGTTTATGAATGGGCCGGCTCGACCGGTGAAATACCACGACCTCTCTCAAAAGCGACGTAAAGTGGCTCATACCACGTTTAGCTGCGTGAGTGGTATCTAGCGACCCAACCACTTCCCTTGTCCCCTCCTCTGTCCACTTCTAACTCCTTTTTTAATACATCTTAAAAGCTGTATATTCTGGATTTGGTTGAAAGAAATGATAGGACAATTCTGCGTGGTGATCATAATGGATGGGTCGGAACCAAGAGAGATGGCCTTGAGGCTGTCCTTGGTCCGAATGGTGACAAGAGAATGAATGATGCTGGTAAGCCGATCTTGGACGTGTGCTTGGAACGGAATCTCCTTGTGTCTAACACATTATTCCGTCATAAAGGTAATCACACGTATACGTGGAGACGGAATGATCAAAAGAGTATGATTGATCTGATTCTGGTAGACAGTCGTCTCCGAAACACTCTAAGGGATACAAGAGCCTACAGAGGCCCCACTCTTGATACGGACCACTACCTGGTGGTGAGCCGCTTCGTGGGCCTATTCAAGAAGTGGAGGCACTGGCGAGTGCGTACCCATTTCGGAAAGCTTGAACGGATAAAGTGTGAGTATTTTGGGGAAATGTATGTTCCGGATGTGGGCGCCGCGAGTGAGCCTACGGCTGACACCGCTGCGCCAACATCTGACGAGGACATTACTATGGAAGAGATTGAATGGTCGATACGAAGTATGAAAAATGGTAAGGCAGCTGGAATTGATATGATGTCTGCTGAAATGATCAAACACGGTGGAACCTGTGTCCAGAATGCTTTCCTGACCTTGAGCAATCTATGCTGGAGGTCGGGTAAGGTTTCCATAGACTGCAGGCGTGCTTTCATTGTGCCCTTGTACAAAGGTAAGGGATCACGTATGCAGTGCGCCATTTACAGAGCCATCAGTTTGATCAGCTTAGCAGCGAAAGTGTATGGGAAGATTATTGAAAAGAGAATGAGGGTGATATCTGACGGAGTGTTGTGGAAGGCTCAGGGTGGTTTCAGAAGCGGAAGAGGGTGCTTGGATCAGATTTTTTCTCTCCGCAACATCGTGGAGAAATAACTAGCTGTCAGCCGGAAAGTTTTCTGCGGTTTTGTGGATCTGGAAAAAGCGTTTCACAGGCTGTTACGGAAGGATCTGTAGGACATACTCCCGGGCTACGGGGTGAGCGGCGCACTGCTGCATGCTGTGCAGTCCATTTATGAGGGCTGCACAGCGTGTGTGCGTGTTGACGGCGGATTGTCGCCCTGGTTTGACGTCAATATCGGCGTCAGACAGGGTTGCGTGCTGTCCGCTCGGCTGTTCATCCTGAACCTAGACAGTTGCCTCCAGAGAGTGAGATCGACGAACGTAGGGATGCGAATTGGTGACCTAGTTGTGATCTGCCTGCTTTACGCAGATGACGCGTACTCTTAGCCGAATCGCCGCCTGATCTGCAAACACTAGTCACTATTATGAAAGATGATTGTTTGATGAAAGGCTTACAATTGAATGTGATGAAAACGAAAGTTGGTGTTGGTGATGGTGTTTGAAAGGGAGGAATCCAGAACGGGTGCAAGGATAATGGTTGACGATGTAGTGCTGAAACAGGTGAATAAAATTGTATATCTTGCATGCGCTTTCAGCGGGGATGGAAGGTACACCGCTGATGTAGAAAGAAGAGTAGCGTTAGGAAATAAAGTAAATGGGGCGTTGGGCAGATTCCTGGGCGCAAAAGATATTAACAGAAAAGCTTTATGGATTATATCGCGTTTATTTAGAATTTTTTATTTATTTCCCGAGGTTTCGAACTCTTTACAGAGATCATTTTCACGAGTAATGAACAAAAAGATGGTACTCGTTCAGAAGCTATTTTCGTTGATCCAGAAAGTACCAACATTTGTTTATTCGCGAAAATCTAAGACAGTGGTAGAGCCAAGCAGTTCGCTGCATGAATGGGCCGGCTCGACCGGTGAAATACCACGACCTGTCAGAAGGCCGACGTAAAGTGGATCATGACCGCTTTTCGTTCGGTGAGATAGGTACCCGGAGGCCCACCAACTTCCCCATCCTTTCCTATCCCCTATCGCTTAAAGGTCGGCAACGCAACAGGAACACTATATGTGTTGCTGGTGTCCATGGGCGGCGTTGGTTGCTTACCATCAGGTGACACGCCTGCTCGTTTGCCCTCCTATCCCTTAAAAAAAATCTTATCTATCGTTCTCTGTAAGGCTTGGGATATGTAATATTCCCTATTTTGTGCCCAAACTCAGGGGCATATCTTACATCCCCTTAAATAGGGGCTATGTTATATCCACCCATTTTGGAGGCAAAAATAGCGTGCGGTAAGCCTTAACGTATTTTTTGACTGACGACATCCATTTATAATGTTTCAGCTGCCTCCATAAACGAAACCTGTATGTTTAACGAACAATGCGAGGACGTCGACTTCAAGACAGAATGCAAGAACGATCGTTGCGCGTGCAAGTACGAGATGGTACCGGAAGTGATGACGGACGGCGGCGTTATTTGTACATGTAAGTATATATGTACTAATAATATAAATAAAGGCGAAAGATTTATGCGTTTTGAAGGGAAACTAGAGATACTGGCCAGAGAGGCTGGCCACATATGCCGTAGGACCGGTAACCGTCGGGGTAGACTGGCCTTAGAGTAGAGACCACGGATCGGAAAACGCAGCGTGGGGCGCCCTGTGACTAGGTGAAGCGATGATATACGCAGACCAGTGGGCAACAACTGGAGACGAAGAGCCGAAGACCGGGCTCAGTGGCGCATATTGGGAGAGGCCTACGTCCAGCAGTGGACTGATATAGGGTGATGATGATGAATATAAATAAAAATAGACTGTCTGTTTGTAATATTGAAACAACCGATTTCTACTACATTTAAATGAGATTCAGTACATTCATAAAAATATCACTTTTTAAATTTTAAATTTTTGTCTGTCTGTTTGTTCCGGCTAAATATCTGAATCTCTGAACTGGCCGGAACAATTTTGACGGGACTTTTATTGACAGTTATCTGATATAATAAGATCGAACTTTAAATTTGGGAAAAATCTTTAAATTAATCATTTAATGCTTTTGAGGCAAAACAGAAGTAGCCGGGTGATATTATAATAAAAGTTTGTCATTTAATAAACATGAATAACTTTGCCGAAAAGAGAGACTTGTTTACTAGACTATATAGACTATTTACTATTTTTTTCTGGGTTGGCATTAATAATTATTACAGGTTGTCTCAAAACAGCAGCCAGTTCATACGCCAACTAAAACAGCACAATCTTCTGTCAATGGAAGTAGAACTGTGATATGACTCTTACGCTTGTTGGTTATTTAAATGTGTAAGCCATGTTTAATGTGAATATTTTCATAAAAAAATACTTTAAAATTACTTTCAGCTGTGAAGGTGGTAGAGGAATCAACGAGGACCTTGGATCCAGCAATGATTGGCGTCCTCGTTGGCATGGCTGTCATGTTCATCATTATATGCGTGGTACTTCAACTGTTTAGCAGGTAAATATCAATAATAGAATAAATTATAACGATATCAAAGTAATAAATGAAAGAAAACATTAATAAATCTATCTATATCTGACATAATCTATCTATTCCATTTTTTGGTTAAAAGAAATATATGTAAACATACAATAGATGATTTAAACACACCTTAAACACCTTGACAGTGGTAGAGTCTTGTAGTTGTTCTATCTTGTTCTGTCTTATCCTGTCTTGTTCTGTCTTGTAACATGAACGGCTCGACCGGTGAAATATCGGCATGAAGTGACTCGTACCGTGTATCGTTTGGTGAGAGGGGTATCCGGAGGCCCGATCCCCTATCCCCTTCCTTTCTCCTTCTACTTTCTTAAAGGGAGGCAATGCACCACGGTGTTCATGAGCGATGAGAAGTTATTTTATACATGACCCACTTGCACGTTTGCCCTCCTATCCTTTAAGAAATGGCGCATATTTTTGATCCCATGTCATAGCTGACGAAACTATTTCCATATATCGAATAATACTTTGACAGATATCGATATTTATCACAAATAATGACTGTGTGCAAATAATTCAACTCGCTATTTCTATGATAGGTCAAAGTGAGTTCAGAGTCAGCTGCAAAAAAACGAGTTCATCTAACTTGCTTATTGTTTATTTAGACGAAATTCGTCTGCTGTACATGTTCCAAATAGTGATAGTATATAATTTATGCATTTTTGTGATTGCCTTGTAGGTATTTATATTTGCTTTGGTACTACATAAAAAAAAAACTGTTTTCAGAGCACGCTGGAGGGAGAACCGAACAATCTTTAATACGCCAAATCCCAGACTAATGAACGTGTCATTGCTAAGAGATTCTAAGCTATTACACTCCCAGGTAACAATTATTGACATAATCTGATTAAAAAGTAGTATATTTATTTCTTAGATTTTCGCGAGTCACATTCATAACATTAAAACAACTTTTTATGGATTATATCGCGAGATTATATCGAGAGATCACTCGTGAAAATGATCTCTGTAAAAAGTTCGACAGGGCGGGAAATGAATAGAAAATAAGTTCTAAATAAACGCGATATAACCCATAAAAAGTTGTTTTAATGTTAAAAAATTATTATATTAATATTGGATTAATATAATATTTTATTTAACGTATCTTCAAAAAGAGAGAGTCTATAGGTATTCAACAGGCCAGTGCGTTGCACCAATGACCAAACTGTCACTTACCATCAGGTGTTATCAAACAATGGTCATGTTAAAAAATGTCTTCGGGATTGTAATTTATAAATAATTTGACCTATGTCGCTTTAAAGAGAGTAATGGTAATAGTTATTACATTGTTTTGTGGGAGTCAATGTTGTAGCTACTTGTGGCAATTCAATTACTATATTTTAAGTTAAGTACGAAGGCAGGCGGGCCAAAAGGAGCTGCGAACCCACTCACCTAGTTCAGGAGTAAAAGAAGGTCTATGGCCATACATTGATGAAAAATGTATTAATGGAAACTGAGTAGTTACTGCGTGATGAACAAACAAGCCAAAAAAAAAACTAACCTAAAACAAGTTTTAAGCTCCTGTTGGGCTAATAAAGAGCTTTGTTCTGTAGTTTTCTCTTATTTATCTAAATTGTATTTTATAGTGAGAAACAGTAGATATTTTGATTTCAATAAGTAATATATCAGTCACGAGGCACTTCCAAAAATATATAATGTTTAAAGATAATTTACTCCTTGACCATTGCTTCGAGCCATCAATTCCATATTTATCAAAATTTCTTTTGAAGGATCGTCGAGGCTCTCGAGTGAGTGTTCGCCCTCCATCAAGGCAGGCGAGCCAACAGGAGCTGAGACCCCACTCACCTAGTCCAGGTACTTCAACATAGATAGGTATTCATAAATAATTAATTTACTTTTTAATATTTTAGTTTTGGTACACGCGTGTGCTATAAAAATACGAACAAGATTGAGGTAAATAAATTATAATAATCTGTAAAAGAACATGAAGTTCAATAATAATTAATAATAGTTCTAATATTTTTAAAGAATTGGCTACGATAATAATATGACTGCGAACTCTGTGCGATACTTCCTCACCTTTAAACAATTTCATCGATTTAGTAGATAATAAAAACAGTTCCTTATTAATACAAACGTTTTAATATGGACTCATATTTCTGTGCATTATATACAAACACTAGTTGACCCGGCGAACTTTGTTCCGCATCAAAAGTAATAACTGCTGTCCCGCTATGTTAATACTGCAATATCTTCGAAAATATTTCTTTAAATTGTAGGCTATAAAGGGCCAGAATCATCTATATTACATGCACAATCTATTAAAGATACTTAATTGGATGAAAATTAATGCTGTAATGTTTAAAATATCTTCGGTCTAATGGTCATTGTGGGTTATCTCTAAGAGATAGACATATGCCTATCTATATTGTTTAATAATGTAGTACGTTGTTTTGATTTATTGTTCAGGCAGCGTTTGCGATTAAAGTTCTAATTCTTGAAAATTATTACTATTTTTGACTACACTATACATGAATTATAGATCAAAACCACCCCGTTAACACCCTCTAACTATTGAAAAAAACCGCATCAAAATCCATTGCGAAGTTTTAAAGATATGCGCATATAAGGGGACAGACAGCGGAAAGTGACTTTGTTTTATACTATGTAATAATTTTATCACTCCAACTATTTTGCAAGCACTTTTATTTCCCTCCACATTCTTACCATTCTTTTCGCAACATAAAATCCTTGAAAAAATTTAAACCCATTCAATGAATTATGTTAGTTTTATTAAATATCTGTTCTACTACATCCAAAATGAGATTCCCTTCTGATGGCTACTTTGCAAATATGTAAGTCAACGTAGGTTGAGGGCGAAACTACTAATCAATATACACTTCGAGAATCAAACCATTTATGCTATTTAGCACGCTAAATAAATATTCATATAATAGAATTTTCCTGTGGGAAAAGCGGGCCTGGCATAATATCTCACCCTTTTCTATTCTCTCCTATCAGTTGTCGTCTTCACACTTACTCCCGTCATACTCATAAACAAATTTTACACAGTCTATCCATCTCTTTTTCGGACCTCCTCCACTGAAGCGTCCATTCCTGGAAATATCAATTTCTTCCTTTCTAATAACGTTTCCATACCATCCCAATCTTCATCAACCACTTCTAATATCTTCCGAGATTGGGGTTTCATGGTAGTACAACAGGATACTTTTATGCTTCCTCTTATGTAGTCATGTTTTATTTTATCTATTTTTATCCCACCACCCATCCATCTTAACATTCGCATTTCTGTTGCATGTTCTCTCCTTTCCTCCATTTCTTCCATTGGACAACATTCAGATTCATACATTACGACATGTCTAACAACCGATTTGCATATTATCCTTTTTAATTAAAGGTGCATTAGTGGGTCGCGTCCTGTTCCTTAACCTACTGTTATTTCATGCATCCCACATTCATTCTGTTATTTACATCACGGTAAATATTGCCTTTGTAAAAAAATATTCATACAAACACACAGTATCGGTGGTCCAGTGGTCGAGCACCCTGCTTCTGAATCAAGAGATCGCGGATTTGAATCCTGGCTCACACCAATGACGTTTTGAATTCAAATTCAAAACTTTTAGATGATACCTTTGGATTATAATAATATCGATGACTGAAAACTTTGCGCTTGGTATGGCAATAGATTCGCCACCTATTTCATTTGGGATGTAAACATAGAGGCGAGATGAGGTTTAACAGTCGCTGCCTACACTTTCGGGTAGAAATAGGCGTGAAGCTCTGTTATGGTATAAAAGTACAGTTCCCAATCTTGTTCGTAATTGTTTTCAATGATAATATAATTATTATATAATTAGTTCATGCATAGATTTTTTAAGTAAGTATTTTTTTTAAATGTTAGTAAGTTTAAAAGCACTTTTTGAAATTAACAATATCGCATAGCTTATAAAAATGCAATTGGTGTTAATTTAAGTCATGAGTGTTTATTAATAAATGTGTTTTCAGTCTTAAATGTGGTGTGTGTAATGGTACTTTTGTTTTTTTTAACAAGGAATTGAGCAAATATTAAAATTGAATTTATCTAATTTACATATTTCATTAATATAATCAAATCGAGAACCTCATACTTCTTTTAACCAATTACTTATAAAAGAGTATGATCTCTGACTAAAAAATAACCTTCTTCAAATGATAGGAGATTTTCAATTCGACTATTTTTTCTAATATTTTTAATTCATCATTTTTAATTCAGTGAACCATTTTATTTGTTTGAAATCTTATACTTCATGAATCCATGACCAAATCATATATACGTTTTGTCTTTAATTTATGTTTCTTGCATTTATTTTTTATATTCCTTTTCAAATAAGTTTTGTAAATTATATTAATACATTTATGTAAGAATTGCTCTTTTCCTTATGTATTGACAATGCTAATCATAATATTTCATATATCAACAGCACGCCAACATCAAAGTCATCAGCTACACCGAAAATCCTCAGGTTACACGAAATAAAACTAAGCTTATTATCCAATTTTTTATTTGTCTCTGCTATAATTAGATACTATCAACTAATTATATCACTTTTTAATCAAACGATGATTCACTTACGTTTACTGGGATTTAAAATTATTTATATTTGGTAGAGTTCTTTTACAAAAAAATCATAATCGCTGTTAGAGTTTTTATTGCCTTCGATAGAGTTGGTAGATTCACTTCGGTTATTAATTACTATATTATAGATACGTTTAAAATAAAGTAAAATTGATTCTAGTACTATGACTTTTATTAAGTATATCTACATTGTATTTCTGTCTCTCTATATATTATAACAACTAATACAATAATTTAAGCATGGAGTCAATTATTTTTAAGAACATCTTTGAACAAATAGCATGAAAATTTTAAACTCTTTCTAACTTTTAATAATGTGTAATATTTTCAAACTTATCTGAAAAATATTGGAACTTATATTACTTTTACAGAAAGAAACCTATTGCCATACAAAGGATATTTATAATTTTGATTGTCACATGTTTATGACTTATAACTACAAAATAGATATTTATACGAATCACGGTTTAAATTTGGGACACCTGAACTGGAAATTGAAAGTCGAACCACTAGGTCATCGAGATTTTTGATACTAATCTTTTGGTTGCGTCTTTTCATCGCTAGAAATGGGCTGGTATCTATTCCCTGTTTATTTGTTGATTCTGAATCAATACACAGTTATCTAGAATCGGTAGATTGTTTATTTATGAAAAGATAGGGGGAAAAAGACTAATCGTTTCACCTGATGGTAAGCGAGTAGCATTACCCATTGATATCTGATAAACCGAAAAGTTCATAGTTTCGTTGCCGGCCTTTCTAATGAGATAGGCAGAAGCTTCTTACACCGAATTCGAGATAAGTCCCTAGACGCCGATTTCCAAATTGGTTGGGTAATTATTTCAGTCGAGTGAGATATTTCAAGCAATGAAATGTGTGGTTTCACGACTGTTAGTTATTAATAAATCGATTAGCCACAGATGATAAAATAAACACTAATATTACAGTATCATTGCAAGCATGTGCTATTAATTTATTGTGTTCACTTTAGATGTTTTCCTGTTTGTGATGTATACTGTGGTGATGCTTTAGATATCAATTTATTGATTATTATGAAATTTCTGTAAAAAGAAACTGTATACTGGCTTTATAGAGAAAAAGATTTAGGAATGATAATCACGGACCATCGGAAGTTGATCGAGAAATGCATGATATAATATTTTGAAATTAATAGATATTAAAGTCTGAACTAAATAAAATAACAATTCGACAGTTCGATATACGATTGGATCAGAATTGTTTTAATTAATTACTACTGTTACTAGACAATCAAGTCACGTTAAATAGATAAAAGCATGTATGCCATTTTAAAGTGAAGTTCATAGCATGCCTTGCGCATTCAATACTGATAGTATTATTTCTATCGATATATGAGGGACTTATGTGATAAGTGTACTTTCAGGGTCCCGTAGAGGATCGCGAGCCAGCAGTGGACATTCGGCAACGTCTCTGAGATCAGCCACAATACGATCTCCAACCGCTGCCGGTCCAGCATCAGTTACTGTTGAAATTCGCTCACCTGACATATAAAACATACATTACAATACACAATCTTATAAGTAATCTAAAAATAATTATTAAAAATTAAATTAAAAAAGAGTCTGGCAAAAAAAAGGTACGAATAAAAAAAATTGTTCACAGCTAACTGTCAAATATGACAAGTGAGTGAAAAATCGTTTGGCATGAATAATGTGTACAAGGAAGTTATACTAATCACCAAAATAAAAGTCCATCAATATAAAATTATGTGATAATTATATTATAATCATGATTATATATAGAATAAGGCTTATTGTATTCATCAAACTTATAATCAGCGCACGTTACGTAATCAGCCACTTGAGAAGTGCCTAAAATTAGGACAAACTTTTAAATCGTTTCATTTTTTTTATTATAATTAGCTTATTAGCATATATATTAGCAGTTCTAATCTAGTAAATAATAAAAAAAAAATGTCGACCACATTCACAACTCAAGATATAACACATACCCTATATATTATTATACGTAGTGCACAGTTCAATAATAATTAATAATTAGAATTTAAGAAAAATAGATTTAATGAATTAAGCTTATTTAGCGAATAAAAATAAAGCTTTTCGGCATACGTTTGTAGTTAAATAGTTAATTTTAAAATAAATAAATAAAAATAATTGTCGATTATAATTATTAGATAAAACATTAATATTATTCTTCTTTTTTCTTGATTTTCTTGATTCCATGTAAGTACCTATGCTAGATTCTAAATTCTTATAAAACTAAAATCTAAGGCATCGTAGAAATATATATATTTATATACTTATATATATAAAAATAAAAATATATAATTCATTTTATGGGGACCATCCTCCAAAATAGGAGTGATCAGACATTCTGAACGGTAGACTTCTGAACGCCTGTTGGGAAGCTTTTACGCCGCTTTCTAAATTATACTTACTAGTTGTATGAGACTTTTTTGAAAATTTTAGCTTTAAGAATGATAAATAGCTTTTCTTTTAGGTAATTTCTACGAGATACATAGAGAGAGAAAGAGAAAGTGAGAGTTGTGAATCGAAATTAAGATTTTCTTCTTACATTTTTCTTACATTTTTTTTACATTTTTCTTACATTTATAATTTGTGTGTGCAATGTGTAAAACGGGGAAATTTACACAGAATAATAGAGTAAATGTTTTTTTATGTCATACTTAGGTACTATGTATTCCGTAAATTAATAAAAAAATATATATTAATTGCACTTCCGATGTTCAATGAAATTTTTGTAATGCAACGCGCACAAAAATGTTAAAAATAAATTGAAAAAGAAGGCGAACCATCACCGTAACCAATTGTATGGGATATACTTCAATTAATGGGGAAGAATTGAAGTACGACCAATATAAAATAAAATAAATAATCAATCATTTGAGTCAATCAAATCTATTAATAATATTAAAACGAAGCTTAACTGATTAGAAAATACGAATAAAAAAAAAAAATGCTCACTTGTGAAAAAAAAAAATGTATTTCGTACACTGTGCTGGTTTATGTACCTTATAATAAAAATATGCTGTATTTTAATTATATAAACTTTTACTATAATACAACTTATACTTCCCATAATTGGTGTTTTATTATACAAAAGTGTTATTTTATAATTACCTCTAAAATATCATACGTAAACACACGTATATACAAGCATAACTCCAAGTCCCTTGCAAGACAGAGAAAACAGAGTGCCATAAAGCACTATTCTTATACACCCTACTCGCTTCTTTAACATTCATAACTCTTATAATACACGCTCGGCAGATTTTAAGGCTCCTAACATTACCTTTCTGAAGTACAAGTCCAATTGGGTCATTGAAAGTATTTTGTGGCCAACCTTGACTCCTACTTCCGCTACCACTCCCTGTAAAATAAAAAATAAAATCCCGAAACTTTATTTTAACACAAAATCATCAAAATTTAGTGTCATCCGAGGGTGATTTTCTGCGAGGCCAATTTCTCCTGTGTATTCAGGATATAGTTCTTATTTTAGTTTACACAAAAATACTGAACCTATACCATAAAGGTTTTAAAGGTTTTAAACAATTTTTAATAATATTCAAAATTGTGTTGAATTGTAGTCAATCTTGCATCATTTATCCTTTCTACATGTCCGAACCATCGGAGCATGCCCTTTCTTACTTTTACACCGACACTCTCTTTCAATCCGATTTCCTTCCTTATAACCTTGTTTTCCACGCGGTCACCGAGGGTCACTCCGCAGATTTTGCGCAGTGCCCTCATTTCGATCGCGTTTATCCTACTTTCATGCACACTCTGCCATACCCACCTCTCGCTTCCATAAGTTAGCGTTGGGATCAGTATTGCATTGTGAATTGCTAGCTGGGCTTTTGTGGTAATATCTTTTGCGCTCAGGAATCTGCCCAACGCCCCATTTACTTTAATTCCTAATGCTACTCTTCTTTCTAGATCAGCGGTGTAACTGAACGGCGCGCAGCAGTGCGCCGCTCACCCCGTAGCCCGGGAGTATGTCCCACAGATCCTTCGGTAGCACTCTGTCAAACGCTTTTTCCAGATCCACAAAACCGCAGAAAAACTTCCGGCTAACAGCCAGTTGTTTCTTCAAATGTTGAGAAAAATTCTGATCCATCCACCCTCTTCCGCTTCTGAAACCACCTTAAGCCTCCCACAACACTCCGTCAGATATCACCCTAATTCTCCTTTCAATAATCTTCCCATACACTTTCGCTGCTAAGCTGATCAAACTGATGGCTCTGTTACTGGCGCACTGCATACTTGATCCCTTACCTTTATACAAGGGCACGATGAAAGCACGCTTTCAGTCCATGGGAACCTTACCCGACCTCCAGCATAGATTGCTCAAGGTCAGGAAAGCATCGCGGACACAGGTTCCACCGTGTTTGATCATTTCAGCAGACATCATATCAATTCCAGCTGCCTTACCATTTTTCATACTTCGTATCGACCATTCAATCTCTTTCATAGTAATGTCCTCGTCAGATGTTGGCGCAGCGGCGTCAGTCGTAGACTCACTCGCGGCGCCCATAGTCAAAGTCAAAGTAGTTTTATTTTCATAGGTCTTCACAGACACTTAAAAATAGTCAATGTACAAAAATGTTTAAAATTAAAATAATATTTAAAATGCTTAGACACGAGCGCTTGAGGCAAGTGCCTCCGTGGAACAAAAAAACACGGAAGCAATCGTCACGAGCGGCCCGATTCCGAGTGTAGGTGAATCGTGAGATGAATCGGGCAAGAAACTCATGTGCCAAATAACTCTCTTTTCAAAACCATTTAAAATTTATACAATAGTATTATCAACGCTACTGAAAAAATTGTGCATAAATAAAAGGTGTAGCAGCCAGACTACTCGAGAGTGTAGCGGCCAGACTACTCGATGTCCGGAACATACTCGTACGAAATGTACGAGTATTTTCCCAAAATATTCACTCCACCGACCCAATACATCGTTTGGGTTTGCAAGAATAGAATGTCACCAGCCTTAGACATAATTTTGTCCATTCTGGATATTGACGAAGAACCCCGAGACTTTCTAACTTCCCTCTTAAAGAGTTTGCTATTGGCCTCGAAGTTCTCCGTCAACCTCACTTCCTCATTCGCAACTAATCTTTCACGCTTCTCTTTCACTAAGGCTTTGGTAACATTATTGCAGCGGCGGTAGCGCTCATACTTTTTCTCTGTCATACTATCATTCTGATTCAAACTTGAGACATAATCCAACCATGCTTTTTTTTCTATCGACCCTGGATTTACATCCGCATCCCTCCAGGCATCACCTCTCAGAATCTTATGTCTTTTTGCAGAACCACATACTTCTTTTGCACTATCCACTATACTTTGTTTCATTCTTTCCCAGCATTTTTCAACACCTAAGTCAGAAAGACTCGTATCATTGAGTCCTTTGCTGACTAAGTCTACAAACATACTACACATACGTCCACTTTCATGTTCTAATTTCTCACACTTTATCCGTTCAAGCTCTCCGAAATGGGTACGCACTCGCCAGTGCCTCCACTTCTTGAATAGGCCCACAAAGCGGCTCACCACCAGGTAGAACTCCGTATCAAGAGTGGGGCCTCTGTAGGCTCTTATATCCCTTAGAGTGTTTCGGAGACGACTGTCTACCAGAATCAGATCAATCATACTCTTGTGTTCATTCCGTCTCCACGTATACGTGTGAATATCTTTATGAGGGAATAATGTGTTAGACACAAGGAGGTTTCGTTACAAGCACACGGCCAAGATCGGCTTACCAGCATCATTCACTCGCTTGTCACCATTCGGACCAAGGACAGCCTCCAGGCCATCTTTCTTGGTTCCGACCCATCCATTAAGATCACCACACAGAATTATCCTTTCATTTCCTTCAACCAAATCCAGAAATATATATAACAGTTTCTCAAAACTTCTCGAGTTCATGGGGATCGGCGGAGCTGACTACATAAGCATAAGCTGCTACCAGGAAGACCCACGTGATCCCCAGTTTTATACGAACCCAAAGGTGTCTTGGGCCTACCAACTCATGGTCTTTCACTCCAGAAGCAAAGCGGGAGGAGAGAACGACCCCCACACCCCCACTGGCACGGACGTCCAGGTCCACTCCGGACCATAGGTCAACCATGCCACCTGGGAGGTCCTCGGCCTCATTCCCCTTCCGCTTCGTTTCCATCAAATATAAGGCATCCAGGCATTCTCATTATTCATTTATTACATCCATCATCTCATTCATCTTTCTTGTCATACTACCTCTAACATACCACGTGCCTATACGGCACTCTCCTCTCCTCGTCCCACCCGGTTTGGCGCTGCGTGAAGGGTGGCGGCCCCCTTCGCCGCATGCGCATGCACGTGCAGCCGCACCGACGGGGGCTAGCAGCCAACGCGGCTGTATTCGATTCGGTCAAGATTGCGTCCCTCTGGTACGGCTGGGATCGCCACGTGCTCTTGACATGATCCCCTAAATAATAATATTAAAGGAAATAAGGAACAAAAAATAGTAATTTTCAGAAAAACAATTGGGTGGGAGGCCCTCATGCACCACGAGGTGCTTCCCTTTCTACGATTGGGTATCGTGGCGTACCTGCAGGTAAGATTGGTGGGCATCGTTACGGGAACGAGAAAGAGAGAAGATGGGAATTAACGTGCCGTTCCGCAGGGGACCGTGCCGGGGCCGCTGCTGTAGAACTTTATACAGAGTACTGTACTCCATACTAGTCAGATGCAACGTGAGAGTCGTGTGTTAAAAACATATTATCGAGGTCTAATTTCCCACACTTTTGGCTATGTAATAGTATATGCCAATTAAATAAAAAAATCAAATAAATTCACATAGCAGACTCGAAAAACTTATTATCGACATATTAGCTTGAAGTCTTGAGGTCTCGGTGATCTAGTAGTCGAGCACCCCGCTTTTGAATCAAGAAGTCGCGTATTCGAATTCGGCTCACACGAATGACTTTTCGAATGTGTACTATATATCGAGGACTGAAACTTTGTGCTCGGTATGGTAATAGGTTCGCCACCTATTCCATCTGGGACGTAAGCATAACGGCGAGTCGAGGATTATCAGCCGCTGCTTACACCTTCGAGTAGAAAGGTGTGAAATTATGTTTAGCTTGAAAATTAAGCATTAATTATTCTATAAAAACCTCTTAAAACACTCTATCCTATTATTGAAAACTGATTTTTTTTTTAAATAAGCGATCAAACTACTCCAGCAACTTCATTTTATATAAGGCAAAGATAATGATATTTATTTAAAATAGTTGTGCATTTGGAAAACTTGCTTATTTCTTTACCCAGCTAACAATAAGATCGTATTGCGTTTGACACGGGTATGTAATATTTTACAAAAGGTATGTCTTTGATTGGTATCCGGTTAACATAAATTTGGTCCGCGGTATTAGATTGCGGTGGTCCCTCTAACAAGATTTGTGACTCGATTTCTGGGGGCTATTCGATTTTTTATCGAGACACGAGCCCGTTTCTTGGATTTAATAAGAAAAAAATAATAATAGAGGATGACAATTTCGATTATAAATTATGTAACAAATAATCGACATTTCAATTATAAATATTTTTTGAAGTATCAGTTTAGATATAATATACCTATACTATACTCTTGACTACAATGCAGTAGTTTAGAATAGAATATCTCAGAGGGTCTTGAGTTCAATGAATTTATAACATTCAGTTAAAAGGCATTTTAAATATTAAAGGGTGCTAGGAAAATAAGTAATCCTCATACATATAAACAAAATTAAATATTACAGTTCCGTTCATTCACTATTATTTTGAAAATACAAATGTTTAGTACAGTGGTAGAGCCACCCAATTCGCTGCATGAATAGTCTGGTGAAATAGCACGGTCTCGACCTAAAGTGGCTCATGACGCGTTTAATTCGCTGAGAGAGGTATCCGGTATGCTTAAAGGCCGGTAATGGAACTGTAACACTATCTGTGCTGCAGTTCTCCATGGGAGGCGTTAGTTGCTTACTATCAGGCGTCCCGTTGATATATGACTAATATTATATTCTGTATAACGAAAACATTCTTTGAACTGTATATTGTGTGATGAGCAAAATTGTCTCTGCGAATAAAAAATGGTTCATGTCAATTTTGAAGGCGTTCTATCGGAAATAGTATTCCATGTGTGCATGTAACTTGGCAGAGACTGGTGTCGTTTAAGGATTATTGTACAGACTTAGATACTATTCGCCTACACGATGCATAACTATATTTGCTTATATTAAAATTAAGTGTCTGTAATGACTTGTCTCGGTGGTCTAATGAGGTCGATGATTCGAATCCTGGCTCACGCCAATGACTTTTCAAAATTAATTTGTGCCGGACGTAAACATAACTGCGAGACGAGGCTTAACAGCCGCTGCCTACACCTTCGGATAGAAAAAGGCGTGAAGTAATGTTATGTAATGTGTCTGTTTATAATATTGAAATGACTGTACTCTACTACATTCATATGAATATATTTACGGCATATATACGGTATATATTTAAATATATACACCAAAATAACTTAACATAACTTCACACCTTTTTTTTATGGGATAGGAGGGCAAACAAGCAGGTGTGTCACCTGATGGTAAGCAACCAACGCCGCCCATGGACACAAGCAACACATATAGTGTTACTGTTGCGTTGCCGACCTTTAAGGGATAGGGGATAGGAAAGGATGGGGAAGGGTACCTCTCTCACCGAACGAAACGCGGCATGAACCACTTTACGTCGGTCTTCTGAGAGGTCGTGATATTTCACCGGTCGAGCCGGCCCATTCATGCAACTGCACACCTTTTTCTACCCAACATTTTTAATTTTTTTTGTCCTTCTGCCTGTCTTTCTGTCGTTCTGTCTGTTAGTTCTGGGTAATCTCTGAAATTACCGGAGCGATTTTATGGGACTTTTATTGGCTGGTAGCTGGTGTAGCAAGGAGTAACATACGCTAATTTAATTATAGAGAAAAAAACAAAAAAGACAAATTTTTTTAGTACTTAGTTAAAATTTGAATTGTAAATTCTAAAATAACCTATAAGGAACATACATTGGTACAAAATGATAGGACCAATGCCGTCACAACGTTATTACGGCCAATTTGCAATATGCCTACAAATAAGTTAGCATCTTATTCACTCACTCACACTATATATAGAAACATGATTAGATTAAAATTGCTTTGTATGTTTGTTGTTTAGCATGACGCATTACTATGCAGTGACGGGCCTCGTGGTGCATTGGTAAAATTACCGACTGCAGAATCGAGGTTGGCGGGTTCTAATTCCGGCCGAGTACAAATAATTTTGTTTGTATGGCGTCTAGGTATTTTTCTATGTATGTATAAGTACGTACTACAAGAGAAAAGTATATATGCATTAATATCCGTTATCTAGTTTACCTAACACAATCATTTAGTTACTTAGCTTGGAACTAAAGGGCGCTCTGTGTATTGTGTTTAAGATACTATTATGTATTAACCGACTATATGAGAAAGGATTTTTTTATGTATTTTAGTTATCTCATAGGTTAAGGTTGTGTGAACCGATTTTCTTATGTTGTTATGTGTTATTAATTTTTTTGATAGACAATTAATTTAACTGAAAACTTCATGAAATGAAATGAAAACAATAATATGCAATCAATCAACAAGGAGCTATTAACTGTCTTTCATTTTAATCAAAGATATATTTATTGACAATATCTATGATTTTTTTTTCTTATAACTATTATCCAAATTTCGGTGGTCCAGTGGTAGAGCACACGTCTTCTGATCCAGAGGTCCGGGTTCGAATCCTGACACTGGGTCACAACAATGACTTTTAGAAATTGTTTTCGGTACGTTATGTGTGATAAATATCGATGACTGAAAACTCTGTGCCCGGTATGGCAATAGGTTCGCCACCTATTCCATTTCGGACGTAAACATAACGGCGAGACGAGGCATAACAGCCGCTGCCTACACCTTCGGGTAACAATGGCGTGAAGTTATGTATGTATAACTATTATCCAATTATTGAACGCTTTTTTAACATTTTGAAAATGTATGTTAAGTCCATATTTTGACAGCAATCCGCCATAACTCAACCAACTCCCTAATACCTAACTAAGATTATTTATCCAAAATTTATGTTCTGGTAAGGGTTATCTATGGAGTTTGGGGGTGAATTTATACGTCCGTGTGACTGTGGTTCGTAGGATTCGATATCCTGTGGGTCAGCAGTAATGGTAGCATAAAAAATAATTGAAGCAAACTTGTCTTTAATTCCTTTAGTAAGTTTCAAGGGACAAATTTAATAGGAAAATTTTTTTCGAATCTTCTTTTCTATGAGATATGCTGCAAATGAGCTAGTAAGCCACCTAATGTTAAGTGACTAGCGCCGCCCACATACCCCTGCAAGACAATTAGTATTCTCACCTAACGAATCGCGGCTTGAGCCACAGGTCTTGGTACTTCAACGGTGAAGCCGGCCCTTTTATGCAGTGAAACGCGTCTACTACGCTATATTAAACAATCTGTTACTGGAGCTATTTTAAAAACACATTCTTTCTCATCTTCAACTCACATTGAAATAAGCTACATAACAATATTTATTTGGGAATGAAATAGCAAAAAAAAAATTTACTTAACACCACTCTCTTCTTCTGTAACTTCACGCCTTTTTTTACTCGACTGTTGCAGAATTTTCATGTCCCAAACGAAATAGGTGGCGCCACCAATTGCTATACACCGGGCACAATATTGTCAGTCATCTATTATTATCACACACAACTTCCGAAATTAATTTTAAGATATTCTAGCTGTGAATTAGGATTCGGTGCCGCGACTCCTTGATTCAAATTTGAAGTAGAAACGACTAATTACACACCGGTAGCTAAAATAGAAATACATAAAACGTACTTAAGATGTGTTAAGGACATTACAATAACGGATAGAACGAAAAAAGTACATACAATAGTGAACACACACTTATAATACATAGAAATAATCAAAATAAAACAGACGGCATTTGTCTTAAATACCTGTACTCGGGTGGGGATGGAATCCGCTGATCTAGATTCTGCAGTCGATAGCTTCACCAATGCACCACGTCATACGTTATTATGTATATTCCTCAATTGCCAATTATTATTTTATAGATTAAAACAACTTTTGGGATTATATCGCGTTTATTTATTACTTATTTTTATTTATTTCGAACTCTTTACTCGTGAAAATGATCTCTGTAAAGAGTTCGAAACATCGGGAAATAAATAAAAATAAGTAATAAATAAATGCGATATAATCCTAAAAGTTGTTTTAATCTATGAGTGAGATTCGCGAAAGTCTGAGAAATAAATAAATAATTATTTTGTTTAAATTTCTAAATTTATTTAAATAGCTTACGTGGAATATACGTTTACGTATGCCAACTGTACTGAAACTCAAATCTGTTACAATTTAATGCTCAAAGCCATGTACTAGAGTTTGAATGGCATAGTACGCGTTTCTAAACAGAGATTCATGAGCGCAAATAGATCAGTATGAGATCAAAAAGACATGATGCAAATGTTTTGAAAATTTGCCAGAATTAGAAGAATATTTTATACTAGTTGACCCGGTGTACTTTGTCAAGTATAGTTATAAATAAGTAATTTTTGGATTTATCACTTTTTCTTTACTACATCATATATGAATTATAGATAAAAATCACTTCGTTGGTGCCCTCTATCTATTAAAAAACCGCATCGCAATCCGTTGCCTAGTTTCAAAGATAAAACCAAATAAAGGGACTGACAGCGTAAAGCTTCATTAGAACGAAGATTTTTATTGCGCGTTGTGAAAGGGAGCTAGACTAATCTAGAAAAATCTTACGAAAAATTGGCCCGACACTTTTTCCATGCTAAACTAAGGCACTTACAAGTATTGGCTTATTTAGAACTATGTATAACTACCCAAATCGTCTAGTAGCTAGGTTACCTTGCTCGCATCCAGAAGGCTCAGGTTCGAATCCCGGTATCGGAACTCTTTTTTAGAGTTTTATTTTCCATGTTTTCATATTTTTTTTACAGAAGGGACCAGAAAATGGTACGTAAAAGTGCGATCACTGTTCCTTAGAATTATCCGGTATTTATAAACTAAAACGTCACAAAGCTACCTGTAGTAAGTCTTGTACTTAAATAAAAACTAATCAGCAAAATTTAAGAGAAAAATCATGAAAACCTACATAAAATTGAGCACGATTTTTTTTGAACGAAGAACGAAGAAGAACTTATTTTTATTTATTTCCCGACGTTTCGAACTCTTTACTCTCTAATAAGTTCTAAATAAACGCGATACAATCCTAAAAAGTTGTTTTAATGTTAGGAATGTGATTCGCAAAAGTCTAAGAAATAAATAAAGTAGTAGTATTTTCAAGTGAGTTGAATATACTAGTAAGTATATTGAAACTGGAAGCCGAATGTGTCACATTCAAATTTTAACTAGAAAAAGTTAAATTTTCCGATTGTTAAAAGTTCGGCTCTGTACCTGGTTAGTTAAAAATTTGTAACGACTATATTTTGCTGACGATAAAGCCGTAAGCGGAAAAAAATACGTTTTACAAAACGTCGTTCATTTCTGAATTCGAAATTTGTGTGATTTATGAAAAATTAATGACTTCAGTTCGTTAAAAGCTATAAAAAATATTAAAAATCCCTGTCAATGTTGTATAACAAGTCTGTAGCTGGAGGCTTATGTTGTACAGGATGAAATTATTCATTGGAAATACGAGTATGATAGATAACAAGTTTCAAAACTATGCTTTTATGGAATAGGGAGGTAAATAAGCAGGCGTGTCACGTGATGGTAAGCAACTTACCCCGCCCATAGACACTTGCAACACAGTGTCACAGTTGCATTGCCAGTCTTTAAAATGGAACATATCGGACTGCCAGTTCGGGTTCCGGCAGGGGCGCTCGACCATCGACGCGGTGCGTCGGGTGCGGGCCCTGTCGGAACCGGTAGTCCGATCGGGGGGGGTCGCGCTGGCGGTGTCACTCGACATCGTCAACGCATTCGGGACCCTCCCCTGGCCGGCCATCAGGGAGGCCCTCGTATACCACGAGGTGCCTCCCTACCTCAGGTCGGTCATCGGGGCCTACCTGCAGGAGAGACGGGTGGACTATGTCGACCGGAACGGGACGGAGCAGAGGAAGGAGGTGACGTGCGGGGTTCCGCAGGGGTCCGTGCTCGGGCCCCTGCTGTGGAACCTCGCATACGATCCGGTCCTCCGCTCCAGTCTGCCCCGTGGCGTGAGTGTCGTTTGCTACGCAGACGACACTCTGGTAGTCGCCACGGGGCCCGACTTCGAGCGTACGCTCAGGTTCGCCGAGCTGGGGGTGGCAATCGTCGTCAGACGGATCCGCGGGCTGGGCCTGGAGGTGGCGCCTCACAAAAGTGAGGCGCTGTGGTTCCACCGCCTCACCAGAGGCAGGGAACCCCCGGCCTCGCGGATCCAGGTGGGTGACACGGCTGTCCCGGTGGGGCGGTACATGAAGTACCTCGGCCTCACCCTGGACAGCCGCTGGAGCTTCGAGGAGCACTTCGTACGGATGGTCCCCCGAGCGCGACGGGTGGCGGGCGCTTTACACCGCCTGCTGCCCAACCTCGGGGGACCGGGGGAGGGAGTTCGCCGCCTCTACGGTGGCGTCGTGCGGTCCGTGGCCCTGTACGGGGCCCCCGTTTGGTCGCGAGACCTCGCGGGGGCCTCCCGCTCCAAGGCTCTGCTGAGGAGCCTGGAGCGGATCATGGCCATACGGGTCGTACGGGGCTACCGTACCATCTCGTACGAGGCGGCGACGGTCCTCGCGAGTTATCCCCCCTTCATCATCCTGGCCGAGATGTACGCAGCTGCGTACGATCTCGGTCGGGGAGGGGGGGACGCGCGGGGACACGAAGTGCGGAGGCGGGAGGCCTTCCGGCGGGTCCTGGGGGACTGGCGCGACGCGCTGGTCCTCCAGGGCGGTACGCGTTCACGCGCCGTCGGGGCCGTCCTGCCCCACCTCGAGGCCTGGGTGCTCCGTAAATGGGGCACTGTCACCTACAGGTTGACTCAGATACTCACCGGGCACGGGTGCTTCGGTGAGTATCTGAGTCGAATAAAACGTGAAGAGACGGCGAGATGCCACCATTGCGCATCCGACCTGGACTCGGCCCAGCACACGCTGGAGGTCTGCCCGGCCTGGGCGGCCGAGCGCCGAGTCCTGGTCGACGGGATCGGGCGAGACTTGTCCCCGCCGGCGTTGGTCGCGGCAATGCTGGCGGGCGAGGAGGAGTGGAGGGTAATGAAAATAGAAAATTCATGTATATATATATATATATATATATATATATATACATGAATTTTCTATTTTCATTACAGTCATGTTATGTTTAGACATTTTACATACAGTGGTAGAGCCACACAGTTCGCTGTCTCAATGGGGCGGTTCTCATCCCAGGTTCGACCGCTTCCCTATTCCATTTTATAGACTTTTTTTTTTTTTTTTTTTTTTTTTCGCGAGGAAATGCTTTATGCACACCCCCCGCCTGGGGACGGCAGGGGGTAGTGTGGGACTCCCAAAACAGTAAACTGAAATCCGATCCTAGGGTTACCCACTAAAACCTCGCGGCGGCCTTCCTCCGGCGTTGGGGTGGTCCAGGATTCGGATAAACCCCTCTGGTCCACCCCGCCGTCGCCCCCCCTCCGTCACGAGGGGGTGCTCATCCTCGGGGAGCCTCGGCGAGACTCCCCCGGGCGGGGCGGCTCCGACCGCGCGCTGTAAAGAGGCGCGCGGCCGGCGGCGCCCCCGACGACCCTCCCCGGCCGCACCGGGGGGTCATCCTTCCCGGGCCGCGACCCGGGCGCACCCGCGGGGTGTGCACCCTCGCGGCCCGCCGGCGGCGGCGATCACTGAGCTCGCCGCCGCCGCCTTCGAGCGGGATCGGCTCTCTCCCGACCCCGCTCGGCGGCCTCCTTCTGGAGCATGACAGCTTCGCAGAAAGAGACCACAGCCCTCCACTCCTCCTCGCCCGCCAGCATTGCCGCGACCAACGCCGGCGGGGACAAGTCTCGCCCGATCCCGTCGACCAGGACTCGGCGCTCGGCCGCCCAGGCCGGGCAGACCTCCAGCGTGTGCTGGGCCGAGTCCAGGTCGGATGCGCAATGGTGGCATCTCGCCGTCTCTTCACGTTTTATTCGACTCAGATACTCACCGAAGCACCCGTGCCCGGTGAGTATCTGAGTCAACCTGTAGGTGACAGTGCCCCATTTACGGAGCACCCAGGCCTCGAGGTGGGGCAGGACGGCCCCGACGGCGCGTGAACGCGTACCGCCCTGGAGGACCAGCGCGTCGCGCCAGTCCCCCAGGACCCGCCGGAAGGCCTCCCGCCTCCGCACTTCGTGTCCCCGCGCGTCCCCCCCTCCCCGACCGAGATCGTACGCAGCTGCGTACATCTCGGCCAGGATGATGAAGGGGGGATAACTCGCGAGGACCGTCGCCGCCTCGTACGAGATGGTACGGTAGCCCCGTACGACCCGTATGGCCATGATCCGCTCCAGGCTCCTCAGCAGAGCCTTGGAGCGGGAGGCCCCCGCGAGGTCTCGCGACCAAACGGGGGCCCCGTACAGGGCCACGGACCGCACGACGCCACCGTAGAGGCGGCGAACTCCCTCCCCCGGTCCCCCGAGGTTGGGCAGCAGGCGGTGTAAAGCGCCCGCCACCCGTCGCGCTCGGGGGACCATCCGTACGAAGTGCTCCTCGAAGCTCCAGCGGCTGTCCAGGGTGAGGCCGAGGTACTTCATGTACCGCCCCACCGGGACAGCCGTGTCACCCACCTGGATCCGCGAGGCCGGGGGTTCCCTGCCTCTGGTGAGGCGGTGGAACCACAGCGCCTCACTTTTGTGAGGCGCCACCTCCAGGCCCAGCCCGCGGATCCGTCTGACGACGATTGCCACCCCCAGCTCGGCGAACCTGAGCGTACGCTCGAAGTCGGGCCCCGTGGCGACTACCAGAGTGTCGTCTGCGTAGCAAACGACACTCACGCCACGGGGCAGACTGGAGCGGAGGACCGGATCGTATGCGAGGTTCCACAGCAGGGGCCCGAGCACGGACCCCTGCGGAACCCCGCACGTCACCTCCTTCCTCTGCTCCGTCCCGTTCCGGTCGACATAGTCCACCCGTCTCTCCTGCAGGTAGGCCCCGATGACCGACCTGAGGTAGGGAGGCACCTCGTGGTATACGAGGGCCTCCCTGATGGCCGGCCAGGGGAGGGTCCCGAATGCGTTGACGATGTCGAGTGACACCGCCAGCGCGACCCCCCCCGATCGGACTACCGGTTCCGACAGGGCCCGCACCCGACGCACCGCGTCGATGGTCGAGCGCCCCTGCCGGAACCCGAACTGGCAGTCCGATATGTTCCATTTTAAAGACTGGCAATGCAACTGTGACACTGTGTTGCAAGTGTCTATGGGCGGGGTAAGTTGCTTACCATCACGTGACACGCCTGCTTATTTACCTCCCTATTCCATAAAAGCATAGTTTTGAAACTTGTTATCTATCATACTCGTATTTCCAATGAATAATTTCATCCTGTACAACATAAGCCTCCAGCTACAGAATTGTTATACAACATTGACAGGGATTTTTAATATTTTTTATAGCTTTTAACGAACTGAAGTCATTAATTTTTCATAAATCACACAAATTTCGAATTCAGAAATGAACGACGTTTTGTAAAACGTATTTTTTTCCGCTTACGGCTTTATCGTCAGCAAAATATAGTCGTTACAAATTTTTAACTAACCAGGTACAGAGCCGAACTTTTAACAATCGGAAAATTTAACTTTTTCTAGTTAAAATTTGAATGTGACACATTCGGCTTCCAGTTTCAATATACTTACTAGTATATTCAACTCACTTGAAAATACTACTACTTTATTTATTTCTTAGACTTTTGCGAATCACATTCCTAACATTAAAACAACTTTTTAGGATTGTATCGCGTTTATTTAGAACTTATTAGAGAGTAAAGAGTTCGAAACGTCGGGAAATAAATAAAAATAAGTTCTTCTTCGTTCTTCGTTCAAAAAAAATCGTGCTCAATTTTATGTAGGTTTTCATGATTTTTCTCTTAAATTTTGCTGATTAGTTTTTATTTAAGTACAAGACTTACTACAGGTAGCTTTGTGACGTTTTAGTTTATAAATACCGGATAATTCTAAGGAACAGTGATCGCACTTTTACGTACCATTTTCTGGTCCCTTCTGTAAAAAAAATATGAAAACATGGAAAATAAAACTCTAAAAAAGAGTTCCGATACCGGGATTCGAACCTGAGCCTTCTGGATGCGAGCAAGGTAACCTAGCTACTAGACGATTTGGGTAGTTATACATAGTTCTAAATAAGCCAATACTTGTAAGTGCCTTAGTTTAGCATGGAAAAAGTGTCGGGCCAATTTTTCGTAAGATTTTTCTAGATTAGTCTAGCTCCCTTTCACAACGCGCAATAAAAATCTTCGTTCTAATGAAGCTTTACGCTGTCAGTCCCTTTATTTGGTTTTATCTTTGAAACTAGGCAACGGATTGCGATGCGGTTTTTTAATAGATAGAGGGCACCAACGAAGTGATTTTTATCTATAATTCATATATGATGTAGTAAAGAAAAAGTGATAAATCCAAAAATTACTTATTTATAACTATACTTGACAAAGTACACCGGGTCAACTAGTATAAAATATTCTTCTAATTCTGGCAAATTTTCAAAACATTTGCATCATGTCTTTTTGATCTCATACTGATCTATTTGCGCTCATGAATCTCTGTTTAGAAACGCGTACTATGCCATTCAAACTCTAGTACATGGCTTTGAGCATTGAGCAAAAAAAAAAAAAAAAGTCTTTAAAATGGAATAGGGAAGCGGTCGAACCTGGGATGAGAACCGCCCCATTGAGACAGCGAACTGTGTGGCTCTACCACTGTATGTAAAATGTCTAAACATAACATGACTGTAATGAAAATAGAAAATTCATGTATATATATATAAAAGCGTATATCGCGCCTTACAGCTGTGAGTCAGGATTTAAACCCGCGACTTTTTGATTCAGAAGCGGGGTGCTCGATCACTAGATCACCGATATAAATAAAAGCACCAGAATGCCGCCGATACAAGTACGAGTATATCAAAAAAAAAACTAGAAAGTTCGCAACAAAAGCCGATTTAATTACAGCTCTCAAAGATCAAAGTGAGCCGACACGAAGGAAGTAACTTTACACCGACGTACAAAAGGCAGACGCAGACACATATTGGAATCACTACTACGGAACTTGGCTTGTTAAAATTGTGATATAAGAAAATAATTATTTTCACTGCAGTTTTAATATTTTTTTGGAAGGCAAACGAAGGAGCGAGTCACCTGGTGGTTAGCACTCATGGACATTTCCAATACTTATAGGGTCAATGTTTCCTTTAGGATAAGAATAGTGTGGAAGGCATTGAACCTCTGTATACCCCTTTCACTGAACGAATATTAAGTCACTTTACGTCGATATTATCAGAAGTCGTGGATTTCACCGTTCGAACCGGCCCACTGTTAAAACGTTCTCTCACAGTTAACAATGTTATCTACTGTAAGGATTTTTGTACCAATAAAGATCACTTGCTATTCCTAATTTTCACGTTTTTATTGATAGATGCATAGATGCATAATAAATATAGATGCATAATAGAATGATAATATAAGAGATTTCCACCTATATATTGACTCATCACGATATCTCTGGAACCATAAGGCGTAGCGACTTGAAATTTGGTAGGATTATTCCTTTCGCCGAGTAGAGGTCAGCTAAGAACGGATTTTACGAAATTCCACCCACAAGGGGGGTTGCGGGGGTGTTAACAATGGAAAATTCCCATTTTTAACCTATAGCTGCTATTCAAATTTGTCGAAGATATTGCAGTATTAACATAGCGGGGCAGCAGTTATTACTTTTGATGCGAAATAGAGTTCGCCGGGTCAGCTAGTAGAATGATAAAGGTGATAGATCAAATAAATTTTAACAACAGCGGTGACATATTATCACATATACCTACTAACCCTGGAAGATTAATATTTATAAATCTGAAATACCCGAATGAATAATGCATGTTTTTCATATTTGAACTAGTAAAATTTTGTAATAAATAAAAGTAAAATTAAGTTGTAATTTAGTAAACAGTCTCTGTGTTCTTAGTGGCTCAGCTCTCTGCTTCAGCTTCATAAGTATTTAGATCGATTCCGGGCTCACAGCAATGTTATCTTGGAATAATTTTTGGAGGTTATCTGTGATAAATATCGATGATTGACAACTTTGTGGCTGGTGTAGAGCTGTAGGTTACGCCATTTATTCCATTCGGTATGTAACAATTCGGAGATTCGAGGCTTAACAGCCGCTGCCTGCACCTTCGGATAGAAATAGGCGTGAAACTTACATATGTTAACCATTCACCTGTCCGGCAAGATGGCGCGTCAAGTAATTTAGTAGTAGTAATTTAGCACTGGTTGTTGTCCTCGTCAGTGTTTGGCTGATATGAGTTAAAATTTCTGATTAACCTTAGGATATTTTCTAAAATACAAAAGACAAGTCCTAGTTTCAGAGTTTAGTGTGAACATAAAGTAACATATACGAAAAAAAAAAACCGTAACTCTAACGGTACGAAATTGTTTTCTGAAATTTTCTATCTCCAGTTTTCGTAGTAGCGGTTTCATTGCTAGACAAAGTAGTCAAAGCCTTTGTAAGACACACAGGTAACAATAACAATGTATTAGGATTCTCACTTTGTTTACGTTTATTTATTTTTATACTTTTTTCGCTACTTTTCTACTTCACACCTTTGTTAAATAAAATTGTGTGATTTGTTGTCATGTTTTTTTTTTTTCATTTTTTTTACGTAAATATTTATCATTATTTGAATTATTATTTCTTTTTAGTAACTTTAAGCGGAAATCTAAATCACTCGTAAATATGAAAATCTTAATTACTACATAGTATAAAACAAAATCGCTTTCCGCTGTCTGTTTCGAAACACCCCTTGATATTTAAAACTCATAATATAAAACAGAAAAAAAAGAGATAATTTTTGAGGCTTGCCGCTTTAATTGGAAACGCTGGTTGAACCCTAACTGATAGATCAAAATAATCTCAATTTTACATTATTATATAATATTACTGAACACGATCTACATACCACTGCGAAATCTACACACCTGTTACACTATATGTATTTCTTCATTTTTAACAAGAAATACGTGAATAACGCATTAATCCTGATCCAATTACGTATATACATAACTTCACGCCAAATCCCTTGCGGGATAAATAGAGAGAATAGAGCGCCATGAGGCACGATTTTTACACGTCTCACTCGTTTCGTTGACTTTCATAACTCTTTTCATGCAAGCGCGTCGATTTTTAAGGCTCCTAACATCACCTTTCTTCAGAACACGTTCTATTTAGTCCTGGAATGTGTGTCTTGGCCGCCCTTGACTCCTACATCAATTTGATTTGCATTGTATATCTGCATAGTCAATCTTGCATCATCCATTCTTTCTACATGTCCGAACCATCTGACATCGAACGGCATCCCCTAACTTACTTTTACACCTCTCATTCAATCCAGCTTCCTTCCTTACAACCTTGTTTTCGAAGCGGTCAGTGAAGGTTACTCGGCAGATTTTGCGCAGTGCTCTCATTTTTTTATCCTACTTTCAGGCACACTAAAGTCACGGTGGCGCAGTGGTCGAGCACACGGCTTCTGATCCAGAGGTCCGGGTTCGATTCCAGACACTGGCTCACACCAATGACTTTCCGAAATTGTTTTCGGAAGTTATGTGTGATAAATATCGATGACTGAAAAACTTTGTTCCCGGTATGGCAATAGGTTCGCCACCTATTCCATTTGGGACGTAAACATAACGGCGAGACTAGACTTAACAGCCGCTGCCTATACCTTCGGGTAACAAAAGGCGTGAAGTTATGTTATGTTATGTAATCCTAAATTTACTTATTTACTGCTTCTAAGGTAAGACAATATTTACCGGGTCAACTAGTAATCATGTTACATAGAAAGGTTATGTTTAGAGAGCACCTGAAAATAATATATACCTAAAAGGCGTTCTAAATTTCGCGAATTATTTTCTAAAAATCATTGACGTCAACCAGGAATCCAACCAGTGAACTATGGATTTAGAAGCGGGGTACTCGACCACTGGACCACAGAGACTTAAAAGATTTCGTAAGTTATGTATGATAAATCGACCCGCATGCAAGAAAAGAGTTATGAAAGTCAACGAAGCGAGTGAGGCGTGTAAGAATCGTGCTTATGGCGCTTTGTTTGTACGTATTAGGATTTCAGTCTCTAATCCTTCTTCCAGAATAAAACTACGGAAGTGCTGGAAGCGGCGTCAGAGTGCTAAACGCAAGAGGCCATTAGTTGAGGACCGTTGACACGGAGAAAGGGACTCAAGTACGTAACGGGCCTGAGAGGACCGCGACAAACACTCAAACATTTCAGCTATATTTTGTAAAGGTTTTTCGCAGTTGGTCGGTATAATGATAGTTACTAAATATACTATTTTGTTTACTTGAACATTTTGAGGATTTTTTATTTTTTATTTCTAAGACTTTCGCGAATCTCGCTCATTGATCAAAACAACTTTTAGGATTATATCGCGTTTATTTCTTACTTATTTATATTTATTTCCCGACGTTTCGAACTCTTTACAGAGATACTCGTGAAAATGATCTCTGTAAAGAGTTCGAAACGTCGGGAAATAAATATAAATAAGTAAGAAATAAACGCGATATAATCCTAAAAGTTGTTTTGATCAATTTTGAGGATTGTCAAAATAAATATGTAGTAACTGTTGACGAAGTTTTTATTTAACGAATGAAATGTATATTGATAAAATTAGTTAATTTTGTCATTAGTCATCTAGGTCACCTTGTGGCTCGATTCCGTGATTTTTAACAGGACCCAAGTTTGTATTCTGATATACAATAATAGCTATTGATATTTGGCTACAGGATCTCCGATTATTGTCAAAATATTTGTCTGAGCAGCAGCTTAGTTAGTTTCTGGTACCTAAGAATATTTTATGAGTGTTGGGATCGAGCAACCTGCTTCCGAATCAAGGTTTACGTTTGAAATATTTACGAACAAAAACTCGAGTAAACGAGCCAGCGGGTCGCCTGATGGTACGCAGATACCGCGGCTCATGGACACCAGCAACACAGTTAGTGTTAGAATTGCGTTAATGGCCCTTAAGGAAGCGGGAGAGGAAAAGAGGGAGGGGGGGGAATGGACCTTCAGATACTTACCTCACCGATTAAAACGTGGCATGAACCACTTTACGTCGATATTCTAAAGGGCCTTTCTATATAACAGGTCCAGGCAATTCATGCAACAAACTGCGTGACTCTATCACTAGAACTATATCTTGGTATGTGAAAATAATATTAGAACCTGAGATTTCTTGATTTTAGACTGTCGAGAAACAATGTTTCTTTTTTATAGCAGTATACATTTTAAAATTTTCTCAACTATAGACTTATTATTTGAAACTAAAAGAGAATCTATAATTCTTTAAAACTAAACCCTGAGTTGAAATTTATTGGTAAAGAAAAATGTATAATTTTATTAAAATAATTTAAAGAAAAAAACTTTTTTAAAGAAGCTTTTATTTAAACGCTCTAAAAAGAATAAAATAATTTTAACCTTATACATTCTAAGTATCAACTTATAACCTTATTATATACAATTTATGTGATAATAAAAGCTTGTGATAATAAAATGGTGATTTGGCATCAGTGACTGAATAGTAAACAACAGATGACTGATAAATGACTGACACTGCCCAAACAAGCAGGCCACTAGCATCTAGCCGCTCATATTGAAAACCCTATGATATATATAATATTTATACACAATCTAATTTGTTTATAACATTAATTAATAACATAACATAGCTCGACTCCTTTTTCTACCCGAAGGTGTAGGCAGCATCTATTAAGCCTCGACTCGCCGCTATGTTTACGTCTTATCTTATCTTTAAGGGAGTAGGATATAGGATATGGGAGTAGGAAGGGATGGGGAAGGGGAATAGGCCTCCGTGTACCTCTCTCACCTAAAGAAACACGCCGTGAGCTGGTTGTGGTATTTCACCGGTCGAGCCATCCCATTCATACAGTGAATTGCTGGGCTCTACCACTGTTGCCATACAGCGAGCACAAAGTGGTCAGTCAAAAATATTTATCACACATGACTTTCGAGAGAAATTTCGAAAGACATTGGTGTGAGGCCAAATAAAACCCAAGACTTCCTGATTCAGAAGCGGGCTAGTTTACTGAACCACCGAGACATAGTTTTTGAAGTTCTCATTTAACTCTTTAATGAAAGGGCCATTTGATACGCATATAGTAGAAACGCAAATATTTATTCCACTATATTGGATTTAGAATGACGTCACATTATTTTTCGAGCTACTATTAACAAGCCCTTTCATTTGATACCCATATTGTAGAAATGCATTAAAAAAACTGTTCCTCTATCTTGGATTATCCGCCATATTGGATTTAGAATGACGTCACATTATTTTTTTAGTTTTCCCAATGAGCTCTTTCATTTGATACCCATATTGTACGAAAGCTTAAAATATATATTCCTTCATCTTGGATATTCCACCATATTGGATTTAGAATGACGTCATATTATATTTTGAGTTACACTCAACAAACCCTTTCATTTGATACCCATATTGCAGAAATGCATTAAAAATATCCATTCCGCCATCTTGGGTCGTCCGCCATATTGGATATAGAATAATGTCATACATTATATCATGCATTGTCATCCAAAGTAAACGTGTATACAAAATTTCAGCTCAATCGGTTGAAGATATCTACTTCAAAATTGAGTTACAAGATTCCACCGAACATACATACTTACATACATACATACATACATACAGTGCAAAGCTTATAAATAATAAAATATTATATTGTTTCACAAAACATAGATGAGACCAAAGTGTTCCTTGAGAATAATAATTGAATCATCTAGTTTTCAACTCGGTAAAACAATCATACATAAAGTTTTTAATTAAATCAGCAGCTTTATCCCAAGGCCTTCGAGTTTCTTGATTTTGCAAATACAATTCTCCGATTTAAACTTGTTTAATTGATATTTCTTTTGAGACCGAGCTATCCGTATTTATATACCTCTTGAAATAGTATTGTACTGACATGCGAATTGTTGTGACACACGATTGCGACAGTTAAATTTCTTGGGTCGTCCGCCATATTGGATATAGAATAATGTCATACATTATATCATGCATTGTCATCCAAAGTAAACGTGTATACAAAATTTCAGCTCAATCGGTTGAAGGTATCTACTTCAAAATTGAGTTACAAGATTCCACCGAACATACATACTTACATACATACATACATACATACAGTGCAAAGCTTATAAATAATAAAATATTATATTGTTTCACAAAACATAGATGAGACCAAAGTGTTCCTTGAGAATAATAATTGAATCATCTAGTTTTCAACTCGGTAAAACAATCATACATAAAGTTTTTAATTAAATCAGCAGCTTTATCCCAAGGCCTTCGAGTTTCTTGATTTTGCAAATACAATTCTCCGATTTAAACTTGTTTAATTGATATTTCTTTTGAGACCGAGCTATCCGTATTTATATACCTCTTGAAATAGTATTGTACTGACATGCGAATTGTTGTGACACACGATTGCGACAGTTAAATTTCTTGGAAAATTTAGATGTTTTTATATAAAGACTAGCTGACCCGGCGAACTCTGTTTCGCATCAAAAGTAATAACTGCTGCCCCGCTATGTTAATACTGCAATATCTTCGACAAATTTGAAGTCGATAGCAGCTATAGGTTAAAAATGGGAATTTTCCATTGTTGACACCCCCGCAACCCCCCTTGTGGGTGGAATTTCGTAAAATCCGTTCTTAGCTGACCTCTATTCGGCGAAAGGAATAATCCTAACAAATTTCAAGTCGCTACGCCTGATGGTTCCAGAGATATCGTGATGAGTCAATATATAGGTGGAAATCTCTTATATATATAGATTACTACAAAAAGGTAAGTAAAGTGACGTTTTATTTGGTGTAAAAATATCCTTTTGCTCCTTTGTCACACCGTCTCATAGAAAAAATCATGGGTAAGCCAATAATTCACTGTATTAAAATTGAAATAACATAAAAATACTGTTTTATATCAGTAATACGATATTTAAGAAGTTCTTTGTATATAAGCATGTAATTATATTTATGTAATAACAAAATATTAGTAATATTATTATTCGTAGTAATGAAAATTCGGAAAGAGAATCCAGTAAATTTCAAAAAGTTATAGGAACTGTAGTTGCATTAAATATTTCAACATTCTCAACATTTAATTTAATCGAAATTTAATAAATGTACAATTATATAACTTAATAGTAATATATTTATAGTCTAATATGTACATTGTAGATATCTATACATATAATAAAATTGTAGAAAAGTCAAAACTGTACATTGAATATTTTTTAAAAAGAATACTTGGTGTGTGATCTGCAATCGATACCGAAGCCAAAAATATACTTTTTAGAATTTTTGTCTGTTTGTCTGTTTGTCTGTTTGTCTGTATGTATGTCCGGGATAAACTCAAAAAGTACTGCATGGATTTACTTCAAATTTGGCACGAAAATTATTAAGAAGTCGGGTCAACATATAGGCTACATATTATCACGCTATCACCTACGAGGAACGAGCAGTGAACCTTTATTTCTTCAATGTATTCTGTAGCAACGTGTAATCTAACGACGCATATTTGTATGTTGTTATGGTGTTATTATGTTAATAACCATGCTTTAATCTATACATATAATAATAATAATAATATAATATAAGTTAGCTTCACATTTTAATTAACTTATGCCGTTAAACATAACAGACAATTTTAAAACAGTGCCATCTATGAGATTTACAAAACAGAAAACATTAAGTTGAATTACACGTGTAAGCACTTTTTGGTTTTAGATATAAATAAATCTTTGAGATTTTAAAAACATCAAGTCGAATTACATGTTTAAACACTTTTTGAATATAAATAATTGAAATTTCATCATGCGCTTGCGGTCAATAGATGTTTTTAAGAGTCATAGATGGAGTTGTGCATTTTCTTCTTTAAAATTGTATCGTTAATTCTTTTCAGAGATGAGCAAGACAATTAAAAAAATGTATTTGTATATGCTAAAAACTGTTAATATTTTTGTTCGGTATTTATTGGTGTAATGATTGCTTCGTAATTTTATAATTTTACACCATTAAAAAAAAATGTTTCCTATTCGCTAACTAGATGGCGTTGGCGTCGAATTAGATCGCGCTATAATTTCGTTCACCAAAAGTGATGTTATGAGTACGGATGTCGCCGCGACAACTCATAGAAACTGGGGTTACCTGCGTTGCTATAAGTTATCGTGTGCTTAGTCGAATTTAACGTGAAAACTGAAAATACTTTCCTGAAATATAATTAAAAAAAAAAATATTTACTTAAATAAACTTCATTCGGAATCGGACTACTGCTTACTGCTTAGCTATCATTATCTGTGTGTAAATTCTCAGCGTGTAAATTATTTTCTGTTATTTTTCAAACTTAAAATAATCAAAATGCCTAGAAAACGGTCTAATCTATCCCAATCCTCAAACGATAGTCGAAGGAAAAGGTTAGCTCGATCTCTTGAAACCACCATTGAGCGTGAGGCAAGGATAGCTACTCTTCGAGAACACAATGCGGAAATTCGAGATGGAGAAAGTAGTACGTCGCGCCAGTCCCGATTAGATACTATGCGCACTCAAAATGCATCGTTGCGGTCTCTGGAAAGTATAGAAGCATACGAAATGCGGCTATTAAATGATCGGAAGCGCCATGCTGAGTCTCGCGCGTCAGAGACATACACGCAACAAGAGACAAGACTGAGTTTGCAGCGCAGCCGCACTTATGCCGCTCGATCGTGCGAGAGTGCTGAAATTCGAGAAGCTCGATTGGAAAGCGACCGGGAGCGTCACGCTGAGTCTCGCGCGTCAGAGACGTACACGCAGCTAGAGACGAGGTTGAGTTCCCAGCGCTCTCGCACAGATGCAGCTCGATTTTGTGAGAGTGTCGAAGCGCGAGAAGCTCGACTGGAAAGCGACCGGGAGCGCCACGCTGAGTCTCGCGCGTCAGAGACGTACACGCAGCTAGAGACGAGGTTGAGTTCCCAGCGCTCTCGCACAGATGCAGCTCGATTTTGTGAGAGTGTCGAAGCGCGAAAAGCTCGACTGGAAAGCGACCGGGAGCGCCACGCTGAGTCTCGCGCGTCAGAGACGTACACGCAGCAAGAGACGAGGTTGAGTTCCCAGCGCTCTCGCACAGATGCAGCTCGATTTTGTGAGAGTGTCGAAGCGCGAGAAGCTCGACTGGAAAGCGACCGGGAGCGCCACGCTGAGTCTCGCGCGTCAGAGACGTACACGCAGCAAGAGACGAGGTTGAGTTCCCAGCGCTCTCGCTCAGATGCCGCTCGATTTTATGAGAGTGTCGAAGCGCGAGAAGCGCGACTGGAAAGCGACCGGGAGCGCCACGCCGAGTCTCGCGCGTCAGAGACATACACGCAGCGAGAGACGAGGTTGAATTCGCAGCGGAGTCGCACTTCTCTTTCTCGGTCGATCGAAGATCATGAAGAGCGGATGACCCGGTTAAGAAGAGATCGTTCTCAGCATGCCCTTTCACGGTCGTTAGAGAACGATGAGCAGCGTGAAGAACGTCGTGCAGCTGCTCGGCAGCGGTACCACGACGTGTGTGGCGATACGTCTGCTCATCTATCGCTAGAACGGGATAGAATTCAAGAGTTTCGAGGATCTTGGTCGGGTGAACAGCGTGCGGCACAACTAGAACTAGATCGTCTGCGGCGTAGCATGAATCAACTTTCAACATCTGACGATGAATCCATGGTTTACGATATCGAAGAGCAATCGTGGCTAAATAAAGAGGGAAGTGGATTTATGTACAATGTTGCGATTAACTACGCCGCACACGGAGATATTGGTGTCTTAGAAGAAGTGTGTGCCCACTGTCAAGCCCGCAAATGGAAAGGAGAGCCCAATGGGATGTGTTGTGCATCTGGTAAGGTACGCTTGGAGTCTATGCAAGACCCACCAGATCTGTTAAGAATCTTACTAAATGGCGAACATCCGAAGTCCAGCCATTTTTTGAAAAACATCCGAGCTTATAACAGCGCCTTCCAGATGACTTCGTTTGGTGCAAATCAAATCGTTGAAGCAGGTTTCATGCCGACATTCAAGGTCCAGGGGCAAGTTTACCATCAAATCGGTTCGCTGCTACCTACAGACATTCCAAAATTTTTGCAAATTTATTTTGTAAGTGATTTTGAAGAACAAGCAAACCTACGAAGTAGACACATCCCCAATTTGGACCCTGTTCTGGTCAGAGGATTGCAAAGTATGTTGCATAACGTTAATCCGCACATTGGCAACTTCAAAGCCGCTCTGGCGTCGGTGCCTGAGAACGAGCGCAACCGCTTTAAGTTTGTCATCAGTGCAGATAGAAAGCCGATTGCAGCCCATCCGGGACGATATAATGCGCCAACGACGAATGAGGTCGCCGTTCTCTTAGTCGATCAGGAGTGTGATAAAAGAGATATCGTCTTACGCACGCACGATGACCGGCTTCAAAGGATCAGCGAAACTCACCGCGCGTACGATTCTCTTCAATATCCGCTCATGTTTTGTCGCGGAGAGGATGGCTACCATTTCGCCCACTATAATGTAGACCCCCAGACAGGCTCCCCAAATTATAACAAAAAAACGTCCGCCATGCAGTTCTACAGCTTCTTGATCCAGCTGAGGGTGAACAATGGCTCTTATCTCCACCATCATCGTACACTCTTTAGTCAGTTTCTGGTGGACATGTATGCCAAAATTGAGACAGAGCGTTTGGTATTTATAAGGTCCAATCAAAGAAAGCTGAGAGCTGAGAACTACGTCCATCTCAGAGATGCCATGCAGAATGATGCCAATGCTCAAGATGTAGGAAGGATGGTCATTCTCCCCTCCACCTTCACAGGAGGTCCGCGGTACATGCACGAGAGGACCCAAGATGCATTTTGCTATGTGCGAAAGTTTGGTCGCCCGGACCTCTTTATTACTATCACTACCAACCCAAAGTGGCCTGAAATAACAGCTCAACTCCTTGCAGGACAGGTTTCGTACGACAGGCACGACTTGATCTCTCGCGTATTCCACCTGAAGTTGAAATGCCTTATGGATCTTCTAACAAAGGCAAAAGTGTTTGGTACAGTCCGATGTCATATGTACTCCGTGGAATGGCAAAAACGCGGCTTGC
Source organism: Euproctis similis (assembly GCA_905147225.2). Taxonomy (NCBI): domain Eukaryota; kingdom Metazoa; phylum Arthropoda; class Insecta; order Lepidoptera; family Erebidae; genus Euproctis; species Euproctis similis. The sequence goes on from LR990115.1 coordinate 15,398,719, forward strand.
CACACGCGCATCTGCTTTTGTGGTTGGAAGAAAAGATCAGGCCTATCCAGATTGATCAAGTCATAAGTGCAGAGCTTCCGGACCCTGACGTTGATCCTGTTCTGCATCAAATTGTTAAAAGTCACATGGTGCATGGCCCCTGTGGCACGTTAAATCCAAGTTCCCCTTGTATGAAAGACGGACGTTGTACAAAAAGATTCCCAAAAAAATTTACCAACGAAACCATTACTGGTGAGGATGGATATCCCTCATACCGGCGCCGATCACCAGCAGAGGGCGGGCATTCCACTGAGCTGAGCGTGCGTGGCCAGGCGCGACCGGTCGATAACCGATGGATTGTTCCTTACTCACCAGTACTGTCCAGGACCTTCCAGACGCACATCAACGTCGAGTCGTGCACCAGCGTCGGGTCGATCAAATATATCTGCAAATACGTGAACAAAGGTAGCGATCAGGCGACGTTTGCTTTACAGAACACTGACAGAGACGAGGTGACCAAGTATCAGTCCGGTCGCTACATCAGCACGTCTGAAGCAGTTTGGCGGATACTGGCGTTCTCTATACATGACAGGCATCCTGCCGTCATGCATTTAGACGTCCACCTAGAAAACGGTCAGCGCATATATTTTGATCCCAACAACGTTGCTGAGCGCTTAGAAAATCCGCGCCAAACAACTCTCTTGGCATTTTTCAGGCTCTGCGAAATCGACCAGTTTGCGAGGTTCCTTACGTATGACGAGGTGCCTTCATATTACACGTACGACAAGCAAAGGGGAATATTTAACCGACGTCGAAGAGGAGGTGCTGTCGAAGGTTTTCCGGGAATTTTCAAGGACACCGTATTGGGTAGAGTTTATACCGTGCACCCGAATAATGGCGAATGCTATTTTCTGCGGTTATTACTTCACACGATCCGAGGCCCAACGTCTTTTGCCTTTCTGAGAACATTTGATGGCGTGGAGTATCCCACTTACCGCGCAGCCTGTGTAGCACGTCACCTTCTCGACGGTGACCAAAACTGGGATGACACCCTCGCGGAGGCGAGCGTCAGTAACAGCCCCAGCCGTATGCGTCATCTGTTTGCCGTCATCTTGGTGTTTTGTGGAGTCACGAACCCGGTAGCTTTGTGGGAAAAATATCGACATCATCTATCTGAAGATTTTCTACGAGCTTTGAGGCGTGCTACTGGAGACGAAGTCGAAGTAACTGATGAACGCGTGCTGAACACCTGTCTTAGTTCACTTCAAGACGTGGTCATTTCCATCGGCGGCAATCCATTGGTCGAATATGGGTTACCAGCTCCCCAATCATCACCGCATCAAGACCGTGGAAATCGAGAGTATAACGCTGAGACAATTTACGATCCGAGCGAAATGACCACCATACGAAATCACCATGTCGCTTTGTTCTCTTCAGAGCAAAAACAAATTTATGACACTGTTCTTAAAAGCGTTGGGCAAAACCAGGGTAAAATGTTTTTCTTGGATGCTCCTGGTGGAACAGGAAAAACATTTGTTACCACTGGCATACTTGCAGAGGTCAGGAGGCAAGGCAAAATTGCCATTGCTGTAGCGTCGTCGGGAATCGCTGCCACACTGCTTCCGGGTGGCAAGACAGCACATGCCATGTTTAAAATTCCCATCGATTTAGAGAGCACCGAAACGCCTGTTTGTGGTGTGTCACGCAATAGTGATAAGGGACACGTGCTGAAGGATTGCTCTCTGATCGTATGGGATGAGTGTACGATGGCCAATAGAAAAGCAGTTGAGGCCGTGGACAGAACCCTGCAGGACATCCGCAGGAACGAACACTTGATGGGTGGTGTCACAGTTCTATTCAGTGGCGATTTCCGACAAACGCTTCCCGTGGTGACGCGGGGATCGAGGGCTGACGAGGTGAATGCTTCGTTGAAACGATCTTCGCTGTGGTCACGAGTTCGTACGCTGCGCTTGACCATTAATATGAGAGCTCGGCTCGGCGGCAATGCACGTGCTCAAGAATTCTCCGATGTTCTTCTAAGTCTTGGCGAAGGCACTCTACCAGAGGAGAGAGGTGGGCAGGTGGTGCTTCCAGAGTCTCTCGGTAGAGTCGTATCCAGCTTAGAAGAACTCATTCGCTGTGTGTACGGGGACATCAGTCATATACCGCACCAGCAGAATTCTTGGGTATGTGAGCGGGCAATTTTGACGCCCAAAAATGGTCAGGCTGAAGCAATCAACGAATGCATTCTCTCGAAAATTGAGGGGAATGAAGTGGTTTACACCTCTATAAACACTGTCATCGAGCAAGATGATGCCACACATTATCCCGTGGAATTTCTGAACTCTCTGTCAGCAAGTGGACTTCTAGCGCATACTATCAAGCTGAAAGTCGGTGTCCCGATTATGCTTCTTCGGAACCTATCTCCTCCGAAGTTGTGTAACGGGACCCGCCTTAAAGTCATCTCGCTCCACAGACACAGCATTGAGGCGGAAATTCTTACGGGTTGTGGCGTAGGCGAGGCAGTATTTGTACCACGCATTCCCCTCATACCTCATAACTTCCCGTTCCAGTTCAAGCGCGTACAGTTCCCCGTGAGTGTTTGCTTCGCGATGACCATCAATAAGTCGCAGGGGCAGACACTGAGAGCAGCGGGTGTCGACCTCAGGACGAGCTGCTTCTCACACGGGCAGCTGTACGTCGCTTGCTCCCGCGTCACCAGTCCTGACTCTCTTTACATTTTGGCTGCGGAGAGCCAAACCAGCAATGTTGTTTATAGAGAAGTTTTATAAGTATATATTTTTATCCTTTTCTATATTTATATTTTCTTATTCATTATTTTCTACATTTGCTTCAGTCGCAACTTATTACTTAATTCAGCAGAATCACCATAAAGTCATTTATTCAAAGCAGACTGAAAATCAGCACTTTTGAAGTTCAACAATTTTACAAAAGACAGTCTCCCTCTGTTACTGTACTTTCTGTATTTATGAAATGTAAAGAAGTAACGGGTAAATAAATGTTATTTTAAAAGGTATAATCGTAGGTATTTTTGGTGCTGTATAGCGTTCAGGCAGATGACGTCGCGGGCTACAGCTATACTACAAAAATTCCTGTTAAAATGAAAATAAACAATGCGGGCAACAACCATTGCTACCGCAATCTGTACTTATCCTACCAGTTACAATTTCATTTTAGAGGTAATTACTTCTCAACTGTCTATGTAAAAATATAGCTATCTGATCACAAATTCCACGCGTACGAAGTCGCGGGCACAGCTAGTTATAAATAAACAGTTAGGCTTACATATTTATTTCTAAGACTTTCGCGAATCTCACTCATAGATTAAAACAACCTTTAGGATTATATCGCGTTTATTTATTACTTATTTATATTTATTTCCCGACGTTTCGAACTCTTTACAGAGATCATTTTCACGAGTGATGAACAAAAAGATGGTAGTTGTCCAAAAGCTATTTTCATTGATACAGAGAGCACCCACTTTTTGGAAATAAAAATCAAAAAGTTGATGTTAAAAAATATGATTTTTACTATTGGTAACCCACATCAGACCATGACACACAAACAGTTACAACAAAATAAACAGTTAGGCTTTTATTAAAAGAAATAAGCCGTCGGTTGCGGTGACCACTTTCATCAGTTAATTGAGTCCACATTTCGTGTGAGATTATAGTGTAATTGTAAGAGCAGATGTCCAGATTTTCTTATGTTGGTCGGTAATTATGTCAATTAGTACCTGATTGTGGTCACAGCTCTGGTTATTACAAGGGATACAATATGTGTGTACAAGTAATTGATTTTACGCAATTAGTGACGTGTGAACATATTCCTCTGTGTTATTCTTATTCCACTCTTACAGAAAGAGATTAACTTGTTTGAGTGTAGGTGTAACATTGTGACTAGCCTAATTTTAGCGCGAATAATGAATAACGTTTTTTTTACAGTAATGGGTAATCCGATAATTGTAAAGTTTTTATTTTATTTAGCCAACGTCTTTAGTTAAGTAAGTTTTCCTTTAGTTAAGTAGAAAAAAAACAGTAAAAAGCTCATAATACGTTGTTTTTAAATAAAAATAATAATATTATTTTTATGTGCGAGCAAATGAGCAAGTGACTAGCGCATACCGACATCTGCAACGCCGAGTTTTTGGGGACGGACTGGTACTGAGACAGGGATGGTCAAACAAACGGCAACATAAGCGACCATCACTGCCATACTACCATCGTTAGATTATTTCCTATAAATGTATAAAAAAAATTCTAAGAGAAAGAGGGCAAACGAGCAAGGGCATCACCCGATGATAAGTAAGAACTACCGCCCATGGACATAATACTGATAATCTCACAGTTGCGTTGCCGGCTTTTAATGCAGTGTGATGGGAAAGGGGAAAGGGGAGTGGGCTATCAGATACCTCTCTCATCGAACACAGTGCAAGATGTGTCAATTTGTGCCAATACTCTGCGAGGTCTTAGTATTTCAACCGCCGAGCCTGTCCATTTATGCACCGAGTTTCGTGGCTCTACTCTCTCTTTATATGTGCCCATAAAATCGCATAGTCAGTTATAACACAAGAGTATAGTATTATACAACTATAATTACTAAAAGCACCAAAACACGAAATTTCCTTGTTCATTTCATAACTAAGTTTAGTTTTCAAACACAGATGTGTAAGTGAATTTTACTTTGTGTCAGATTCTGTTTCAGATATTGCCTTTGAAAAACTTTTGTTAATCGGTGTGAAAGTTCGAGCGGGCTAATTATTATTTTCAGTCGAGACTTTCGTACCCCCTTGACACCTACTGATATGATTGAATGTGAGTTATTTAATTAAAAATTTAGTAAATATTTTATTTGTTGTTAATTTAATAATTGTTTCTAGTAGACCGTCGTGGGAAGCAAAACAATTATCGTTGACTGAACTGTTTTTAGTCATTATTCTTAGAAAAATGAACACGTTTTTCGAGACTATTATTGTATATTTCTTAAGTATGCTGTACACAAATGTAGAGTTTAAAAATCCCTTAACCTCCGTTATACCTTCAATGTTACAGTGATAGAGGCAATTAGGTGCTAGTTTCCAGAATTCTCTCGAGAACAAAATTACGTGTAAAGTTGCTTAATTGTGTATTATATATTTTAGGTAATTTATGACAGAACGGCTCCAAGATGATGATATTTATTTACATTTAATTCTATCAAATAAGTTTCACTGAATTAAAATAACATATAAAAAGTGTAAATTTTAATGAAGACAAATAAATACTTAACGTATTGTAAACACGACTTAACAAGAAAGTTCGACGACGTGTCTTATTTTAAGGTGAATACTTAATAGTCTCGATGCGTAATTAATATAAGTTAATTATGCAAATTTTGTCTTATCTACGCGATATTACCGTTAATTGAGGGTAATCTGGTTAATTGAAGCGTTACTATCAATCATCTAGCAGAGATTACGTTAATATTCAACGTAAACTTAGTTTGATTGTAGATGTCATGTTAGATATATAGATATGTAACATTTATTAGATATAACAACGCAGAGTTTGAGTGAGAGTTTAAAAAAAAATGGTTTTTAGTTTTTTCATGACCGTGTATACAAAGTCCTTCAGTCGGGTTAATGAATAACGAGAATGTAGAATATAGAGCGAACAATATATTTGATATAAAAATATTTGTTTGGTATATAGTCCCTTTACTGGTCTGACGGTCTAGCATCACGCTTCGCATGCAATGACGTCTTGATTTTTTTATCAGAAGTTATATGTGATATATCGATGACTGACGACATTATACCCGGTGTAAGGAAAGAATGTTTCACCAACTGTTTAGGGAAATTTTGGACATAAAATAATCGGTAAATTATAAAAAAAACGTAAACTTTTGTCAGTTACAAGAACTATTAAACCTATTTAAATAAAAAAGTGACTTGTTTGAAATACATATCTTATTTATAACTAGATTCCACAGACGAACCGTGAATACGGTTTTTTGGGACTAAGAATAAAATCCTTTGTAACTTTTATATGTATAATAAACAAATAAATTAACTATCATAATACACCTTAATTATAATATGTTAATAATAATCCAATAATGAATTTTCCTGTATGAGGTGCCTTCATAAAGTTATACTAAGTTTATAATATCTGGGTGAAAATGTTCGCCTTGCAACTATGAATACGCCCTCCTGTGGCTTTTAAATTTATCTATAGTGAAACATAGAGCATTAGAGACAAAATATCATAATAATATTCAATTTTGGCCGTCTACCATGAAACTCTGAACATATTTTCAACTTGCCCACAGAACATCTAATATATAAAATTCTCGTGTCACGGGGTGCGTAATTGAACTCCTCCGAAAAGGCTCGACCGATTCTCATGAAATTTTGTATGCATATCGGGTAGGTCTGAGAATAGGACAACATCTATTTTTCATCCCCCTAAATCACCCCTCAATATTTTTTTTTAATTTTTCGACATTTTTCTGTTTCTTATTTTTTTTATAAAACGGGATACAAAAATACATACAACCCTAAAATTTCAACCTCCTACGATCAACCCTTATTTTTAAAATTTTATTTTTTGGCAAGACAACGTTTGCGGGGTCAGCTAGTATTTTTATAAGTTTACGCATTTTTCTTTACGATGTTGTAGACAGTCTGCTGTCAAGCCTCAATTTCCATCCCAAATGGAACAAATGGTAAATTCTGTTACTTTGTAATTTTAATTGAAGTCATCGATATTTATCACACATTACTTCCGAAAAGAATTCCGAGATTCTTTGATATGAGCCCGGATTCGATTCCGTGAGGTTTTTGTTCAGTAAGCTGCTCTTTGTTGTTATATTCCTCGAACTCCAGACCACCAGCACTATAATAATTTTGATAAATAATGTAGGAAAATTCAGTGTTTCACATCACCATCATCATATACATCATTAAGTTAGAACAATAGAAGTAAATAATCAAAGGAAAATGCTTGATAAACCGGAAAAGTTTATTATTGTAATGATTGCGTGCAGTATTTAGTTTTTACTTGACTTATTTATCTCTCTTTTTATCCGAATTCGAAAAAAGGAGGAGGTTCTCAATTCGTCTGTATGTATATTTTTTTATGTCTGTTCACCGATATTTTCGTCAATTATGGACGTACCTTAGTACTAGTAAAGTGTATCATATCACATCAGCCAGTATATTATGACTATTTGAAACAGACTTTCAATGCATTCCAAGACGGGCCTCGTGGCGCATTGGTAAAACTACCGGCTGCAGCAATGAGGTCGGGGGTTCGATTCCCAACCGAGCACAAATATTTGTGACAAACATGAATATTTGTGTGGTGTCTGGGTGTTTTTCTATGTATTATAAGTATGTATTTACAAAAGAAAAGTATATATGTATTATTATCCGTTATCTAGTATACATAACACAAGCATTTAGTTGCTTAGCTTGGAACTAGAGGGCGCTGTGTGTATTGTGTCCAAGATATTATTATATTATTATTATTATTCTATTTAATAAATCAAACAATTTGACAAAGTTGTTTAACATTTCCTAATAATTATTGGGCAAATTAATATGAATGTTTCCTGGCTTTTGGAAACATTGAGTGTCTGTGTAGAGTTTGATTAAATTACTCGTTCAAATTGACATACTAATTCGTAATAACTCCAATAGTTATGTACATGCATCGTTAAATAAACCTGATTGTGTCAATCTCTGCAATAACATGACGTCGGTTCCATCTGTCTACTATTCTGGATAATTGATCTACATTTAGTAATTGGCTCGCGAAGCTTAATAGAAACTACAGTATTAAAAAGAGAGTTGCTTTGTAAGAGTGTGTTGTTAAGACCAGACATCTATGAACGTTTGCAACACCAAGAAGGTCGAAGTAATGAAGTCATCCTTTACGGTGGATTAGGAAGAGAGACAGAGTTGGAGAAATAATAGAAAATATGGCCCCCTTTGACGTAGCTTTTCTAAGATGACATCAGTGAAATGTGATATAAGATTTGCGAGTATTATCTAGAGTAAATTATAAAATCATATTTTAATTTATTTTTAATAGGTATATTGTACCTCTTTTAAAAATAGTGACATCCGTGGGTGTCGTAAGAGGCTCATACCGCCAACATATCAAAAATTATGCTTGATAAATAATGATTACCAAGAAAGCTGTAACTGTTCTGTGGTAGTTGGTTTCATCCATTGCTCATATGTCAAAGCATAATTACCGCTGCCTACATCATACAGTTAGGTACAATTAATTTAATAACAACCCATATTACAGACCCGTAACTTAACCAAGTCCTTACGTCAATGCTATTATAGCAATCCTGGATAGATCTCACAAATCACATTCTGATAGAATGTCCGTTGACATTAATATTCAGTCAAGGCATTGAATAATTGAAAGCTTATCTCGTCTTAGTTATAAGGCACTACTGGACCATTGAATTTGAATACATAAATCATTAATATGTACATAGGTATTTGGTCTAAACATGCCCAGTGATTCCCATAAGTACATACTAATCTGTGCTCAGTACATTACTAATAATAAGGAGGTCGCCTAATAGGATCTTTTGCTAATACCAGTCTGGGAATAGTAGCAAAAAATATTACATCTGGCTGGTTCCAAAATTAAGGTCTTTCTATGTATTGTTCCCGCGTTCTCCGGTTAAATTTCAAATTCAAAAAATCTGATAACAGTTTTCTTGCGATTAAAGCAAGAAAACAGTTACTAGATTTTTTATATTTCAAACCATTTGTGTCAAAGATGTAAAGCACCGAAAAACCTGTGCCGATAGACTTCTAACCCCGCTGTAAATGATTAATAACAACGCTTTATTTACCTACATTACCCTCAATTAATGATAATATCGCGTAGATAAGACAACATTTGCATAAATAACTTATATTAATTACGCATCTAGACTAGTATCTATTCACTTTGGAATACGACACGTCGTTTAACTTTCTAGTGAAGATTTGTTTATAATACGTTATTTTTTTATGTCTTTATAAAAAAATTCACCTAATATGTGTTATTATAACTAAGCGAGATTTATCTAATTGAATTAAATGTAAAAATAATGATGTCATCTTAAATCAGTTAAGGCTGTTAAGCTATGAATAATTAACAAAAATAAATAATACCTACGCAATTACGCAATACGCGATTATTAATAAGGCATAAGGATTTTAAACTCTAAACTAGTGTACAGAAAACCAAAGAAATATTTATGATATGTCTCGAAAAATGTATTCATTTTTACAAGAAATATGGCTGAAAACAGAACAGTGAGTAACAATTATTTAAATTAACTACACATAAAATATTTATTTAAATTTTAATTGAATAACTCACATTCAATAATATCGGTAGGTGTCAAGAGAGTACGAAAGACTCGACTGAAAATAATAATTAGCCCGCTTGAACTTTCACACCGAATAACAAAAGTTTTTCAAAGGCAATATCTGAAACAGAATCTGACACAAAGTAAAATTCACTTACACAGCTGTGTTTGAAAACTAAACTTAGTTATGAAATTAACAAGGAAATTTCGTATTTCGGTGCTTTGAGCAATATTATTATAGTTTTATAATACTGTATATACTATTGTATTATAACTGAGCATGCAAATTTATAGGCACAAATAAAGAGAGAGTAGAGCCACGAAGCTTGGTACATGAATGGACAGGTTCGATTCCCACCCGAGCACAAATATTTGTGACAAACATGAATGTTTGTGTGGCGTCTGGGTGTTTTTCTATGTATTATAAGTATGTATTTACAAAATAAAAGTATATATGTATTATTATCCGTTGTGTAGTATCCATAACACAAGCATTTAGTTGCTTAGCTTGGAACTAGAGGGCGCTGTGTGATTTGTGTCCAAGATATTAATAATATATTATTAATGTTGAAATACCAGAAAATTGAGGCAAATGGGCACATGTCGCGTTGGGTTTGATGAGAGAGGTATCTGGAGGCCCACAGCCCTTGCCCCTTTCCCATCACACTCCATTACAACCAGCATTGCAACTGTAACATTATCAGTAGTGCAGGTATCCATGGGCGGCGGTAGTTACTTATTATCGGGTGATGCGCTTCCTCTTTTGCCTCCTGTCCCACAAAAAGGACTCCAGTACCAGTCAGTCCGCTCTCAATACAATCTCAAAGGCTCGGCGTTGCAGATGTCGGGATGGGCTGGTCACTTGCATATTTGGTAGCACATAAAAATAATATAATTTTGATTTAAAAACAACATAATATGTGCTTTTCGATATTTTTCCCTTTTCTGCTTAACCAAAGGAAGACATTGGCTGGACAGATGAATAAAGAAAAGTTACAGTTCTTAACAGTGGTAGAGCCAAGCAGTTGCTGCATGAATGGACCTGCTCGACCGGTGAAATACCACGGCCTCTCAGAAGATCGACATAAAGTGGCTCATGCCGTATTTCGCTAGATGAGAGAGGTAGCCCGAGCCCCCGCTTCCTCATCTTTTCTTATCCTACTCCTTTTAATGTCGGCAACGCAACAGGTATACATGGGCGGTGCTGGTCACTTACCATCAAGTGACATGCCTGCTCTTTTGCCATTCTATCTCATAAATTAAAAGTTAAGAATTACTCGTTACTGTTTAAAAAAAAAACGGGAATTAATAAACAGACTTTGCCAAAAAGTCAACGCAAACTCAACCACATATCTGAAGCTAAGATTTGACTAGTCACAGTGTTACCCCTACACTCAAAAAACATAACCTTTTTCTATAAGAGTGGAATAAGAATAACACAAAGGAATTTTTTCACACGTCACTAATTGCCTAAAATCAATTACTCGTATACACATATTGTATCCCTTGTAATAACCAGAGCTGTGACCACAATCAGGTACTAATTGACATAATTACAGACCAACATAAGAAAATCTGGACATCTGCTCTTACAATTACACTATAATCTCACACGAAATGTGGACTCAATTAACTGATGAAAGTGGTCACCGCAACCGACGGCTTATTTCTTTTAATAAAAGCCTGGCTGTTTATTTATATAATCTACGATGTACATATACAATATATACAATAATATAAATAAATAGCAACAATAAATATGTTACTATTTATTTATATTATTGTACGTTTATTAAATTATGATTATTTCAAACATTGAGAATGTTGCCATATTTAACACAACTATAGTTCCTATAACTTTCTGAAATTTACTGGATTTTCTTTCCGAATTTTTATTACTGCATACATATAATTTATGCACAAAGAACTTCTTACATCTCGTATTACTGATATAAAAGAGTTTTTTTTTTTAATGTTATTTCAACTTAAATTCAGTTAATCATCGGCTGATCTATGATATTTTCTTTGGCAAAGGAAGGCAAAACAGCAAGAGGATATCGTTAATACCTAACGATACCTCATTTTATTTACGTAGTGTAGAACGTACGTGTAGAACTCTTGGTATTTTACCATGATATTTCAGACAAATATAAAAACATTTTAATATTCCAAGATATTAAATTTTCGCAATAATGTGTCACAATAATTCGCGTGTCAGTAAGACACTATTTCAAGAGGTTATAAATACGGACAGCTTGGTCTCAAAAGAAATATCAATTAAACGAGTTTATATCAGAGAATATATTTGCAAAATCTAGAAACGAAGCCTTGTTTTACCGAGTTGAAAAACACACTTTGGTCTTATCTCTGTCTTGTAAAACAATATAATAAATTTAAATAAAATCATACTTTTTTCTTATCTATATTCAAAAAAATGTTATATCAGGGGCAAGTTTCATACAATTCCTATCTACATAGGTTCAATTTTATGTTTCAAGTGATAAATGCGTAGCTCAGAAAATTTTGAAATGTATACGAATATAAAAAAAATATTGGCTACCTTGGTAGTCTGAAGCCTAGAATCAAGAAATTTCAGATTCAGTTAGAAACACATTTAAAAAATTTGTATGTAGATTCATTGAATAGCCCTGGGTGTAAATCTCACGGCCCTTCACTATGCTAAAACAAACGCTATTTATTTAGGAGACTAAACAATATGGACTATTTCTGTATAGCTGTCATGTCGGTTTAGTTGATATGATTATATTACCTTAATTGAATTAAGTCTATTGTTTAATGTTACGACGATTGTATTTATAGTCAAACATATTCCTCACGAGTAAATTATTTGTTAGCATCTAGCGTTAGAACAGCAAGTTGGGGGTATGAGCGATGCCTATAAAACGTGTTTTTTTTATGGAACAGGAGGGCAAACGAGCTGGCGTGTCACCTGATGGTAAGCAACCAACGCCGCCCATGGACACCAGCAACACGTTTAGTGTTACTGTTGCGTTGCCGACCTTTAAGGGATAGGGGATAGGAAAGGATGGGGAAGGGGGGTGAGCCTCCGGGTACCTCTCTCACCGAACGAAACGCGGCATGAGCCACTTTACGTCGGTCTTCTGAGAGGTCGTGGTATTTCACCGGTCGAGCCGGCCCATTCATGCAGCGAACTGTTTGGCTCTACCACTGTTAAAAAGGGGGGGGGGGGGGGGGGGGTTAACAAACTAGTTCAGTTTCTTTTTTGTCGGCTTATTTTAGAACTGTACAGTTGTAAATGTCGGCACAATTTCTTTGAAATAATTATTTACACCAATTGTTATTAAATTTGTGAACATTTAAATGTTCAAGGTGGTTTGTTTGGTTATTTATCGTTATTTAATTTCAAATTGTGCATTGTACATATGTTGATTTAGCTTAGAATAAGGTTTGCAACATTTTGTAGAAGTCAATTAGTAATAAAAAAGAATCAGTTTCTCGGTTTTGTGCTGTTTTTTTTTTATCGCGAGTTGGAAATCAAGACACGACTTTCCACCACGTGTTTGCGAAGAACATAATTGCATATACATCACTCTCTTTCTTGAAATTCATTATTCTTGTTAAACATCATCTATATATTATAGTCTGATAGGTGAATCAAGTGTGAACGAGCAAGGAGCCTCTGTTCCACTCCCATGTTATTAGAGACAACATGACGCCCACCCTAGTCAGAATTACCTGTGTAATATTAAGCTGAAGACATACAAATTTGAACCTCTAAATTTTGTATAAGCCATCTTGAACTAATATAGTTGCTTTAGGGTACTTAGAATTTTATAACTTCACTCCTTATTCTACCTGAAAGTGTAGGTAGCAGCTGTTAAGGCTCGATTCGGTGAATATTTACGTCTCAAATAAAATAGGTGGCTTTTCGAAATTGTTTTTGGAAGTTATGTGTTATAAATATCGATGACTGAAAACTTTGTGCCCGGTGTCGCAATAGGTTCGCCACCTATTCCATTTGGGACGTAAACATAACGGCGAGACGAAGCTTAACAGCCGCTGCCTACACCTTCGGGTAACAAAGACGTGGAGTTATGTTGTTTGCTATGTCACGCTTATTTATTTATCTTACAACAAATAACTTTTTCTGTATTTTTTGTTATTTCTGGGTTTGAAGTGTAGACCTCTTAATCGGAAGTCGAAGTGCTTTTCCACTAAGGTAGCGTGACTACCTATTAAATTATTTGGCAAAAGGTGAATACAGAACTCTTCGTATACATTCAAAAATAAACAACGTGAAGGTAAAATTAAAAATATTGAATTTACTCTGGCTCTGAAAATAAAGCCTTAAACATTAAGTCGGCCTTATTAAGTTTGTATTGTTCAAAGGTTGTATATTAAATCAATTATCGTCCTCTCTCGCTTTGATAATACAATTGACGAAGTAGAAATATAGATTTATTTAATATGAAATTAAAGGGTATAATTTATTAAAATATGATAATAAACAAATATGGCGAATATACAATAAAAAAAGTTACAACACATCCTCCTCCTGCTAAAACTTAGCTATACTAAACTGGCAACACTTTTTAGGTCATGGTAGAGCCATAGGTGGCTACATGAATAGAGTAGCTCGACAAGTAAAATATCACGACCTAGTTTATGGCGCATTCTGCTCGATAAAAAAAATATCTGAAAGCCCAACTTCTGGCTAAGCAGCTGTGACAATATCCTTGTTACAAATGTCTATAGGCAGCGCTAGCGTCCTAGCCTTAGAAAAATAAGAGTGAATATTATTTGAAGTTTTACAATGGTAGAGCCAAGCAGTTCGCTGCACGAATGGGCCGGCTCGACCGGTGAAATACCACGACCTCTCAGAAGATCGACGTAAAGTGGTTCATGCCGCGTTTCGTTCGGTGAGAGAGGTACCCGAAGGCCCACCCACCTTCCCCATCCTTCCCTATCCCCTATCCCTTAAAGGTTGGCAACGCAACAGTAACACTATATGTGTTGCTGGTGTCCATGGGCGGCGTTGGTTGCTTACTATCAGGTGACACGCCTGCTTGTTTGCCCTCCTATCCCATAAAAAAAAATATATATAAAAACAATCTAAAATATTATCTGTAAGATAAGATAGATCCCTATCTTATCTTACAGATATTATTTTAGATTGTTTGTTGTTGTAAGATAAGATATGGATCTATCTTATCTTACAGATAATATTTTAGATTGTTTTTATTTATTATTTATAATGTATTCTTATTTTAGTGTTTCAGTGCAATAACAATATATCAAAATTTTCGAGCAAATATTGTAGGAGAAAATGTGTTTAACGAAACAAAATAATTTATCACCCGCCATTGGGAATTTATATAGACATTAAAATAATATAGTCGTTTGTTTGAGCAATCTGTTAATTATAATGGAGTCACGCGGAAATAAACTCCTTACAACCAAGTGATTAATTGCAACACGTCCATGGGCTTTACGGTCTACGGAGACAGCGGGGTAAGAAGTCTATCGGCACAGGTTTTTCGGTACTTTGCATCTAATTAATACAATTACTTTGGTATTTTGATACAAACGGCTTAACATTTGAAAAATCAAATGACAGTTTTCTAGCTATAATTGATACAGTAAGTAAACCATTATTGAACCTTGGAACACGGAAAAAACAACATGTTATTTATTTTTAAATTCGTACTTAAAAAGTCAGCTTAGTTTTGTGACCAGCCAGATTTAATACTTTTAGCTATTGTTCCCAGAGCAGTATTAGCAAAAGATCCTATTACGTAACCTCCTTAGCAAGTGTAATGTACTGAGCACAGATTAGTATTTACATAAGGGAATCACTCGGCATGTTTAGACCAAATACCTACGTACATATTAATGATTTAGGTATTCAAATTCAATGGTCCAGTAGTTCCTTATAACTAAGACGAGATAAGCCTTCAATTATTCAATGCCTTGACTGAATATTAATGTCAACGGACATTCTATCAGAATGTGATTTGTGAGATCTATCCAGGATTGCTATAATAGCATTGACGTAAGCACTTGGTTAAGTTACGGGTCTGTGTTATGGGTGGTTATTAAATTAATTGTACCTAACTGTATGGTGTAGGCAGCGGTAATAATGTTTGACATATGATTAATGAATGAAACCTACTACCACAGAACGACGACTTAATGTCTAAGGCTTTATTAACAGAGCCAGAGAGTACACATACATAACATAACTTCACGCGTTTTTCTACCCGAAAGTGTAGGCAGTGGCTGTCAAGCCTCGTCTCGCCGTTATGTTTACGTCCCAAATGGAATAGGTGGCGAACCTATTGCCATACCGGGCACAAAGTTGTCAGTCATCGATATTTATCACACGTAACTTTCGAAAATTCCAAAAAGTCATTGGTTTATGCCAGGATTTGAACCCACTACTTCTTGAATCAGATGCGGGGTGCTAGCCACTGCGCCACCGAGACTGTTGCGCTACCGAGACTGTTGTGCCACCGAGACTGTGCCCGTCAGAGAGTAAATTCAATATTTTTAATTATTCCTTTACGTTGTTCATCTATGAATGTATACGAAGAGTTCTGTTTTCAACTTTAGCCAAATAATTCAAGAGTCACAGAAACCCAGTGGCAAACACCTCCGGCTTCTGATTGAGAGGTCTACACTTCAAACACGGAAGTAACAAGGCACTTATTAATTTCGTTTGAAGAATAATAAAAAAACACAGAAGAACGAAACGTGACAGGTTCTCAGACATTATTGACGTATGGGATAGAAAGATATATGGTTTCTTTGTCTTACCATGGTGAATATTTAAGAAACATTAATTTCAGGAATGCTTTATGGGATGTCTTTGAAAATATTATATTTAGTATTACTGATGTCTCGGTGGGATCGAAGTCCCTGCCTGTGATTCAGAAGTCGTGAGTTCGATTCCTAAATCACACCTATGATGTCTCTGAATTCATTTCGGATGTTATGTATGATGAATATCGTCTGACAACTCTTCACTTGGTGTAATGGCAATAGGATCCGCCACACATTTTATTTAGGAAGTAAAAACTCACCGAATCGAAGCTCAACAGCCGCTGCCTTATGGTTTACGTACCCTAAGGAGGTTCTATTAATTAATACAAGATGTTTATACAAAACGAGGTTCAAATTTGTATGTCTTCAGCTTAATATTACACAGGTAATTCTGCCAAGGGTGGGCGTCACGTTGTCTCTAATAACATGGGAGTGGAACAGAGGCTCTTCGTCTCGTTCACACTTGATTCATCTATCAGATTATAATATATAGATGATGTTTGACATGACTAATTATTCAGAAAAGAGCTATATGGGCAATTTATAATTTGGGTGCTAAGGTCTCACTCAGATAACGTTTTAAGGAAATTGGCATTATAACAGGTATCTCCCAGTTTATATATGATAACATCATGTTTGTGAGGAGAAACTTAGATAAATATACAAAACATAGCGTTGTACACAATTTTAATACTAGAGGCAAGCATAAGCTTGAGTTACCGTATCATCGCCTGCACAAATTAGGTACATAAATCTTTTTTAGGAATGGGTGTACAGTTTTATAATAGGATACCTGCGCATATTCTGGCTTTGTCTTATGATCGCTTTAGGCGGGCTGTGAAGGGTCGTCTCATTGGTGGTGCATAATACACTATCAATGACTTCATGACTGACAAGACGCGGATTTTGTAGTTTGTGTGTTGGAATTTGTTCACTTATTTTGGAGTGGAGGCGTTTTGTAATAATTTCTGGCAGTAAATTTTCATTTTGCCTTGATATTGTGTTCAATATATACAGGCTGGAATCCAGTCATATGTAGTAATTGATACCAGATGTAGATCATAATTTCAGTAAACGTTGTACAAAATACTAAGACGATCGGTACAGTAATTAGGTCAATAACGACAGTTTTCATTTTCATGTAATTGAACACTCCCTATAAATGTATGAACTGGAATAAACTCTTCTCAGCTGTTCGTCCTGTCAAGGCCGCTTCGACTTCGTAAACGAAATCATCGTCATAAACGAAAAATAAACGTTGCCACAAAGAAACCGACGTGTGCGCATAAGGCGGGCGCGGGTTGAAGTGCGTGGCCCCCCCGCTTGAAGTACGGGGCGGGTTTTGAAATTAGAGGCACGAAACAATTAACGTCCGTCTCACTTTAGAAATTAATAAAAAATACTGAAGTAGTTTTATGTGTTGGGATTTTCATTCAATTTATAATTAATGGAATTTATAGCTTTAGTTACGACATTTTATTTTCAGAAATATTATAACTGTAATCATTTTAAAGAATTGACTAAATATCTAACTAAAGAACAAAACTAAACTTACTAAACTAAACTTAACTTAAAAGCATACATTTATTTGTTGTTATGATATTTCTGAACAAAGGAGAACAGTTTAAAGAATTGTATTTATGACAATGTTATTTAAGGAAATATCCCCTGGACAAATCAAATCTAATTAGACAGTAGGTAGGTTAGTTACCTACCTACTTAGTTAGTTACCTTAGTTTATTACATAGTAGAATAAGATAAATCGTGAAAAAACCCTTTAATATCATTTCTTTTATGATACAACTTTTAAAAACGTAATAACACAAATATTCTTATTCTAATGTAATTATAATTTTTCTAAAGCTCATTGACATAAATATGGTCGTTTACCCTATCTACCTATGATTTTCGACAGATTATTTATTTCCAATAATTTTGCTTTTAGTTGACCGCCTGTTCCGCTTTGTGTGTATCGCTGTATCGCTGAAATTTGCATTCGCCTGCAAATTACTCTTTTCGAATTTGTATTATTTATTAGTCTAAGTTATTTTATTGTTTTTTTTTTATTAACACTTAGCTATTTGTGTTTTTTGTGTGTTATAGTGTTATTTATAGTAAAAAACTTTTGTGCAACTTTTATAAAATGCCACGACATTTTTATACCGCTAGTGAATATACGGACATGGTACTTATGTATGGTGAGCATGTAGGATGTTGATTTTAATTTGGTTGGGTCTTAATTGTGACTGTCGAGTATTCTGGTTGCTACCTTTTATTCACTCACAACAATATTCTTATCACTATATCCCTACTCTATAGTGATAATAATATTGTTATTTATTTCAAATGGTTTGAAAAGAGTATTTGGCTAATGAGTTTCTTGCCCGATTCATCTCATGATATGCCCCTACACTCGGTTCGGGCCGCTCGTGGCGATTGCGTCCGTGTTTTTTTATTGTTCCACGGAGGCACTTTCCTCAAGCACTCGTGTTTGTATTTCATTTTAAATAATGTGTTAATATGTTATCTGTACTTGTTGACTACTTTTAAGTGTCTGTGAAGACCTATAAAAATACAAGGAACAAGGATATACGCATACAAGGGGACAGACAGCGGAAAGTGACTTCGTTTTATACTATGTAATAATGATGCAACGCGAAAGCCTAAAAGTTTTATTTAAGAGTACTTCCTTTAATGTGATCTAAATATTTAAAACGAACGTACTATTTAAAAATATTTTATTTTATGTAACCAAAGTCCTGGGTCAAAGTTAGCGTTAGTTCACAGTTACTTCGCTACGCAGATATGATAATATTATCTATAATTCTTTACAATATTGCAACTTCATATAAATGGACGAAGCGCAAGATATGCCCACGCACCACGATTTTGGCGTATTTTGCTAAAATATAAAGACTTTGCGGTCTTGATACATGTCAGCATACATACAGTTGCCCATCTATATTTACATTTTTAATATCGTGATTTCTTTTAAAATGTAGTGAATTTATTTTGATAAGTGCAATACCAAGGTGCATAATCATTTAAATTAAAAAAAAAAACACTCACTGTGAGTTAGCCATACTGGTTAAAACATGTGGTGACCCGGATTTTTTGTAGAAAGAAAATGACCAAATAAAAAAAAAAGGTTTACGTAGTATTAAAAAAACTATAAGGTGACAAAAAACTTCGGACAAAGTTCCTGGCATTGCTATTAATATTATTTAAAAAGCGTTGATTGAAGTTAATAATATTTCCATCATATCTTGGTTGTTAGTCGCTAATATCAGCAGCTAAGCAAGTGAGGTGTGTAATAATCGTGCCTTATGGCGCTTTGTTCTCTCTACCTACCCGGCAAGCGATCTGGCGTGAAGTTATGTATATATCGAGAACTTGAATTGAAAAATTAGTATAGTCCATTAACGAGGAAAGGTTTAGGGAATTAATATGATCGCGGCAATAATCTTTTTAATGGAAAATGTATAAAACATGGCGGTACGAAGTTCGTGCGGTCTGCTAGTATTATTATATTTGTAAAGATATAATAATATATTTCACAGCAGTATTTTCTAACTTTCCAAATTGCTTCTTTTGATTTTTGATAATTTCAAATTTCTATTATCACTAAATTGGAATTCATACTTATCAGCACTCCCGCTTCTAGATCGATGGTCCCTTTTGTTTGCATTCTCACCTAGTCGTATAAAAAAGAGTTTCTGTAAATATTGTGTAAATACCTGTGTTCAAAATAATATTTAATTAAATTAATTCTATACCCACGATTATTGGGGGTGTGAGATAATAGTCACAAGAGTAACTAATATATATTTACAAGTGAGGAATGTGTGTGACAGGTTGTATTTATACAACCGTCGTAACATTAAACAATAGCGTTAATTCAATTAAGGTAACATAATCGTATCAACTAAACCGACATGACAGCTATACAAAAGCAGTCCATATCGTTTTGTCTCTGAAATATATTGCTTTTGTTGTAGTAACTTAAACCTTCTGTGTACTAAGTATCGGGAATTTGTCAATAAAACAAAAAATACAAATTATTCATCTAAATTTATTTTATCGCCTAAAAGTAGGCCCCATCGCTTGCAATACAACATCTCCACCGCTTCACCCAGTCTTCCATACATTTTTCATAGGCTATTTGCGGTATGGCCTTTAGCTCATTCAGCGAATTTTCTTTTATGGCTTCTATTGACTCAAAACGTTTTCCTCGAAGTGGTAATTTTAACTTGGGAAATAAAAAAAAGTCAGACGGAGCCATATCAGGTGAATAGGGTGCTTGGTCGAGAACGTTTGTTGAATTTTTCGCTAAAAACTCTTTCACTATAATGGCTGTGTGTGATGGTGCATTATCATGGTGCAGCATCCATGAGTTGTGTCGCCACAAATCTGGACGTTTTCGGGGGATACTCTCACGCAAACGCTTCATGACGCCTAAATAATATTCTTTATTCACTGTTTCTCCCTCTGGAAGGAATTCGGAGTGAACCACACCACTGTAGTCAAAAAAAACTGTCAGCATCACCTTGATTTTGGTGCGACTTTGCCGCGGTTTTTTGGGTTTCGGCTCGTTTTCGAGACGCCATTCTGAAGACTGTTGGCTTGTTTGCATGTCATACTCATAAACCCATGTCTCGTCGCCAGTTATTATACGTTTCATAAAGGTCGGATCCATTTCTATGTCCAATGTCCTCTTCAGCGACATGCTTTCGCTGCCCTTTTTGAACAAAATTGAGCTCTTTAGGAACTAGTCGAGTGGCGACGCGTTTCATGCCTAAAATGTCAATGAGAATATTGTGGACGGACTTAAAAGATATGTTCACCTCACTAGCCAACTCTCTCAGACTCATACGTCGATTTTCGAGCCCTAGGTTCTTGATTCTGTCGATGTTTTCTTTGGTCGTAGCGGTTGAAGGTCTATTAGAACGAGGCAAGTCTACTACTACTTCTCGGCCTTCTTTAAAAGCCTTATACCATTCATAAGCCCTTGTTTTCGATATACATGATTCGCCGTAGGTATTTCGCAACATTTTTAGTGATTCACCACATGAAATATCATTCGAAACACAAAATTTAAGGCACACTCTTTGTTCAACAATATTTTCCATTGTAAAAATCGCCGAGGACTCAAAACTATGACCAACAAAAAGTTTAGTTTAAAACAAATTAAATGACAGATCCCGTTCAAATTTTGCGCGCTAAATCAGTACAGTGCTACCAACATGCAGTAAAAAAATTAGAACGACCTCTTTTACGTGGGTCTCTTTATTGACATATACCCGATACTTTTTACACAGAGTAGTATACAATATACATAATATAACTTCACGCCTTTTTCTACCCAAAAGTGTAGGCAGTTGCTGTTAAGTCTTATCCCGCCGTTATGTTTACGTCTCGTATAATATTTCTTGCTGTAGTAATATTTTGTATACTTTACGTAATTCTTAGAGGCAGTGATAATTTACCGGTCGATCTAGCGCAATCATGCAGCGAACTGCGTGGTTCTAGCACTGGCTGTTTTGCCACTTATGATGATATAATTACTAAATAGAATAAGAATAGAAAATAGAATAAGTGGCTAAAAGGTGTGAAGGTAACAAGTTTTATTGTTTTACATGAGTGTTTAGATTTTTCTTTCTTTAATACAAAAATGCTTATTAATAATAACAAAATTTAATTTCTTAGAGAACATGGAAGAGTTAGTGATTATGTATGTTTTCACACGCTGGATGAAATAAAAAAATAAACTTTTTTTTAAAAGAAAAATATCTTTGTTTGACGTAGTTACTGAGTATCTGTGGCTCAGTTTTATGTCTAATTGTGTTCCTATGGTCAAATACCAATTCACCAGAATTACTATAATTATTTAATATATTAATAAATACTAGATTTTGATTTTGATACTTTGTGTTTATTAATAGTTGGCTAGTAATAACATAATGTATATTACTTTTTTACACTTTTGTATCCTTCCATTGATTCAATGGATTCAATTCAGAACAAAAAAAGGTTTGTAGGTCAAGATAACGGGAACGTTCACACGCAAAGTCCTTCAGAAAGGGCTTTGTATGTAAGCCTTGAAGGTTTTTGCCACGAAGTTATAAAAATATATAAATAATATCTGGGAACTCTTTTAAACTGGAAATATTAAACAACTATAAGGTCACATTGGGTGTGAATTCATTTTAAAATGATTCTCCTTTAAAATTAATAAATTTGTGTTTATTAATTAATAAATTTGTATTTATTAATTTTGACTTCAGAAATACGTCCAAGAATTAATAATCATAATATATTGAATCTATAATGTCAGAAAAGATCGAATACTAAGAAGACTCATAGGAGCTTTTGTCAGTGGTACAGCTACGCAGTTTGCTGCATGAATGGGCCGGCTCATCCGGCGAAATACAACATCTGTCAGGATATCGACGTAAAGTGGCTCTTGCCGCGTTTCGCTCAGTAAGAGAGGTATCCGGAGGCCCAGCCGATTCCCTATCCCCTTCCCATCCCACTTCTGACCCCTGCTATACACCATTGTAAGGGTCGGCAATGCAACTGCAACACTTTTTGTGTTCAGGTGTCCATGGGCGGCGGTTGTTGCTTGCCATCAGGTGACACACCTGCTCGTTTGCCTCCCAATACCATAAAAAAGCTAGAATAAGAGAACTGTAGAAGAGAAGAATTAGGAATGCTAGTCGTTTTTAAAATAATAATATTGCTTCAGTGTAGGCAGGTAAAGCACCTCTCTGCTTCGTCAAGAAATCTTGGGTTTCAACCTGGACCAAAGGCTTTGACCAAAGACTGTTCCATAATTCTTCTTAAAAGTAAAATTGTGCCAGATATATCTCAAAAGGTCAATTTATTTATATTTGAAACGAAAAATT
Organism: Euproctis similis; assembly: GCA_905147225.2. Taxonomy (NCBI): domain Eukaryota; kingdom Metazoa; phylum Arthropoda; class Insecta; order Lepidoptera; family Erebidae; genus Euproctis; species Euproctis similis. The sequence goes on from LR990115.1 coordinate 15,421,794, forward strand.
CTATCAGTCCAAGTTTAAAAGTCAGTATCAATACTTGGAGCTATAAAGTGAAGTTCATTACATGTTTCCAAATAGATACAAAGTTGAAATCCAATCTCCATATAATTTGAAAGATAATGTAACCATACATCGATGTCCTGTATTGTCTGTGACAATGCCGATTGCAATTTCGGGGATGAATATCATAGTTGCTCTTACTACGTTTTTCAACATCAAAAAAGTTTTATTTTCATAAGTCTCTCCGGACACTTGGAAATAGTCAAACAAATACCAATTTAAACTTAGTAAAATGAAAAATTTAAACACTAGCGTTTGAGGAATTGTGTTCCTGGCAAAAAACTCTGTCCAAATCTCGATATGACCGGCCCGATTCAGAGGGTAGGGTATATCTAACCCATTATTTTTTTTTTAATGAATAAGTATGTAGACATCATTATTTAAACTAGCACTAGGTAAAAGTTTTTTTTTTCATATTATTTTAAACCGTCTCTTGTGTTAAATATCGATGGCTGAAAACTTTGTGCTTCGTATGGCAATATGTTCGCCACCTATTCCATTTGGGACGTAAACATAACGGTGAGTCCAGGCTTAACAGCTGTTATGTTATTTGTAGACCAAAAGTCTTTATTCTGTTTTTTTTTCATGTTTGAAAATTTTCGTAGCTAGGTAGACTGTAGAAACCACATATAAATTTGTGAATACAAGTTTGTTAAATTCTATAGTAAATTTTATACAAGAAAAAAAAAACAATTTTATTACAACGTGGATGAATTCCTAATAAAGATTATATTGTGTTCTACTGTAAATGAAGATACTTTTGAAAACATTTCACAATAAATGTATTTTTACAGAGTCTGAGATAGACGTTTTTAATTACTATTATAAAGATTAATTAACAGTCACTCAGTTTTTCTTTTTACCTTGATAATAAAAGAAACACCGCGATAACAGCGCTCATTTTGCTCGTCTACTTTATTAAATTTGCTGCAGATTTTTTGCCCTCCACCCCTGTTACAGAGTAACTTTGCTGTGGAATGTAATTAATTAAAATCTATGCTTGTAATTTCACTAGATATAGATACAAATATATTATAGTTTTTTTTAATCTTCATCCCTTAACAGTTGAAGCCTAATTATGCCGTAAAATGCCTTTTTTTCTGTTGTTGTTTAGTAACAACACGGTTTATAAACAGTAGTGATATCCTATCGACAATTAATAGTAGAGGTGGTAGGTATGTGGGAGACATAATGAAATTCGCAATCACGCAAGACACAACTATGTACGTTCGCTGTAAAGTTAATACTACTGATAACACAACTTTAAGTGGCTAAGGAATATGTTATGGCAGATATTAAGATTACTAACGTACTCTATCATTATTGCGTTATTTACTAGCTGACCCGGTGATCTTTATTTTTTTATTTCGCCTCTTAAGCAATAACATAAGAAACATAACATAACTACGCGCCTTTTTCTACCCGAGGGTGTAGGCAGTAGCTGTTAAGCCGCAACTCGCCGTTTTGTTTACTGCCGGCATTGCCATACGGGGCACAAAGTTTTTCAGTCCTTGATATTTATCACACATAACTTTCGAAATTAATTTCCTACCGGCGACCTCTTGATTCATAAGCGGGGTGCTCGACTACTGGAACGCCGAGACTATTTCTGAAGCAATATATGAGTAAATAGTTATTATTTTCTGAAATAAAAGTAGCATGACTTACTCCTTATTAAAACAGCTACCTGACAATAAAAGTCAAATTCATGCAGAACTGTAGATTATTTTTCAAAGCTCTTAATTAAAGTTCAAAATAAATAATATCTTAAAAGTATAGAGATTTTTTTACAATAATATGTAATTATTATAAAAAAAATATTCTGAGACAATTTTCAGGAATCTACAAGAAAATATACCCATTAAAGGGCAAAGGATGTCCTTTACAAATAAAAGGGTTTTTATTATTTTCATGAGCACATACGAGATTCTTACGAGTATCTACGCAATTACGTACGGCATCTTAAATTACCACGGAAGGGGACAAGAAAACATCTTGACTAGATGGAGTGAGGGTGTGTTGCTGGCTGGTACCTCTTGTTGGATCACTTCTACGCACCAACTAAATTATCCTGATTTCATAGATGAGCAATTGTTATTTCATTTATATCCAAATTGTTTATTACATTAATTAAGATTTTAATATTAATAGCATAACATAACTTCACGCCTTATCTACCCGACGATGTAGGCAGCGGCTATTAAGCCTCATCTAGCCGTGATGTGTTCGTCCCAAATGGAATAGGAGGCGAAACGATATATATCATACATAACTTTCGAAATAAACTTCGAACCCGCGACCTCTTGATTCAGTAGCGGGGTGCGAAAAGACATTGGTGTGAGTTAGGATTCGAACCGAAGCCTGGTGCTCGACTACTGGACCACCGAATATTATTGGGTACAGGTGTGGGCAAAACAAGTCTTAAATCAAATAATTTTACGAGCCACTTAGTGCATTGGTATAACTACCGACTGCGGAATTGAGGTCAGCGAGTTCGATCCCCAGCCGAGTACAAATATTTATGACAAGCATGAATGTTTGTATGGCGTCTGGGTGTCTTTTTGCGTATTATAAGTATGTAATTACAAAAAAGGATATAATAATATGTATTAATATCCGTTATCTAGTTTCCATAACACAAACATTAGTTGCTTAGCTTGGCACTAGAGGGCGCTGTTTGTATTGTTTCTAAGATATTATTATATAAATAAGCCTGAGTAATTAACATTGCTGTAATCAAATACATCCTATTTAATACAATAGTCACAGTATTACGGCCTATTGTCTCAAATTTAGTACATTTAAATTGTTTGGCGCTGAAACTGAAAATCTTTCATTCCAAGCTCTCAACAAAACAAGTGTTTGGTTAACTCACGCCCAAGATAAATAGAGTATACAAGATCGATGTTTATTCGGGACACTTGGTAACCAACTTGTCCATTGTTACGACACATTCTCTATTGACACACCCTTACAAAGTTAAGCTGGACAAATATTAAATTGGTCGGTTTTGTTTGTGATGTTTGTATATTCATAACTCTATTGAGTCTGTTTGACAAATATCATGTCATCACTCCAGCCTTTATGACTTAAGATGTCTATTAGGCGAAGTGAATTTGATTTGAGTGGAATCTAGAATAATCCGCAGCTTCGAACTGACACCTGGTCCTGGGCGACATATTGATCGCCGATGATATTTGCAATACCAAGAACGTCACAGTTGCTTTTCCAGCGTTTGAGAGACGCAGATAGGCCTCTAGATACCTTTTTCACCGAACAAAACACCGCATGAACCACTTATCGTCGATTTTCTAAAAAGTCGGTAGTCTAGTGGTCGAGCACTACGCTTCCGAATCAAGATGTCGCGGATCAAATCCTGGTTCATACCAATGACGTTTCGAAATTCTTTTTTCAAGTTATGTGTGATAAATATCGATGACTGAATAAATTGTGCCTGGTATGGCAATAGTTTCGCCACCATTTGACACGTAAACATAACGGTAAATAGAGGTTTAATCGTTTACTGTTTATTTTTTATAGCAAATGTTTAATTATTTGATACTGCCAAAGTATACCCAAGTGCTTACCCAAGTGGTTGTGAGGGCAAAAGGAGAACCTTTTCTACCATTTCAATGTTATTTGGATTTTATAAAGTAATTACGAACAAGGGATCATTTCTGGATACCTACAAAGTACTTACAGTTCTTTAAAATTAATGTCTCTTATATTTGTTGATTTTTGATTAAAAATAAACTAGGTTGTGAATATGAGTGGCAGAGTCGAAATCGGGAAGCTAAGACGGAACTACCACGACTAGACTACACAGAAAAATGAATGGCACCTGACCGACGTGAGGGCCAGATTAATTGTATGACTGTGGATGAGAAAAAATAATTGATTCAGGAGCGTAGTTTGTAGAGGGTCAAAGTCTCAGACTAACCCTATGGGATACATGCGTCATTATATAAAGTATTTATGTCTCTTGAGACAAAAATCACCCTTGTTTTGTTTTATAGCAAACAATAATATCCTAACTTTTTTTTAATTACTCAAAATTTCTATTCCATTTGGAATTAAACGTCTAATAAATGAACTCTCCAGGCATCTACATTCATTACTCTATATTCCCGGTTACGTCGAAATTGTATAATACAGCTTAACTTGTCACGTTACTCTAGAGTTAACATAAAGCCGTCGAATTCTAAATTCATTAATCATTCTCAATTGAATAATAGCGATAAAATTTATATGCCATCTGCAAGCCCCTCCAAGTGTATATTTCACGTCTAGTTTATACTAAAGTTGTTTAAATATAGTTCCAGCTTCCAGTTTCCAGCTTCCTATATTAATAGCTGTGCGTGCTTGTGATTTGAATAGTTCCGTATTGAAGACGTTGTCTGGACAGACGATGATATAATGTGGATAAGACATCACATTTGAAATATTAAAATAATTATAATAAATTGCACAATAGCTTTGCAGAATTAAGTTACTAGTATGAAAGGACCTTAAAAGAGAACAACAGTCGAAACAGATGTTCTTAGAATTTTGGAATGACATTTTGGATTGTTTATTTGTTAGTCTCTGTTATTATTGTACCGGCGTAATAGTAAAACCTGTTACATCCTATTCAACACTAGTAGCCCCAGCAAACTTTGTTTCGCCTTAGAAGCAATAAGATGATATAAAAATGGTCATTGTAGGTTATGTCTAAGAGTTATAGATATACACCTCGCGGAGATTTTTGTAGACCTTTTGAAGGCGTATAATAATGTTAAACATTATTTTGATTTATCACTTAGGGTCCAGCCAGCGTCTTTGCAAGCAAAATGCTAAATCTTGAAAATTATCACTTTTTTACTATATTATATATGAATGATACATACAAACGACCTCGTTGAAACCCTCTATCAATTAAAAAAAAAAAACAATAAAATCCGTCGTGTAGCTTCAAAGATCTTAGCATATAAGGAGGTAGACAGTGGAAAGCGACTTGGTTTTATACTACCTAATGATAATAATGATTATGTATAGGTAAATGTACAATTTATTTACATTTTATTATATTGCGACTAAATTCTCCTTAAGCGACGAAAAACCAAACTTTGCTTCACTAAAATCTCATGTCTATTAAATTACATATGAAAAGACAAGATGTTACTCATCTTTAAATAACTCTAAAATATAAATTATTGTTTTAACGAAATTTTACAAAACATATAATCATACAAGCCATGTATGATATTTTCCTATCCGACCATGTCCATACTTTTCTAATGCAGAAGATGTCGTCTAATATATTAGCGCAGTCCATCGTCTGTTATCTGTGTTTGCGTTCTATGCACGTGCGACAAGTTTAAATATTTTGAGATATTGTTGGAACACATACTTAATACGCAATGTATATTGCAAAATATTTGCAACATTTATATTCGTATTGCTATTTAATAAAGTATTGTTTTTGTTATAGAAATTATTGTCAATAGCATATTATTGTGGATTAGATTGAGGTAGCACAAGGCATTTAGAAGTCTTCATCGGTAAAACATCTGTCTTGTTTGCTGCCTTTGGTTATTGAGAATTTATCTCACAAGGACATATCTAGCAGGATATTTTTTATGCTTATATTTTGACAAAAATATTTAGTTGAGTAACTCGGAAACCTAGATAGCGCTTTGTGTGAAGTATTCTAAAATATTGCAGGAATTAAGTGTATATACAAGTTATAGAGAAAGGTAATGTCAGGAGCCTTAAAAACCGACGCGCGTGTATGAAAAGAGTTATGAAAGTCAAAAAAGCTAGTGAGGCGACTTAGAATCATGTCTTTAGGCGCTCTATACCCTCTGCGTACCCCGCAATGGGCTTGGCCTGACGTTATGTATGTATATAAGTGTAGATACGTAGGACGTACTTTTTTTTGAATGGCGTTAACGATGATGATTAAATATAGCCCATGTTACTTTGGGTGAATACAGCTGTAAATTGAGAAATAATTTTGAAATCGCTGCAGTGGGTTTTGAATTACATACCAAAATACAAATCCTTCATCTTAAGAATATTTGTATAATATCTATACTATAATGGAGACAAGTGAAAGTATTACTTAAACCTGACATATTTTCCTGTGTCGGTATGGTGAACGAAGAGTGATGAACTGCCTGTTTTTGTGCCAGATACCTACCGAATAAAAACAAAAAGTAATTAAATAAAGCTACCTCGTTTTATAGATTTTACTACAAAATTAACTGATTATCAGAATATGGCTTGGAATTTTCAGCTTTCATAATTCGTGTACTCTTTGGATTTCAAATCAATAAGGGCCTCTTACTCTTGATATCACCTTCCACAAAACATGTTCAATTTGATCATGGAAAGTATATGTTTCTTTAATTTGGACTAGGTCATCTAATCTTTTTACAAGTTTGGACCATCGTACTTAATTCCCATCCTTACTCCAACATCGACATTTTTTTACAATCCGACTGTCTACCTTATAACATTGTTATCGACACCTGTCGACGAGCATCACTCCGCAAATTTTGCGCGTTACCCCAATTTTAACTGCGTTTATTCTACTCTACTTGTACTTCGCTAACAACAATTCATTAAAATTATGTAACAACCAACATACTGTATATCAGTTGCTTTTTTGGACTAAGTTATTGAGCTCTCAAAGTAAGGTGATGCTGACGTGAACGCTGAGGAAGTAAGAACTCACGCGACCTGAACACGCAACGGAAACACGCAACTCGTAATTACGATGATCGCTTGATCACTTATAATGTAAGTATAATCAAGAATTAACTTCATTTATTATAAAAAATATATATTTCTGATGCCATAACTTATATATATATATATATAAAGTAAGTCTGTTTATTCATATTTGTTATCATTTTTAAAAGTGGTAGAGCCACGCAGCTGTCTGCAGGAATGGGTTCATACACATACATACATACATAACTTCACGCCAAATCCCTTGCGGGGTAGGCAGAGAGAACAGAGCGCCATAGGGCACGATTCTTACACGCCTCACTCGCTTCGTTGACTTTCATAACTCTTTTCATGCACGCGCGTCGGTTTTTGAGGCTCTTAACATCACCTTCCTCCAGAACACGTTCTATTTGGTCTTGGAATGTGTGTCTTGGCCGTCCTCGACTCCTACATCCGTCCGCTTTTGCATTGTATATCTGCTTAGTCAGTCTTGCGTCAACCATTCTTTCTACATGTCCGAACCATCGGAGCATGCCCTTTCTTACTTTTACACCGACACTCTCTTTCAAACCAACTTCCTTCCTTACAACCTTGTTTTCTACGCGGTCAGCGAGAGTCACTCCGCAGATTTTGCGTAGAGCCCTCATTTCTACCGCGTTTATTCTACTTTCATGCACACTCTGCCATACCCAGCTCTCGCTTCCATAAGTTAGTGTTGGGATCAGGACTGCATTGTGGATTGCTAACTGGGCCTTTCTGCTAATATTTTTTGCGCCCAGGAATCTGCCCAACACTTCGTTTACGCTATTTCCTATCGCCACTCGTCTTTCTACATCCGCGGTGTACCTTCCATCTCTGCTAAAAGCGCATCCAAGATATACAATTTCATTCACCTGTTCCAGCACTACATCATCAACCATTATCCTTGCATCTGTTCTGGAATCCTCCCTTTCAAACACCATAACTTTCGTTTTCGTCGCATTCAACTGCAAGCCTTTGATCATGCAATCATCTTTCATAGTAGTGACTAGTGTTTGCAGGTCTGACGGCGATTCGGCTAGAAGCACGGCGTCATCTGCGTAAAGCAGGCAGCTCACGACTAGTTCACCCATTCGCATCCCTACATCCATCGATCTCATTCTCTGGAGACAACTGTCCAGGTACAGGATGAACAGTCGAGCGGACAGCACGCAACCCTGTCTGACGCCGATATTGACGTCAAACCAGGGGGACAAGCCGCCGTCAACACGCACACACGCTGTGCAGCCCTCATAAGTGGACTGCACAGCGCGCAGCAGTGCTCCGCTCACCCCATAGCCCGGGAGTATATCCCACAGATCCTTTCGTAACACTCTGTCAAACGCTTTTTCCAGATCCACAAAACCGCAGAAAACCTTCCGGTTAACAGCCAGTTGTTTCTCCACGATGTTGCGGAGAGAAAAAATCTGATCCATGCACCCTCGTCCGCTTCTGAAACCACCCTGAGCCTCCCACAACACTCCATCAGATATCACCCTCATTCTCCTTTCAATAATTTTCCCATACACTTTTGCTGCTAAACTGATCAAACTGATGGCCCTGTAACTGGCGCACTGCATACGTGATCCCTTACCTTTATACAAGGGCACGATGACAGCGCGCCTCCAGTCCATGGGAACCTTACCCGACCTCCAGCACAGATTGCTCAAGGTCAGGAAAGCGTCCCGGACACAGGTTCCACCGTGTTTGATCATTTCAGCAGACATCATATCAATTCCAGCTGCCTTACCATTTTTCATACTTCGTATCGACCATTCAATCTCTTCCATAGTAATGTCCTCATCAGATGTTGGCGCAGCGGTGTCAGCCGTAGGCTCACTCGCGGCGCCCACATCCGGAACATACTCGTACATTTCCCCAAAATACTCACTCCACCTGCCCAATACATCGCTTGGGTTTGCAAGAATGTCACCAAACTTAGACATAATTTTGTCCATTCTGGATGTTGACGAAGAACCCCGAGACTTTCTAACTTCCCTCCAAAAGAGTTTGTTATTCGCCTCGAAGTTCTCCGTCAACCTCACTTCCTCATTCGCAACAAGTCTTTCACGCTTCTCTTTCACTAAGGCTTTGGTAACATTCCTGCAGCGGCGGTAGCTCTCATACTTTTTCTCTGTCATACTATCATTCTGGTTCGCACTTGAGACATAATCCAACCATGCTTTTTTCTTTCTTTCGACGCTGGATTTCACATCCGCGTCCCACCAGGCGTCACCTCTCAGAATCTTATGCCTCTTTGCACTACCACATACTTCTTTTGCACTATTCACTATACTTTCTTTCATTCTTTCCCAGCATTCTTCAACACCTAGGTCAGAAAGACTCGTCTCATTGAGTCTTTTACTGACTAGGCCTACATACATACTCCGTACACTTTCATCTTCTAATTTCTCACATTTTGTCCTTTCAAGCTCTCCGAAATGGGTACGAACTCGCCAGTGTCTCCACTTCTTGAAAAGACCCACGAATCGGCTTACCACCAGGTAGTGGTCCGTATCAAGAGTGGGGCCTCTGTAGGCTCTTGTATCCCTTAGAGTATTTCGGAGACGACTATCTATCAAAATCAAATCTATCATACTCTTTTGCTCATTCCGTCTCCACGTATACGTGTGAATATCTTTATGACGGAATAATGTGTTAGACACAAGGAGGTTCCGTTCCAGGCATACGTCCAATATCGGCTTACCAGCATCATTCACTCTCTTGTCACCATTCGGACCAAGGACAGCCTCCAGGCCGTCTCGCTTGGTTCCGACCCACCCATTAAGATCACCACACAGAATTATCCTTTCATTTCCCTCAGCTAGATCCAGAATATCCCTAACAGTTTCCCAAAACTCCTCGAGTTCGCGGGGATCCGCGGAGCTAACGGGAGCATAAGCTGCGACCATGAAAACTCGCGTGATCCCCAGTTTTATTCGAACCCAAAGATGTCTTGGGCTTACCAACTCATAATCTTTCACTCCGGAAGCAAAGCGGGAGGAGAGAACGACTCCAACACCCCCACTGGCACGGACGTCCGGGTCCACTCCGGACCATAGGGCTACCATGCCACCGGGGAGGTCCTCGGTCTCCCTCCCCCTCCGCTTTGTCTCCGTCAAACATAAGGCATCCAGGCATCTCTCATTTAATACATCCATCATCTCATTCATCTTTCTTGCCATGCTACCTCTAACATTCCACGTGCCTATACGGCACTCCCCTCTCCTCGTCCCGCCAGGATTGGCGCTGCGTGAAGGGTGGCGGCCCCCTTCGCCGCATGCGCATGCAGCCGCACCGACGGGGGCTAATCGGTGCCCGTCGCTTACGGGGCACGCCCTAGCAGCCCGTCCAGCTGAGTTTGCTTTGGTCAAGATTGCGTCCCACTGGGACGGCAGGGATCGCGACGTGCACGCTCTTGACATGACCCCCTAGGAATGGGTTCGAACGGTAAAATACCACGGCCACTCAGAATATCGAAGTAAAGTGGCTCATAACGCCTTTCATTCCGTGATAGAGGTGTGTAGAGGTCCACCCCCCTCCCTATCCTTTTCCATCCTACTCCCTTAAAGGCCAGTAACGCAACTGTCGTCTCTATTGCTCGTTTGCCCTCCGATTCCACACAAAAAAAATCTAAATAGGATAGTAATTTACAAGACAATTGTAACAAAATAATTTTAATTGTAAATCGGCAATTAAGATACCACATAATGATGAAATATACATTTTCATCATTATTTTTGCTTGAATATGACTTCTGTTTGTCCAGATATATTATTTTATTCTAGTTAGATTATTTTTTTTATTATTTACACAAAACATCTTCAGTACAAATCAAATAATAATAAAGAACCAATCCAATTTTGAATACAGTAATTCAAATTAGAAAAAAACAGGATATACCTTACTATAAAAATATTTCTATTTGTTTTCCTTGACAAAACAAATATTTTAATGATACTGCTCGGTCATATCCTGTATACAAGAACACCTTATAAACCTTATCTCTGTGAATATTATTTATTATGTTCGCAATCTATTTGCTCTGGACAGAGACCACGGCGGATGGTCAGACGCAATATCACAAACTTTGAATTCATATTGCAAGATTAACTTGCCTTTAGAAATTATTGCTTTTACGTGTTTGTATAGAACTATTTGAAAGCGTCTGATATTTTCCAAGTCTTTATTATTATCATTATAATTATATTTGAAGAAAAACTTTGCATTAATTTTTCAGTTTTAAGTTATTGCTGAAATTTATATCAGGAAGTGTGTTAAAATGAAAAAAAAATACTTAAAAAAAAAGTTATACCGACTTTTAGAAACGTAAACCACAAAATCTCTAAGTATATGAAAACATAACCTCTATAACCAAAAAGTGATAAAGTCATTATTGTAGTCGGTGCAACACAATAGAGTACGTTACCTAGGCTGGCACCGACTTCAATAATGAGTGAAAATTGTAAATATTCAAGAAAGATGACTTTATTAAAGTATCACGTTTTGTATATTGTATTAAGTATACAAATTAGTCAATTACGTTATTTATCGCTTTTTAGTTTTAGAGGTAATGTTTTCATATACTTAAAGAATTTGTGCTTTACATTTTTAGAAGTCAGTTTTAACTTTTTTAAAGTATTTTTTTCACGAGTTTTAGGGATATTAATGAGTTGTAAACCTCAATAGAAGTTAGTTCATTTACATGGCTTTTACAGTTTATTAAATATATTATCACTAAAATAAGGTACTTAGACAAAAAAGTATGATATCTCGCTTAGTATTTATATTCTTCTAATTATCATGGGTAGACCGACTAACACTGCAGCCGAGCAGCCGAATGAAGGCCAATCGTAGCCTGGAAACTATTGCAGAAAAAAATTTACAGAATTGTGTCCTAAATCCTTACCGTTTAAGAGTTCTGTAGCTTCATCATTAGCATAGCAGTATCAGACGTTGATTCAATTACTACCAAACAGTATATAATGGACTAACTGCAGTACTGTCTCCCAACTCCTTACCGTTAAGAAGTTTTGTGGCTTCTTCATCAGCATAGCAGCATCAGATGTTGGCACTATAAGGGATATGCCTAAGACATCACTATGACGTAACAAAACCACCATACTCGCATACAATTTTTGGTGGATGCCTTCGATTTATCCTGGTTGCCATCATCAGATCCTGACCTGGTGAAAATGGGACCATCTCAGAGGTAAACACTACACAACGAAAAAAGATTTTCCAAATCCGTCCTTAATTGGCGAAAATTTCGGTAAAAACACATAAAAAAATATTCATACAGTTGAATTGAGAACCTCCTCCTTTTTTCGAAGTCGGTTAAAAAGGGGTCTCTAGCTACAAAATAATAAAATAACAAATTCGTGTTAGCTGTTAAAAATATTTTTTCTCTAGATACCTGTTATGGGGCAAAATTCGATTAAAACTGCCGTTAAATTAATTAATTAATAACATATACACATTTATCATTTGCCTAAATTTTAACGAAAATCAAAGTGTTTCAGATTTTTTTGGATTAAGGTTCTTTTAGGTTGGGCTTGCGCCGACGAGGAAAACTTTTCGTCCTCCCACGAATCCGTTCGGCATATTCCTAAGGACAAAGTTGCCCTTCACCTGTTCTGCTTTGATAATTGATTCACTTTTATTCAAAATATCAAACTCATAATCAAATCATCAAAAAGATACTATATTATAAGTTTATACTATAAGTCGAAATTCTTTTCGAAAGTTATTTGTGATAAATATGGCAATTAGTTGGCCAGCTATTCCATTTGGACATAAACATAGCGGCAAGTCGAAACATAACAGCCACAGAACACACAGAAACAGGCATGAAGTTATGTTATATTAAAAAGATATTCAAATCAAATAGATAAGATAAAGTTGTCAAGAAATTCACAATAAAATTGTGCATAAATTTCATAAAACCCATTATCACTGGCAAAAATATTCACTTATTAACATAAACTCCATTATAATAACTTGTGTAAGTTAGACTTGGAGAGAAATTTCAAAATTCAGTTATGATCGAGTTGTCAAATGTCGAAACACCTTTAAATATGCGAGTTGAATTTACATAGAAGAAAATTTATAGTAGAATAATTACAACTATTGGAATATAAGAATAAAATATTAATTTCTATTATTCTATACTTATTTTTATTTTTATTGCAGTTTTTGTTATTGCAGGCAAAATGTTCGCCACCTATTCTATTTGGGACGTAAACATAAGGGCCAGACGATGCCTAACAGCCGCTGCCTACACCTTCACAGGGAAAAAGGCGTGAAATTATGTTTTGTTATGTAATGTTATCTAGGTTGCCTTTTGATCAAATATAAAGAAATCATTCGATCTAAAAAAATTTAACTGCTCCTATAATACCTACTTTGATTTGAATGATGTCAATACGTTTTATTATCGAAAAACTTGAATTAAGATTAACCGATTTTAATAAGGCCTCTGAATCAAGAAGTATCGGGTTCAAATCCTGGCTCACACAAATTACTATTCGAAATTATTTTCGGAAGTTATCTGTGATAAATATCGTTGATTGAAAACTTTGTGCCCAGTATGGTAATAGGTTCGACACCTAATCCATTTAGGATGTAAACATAACAGCGAGACGAGGCATAACTGCCGCTGCCTACACCTTCGAGTAGATAAAAACGTGAATTTATGTTATGTTTTGCAATCTGCTTTGCTTAAATCAGTTGGTACAGGCAATATAATTCTTGATATCAAGGTTCCTTTTTTGTTTTTATTCAGGGTAATTACAGTTTTCCATAAAAAAATAAGACCCCATGAAACTGTGTTTATCTAAACGATCTACTTAAATTTTGACGACTTTAAGTGGATGACTTTTTTACTTTATAAACAGACAGAAGCTAATGTATATTTACTGTACTATTACAAAGATGGAGAGATTGTGTATGAGTGAACACAATAGTCTCAGGAAATTCTGGAACGAATTGAACAATTATTTTTGCGTTATATAGTCCATTCATAGAGGGAGGTTTGATAATAATATAATCACGCTATGACGAATAGGAGCGGCACACTAAGCTTTTGAGCGCTAACATAATATAGCGTGAGGAAGTTGGCGCGGTCAGCTAATCATTTTTGTAGGTACCTGACAAATCCTAGCTGATATATAAAAATCTGAAAACTTTTCTATTCTGTCTTGAGACATACATACATACTTGAGAATTAGGGGCGTAATGGAACTTAAAAGATTGAAAATTATATTAAGTTATTGTACTGAAAAAAAAAAAAACAATTTTTCACTTGATATTTCATCACACTGTCGTTCCAGCATCAAAACGTACCACAACCGGATATTGTCTGGTTCGCGACTGTGACGACTTCCGATGTCTATAGAATGGGTATGTTATGTCATCTATGCATGTACAAAGAGATAGTCGAACATTATTTTTTTCTACAATATGTACCGAATTAATGGTAAGATGAAATGTAAAGATACTTTTGCTAAATTTATTTGTAATCATTATTTAAAGTACTACTTATTAAAGGCTTCTATTTTAATAATAAGATCGTATTTATAAATAATTAATAGGCGTTCCGGTGGTCTGAAGATCGAGCACCCCGCTTATGACTAAAAAAGTCCTGAAATCGAATCCGGGCTCGGACCGATGACTTCTCGGAATCGTTTTCGGAAATTACTTAAGATAAATATAACTGAAACTGACGGACTGACAGCGTAGCTTACGCCACGTTTTTCAGTAGCGACGAACAATTCGGCGGATTAGCTTAACTGCCTGCAACTTCGGGTTTAAAAAGGCATGAAGTAAATTTAATAATGAATAATAATTTAATAAAAAATAAAGTACTTCTATTTTGTTTCTTTATATCGTTTCAATGTATAAAATGCTACTCTAATTATTTGTAGGTTCCGTAAGATATGTTTGAATAAATTGCTTCGATAAAATTACCATAAGAAAATGCTCTTACCATGTGGACCGTTCCGAACATTATCCCACATCAGACAAACACTGATAAATTACACGCTTTTACCCTCTGCTCTGTACTTCAGGGTAAAATGAAAATTAATCTTCCAATTTCATTTTAAGCGATTGACTCCGTAGTTGACTCTCCAGTATAAAGAAACAAGACTATATATAACTATCTCTAGCGATATGTCACAGTTCAGTTTTTATCAATTTTTAAGGATCAATACGAGTATGATAAGATTTATATCTTGAGTCACCTAGCCAATTCAAAAATAAATGGTAGTTTTCATGCAATAAGCTAGTTTTTTAGTTAGCATGCGTTTCATATTTGAAAGAGAGACTTAAAACTAAGAAAACTAGAACAAAATCACCTGAAACTGAGAAAAAAACTATGATCAAAGTAAGACTCTTAACTCAAAGTTTCTAAGTTTGTGTTGATCTCATATATTGATTTAAAACGATTTTGTTGATTACTTTAAATAACTAGGGTTCAAAGTTTTATAATTGAAAATAATATTTTTTAAGTTGTGAGCACACTTACCCCGACAGTGGGGTAAGAGTAATAATATTAGAGTTTGTGAAGCATCAAGATATAAGTGCACACACTTGACCCACATGAGTCAATACCTGTTATTTACATTCATAAAATATAAATAAAGTAATCCAATTCACAATTCGTATATCATAAATTAAAGTGGTTGTTCGACATATTATCCATCAATGCAAAAAAATAATCAGCGGGTTAATTGCAATCTTTCAAATGATTCATCAAGAGGATATCCTTTTCATGCCGTCGATTGGAATTAAAAACATTAAGTGATTACTTGGCAGACAGTTCCAGTAGCAGAGTTTGTGGTCGATGTGCTCATTTTTCAAGCGATGTTGCTTTACAATTATTGTATGTATGTATATATGTACCAATTTATTAGTATACAGATATTCGATTATTTAAAAAAAAAATGCTTTTACACTTGCTGAACCGGCACACCTTGTATTGTCATTAAATAAAATTTAAAAAATAGAGGTTGTCGTACAGGTTGAGAATTGAAAATTTAGTGTTGTATATTTTTGTATGCTGTTTTAAAAAAAAAATATCAAAAAATGAAAAAAAACAGGGGTGGTCAAATTTATAACAAACCTCTGCTTGGGATAGGAGATTCACAGTAATGGCTGCTATAGCTGTTCCATAAATTAGTGAATCAGGTTGAACACAACCGCTGACTTTCCATCCATCCAGCCGTAAACTGCATTTAGGGGATGAAAAATAGATGTTGATTCTCAGACCTACCAGATATGCACACAAAATTTCATGAGAATTGATCTAGCTGTTTCGGAGAAGTATGGTAACTAACAGCGGGACACATGAATTTTATATATTAGACTAGTTGACCCAGCAAACTTTGTGTTGCCTTAGAAGTAAAGCATAAGTAAATTTTGGATTTTATTTATTTTTCATTTTACATTATACATGAATTATAGATACAAATCACCATCTATCTATTTAAAAAACTACATCGAAATCCGTTATATAATTTCAAAGATATACGCATTAAGCCTATATGGGGATAGACAGTAAAAAGCGACTTTGTTTTATACTATGTAATGATTGAACTCTTATCAATATTACATAATTTTCGATGAATTTATGAACAAAGGCGAGCTGATCTTACTAATAATATAGATATTAACTTGATATTATGTCGCTGAATTTATTTTATTGGCGTTATAAAAAAGGAAACGAAATTATATTTTCTATTCAAGAGAAAAAAGATGTGACACAAAAGTAGTCTACAAAAAATAAAATAAAATATACATTTTTATTAGCAAACGTAATAAAAAAAATCTCTTTTTTTACAGAGGTCTCTTAAAAAAATAACACATAAAATATTCAATGGTCAAGTATTACAGTTTATGAGTTCAATCGCAAATTATCCACCATTTCCTTTTGCGTTTATATACACGGTCATAATATTATTACGACTTTTCGTATCGGTACCACTTTGCGAATTGGTAGGCATTATAGTTAATGACTGTGAAGCCATTTATAAACAGATAAAACCTTTTTTTTTACAAGACAATGTCATTGTTTATGGATATATTAGGACCTCTTTGCAATTTTATTGTGATTAAATTGGAGTTTTAACTCAAGCCTCTTCGTGGAAAGTCGTGTAGGTGGTCTACAGGTCGAGTACGTTGGTTCTAAATCAAGAATCTGTTGGACCGAATCCGGACGCACACCAAAAACCTATCGCAATTCTTTTCGGAAATTATTTGTAATAAATATCGACGCCTTGAAATATTTTGACCTGTGTATGGCAACAGATGACGCCATCGCAATAGATGACTTGTCTTCTCAGGACGAAATTAGTTTGTCAAGTCGGCGTTTAACTTAGGTTTTCGATTAGAAATTTATATAGAAACCTTGTAAATGTACAATAAATATAAATTCTTTCCGATTTGATGAGAAATTATCTACGGGACCTGGGAACAAGAACTCGGAGTGCTGAATTTCTGGACAATCTGGATTTAGCTCTTTATGCTATGAATACTTAACGACTTATTTTAAGCCATGTCACAAGGAAAACGATGAGAATGACTGTGGATGGACACATTAGCAGAGGAAGGCCGAAAAAGAGATGGATGGACTGTGTAAAAGTTGATATGAATATGAAGGGAGTAAGTGTGAATGCGACGAGTGACAGGAGAGAATGGAAAAGAATGACATGTTGTGCCGACCCCACTTAGAGTGGGACAAGGGCAGGAAAATGATGATGACTTAACGACTTATTTTAGTTCCTTAACTTCACGCCGAAATTATTGTGGGCTAGCCAGAGTTGCTAGAACAAAAGGTTTTATATTTTGTGACCTAGAACCAAAATATGACTATTTTAGAGCAGAGAATAACATTTAAAATTAAATATTGTAGTTTTATTTCGAAATGTAAATACATAAATTACATTCTAGCTGACTATTTAAATCACTCAAAATCCAAGTTATATTTCATCTACATTCCAACTGATGGCATTCCACTACGAACGTATTCAAGTAGCACAAAACGGAAAGACAACAAACAGTAATTTGTATGATAATGAAGCTGAAACATGATGTCGTGACGGAGGCTTTTAAGGCGATACCGTTTTGTTCGATGACTTTATTTTACAAATTTCTCAAGGATTCTCTAAAAAATAATATTTTGCTTATTCTTTGAAAATGTTTACAACAAATTTTCATAAAGAGACTTAGTGAAGTGATTATTTTTGTACTAAATTTTTGGGTTAAAACCTGAGTCATACAGAAATTGGAAGTGAGACATCACCATTACAGGCGAATTATAATCATGATATATACATACATAACTTCACGCCAAATCCATGGAGTGCCATAATGCACGATTCTTACACACCTCACACGCTTCGTTGACTTTCGTAACTCTTTTCATGCACGCGCGTCGATTTTTGAGGCTCCTAATATCACCTTCCTCCAGAACACGATCTATTTGGTCATGGAATGTGTGTCTAGGCGGTCCTCGACTCCTACATCCACCCGCTTTTGCATTGTAAATCTGCTTAGTCAATCTTGCATCATCCATCCTTTCTACATGTTCGAACCATGATATATGTTATGTACGATGTACCTAATATTTGCCTAAGCATAAGGGAAAGTAAGAATTCCAGGAAAGTGATTCTGTAAGAAGTCCAGCAGTTAAACTAAAACTATTTATGACGAAATATTTGATAGTATTGACTGCTATTAAAATTAATAATAATATCTTGGACACAATATACACAGCGCCCTCCAGTTCCAAGCTAAGCAATTAAATGCTTGTGTTATGGATACTAGATAACGGATATAAATACATATTTACTTTTTTTTGTAAATACATACTTATAATACATAGAAAAACACCCAGACACCACACAAATATTCATGTTTGTCACAAATATTTGTGCTCTGGTGGGAATCGAACCCCCGACCTCATTGCTTCAGCCGGTTCAACCAATGCGCCACGAGGCCCGTCGAATTCCCATTAGAATAAGAATGTGTAGAATGAATTTGGACCAATTTACGTTATTAGAAAGCCCATGATAGTTACCAAATATTTCGTTAGCAAATTCGAAAAGTACAGCACTTGAGAACACATAAAACGAAGTTTAAATACCACCGAAATTGTATGACAAGAGTCACTATAGTCGTAGTTTTAGGTCTTTTTTTTTTATGGGATAGGAGGGCAAACGGGCAGGCGTGTCACCTGATGTTAAGTGACCAACGCCGCCCATGGACACCTGCAACACATATAGTGTTACAGTTGCGTTGCCAACCTTTAAAGGAGTAGGATAGGAAGGGATGGGGAAGGGGGATGGGCCTCCGGGTACCTCTCTCACCAAACGAAACGCGGCATGAGCCACTTTACGTCGATCTTCTGAGAGGTGGTGGTATTTCACCGGTCGAGCCGGCCCGTTCATGCAGCGAACTGCTTGGCTCTACCACTCTCCAATTCTCTCTTCAACTCTTCAATTCTTAATATTAGCCACACCTATAAGACACTTGGCATGAAGTTACATTGTTTTTATTGCTATAAAGATATAAAGAAAATCACATTATATTAACTTTAAAAATAACAACAGTTAACTGTGAGAATTTTAAATGCTTGTTACCTAATTATGTCTATAAATCCAGGCGGCTGGTGTAGCATGTGTCTTCAGGCGATTAACTGCGCCATATTACACAAAGTGCTATGATAAGTTCATATTTTTTACTTTCCTTTTTTTAAGTCTAAATTAAGCCACGTTCCGTTGCATTTGTGTGCTCGCATAAATAATATATGAGCAGAGAATGTTGAAATAAAATGTGTAGGTAATTTTCTTTGGCGGATATATTTTGGCTGAGGTCAAAGCAATAATTAAACGCTGTAAGGGTTTACTCTGATTTATCTTTCTAGTGATTTTTGTTATAATAATATATTGTGAAATTTAATTTAGCTGAGGAGTACGTTATTAATAATGTTTTGCGTATAATACACACATCGCCCTCTCGTTTTCCAAGCTTATGTTGTGGAATGACCTGAAATGACTACCTAGAGGTTAGATACGAGATATCGATACATAGATATCCAATACCAATACATATTCTTCCCAATACAAATAATCTCTTGATCATAATTTTTTTAACCTGATGACGTTCGAACTTGCCGATCGCTATTCGGCAGCTGCTCTTTTACCACTTCACGTCATGCTTGTATTTATATAGTTAATATTTAGTATTGCCATTGATATCAGTAAATTAAAATTAAATCTACTCAACAAAATATATGTAATTACTATTAGCTTCAGAATATCGGGAATCGACGAAGCAGTGGTAGAATCTTGCAGTTCGCTACATGAATGTGCTGGCACGACCGGTGAAATACCACGACCTCTCGGAATATCGGCGCGAAGTGGCTCGTGCTGCATTTCGTTAGGCGAGAGAGGTATCCGGACGCCCGATCCCCTTTCCGCTTCCTGTTCCTCCCTACTCATTTAAAGGACGGCAACGCACTACGCTGTTTATGGGTGGTGAGAAGTTTCTATCAGGTGATCTACTCACTCGTTTGCCCTCCTATCCCATAAAAAAAGCATTTTATGTAAACTAAATAATATAAATATTTCCCTTGCTTAATATGATATTGAGTAGGTATGTAATGAAAAATAACCATATATCCATAACACTTCATCATGCGTAGTTGGTAAATAAAAGAATTATCCAAATTATTTATTTTACCATTTCCAACACGTACGAAATAAGGTATAAAAATAAATATATTAAATATTAAACAAGTATATCAATATTTATGTATATCACGAATCTCATTACCATCGTGATACAAGATACAAAGATCATTAAATATATGTTCCTTCCATCAACGCCATTTTCAATAAATTCAATAACGAACGTGAAAAAAAAGCAAATTAACTGCAGGAAGAGGGGGGAATGGAGGGCGAGCACACACGTGAATTCTATAATCGTATTTTCATGTCGTTTCATAATGAGTTTATTTTCAAACTGGAGAAGATAAAAGGCTTCGACACGCGATATTGGAATGGCGAAATTAAGTTGGACACAGTTCACTCACGTATATTTTCGTGATGAAAATGCTTAACACTCCTATCTATACGTCTGTTATTCAAACGAATAAAATTTGGTAATTTTTTTTTTCAGGTTTCTCGCTTCACACTCATTATTTATAATTGAGTATGTAATAAATATTTTTATCATCAAATTACACACCGAATTGTCGAATAGGAAAACACCCAAAAATGCACACTCAGCATAAATGTTTGCACGCATGTGGGGTGCGAACCAATGGACTTCTACCGAGCAGACGGTAGTTTTAAGGAACATCACTTAGATTTAAAATCTCCCTTCTCAATTTTAATGTCCTATATAGAACAGTTGGCGGAATCTGCTCCCATAAACTGGGCACAATGTCGTCTCCCATCGATATTTATCATATACATAAGTTCCGAAAGTAATTCCAAAATGTCATTGGTGAGCCATGATTTGATAGAAGAGTTCGTAGTTTCGAAAAGTGGTGTTTGACTTTGAGTATTCACGAACTAGTTTCGATTTTATAACTCATACTCATATACTATGAACTCAATGTGGGTTATATAATTATTAGCATACGGGCGAGCCGATAACGTGATCCGAACGTTTTTGAACTAGTAGTAGTCAACCGCCGACTATAAGAGATGGATTCACAGTTGTGTGAGACTCACTCCTATTGACTGCAGAGATGTGGATGAACTGCCACCCAAGCGGACCGAGGTTCATCACCTACGACTTACTTGAAACATTGTCGTCGACAAGCGACAGTAACCACCGGTGCAGCGGTGTCGTGAATGTTTTACATTAATATTTCTGCTCATAGTTTTAGATTCAGTTATAAGATTATTTGGAGGCTATAATACGGTACGGTGGTCATCTACTACCGCTCAGGTCACCTTTCTATTTCCAACATATCAAATCAAAATCAAAATCTCGTTTATTCAATTTAGGTCATTAAAGACACTTATGAAGGTCAATATTTACAATCCGCCAATTCGATTACTCACGCCCTGAGAAGAATTGGCAAGAAACTCAGGGGAGTCTTTTTTTTTACTTAATTATAAGTAAACTAACTCACAAATTATTAGAATAATTTATAGAGCAAAATGAGGTCCCTCACGTCAAACTTAGGACACAGTACGTTAATATTCTTTGGACGCTTGAACAGACCAGTCCCCACAAACAGCAGCCGTTCACGAGTCTCGTTCACGAGATATCTCAGCCATAGCTTCCCTCACCATATTTTAGGGAAGGTGGCGACCCGATCAACGACGCCGCCGTAAGCAAGGACCTTTCAGTGAGCTTTCATTCATATTCAAGATCCCAGACAAAAAAAAAGAAACTAGTAAGGTTTCCTGGTCAGAAACGTCATTTTGCACACAATCTTACTAATTAACAGTAATGTTTAGTTAGCAGATTAACAATATTTGCTATAGCAATGTGCAAACAATATAGCACACATATACAAGCAAAGTATACAAGCATATATATTTAATACGTATAATAAGCTCACAAGTAGACATCCTGTTGTCTCAAGACCGTATGTTTTTTTTAACTCAGTGCAATAGCTATCTATATCTATAAAACAGTTACAGACGGAGTGAAGTGCAACTAAAGACAATTAGCCTCTACATTAAACAACCTGACTAAAATTTTATTTTAATCTTAACATATAAATCAATTATTAATATTTTGATAGACCTCTTAAAACCTGACATTATATAATACTAGCTGACCCAGCGAACTTTGTTTCGTCTCAAAAGCATTATATGAGAAAATAAATGATTTATTTTTCAAATAAACGAAGCCTAAGTTAGTTCTTATTACATTAGCTACCTACAAAAAAGTCCCATCAAAATCGGTCCAGCCACTACAAAGATTAGCCTGAACAAACAGACCGGCAAAAATTAAAAAAAAATGTAATTTTGGTGTAAATACCGTATATATGTATAATGAATGAATATACAAACATGCATTTCGTAAAAAGCGTAAAAAGATTTGATTGGCCAAAAAATACTTAGAATTATTTCCAATCCCAGAAACAAAAGAACTTAAAGAATCTGCTGGTGGCTCCAATTGTAATAATTTTACTTTGCCTACGGCATAACATATAACAGTACATAGATCATTGTATTTCAACGCCAAACAATATTTACAAATTATTATCATATCTCCAATTTTCACCGATCTGTCGGCATAATAATCGATTCATAGTGAAATGCCGCTCGTTCCAAAATCACAGGAGCACTGCGTCTGCGGAATCGCTTAATTTTTTATTATGTCGTGAGGCTGTTTTTTATTGACTTCGAAAAAAGGAGGAGGTTCTCAATTCGTCTGTATTTATAATATTTTTTTTTATGTATGTTCACCGATATTTCCGTCAATGTTTGAAGGATTTCAAAAATTGTTTATTTTCTTTGTATAGTGTTTAACTCCGAGATGACCCATGAGACTCACCAGGTCAGGATCTGATGATGGGAACCAGGAGAAATCGAAGGCATCCACCAAAAGTTGTATGCAAGTATGGTGTTTTTGTTACGTAATAGTGATGTCTTAGGGATATTCTTTATGGTGTCAACATTTGATGCTATTTATCGCTTTTTAGTTATAGAAGTACTGTTTTCATATACTTAAAGATTTTGTGATTTACGTTTCTAGAAGTCGGTTTTTTTTAAAGTATTTTTGATTTATTGTGTTTGATGTGCTCGACATGATTATATTAAAAAAACACAATTCTGACATACGACTCTTCTCTTGATCAATCTCTCTCTAGTCATCAGTGCGCTTGTCAGTTAGCACGTGAGATGGCTCTGCCCACATTACATAGACTGCGACTACCATTGTCTTCTCCTCAGCATCATAATATCTAATTAATTAAAGTAAGAAAGGTTCTCGTGTACTTAGCAGTGAAGTGCCAAACTATCCCAAAATCAATAACAGTGGTAAAGCCAAGCAGTTCGCTGCACGGATGGGCCGGCTCGACCGGTAAAAAACCACGACCTCTCAAAAGATCGACGACATATGACATTATACAAAACGTAATACTTTAATAAAGTCATCTTTAACTATTATAATATTTACAAATATCACTTATTTTTGGAGTCGGTGCAAGCCTAGGTAAAGTACTCTATTGTATTGCACCGACTTCAATAATGAGTGTCAATTGTATTCAATTACGTTATTTATCGTTTTTTAGTTATAGAAGTACTGTTTTCATATACTTAAAGATTTTGTGGTTTACGTTTCTAGAAGTCGGTTTAACTTTTTTTTAAAAGAATTTTTTTTGTGTTAGATGTGCTCGACATGATTATATTAAAAAAACACAATTCTGACATACGACTCTTCTCTTGATCAATCTCTCTCTAGTCATCAGTGCGCGTATCAGTTGGCACGTGAGATGGCTCTGCGCACATTAGATAGACTGCGACTACCATCGTCTTCTCCTCAGCATCATAATATCTAATTAATTAAAGTAAGAAAGGTTCTCGCGTTCTTTGCAGTGTACAAGTACCAAACTATCCCAAAATCAATAACAGTGGTAAAGCCAAGCAGTTCGCTGCATGAATAGGCCGGCTCGACCGGTGAAAAACCACGACCTCTCAAAAGATCGACGTAAAGTGATTCATGCCGCGTTTCTTCCGGTGAGAGAGGTACCCGGAGGCCCACCCCCTTCCCCATCCTTCCCTATCCCCTATTTCTTGAAGGTCGGCAACGCAACAGTAACACTATAAGTGTTGTTGGTGTCCATGGGCGGCGTTGGTCGTCCATCAGGTGACACACCTGCTCGTTTGCCCTCCTATCCCATAAAAAAACGATCAACAGATATAAATCACATAATGTATATTATTACAATTAATAATTGTAGTCACATACATACATACATAACTTCACGCCTTTTTGTACCCGAAGGTGTAGGCAGCGGCTGTTAAGCCTCGTCATCAATATTTATCACACAATCTGGTTTGAATCTTGGTTCACAGCAATGGGTTCGAACCCCTGACTTCTTGATTCAAAAGCGAGGTGCTCGACAACTGGATCACCGAGACCTAATTGTAGTTAATTGACTAATGTCAACATTCATAACTTTTTATGTTCCTGTCTCCATTATTTTCCTGCCCTTATCATCATCAGTCATCCTATCCAAACTATCCATATAGCCAATATGGAAAGTTTTGGCTCCTTCTAATTGTCTTGATTTGCCCTAATAGTAGTGGTCTTTGCGGTGCTATTCCAGTATCCTGTCGATCATGGTCGCCAGGGTGTTAGGTTCAAAACCGTTCCTTCTATTGAAGAATAGAGACGGTATCGTTACAAATTGATAAATTTGTGCGAAATGTGTGCTCGTAATTTATTGATCCGTTCTTGAATTTCACTATGAGGAAGTTGGACTGATCAGGGAGACGACTCACCACATCTTTTTCATCTATATTAGATGCAATCTGAACTGATTAATCATTGTCATGTTCTTCGTGGTAAGCTTGAACAACTTTGGGTTAAACTTTCCTTTATGACCCGTTGATTTATGGGTCGGGGAGGGGTGGGGGGAAGGGGGGAGGGGTGGCTACCCCCCTGTCCCATCCCCACCCCGCGGAACCCCATGATTACGGAGATATCCATGGTTAAAATTTTGAGGTTAGGTTAGGTAATTTTCGGATAGTTTGAATAAAACACAAGGAATATTATTATTTTTATATTTAAAATCATCCTAAAACTTATATACATGATTGATGGCAGTAATTAAGCTTTCGAAGGGGTCCAAATGTTGTATAATGTTTCTCCGCCTCCAACTATATTCACATAACCATTCTGTGAAATTTTGCTTATTTTGCTTTTGTTTAAATTTCTGTTTCAGACCCCTCCACTGGCTCTCTATTCTTTGAGTGTGTGTCCCATCTGGTGCCACAAACCTATTAGTCGGGTCACTATGGTTGACCCGTCTATGAATAAAACCATGCTGAGGAAGGCTCAGATAGGCTTTCCAATGGTCTGTATGAATAATGGAGCCTTCCTCAACATGTTTTTTTATTAGTGGCACCAACATTTCAGCAGACCTATCATTATCGGGACACACCTCAAGCCGCAAATCATCACTACCATCTTGAATCATGCCAATCACCCAGTGGCCCTCAATGTGTAGACCACGATTGTATTTCCTTCTTCCAAACTTTGATTCATCTATTTGTACAACTTTATTGGGGCCACCTATCTTGCCTTCTATCCTTTGATTTTCTAGTTCATATATAGCTATTGTTTCTCTACAATAGCTATACCAGTCTGCCACTGTTCGATCAGATAACACTGGATCATCCTCGCAGGCCAACTCTTTTCTTGTTTGATGGTAGGTAAGTCCCTCACTGAACGCGTACATGATTTGAAATATAATGGTGATGGACAACTTCGCATTCTCGAACCATGTCCCAGTAGCTCGAGAGATGGACTTTGTTCGGCAGTTACTTTTCCTACATCTAAATTTTCCAACTTGCCCATATTCTTTAGACAATGTCATTGCAGACTTATGATAAGTACACATTTTTTCTATAGGAATGAGTCCTCTTTCCTCCGCAAACTGGACACACTGGTTTGCAGTTCCTAGTTTGGAGAAAATCTTTCTCCAGTTCCACATTGTTCTGAAACAAATACAAAAATGATTGAAATTAGTAATTACTTCTCTACCTGTCATGATATAGATCGACAGAGCCCCGCTTCGCGGGGCTCCTACTTCTGGGTGGTTAATAAAAAAATAACCACGAAGGAGATGGTAGGGTCTTTGTTCGCTCGCTACGCTCGCTCACTACGACCCTACCACCTCCTTCTAACCAAAATCTATCTGAGTCGGGGTGCCTTAAAATTCCTAACATGCTTCCCTTGCTTTTAGACTAAACAATTATGAGTGTGCTGATAGATTATTGGACAGACAAAATGTCACCCAGCTCTGTGGGGCCCTACTTCTGAGTATAAAACCTATTATTATAACTGTATACTTTGCCACTAGTCTGTAAATTATTAAGTAAAATCTTACACATTTTTTTTTCCAATTAGACTCTAATCAGAAAATCTACAGATTAACAACTCACATAAGCAATCAAAACTTACCTTAACTCATCCGAGTAAGGATAATTTCTTCTAACGGTTGACCCAGTAAGCCTGGGCATCACAGGAGCAACATCATCATCCTCGTCCTCTGAAGAACTAGCAATAGCTGGTAAAGTACTAGAACTAGCTGCTACTCCACTGGGACCAGCAACCGGTTCGTTGAGGACCGACGACACACACGGGAGCACAAGTGGCTCATTTGAGTCCAACACTTGCACTCGCGCAGAAAGCACAGAAGGCACAGAAGAGGAGGCCGTGACAAGCGGCTCATTTGAGTCCAACACTTGCACATCACTCGACTCTTCAGAAACAGAAGCATAGGGCTTCGGAGACGCCATGGTAGTCACACGAACGGAACTTGCAAAGGCAACAAACGATCGATGACTGACATTGACGATTATACAACAAAACGGCGTCACTTTACTTTCCATTCCACAGAGTAAACAAATATTCGTTATTTTTAAAAATGTAAAATCGTCAATGTAATTGCATAGTGCAGCACGTTTTTACTGCACATTAACTACATAACATATTTATTTATTTTTTTTAATTTAGTTCTAATTTACTGTGTGAAAATGTAATTTTATATTTAAAAATATAATATAAAAATTGAATGACAGACCTCCGCGGACAACGGAACGTGAAACGTCTAATTTGACATCTAGAATGAGAATTATCTATGAAAATGGCGTGTTATTTTCAATTTATTTGAAAATTTTAAAAAATTATATCTCGTAAACCGTGAGTTTCCGCAATTTGAAAATTTGTAAAAAGTCTTCTGTTAATGAGTACTATCTACAAAAAAAATATGAACTTCCAACTCGACGGGTCATAAAGGAAAGTTTATCCCAACTTTGACAAAAATTACATCCCGTTGCTGGTTCTTGTTACAGCCTCTGTAATGCCTTCTCCAAACCAATGCTTGGTTATTTAAATTTCAACACAGATTTTAGTTTAAAAATAACTTATCCAAATATTTATTTATTTATAATATTTATAAATTGCAATACTTCAAACTTATTACAGTGACATGACACAACAGATTTTGACATTTGATTGAAAGTTTAAATGTCAATATTCATAGGATACTGACGAACGATGGACTTTTCTACTAACAATGAACTTTATGGTATGTTCTTAAAGGTCAAATTGCCTTGTGTGTCAAAGTGTAAACGAATCGTTTGTATGGGAAAATTAAATTGTATTTTTTAGTATTTTACTCGCAATTTATCCCTATTTTCTCTATCCTATGTGTTATTCTTGGCTCTAAGCTACCTCTCCAACAATTTTCAGCCGAATCTGTATGGCCGTACTTCTGTTATAAATGTTGTAACAAACACGACTTTCTTTTATATATATAAATTAATTAATTAATAAAGATAAGTACCAAATAGATTTTCAGGCAGTTGTATATATTGTTGCCATCCTTTACAAGGTTACTTAGGTTCAAACACACATTATCTTTGTGTTATTTAGGTTTAGAAGTCCGTTAAAGATTATTATAACGGGATAATTTTTGCAGATTTTTTTTTCAAAAGTTTACAAATCATCACATTTCTAGGACAGAACCTTTTTCAAAAGGGTTGTATGGATAGCATTTCATGGGTTGATATTGCACGCATGATATATAACCCAGATAAAACACAGATTTAAATTTTCCATTTCTTTTTCAGTTGGTATAAGGAGCCATCTCATTTTAGTCTATTCGTTTACCAACAAGCTAAAACTATACTTCACTTTTATGCCTATATATTTTTATTTACATTTTCTTTGTTATAACTTCACGCCGTTCCTACAAAAAGGTGCAGACAGTGGCTGTTAAGCCTTGACTTTGACTTGACACAATTGACAATTTTTTATATCCCAAATGGAATAAATAGTGGACACGGTTGTCATATATCAGACACAATGTTTTTAGTCATCTATTTTATCACACACAAGTTCCAAAAAGAATTATAAAAAAATATTGATGTGATAACGGATTGGAACCCAAGATATCTTGATTTAGAACCGGAAGCTTGACCATTGGCCAACTGAGACGACAAACGTTTCAATATTATAGCTATCATTACCAAAAAGGTCAAAAATAATAAAGACAATCCCTTATGCGTCGTGGATAAAAGCCAAATAATAATGTATTAATCAAGCTAGAAGCATTAAAGCATGGCAATAAAGTTGAGGCGTGAGGCGTGAAATTAATAAATCTATTATAGCACGATGTTCCATGGTGGCTTTTTCTGTCTGCGACATGGTAGGATTTATTACGAGTGGCTGGGCGTGGTGGTTGCGTAATGTCAAGTAACTGGCAAATAGTACATTAAAGATAACATAAGTTCACGCCTCTTTCTACTTGAATGAGTAGGGCGGTTGCTAAGCCTCGACTCGCCGAATATGTGGCGAAGTTATTGTCTTAGACAAGGCACAAAGTTGTAAGTTATCGTTATTTATTATCACACATAGCTTCCCACTTAATCCCACGATTTCTTGATTCAGAAGTGGTGTGCTCGACCACTGGACCACCGAGACTGTTAAAGATGCAACTTCATTGGTTTTTACCACCAAAAGGTAATAAGCAGTGACATTATTGGCTGACGTTGTAGGAATTTTTAAATGTCAATTATAATAAGTAGCAATAACTATTGCCGATATGTATAGAGAACAATTTTACAAGCAAAATTACCAGTTATTTCTTGAGGAGAATTCCAAATACTCATCGTGTGAGCCAATAAAAATCTAATAATGAAAACGAGGTGTTCCACGTCTAAAACGGATCTTTGTAATAGTTATACAAATAACATTATATATTGTGAGCGAGGCTTTGTGTACAACTACCCCATTTCTATATTTAATTTTGTTTATTTGTACATTTATACTCCATACACATTCTCATACAAACAGTATCAACAAAAATATACAGTTATATCACTTAACGTTCTAAAATATATGTATCATATATATTTACCCTTGGGATATAGGACTTACTATTACAGTTATTCTATTTCTATCAAAATATTAGCGAAAAGTATATCGAATTCAGTGTATATAGGATATGCATGGTTGTCGATATTTATACACATACGACATTATAATGATTATTTTATTCTTTGTCATCTTCGATCATATTTCAAATAATATATTAAATCACGAATTGGACGAATTAACTGTTGCGGAAACTGCTACTTGTGATATTGAAACTTGTCCTAAATTAATTAATAATGATAGTTCATCCATAAACATGATTATTCAGAATATCCGAAGTATAAAACGTAATTTAACGGGATTGCTCACTCTGCTGCATCGATCCGGTATTGACTGGGACTTGATAATCTTGAACGAATGCTGGTTATATAATAACCCTATTATACCTCCCATCAGTGGATACTTATCGGTCCACACAAATTATGTCCGAAGCCAAAATGAGGGTGTAATTGTTTACTACAGGTCGCATCTCGCATGTAAAATATCAGAATTCCCTCTAACTGACGCTAATTGTTTGGTGATCGAACTAAACCCTAACTCGGTTGTGATAGCAGTGTATCGCCCACCAAGTGAAAGCCAAATTACCAATTTTCTCGAGTCTTTAAAGAGTCTACTAACTTCCCTTTCCTGTTACAAAAATGTATTCTTAACTGGCGATCTAAATATTGATATATCTACATCTTCGGCCGATAACCGAGTAGAACCTTACCTTAATCTCTTAGCATCTCATGGCATGCTACCTGCATTCTATACTCTAACACATACTCAAACTTGTCTTGATCATGTCATTATCAAATCCAGACTTCCCGTAATAAGCCTGGTAGCCCATACTACACTAACGGACCAGCATTCCATTATCATAAACATCACCCTAAACTGTTCACCTTATAAACCAAAAACTACTACTAAAGTACTCGACTACCATGCGTTTGATGATAAAATTAAAAATATTTGCATGAATTCAATATATTCCATTAGCGATCCAAATGATGCGACCGCCCTTTTACAGACAACCATAACCGGAAATATAGAAAAATGCACCAGGATATACATTACATCGAGACGTAAACGACTACTAAAACCCTGGATTACACCAGGGCTACTAAGATGTATGCGTAATAGGGATAAGTTACATCTCAAATGTAAAAAGAACCCAGAAGACACTACAGTAAAATTAATTTACACTCGCTATCGGAATTTTTGTAATAAATTACTCAAAAACATAAAACGTGAATATGACAAAGCCGAATTAGCCAGCAGTGGAACCAATGCAAAAAAGTTATGGACCACTATTAAAAATATCACGTACTCTACTAAGAAACGTACACCGGCGACTGACCTGATAGATTCTTAAAACCCGCAACATTCAGTAAATACCATAAATTTATATTTTAGTAATGTTGGTAGGTTACTGGCTCAATCCATCCCTAGAACCCATTCTCCCGTTCATTTAAATGTACCATCACATTCAAGTCAACGCTCATTTGTCTTATTACCCACTGATACCAATGAGATACGAACATTGATTGCTAACCTTAGGACCAGCCACACATCTGGATACGACAATATTTCTAGTACTCTCATTAAACGATACGCCAGTTTATTAATAGGCCCTATTACCCATATTTGTAACACCTCCTTTGCCACAGGTATATTTCCCGACGATTACAAAAAGTCCATCATCCACCCCATTTATAAAAGTGGTATCAGAAATCAAATCGGAAACTATCGTCCCATATCGATTTTACCCACGATCTCCAAAATCATAGAGAATGTGATTAATACCCAGCTAACAAAATATTTAGAATCCAATAATCTCTTGTCTAACAATCAATATGGATTTAGGCATGAACGATCTACCCGCGATGCTGTTCTAGAACTTACTAATAATATAGTTGGCAAACTCGAAGGAAATAAAAAAATATTAACAATTTTCATCGATTTGGCCAAGGCGTTCGACACTATATCCCCTTCACTATTATTAAAAAAACTAGAACTAATGGGAATACGTTATATGTTTACCTAGGACAAACTATTCAACTAGGTAGAGCCAACTTCGAGAAAGAGGTTAACCGACGGATCCAACTCGGCTGGGCAGCGTTCGGGAAGCTTAGGGATATCTTCTCGTCCAAAATACCTCAGTGCCTAAAAACCAAGGTCTATGACCAGTGTGTGTTGCCAGCGATGACCTACGGAACAGAGACGTGGTCTTTAAATGCTGGCCTCATCAGGAAACTCAAGGTCGCTCAGCGTGCTATGGAGCGGGCTATGCTCGGCATCTCTCTACGAGATAAAATCCGAAATACGGAGATCCGTAGACAAACGGGAGTAACTGACATAGCCCGTAAAGTTAGCACGCTGAAGTGGAGATGGGCAGGCCACATCGCTCGAAGAACCGACGATCGATGGGGAAAGAAGGTTCTTGAGTGGCGACCACGGACTGGACTGCGCAGCGTAGGCCGTCCCCCCACTAGGTGGACCGACGACTTAGTGAGAACCGCTGGGACTCATTGGATGCTAGCGGCACAGGACCGGGAGTTATGGCGTGCTAAGGGGGAGGCCTACGTTCAGCAGTGGACAGACCTAGGCTGATGATGATGATGATGATGGGAATACGTGGCACTCAATTAACTTTGTTTAAGAGCTACTTGAGCAATCGTACCCAACGGGTGGTCGTCGATAACTGGGTTAGCGATGAATCTATTGCTAATATTGGATTACCACAGGGCAGTATACTAGGTCCGACGTTATTCTTAGTCTTTATCAACGATCTTTGTCAGCTGCCTTTAACTAACGGGAAAATAATTTCTTTTGCCGATGATACAGCGCTATTTTTCTATGGGGATTCGTGGGAGGATGTTTACCATCATGCCCAGATTGGATTCTCTAGGGTAGCGATGTGGTTGAAAGACAATTCATTATCATTAAATACGGATAAAACTAAATACATAACTTTTACTTTATCAAACTCACTCCAACCATGCAACCCAAATCATGTTATTACAGCCCATTCATGCTCTAATTATCCAGCTACTTCATGTGTATGTCCCACAATACAAAAAGTTCAGGACATTAAATACCTAGGAGTAGTCCTCGACAGTCATCTCAGATACGATAAACATATTGATCTTGTATCCAAGCGTCTAAGAAAAATCATTAACATTTTCAAAAACCTCCGAAATGTGGCGAACTGGGAGATACTGAAACCCATCTATTTTGCACTCTGCCAGTCTTTGCTCAGTTACTGTTTATTGGTTTGGGGAGGTGCTGCGAAGACTCATCTTTTGAAACTTGAACGAGCTCAAAGACTTGTTTTGAAAGTTTCAAACAATCTTCCATTCCTACATCCTACCACAGACCTATACTCTACTTGCAATGTCCTTACCGTTCGTCAACTCTTTATTTCACAAATCATTTTGCACAAACATTCGCTGTTACCCTATGATCTAAATGTACGCTCCCAGGATCGCATTAAAACTAAAGTTTGCCCAATAATATCACATAGGTACAGTCTAGCCCATCGATCCTATTCTTTCCTTAGTAATTACCTATATAATAAGATAAATATGCTACTGAATATATACCCCTTAACTAAATCACAATGTAAAAGAGGACTCCATGTATATTTACAGAAACTAGATTATGACAGCACTGAGCAATTAATAACTGTGGCGTCTTGATAGTTGGAAATAGTACGTATCTAAATAATTTACTTATTTATCTTTATATATTATATGTAGTAGCATTGTATATTTATATATTCCCACAAACACACAGATATACACACACACACAAATACAAACCAACACTACTCACACGCAAACATATATATGTACTTATAAAGTGATATAATGTACTTTTAATAACATGTCTTATTTTCTCAAAAACTCCAAAAGAGGACTGGTAATCTGCGTGACAGGGCAACCTAGTGCAGATACCATCACTTCACAAGGGGTTAATGTTGTAGTTATATATAATATGTTAACTATACTATGTAAACTATGTAATATGTTATATTGTATGGATAAATAAATAAATAAAAAAAATAAATAAATAAATAAATTTTGATTATATTTATTGTTTTCCAATTCTGCGGCTAATAAAAGTGTTATGATATTTTGTGTGGTGTAGAATACTTATCCTAAAACAGTTATTTAATACAATTTAATTTTTAATACAAATATAATACAATAAGTACATACATACATACATACATAAGCTCACGCCTGTATCCCATGGGGGTAGGCAGAGACTTTGGCTTTCCACAAGCTACGATCCTGACACACATCTTTCGCCTCATCCACAGTCATACATCTCGTCATGCATTTACGTCGGTTTCGGGTGCTACGCATTTTGCCTTTTTTAAACAGACCACTTATTTGGTCGTGGTAGCTCCGTCTTGGTCTCCCGATCCCGACCCTGCCACTCACATTCGCTTCGTATACTCTTTTAGTCATTCGGCTTTCATCCATTCTTGCAATATGACCAAACCATCTTAACATACTTCTCTCCACTTTGGTCACCACATCATCCTTCAACTTGCATTTCTCCCTTATCACGCTATTTTTCATTCGATCCGCAATGGTGACTCCACACATACTTCTCAGAGAACGCATTTCCACTGCATTCACCTTACTTTCATGCTTCGCCTGCCACACCCAACACTCACTCCCGTATGTCAGAGTTGGTACCAACACACCATTGTGAATCGTCAAGCGTGCCTTTTCAGACACAGCCTGACAACGCATCAAGGCATGCAGTGCACCATTAACTCTGTTACCCGCAGTCACTCTCCTTTCAATATCTTCCTCACATTTTCCGTCTCTTGTAAACATACTTCCCAAATATACAAACTCATTCACTTGCTCCAATTTCTCGCCATCTAATATCATATCACACAGTGTGACCTCTTTCTCTTTCTCCACAACCATAACTTTCGTCTTGCTTACATTTATTTTCATACCTCTTTCTCTAAACCCTTCATTCACCAAGATTAGCATGTCTTGTAACTCCGACGCCGACGAAGCAAGTAATACCTGGTCATCGGCGTACAGTAGGCACTTGACACGCACCTCTTCCATGCTTAAACCACATTCAATCTCTTTCAGATTTGTCAGACAACTATCCATATAGAGATTGAAGAGCCATGGTGACGCAACACATCCCTGTCGAACACCTTTATAGAAGTTAAACCAGTCTGAGTGCGCCCCATTCACCCTGATGCAGGCTCTAGAATTCTCATATAGAGAATTTAAAGCCCGCACCAGGAGCTCGTCAACCCCATATGTATTGGACAGCGTTGACCATAATTCATTCCTGGGTACACGATCATAGGCCTTCTCCAGATCTACAAATCTACAAATCTACAAATCTACAATAAGTACATTTTACGTTAAAAAATCTAAATCATAATCGGCAACATTGTAATCGGCCATTTTAATTGTAGCCAATAATATTACACAAAAGTGAATTTAACATCAAGAACATACCTTCACGCCAAGCCACTGGTGAGATAGTCATAACCGATATCATTATCAAAACAGGCGATTCGTATAAAATTGAATTTCTTTTTCATTGTTATACATTCTCGTTTACTGTCAAGAAATTTAACTTGAGTTATTACAATATTTTTTTTTTGTGAAACGGGAATAAAACGTACCAATTTAATTATTAATTTATTCATATTTAAAAAAAAGTAGACTATAAATCTTCAACAATTTTTAAATCGGATAATCCATTTGTCCGTGGGCAGAGGAATCAGAACGACTAACAATGCTAATTGGCTTCTTTTACTCGTTAGGCACTAAAGTTGGAAGTGAGCTGGAACAGTGTGTACATATAGGTATATGCTTTATCTACAGATACTGGTGGAGAAAATTGTATGTTATCAAGAGTTTTTGAATGATGAAGTATTTTTTTTTATATTTTGTGATTTGAATAGGTACTCCTGCAATTTGCAATTTTGCAATTTTGTTTCACAATCAAAATCAAAATCAAAATCTCATTTATTCAATTCAGGTCATTAAAGACACTTATGAAGGTCAATATTTACAATCCGCCAATTCGATTACTCACGTCCTGAGAAGAATTGGCAAGAAACTCAGGGGAGTCCTTTTTTGTTTTTACTTAATTATAAGTAAACTAAATTACAAATTATTAGAATAATTTATAGAGCAAAATGAGGTTCCTCGCGTCAAACTTAGGACTCAGTACGTTACTATTCTTTGGACGCTTGAACAGACCAGCCCCCACAAACAGCACCCGTTCACGAGCATGACCCATATCTCAGCCATCGCCTCCGTCGCCATATTTTAGGGAAGGTGGCGACCCGATTAACGACGCCGCCATAAGCAAGGACCTTTCTGTGAGCATGACTTATTCAAGATCCCAGACAAAAAAAAAAACAAACTAGTAAGCTTGCCCCGTGAGAAACGTCATATTGCACACA
Source organism: Euproctis similis (assembly GCA_905147225.2). NCBI lineage: Eukaryota > Metazoa > Arthropoda > Insecta > Lepidoptera > Erebidae > Euproctis > Euproctis similis. Next base: position 15,458,173 of record LR990115.1, read on the forward strand.
ATCTTACTAATTAACAGTAATGTTTAGTTAGCACATTATCAATATTTTGCTACAGCAAATACAAACAATATAACACAAAAGAAGCAATTCAATTCCAAACGGTTTTATCATTAATATAATCTGCGATACAGTAATAAGCCCTTGTATATAGTCTACTTTTAACATATTTCTTAAATTTACCTAACGATAATTTATCCGCGTCGTTTGGAAGTTTATTGTAAAAAACGTTTGCACGGTCCATAGCTCTTTTGGATGAATTATAGACGGTGGAAAGTATTGCTTTATTTTAACTGCAAGATTGACATAGGCTATATTATTCCATTGAAATAAGAGTAACACTACATATTAATTGGAATGTTGATTGGTGTCTTAAAAAATTAAAGGAAATTTGAAAAAAAAAAAATGTGACTGCGCTATTATTTATTTAGTTGATAGTTTTAATTTGTAAAATATTTTGTCTTATCATTAATTCTGCAATTAATAGGGTAGTGTGAAAAGTTTTATGTGCCGACCAAAATTATCGTGAATACGGGAAGATGATGAATGGTGACTAATTCTTTGACGTCGAATGTTGACTTTAATGAACTGACACTGTTCAGTTTTATTTTCTCAAATAATTTGGCTAATTACTGCTTAGTGCCTCACTAATAGTATCCATAGAGAAAAAATAAAACAACTATACCTTCAATAAATGTAGTTGTTTCCTACCAAAACGCCTCCGCGAATAGGGATAACGTAACTGACTCAACGTCGCAATATGGGAGAGCCTATATAAGTAATAGCGCCTGCAGACATCAGGAGCTTTGTTTGAATTAATATGATGCCATATGACCTTGGGGTCGACACACGAAAATGGCGGAAAGGAAATCATATTGGATGTTTATATTTTAGCTAATTGAAAGGAACAGGTGTGGATAATATGTCGTATTATTGGTGTATTCGGTGTATATTGTTTTTATTAAATCTTTTATTGTTAATACGCACCCGAAGAGAGGCATTTTATCAGTGTGACGTCTGTCTATATGTGTGTCTGTTTTTCTGTGCTATTAAGCACTGACGATTATTGATAAGACTGTGTAAGAGGAAAAGCTTCTAAGTTGCTACATATAATATAAAATTATCTATTTTCTTAAATATATTGCATTTTTAATTAATTAATTGATATTAATTTGACAATCAATCAAAAATAAAAAACAAAAAAAAAGTTGTACATAATATACACTTAGTTTTTTTATATCTCCACATATTTAAATAACTTCACGCCTTTGTTACCCGAAGGTGTAGGCAGTGGCTGTTAAGCCTCGTCTCGCCGTTATGTTTACGTCCCAAATGGAATAGGTGGCGAACCTATTGCCATACCGGGCATAAAGTTTTCACTCATCGATATTTATCACACATAACTTTCGTAAAGTCATTGGTGTGTGCCAGGATTCGAACGCGCGACACTGGATTCAGAAACCGTGTGATCGACCACTGGACCACCTAGTCTCGGTGGTCCACATATTTATGTAGATAAAATTATTAGTAGTATCTGTTTGAATTTTTTTGAAAACGCGTCCACATAAGTGCAGTAACCCGTTCGCATTTCGTAATGTACGATAATAGCTAAATGCAAAATACTAATTAATACTATGCTGGAAGATCCATATTTAATTTGAATATTGTACCCATAACTAAATCATTCAATATAATATCATCATAACAATATCAGGTCACGTAAAATAGCAGGAACAATACATAATTGTAATGTGTGTATGAATATGAATACATTTGAAATGGTGCTAACCAATTTTGCCTTTAGTATCGGAAGGCACCAATTAATAATCTGTTATTTCCATTAAATCTTCAATCTGTTTCTCCGCTACTACTAACTTGAATGAGATACCGAAATCGGATTTATATCCGTATATCTATCGAAGGTTGTCCTGTTATGTAGCAGTAACACAATAAGATGTTGTAACACAAGAAAAATTGTTTCATACATTTTTATGACAATGTTTTTATTGTGAAAATCCTGACTAATATTATGAAGCTTTCTCATATAACATAACATAACTTTACGCCTTGTTTTCTGACGGAAGTGTAGGCAGCAGCTGTTAAGCCGTGTTGCCATTATAATAATGTCCCAAATGGAGCAGGAGGCGAACCTATTGCCATACCAGGCACAGAGTTTGCAATCATCGGTATTTATCACACATAACTTCCGAAAAATAATTTCGAAAAGTTATTGGTGTGACTGCTTACTTACATCTTCATACAAATACTTTCAGGAAACTTTACACTTAGAAAGAATGGATGATGCAACATTGACTGAGCAGATATACAATCCAAATGCGGACGGGTGTAAGAGTCGACGACGGCCAAGATACACATTCTACGACCAAATAGAACGTGTTCTGGAGGATGGTGATGTTACGAGCCTCACAAATCGACGCGCGTTCATGAAAAGAGTTATGAATGTCAAAGAAGCAAGTGAGGCGCGTAATAATCGTGCTTAATACTTAGATAATTTAACATCAGCGTTAATATTTTCCGCAATCTGAATCATGCAACAAAACAAAATTAAAATCAATTTTATTTTTCAAATTTATTGATATTGACTTTAACAATTATGTAATATTTATTTTAATACAATTAATTCCGGTCAATCTTTACATTCGATCAATTGGATTGATTCACAATCGTTTTGAATTTACTTCCCGAACATAATACCTGTACATAATCGACACTTGACATAATAAGAGGGGCCATTAACCTGGGTATTGAGGAGCGAAAATTTTTGTATGCTTTTCGATTCCTTAACATTATTTTATTCTGCGCAGCCCCTAACGATCGTAATAAAAAACGAATTAGTGACCCTCCGGCGTTTGAAGGCTTATATTCGTAAAACATGAGTGGTATTTTTGATATTAGAAAAAAAAAAACACATTTTTGGGCCGATAATCTATTCATAATAGTTTTAATGTTGGAAACATATTTTGTAAATTACCTTTTATGGCAGACGTTATGTAAGTGTTGTTTAACAGAAAAAAAATCCTTTATTTTCATTATATTTCTTAAATTTAATTAAATATATGCTTCACCTTGGCGGCTCTTGGTTCAGCACTCTATTTATGATGCTGAGGTCTCAAAATAGAAACTGGCTTTCGCTTCTCTCCACTCTTTTGTCTTTCTATTTTACACTGTACATCTGCATATTTAGTATCTTACCTACTCCATATTTTCCACCCGCCTGAGATATTAGGTATAGCATTTTTATTACTTTAACACCGACCTAGTCCAAATTTCTGTCCTTCAAGCTCATTTCCGAAGTGGCTCTCAAAGGTGACTCTATCTCGAACGCGTTACTTATTTGGCTCTCAGCAATACCCAACTTTGATGACCGCGTCTTGGTAAACGTAGCGTAGGACGCCTACCAGCCCGATGGTCAGACGATCTCAGAAAGGCTGCTGGTAAAGACTGGATGCGGAAGGCAGAGAATCGGATGTTGTGGCGCGCATTGGGAGAGGCCTATGTCCAGCAGTGGACTGCAATAGGCTGATGATGATATAGGTATAATATATATATTTATTAGCAAATTAAGGCCTTGGAATTCTTAAAAAGTGACGAGTGTGTATATAACATGAGAGTTATGAAAGTCAAAGAACCGAGTGAACTGTGTAAAAAATATGCTTTATTGTACTTTGTTCATTCTGCCTACCCCGCAAAGAACGTGGAGCAAAGTTAAATATGTACATACATATATAACATCACGCCAAGTCCTCTGTATTTACACACATATATCCTACCCTTAAACACACATACACACACGCATATAAATGTATGTGTGTATTCCATACATACATAGGTACCTATTATGTATGTGTGTGTAATAGCAAATTATTAAACGCAGTTAGCTGTACAACTTGACACTTCAATTCAAAACTTGGAGCATATTGGATCGACAGCATACGTCAAGGGAGGCTGTATACCGAGTGAGATAAATACTCATGTATGTGTAGAGTGATATTTATTAGGGTCATATTACGTACATACACGTGACTCGGTCGGACTAACACAGGGACGTACTTGGACGAACTTTATTTTAATCGGTTTCCGGTTGATTTTTTTTTTGTCCATTTGGGACATTGTGACTTGCTCAACATCGGGCACACTGTTGTTAGATATATTATGTGGATTTATCACGCATAGTTTCCGTTAGTTATTTTAAAATAAATGATTGGTCTGAATCAGCATTTGAACCCAAAATTTCTGTCTTCTCAACAGGATTCTCAACTAACCGAGATTATAAATTATTTTGTTTATTAAAGAGTGAAACAATAGGCTGACCTCAACTTATTAATCAGCTAAAGTAGTAACTTCATATATATTTATTCAATAGAAGTAATAGCAGAATAGACATAACATGGCAGTCAGACACCAGTGGTATAGTCTTGCAGTTCACTGCATAAATAGGCCAGCTCGATCGGCGAAACACCAAGACCTGTCGCAATATCGGCGTGAAGTGGCTCGTGCCACGTTTTATTCGATGACAGAGATATCCAGAGGCCCCTTTCCCCTCCTACTGCTTTGAAAGACAGCAATGCACCACCGGCACCACGGTGTACAGGGGCGGTAAATGGTTGTTTACCATCAGGTGACTCGCTTGCTCGTTTGCCCTCCAATCCCATAAAACAAGTCGAGAGTTACTTTTATATTATGAGTATATAGCAAAAGTCCGTCCCTGCTTTCCTCTATTTGTATTCCTGTTTCGCAACGCAGGGCTGCCCCAAATACACGGGATGTTTATATCCGTACCTTAACTTGTGGACTGTTTTAATAGCATCCATTCAAAATATTGCAAACTCTATTATGACTGTTGTGAATTATACACAAAATCTATAGGTATAGATTATAAGAATAATAAGTGGACCCAGCGAACTTTATTTCGCCTTAGAAGCAATAAACATTTTATAAACATATACTTCTGATTTCTAAAAAAAAACACCCAGACGCCACACATACAAACATTCATGCTTGTCATAAAAATTTGTACTCGGGTGGGGATCGAACCCACCAACCTCGATTCTGCAGTCGGTTGTTTTACTAATGCTCCACGGTGCCCGTATATTGTTTTTACTCCAACCTCTTGCAAAAATTTCAAGTTTTTAACATAATATAACTTCACGCCATTGTTACCCGAAGGTAGATAGCGGCTGTTAAGCCTCGTTTCGCCGTTATGTTTACGTCCCAAATAGAATAGGTAGCGAACCTAATGCCATACCGGGCTCAAAGTTTTTCAGTCATCGATATTTATCACACTTAACTTCCGAAAACAATTTTGAAAAGTCATTGGTGTGAGCCAGTGTCAGGATTCGAAACCGGACCTCTGGATCAGAAGCCGTGTGCTCAACCACTGGACCACCGAGACTGTTTTTCAAGTTTTTCTTTTTTAAAAAGCAGTGGTCTAGTGGTACACCACTCCACTTTTAATTGAAAAAGTCTCAGGGGTAATGTTTGATGACCAATAACTTTGTAGAAGATATTCTGTATTAAATATTGAGGAATAACGAAGTCCACAACAGACGTGACGTTTTGTTTCATGGTCTGATGTGGGTTACCAATAGTAAAAATCATATTTTTAACATCAACTTTTTGATTTTTATTTTCAAAAAGTGGGTGCTCTCTGTATCAATGAAAATAGCTTTTGAACAAATACCATCTTTTTGTTCATCACTCGTGAAAATTATCTGTGTAAAGAAATCGAAACGTCGGGGAATAAATAAAATTAGTAACAAATAAACGCGATATAATCCTAAAAGTTGTTTTAATGTCATGAACGTGATTCGCGAAAGTCTTAGAGATAAATATCCACAACAGACTCCGCTGCTTGTAACACGGATTCAAAATTGTCAGCAAGGCGAGGCATAACTTAACACAGTCTAAACTTTAAGCATTAAGGTATATGAAGCTATGAAAATACTTAACACACACAACTATTAGGCATATAAAAATATTAATTCAAAGTAAACGAGCAACCCGCTTCGGAATCAGGGATCGTTCTCGACTTTTTCGACCCGATTCAATTCAAAACTTGTGGGATCGATTCCAGGCTAACCCCAATGACTTCTCGAAATTCTTTTCTGAAGTTATGTGATATAAATATCGATAACTGACAACATTGTGTCGGGTAAAAAATTCGACGAGTGAAAGCTTAATAGCCGCTGCTTACACCTCGAGTAGATACAAGCGTGAAATTATTACATAAGTAAGTTATTTAAATTTACTACTATAATTTTAATAATGCTATTTCATATCTTATTTCGTAACACGAAATTTTATTTGTTCAAATACAACAAATGGAGCGTCCATATTCATCAAAAATATTTAATATTCTCAGTCAGTCTTTGGCATTGTTAAATTAAATTTCTGTTTGATGCTAATGAATAATTATAACGTTTCACGTTATTTAATACTTCAGATATTTTCTAATATAATATTTAATATCATTTGTGATGGGTAACAGTGAAAGCCTTAATATTATCCCTTGACCAGAATAACGCCATGATGAATATCCAGTTATTAATCATCTGACTAACTATTCAACAGTCCCCGGGGAATAGCTGATATTAGCAAAATTTTGAAATTAGAACAGCATCAACAATATGGCGGGCGTACGCTTCGAAATTCAAATATCATTATTATTTTGATTCCCATCGGGCTTAAAGATACGAATGTTTTGTTTACAAAGTATAATAAAATGATTATAAGATTATGTAGAATTATACATACTTTTAATAAACAAAGTAAAGTAGTTTTTATTTCTAAAATGTCGGGCTTTTATATATGCCAATTGTTTTTCAGAAGTTATTTAAGAATAATTATTGGTGTTGTTTATGAAAAATAACACATATATTCTTTAATGGTAGGTACTTGAATTAAGTTAAACCATCTATAATAATACAAAGAACCTACTTATTTGATTGATATTTAAAATGTCTATAATACGCAGTTTTAAGTGTCTATTTTATATTTTTCAATTCATATTTGTCTCGGTGGTCTAGTGGTCGAGCACACGGTTTCTGAATCCAGAGGTCGTGGTTCGAATCCTGACACTGGCTCACACCAATAACTTTTCGAAATTGTTTTCGAACAGTGTGATAAATACCGGTGATTGAAAACTTTGAGCCCGGTATGGCAATAGGTCCGCCACTTATTCCATTAGGGACGTAGACATAACGGCAAGACCTTCGGGTAACAATGGCGTGAAGTTATGTTATGTTATATATGTTCATATTTAAAAAGAAGATACTTTCTGAAAACCGTTATTTCCACTGTCTTTTTTTATGAGACAGGAGGACAAACGAGCAAGTAAGTCACTTAATGGTAAGCAAGTACTCACCGCCCATGAACACCGTATTGCGTTGCCGTCCTTTAAGGAAGTAGAAGGGGAAAGAAAGGGAAAAGGGAGCTTCCGGATACCTGTCTCACCGAACAAAACGCGGCACGAGCCAATTCACGCCGATATTCCGAGAGGTCGTGGTATTTCGCCAATCGAGCCGGCCCATTCACGCAGTTAACTGCAAGGCACAACCACTGTTAAAATTTATCTTTTAAGAATTAAAATAAACGATAAGTTATAAAACAATACTAGAGACATTTACAATATTTCGTTGTTGTTGTTCTGTTCTCATTTACATAAACATAGCGATCATTAACCCTTCACTCAGATACCTACTCCCATTTCTCATCAGTAAACATGGGAAAACAGACTTTCCTTAATACGACATATTTTCTTCGTGAACTGGTCATAGCGAGGGTAAAAACTCCTTTAGGTACCCTCAACATGGGACCCACAAATACAGATTACGACAAAGTTTGCACTCTAGACACTGATGACCAAGTTTTTAATTGCTGTCTCGCTACTCCGAGTACACTGTGTTTGTTTGGAGTTGAGATAATACACACAGCGTATTATAATTAAAATAATATAAAATTGTTAAATATTGTTATTTGTTACTAGGAATTTATATCTTTGGTAAAATATATGATTACAAAGAAAGAAATAAAGAAGACCCAACTAAGAGTTTTGTCAGGTTTTTCTATTTTATTTATTTGTATCAACGAATGCTTTCCAGCTTTTACTTTTAGATTCTTTGTTCAAATAAACATAACATAACATAACTTCACGCCTTTTGTTACCCGGAGGTGTAGGCAGCGGCTGTTAAGCCTCGTCTCGCCGTTATGTTTACGTCCCAAATGGAATAGGTGGCGAACCTATTGCCATACCGGGCACAAAGTTTGTCAGTCATCGGTATTTATCACACATAACTTCCGAAAACAATTTCGAAAAGTCATTGGTGTGAGCTAGTGTCTGGAATCGAACCCCGGACCTCTGGATCAGAGGCCGTGCGCTCGCCCACTGCGCCACCGAGACTATAAAAATATGTTCAAATAAAATATTAAATTTTATAATTTCTTAAATAATATCTCCTAGCAATTAGGCCTCAATAGTTTAGTGAATCCCACTTCTGATTAAAACCTCCTATCCAGACGCAAAATTTTCCTGACATTGATATTACTTATTTACCATTTGATTTATGACAGCAGATAACATATCTGACTTATCGAGGTCCGATTGGTAGTGCTTACACATTTTTTTACATATAAAACCACTTATTTTCAATTGTTAGTATGTTAAAATAATAATGGGCACTTTTGTGTGGTGCTGGTATAAGTAAAGAGTAGAAGTTGAAGTGTTGATGCAGAATGAAACAGATACAGAGAACAAAGGCAGAAAGAAAAACAGGATAAACCTATTTTCTTTCTGCCAATTCCGCAAGAAGCGCCGTGTTATAAAACGAGTATCGATAAATACTTAATAATAATTATTATATTTGAGTAATATTATTATCAACTAGTGAAAACAGTATTTAAAATCAGTACAAAAATAAACTAATTCATAATCATTTTTTGATACAATATATTATAACAGTTTTTTTAATATCATGATCATGCTGGAGGACGGTCATTAAAACTGCACCCGGTCCATAACTTTTCTCATTCTACTCTCGTCAGAATGAGTCAAGTTGGTTCTCATTTGTTTCGTTGTCTTCCAATGAGTTCATTTCTGTACAAAAGTCATTGGACTTATCATTCAACAGTACATACAGACAAAGATCTATTTGTTTTAATTGTAAAGTATCACTTTTACTATAATTATTGTCTAACTATGACTGGGGATGTACCTAAAAAGTTTTTTATGGGATAGGGGGCAAACGATGAGATGGGTCACCTAATGGTAAGCAACTAACGGCCATATATAATTGCAACGCAGATAGTCTAACAGTGTCGATATTTTGAGAGGTAGTGGGTTTTCACCAGTCGGGCCGAGCCATTCATGCAGCGAACTGCATGGCTCTACCAGCGTTAAAAATAGACTCAATAATTACTGAAACTTCTAAATTTTGATGATTCAGTCCATGTAGGTATTATATTAATATACTAATGTTTTACAACAATAGTACACCGAGTATTTGGTACTAAATATAAACCTCTTAGAACGTCTCACTAAAAAAATAGGTTTATATATAGATTTAAAAAAAAAACGCTCAGTAGAGATGTGAAAATTTGTTGAGTAGTATCGGAGATCTAGGATGTTCCCATGCTAGTAAATTAATAAGTAGATGGTTTTGAGTGCGACTTAACTAAACATTGTAGAAAACTATAATAAATGATTTGTTTAACACAACTTAACATAACTTCACGCCTTTGTTACGCCTCGTCTTGCCGTTATGTTTACTTGCCAAATGGAATAGGTGGCGAACCTATTGCCATACCGAGAACAAAGTTTTCAGTCATCTTTATTTATCACACTTAACTTCCGAAAACAATTTTGAGAAGTCATTGGTGTGAGCCAGTATCAGGATTCGAACCCGGACCTCTGGATCAGAAGCCGTGTGCTCGACCACTGGACCACTGAGAACTGTTTGTGATGATTTGTTTATTTGTGTAGTATTATGTTTACTTTTAAATGAATTACATAAAATAACATAACTTCACGCCTTTTTCTACCTGAAGGTGTAGGCAGTGGCTGTTTTCGTCCCCAATGGAATTAGGTGGTGAACCTATTGCTATATCGGGCACAAAGTTTTCAGCTATCGATATTAATCAAACATAACTTCCGAAATCAACTTCAAAAAATCATTGGTGGAGCCAGGAATGGAAGCCGCGACTTTTTGATTCAAAAGCGGGGTGTTAAACCACTGGACCACCGAAACCTAAATGAATTAGGTAATGTAATAAGTACCTGTAGGTACAAATTAGTAAACACAACTTGATTGCATCTATTCCAAAAGCTGTCACAATGTATGTGTTTAAATGATTTATATCTATACTAATATTATAAAGAGAAAAGCTTAGAATTTTGGATGTAACAAATAACCTCAAAAACTGCTAGACCGATTTCAAAAATCCGATTTCACTATTGTAAAGCTGCATTCACCCAAAAGAAAATAAGCTACATTTAATCATCATCGTCATCGCCATTTTGTTTGTACGCGAGGCGGAAAGCTTGTATTTTAAATACCCACCTACATCTACTATTACTTACATACATAAAACACATATGTAGGTACTACATACATACATACATACATAAATAACTTCACGCCAAATCCCTTGCGGGGTAGGCAGAGAGAACAGAGCGCCATAAGGCACGATTCTTACGCCTCACTCGCTTCATTGACTTTCATAACTCTTTTCGTGCACGCGCGTCGGTTTTTGAGGCTCTTAACATCACCTTCCTCCAGAACACGTTCTATTTGGTCATGTAGGTACTATACAAAAATATTTAACTTGCCGCTTTATTTTTTGATTTTGTTAAAACATGGGGGGTGTCTATATTTTGTTATTCTTTACATAATTAATAGTTTTGTTAAATTATCTAATAACCTATTTTGTTTTAAACACCGATAAGTACCCTCATTTCATTTATTAAGTAAATGAATGATCTCTGTTTTGTGTTTCTCTACGTTTTTGGTGTGCAAAAAAAATATTGATTTGAATATGTATTTACATACATACATAACTTCACGCCAAATCCCTTGCGGGGTAGGGAGAGAGAACGGAGCGCCATAAGGCACGATTCTTACACACTTCTCTCGCTTCGTTGACTTTCATAACTCTTTTCACGCACGCGGGTCAATTTTTGAGGCTCCTAATTTTACCCTCCTCCAGAACACGTTATGAAATATATATTCCATGACCAAATAAGGTCATGGAATATATATTTTATACACAATATTTAAAGATGAACAGCTGTATTAAAATAATAAAACCGAGATATGAAAATATGTGGATAATATAATATTGTTTATTTACTAAACATCTTTTATATGACTTTCTACTTGATTGAATAAGTTCAGCGATTGCGGGTGAGTTGACCAGTCGCGCTTATGAGAAAACTTGAAGGCTTCGACAATTGTATCTAGCTGTGTTGAGATTATGAATGGCTAGTGTTTTATACACACACTACAAGTAAATATAAAACTTAATATAGTATCTTGACAGCTTTTATATCCGATGACGCTGATAGAATTATCTGGTTTATTGAACCTATTTTGTGACATTTTATTTAGTGCCTGAAAAGAAAAAAACACAAAATTAAATATCGATAGCTGAAAACATTGTGTATGTAATATGAATAGGTGCCGCCACATACCTAACTTCACACTAACTCATTTGCGGAGTAGGTAGCGAGAATAGACTCTAAACCATTTCACTCCTTCTTTGGCATTCAGGTATCTTCTGAAATATGCTCGTCGGTTTTTAAGTAACCTGACATCATCTTCCCTGAGGACTCGGTCAATTTGGTCATGTCAATTTGGTCATGTAAATTATGTCGTTGTCGATCGAGCCTCGACTCCTGCACCGTTCCTTCGGTTGAAAACAGCGTGCAGTTTACAAAAAAAAAAGCAACAATAGTAAATTTGAATGCATTTTCAAATTGAAAAAGATTATTATACCCAAGAGTGTGTGTAGAAAACAATAAATACACTCGTAACAACTCGACAGGAACAAAATTGCTTAAGTTTTGGAGTTTACTCCTTAAGAATCGATTTACATATATAGGCCCGGGGTATGAAAATTATGGGGACCAAAATCGTACTAGTCACGTGACTGTCACACGAAATGCGTTATGCAGTCACAGAGCATTTATAAATAAGAGTCGGCACTCCATACAATGTCCTGAGCTCTTTATAGTCACAGAATCGCGCTAATCTCAGAAACCACCAGTCCGATTTTAAAAATTCTTTCAGTGGTATATAGTCCATTTATCGAGGAAGGCTTTAGGCTATATTATATTTTCAAATCAATTAGGGATCCTTACTATAAGTCCAATAATGTAACCCAAGGTGTAAGAAAATGACTCGAAAATAATTCTTACATCGTGAACGCTGCGAAAACTATTGATTCTAGAATAAAACAATGTACTACACTTTTACAGAACATAAATTTGTCTATAAAAAAGTCCGCGATGGCATATGTCTAACTATTGTATTTATCTCACAATAAGTGTTTTTTGAGTTTTTTAAAATAATTAAATTGATGTCGTTATAAAAATGCTTTATTTTGTACCTTGAATTTAACTTTCCTGAAAATAAATTACTTCAATAAAAAGACAGATTCAACACCTTTCTAGAACTGTTTGAATAATTCAATTCGGACATTTAATTCCAAAGATATCGCAAAATACAAAATGTAAGAATTCATTTCATAGGGAAATAATTAGTTACACTGATGATGTATCCGACTCGGACAGCTCGGACCGCGACAGCTAGCAGGTAGATTTTTTTACGTTTGTTTGTTGCTAAAAGGTACCGGTGGTCCAGATGTCGAGAACCCCACTTCTGTATAAAGTAGTCGCGGGTTCGAGTTCTGGCTCACAGCAATGACTTTTTGAAATTGTTTGCTGAAGTTATGTGTATTTAGATATCGATGACTATAAACTTTGTGCCTGGTATGGCAGTAAGTTCGCCACCTATTCCATTTGGGATGAAAACATAGTGGCGAAACGAGGTTTAACAGCCGCTGCCTACACCTTCGAGTAGAAAAGGCGTGAAGTTATGTTTTGTTGTTGTTTCACTCTTTGTCATCATATCGCTCAATACTTTAATCAGAATTTAAAATTTAAAAAAGTCTCGGTGGCGCAGTCGGCGAGCGCACGGCCTCTGATCCAGAGGTCCGGGGTTCGATTCCAGACACTGGCTCACACCAATGACTTTTCGAAATTGTTTTCGGAAGTTATGTGTGATAAATATCGATGACTGACAAACTTTGTGCCCGGTATGGCAATAGGATCGCCACCTATTCCATTTGGGACGAAACATAACGGCGAGACGAGGCTTAACAGCCGCTGGCTACACCTTCGGGTAACAAAAGGCGTGAAGTTATGTTATGTTTAAAATTTGTAGTATTTAATAGTATTTTGTGGTATTTTTATTTATAAAAGTTACTAGCTTTTACCCGCGGCTTCGCTCGCATTAAATCCATTAAATAGATATCAAAGATCATTACTATAGAAGTTAACCAATATGATAACTCTGTTTTATTGCTTGGCTGGAATTATTAGGTTTTAAAATTACTACTTACAATGACGTTTAAAAAACTAACAACATTTTTTAAGGTAAAATATATTTCTCTGTAACAAAAATAAATAATTTTGGACTGTAACAATTTTATAAGAGTACTAGCTTTTACCCGCGGCTTCGCTCGCATTGAAGCCAATAAATAAGTATCAAAATCATTACCATAGAATTGAATCAATATAATAACTCTATTTTCTTACTTAGCTGGGATTATCAATTTTCAAAATTACAACATTAGGTATGACGTTTAAAAATCTCACAATATGCTTTATTAAAATGCAACAACAAACGGTAAAATATATTTCTCTGTAACAAAAATAAATATTTTTGGACTTTAACAATTTTATATAATATAAATGCAGAGTATTAATGTAGGATATTTTTGTAGACTATATTATAAGTTTCTCCTTAGGGTGCAAATATATGTTAATTAAAGAGAGAAAAAAGAAAGTATCCTTTATTACTTCTAATACCCCCAAGAATATATGTACAAAGATTCATGATGATCTGTTGAGTAGTTATCCCGTGAAAGCGTAACAAACAAACTTACATTCGCATTTATAATATTAGTATGATATGAAGTATGATAAGTAATAAGTATAAGTAAAGTTAAGTATAAGTATAAGTATCAACCCTGAATACTGTAATACCGTCCCTCGCGAGGCATAACAGCCGCTGCCTACACCTTCGGATAGAAAAAGGTGTGAAGTTACGTTATGTTATCTAATTTACGAATACTGTAAAACTTCATTACTGAAGTAGCTAAATTTGACGATTTTTTGACAAACAATTGTTTTATCTTTCGTAATTTTTTTTAATTTTTTTTAATATAAAGTACCCTATGTTACTTCTAATACCTTCAAGAGTATATGTACAAAGTTTCATGATGATCGGTTCAGTAGTTTTTGCGTGAAAGCGTAACAAACAAACTTACATTCGCATTTATAATATTAGTATAAGTATATTAGTATAAAAGTATAAATATAAAATGTAGGATATTGTTGTAGACTATTTTATAAGTTTTTCCTTCGGGTTCAAAAATATGTAAATTACTTTAAAGAATATGTGTACAAAGTTTCATGATGATCGATTGAGTAGTTATCGCGTGAAAGCACGCAAACAAACTTACATTCACATTTATATATTACTAGCTGACCCGGCAAACGTTGTCTTGCCAAAAAATTAAATTTAAAAAATAGGGGTTGATCGTAGGGGGTTGAAAATTCTCAGACTTACCCGATATGAATACAAAATTTAATGAGTCGGTCAAGCCGTTTCGAAGGAGTGTGGGAAAATTGTGACACGAGAAGTTTATATATTAGAAGTAGGATAGGATAGGAATTAGGTTACATTTTTATTGTATAAGGGGCAAACGAGCAGGCTTATGATAGTTACAAACGCCGCCCATGGCCACCTCACCACATGCAGTGTTACAGTTGCGTTGCCGGCGCTTACAATGGGATATGGGTGGGGTCGGGAGTGGGTTTCGGTAGGGGAGGGGAAAAGGGATTGGGCCTCCGAACACCTCTCTCAGCGAGTGAAACGCGGCTAAGGCCACTTTTCAGCGATAATCTGAGAGGTCGTGGTATTCCACGGGTCGAGCCGGCCTATTCATGCAGCGAACACTGCGTGACTTTACCACTGACAAGGTGTGACTGATGTGACTGATTTATAATACATTCTAGATATATGTAATAAACTTTACATTTTTAAGATCGTGATATCTTTTAAAATGTAGTAAATTTATTTCGATAAGCGTAATCGCTAGACTGACATCATTTGACTTATAAAAAAAAACACTCACTGTGAGTTAGCTACCCTGGTTTGAACATATGGTGGCCCGTTTTTTTCGTTGAAGTCAACAATAGTGACCATATAAAAAAAAATTGTTTATGTTGTATTAAAAAAAACTAAAGGTTGAGCAAAAACTTGGGACAAGTTCATTGCTATATTCATTGTTCATAAGTGGCATTGCTAATAAAGCTTTCTTTGAAGTTGTAAATAATATCAATGTCTTGGTTGTCAGTACGCTAATACATACTAGCTAAGCGAGTGACACGTGTAATAATCGTGCCTTATGGCACTTTGTTCTCTCTGCCTACCCCGCAAGGGATCTGGCCTGAAGTTATGTATGTATCAAGAACTTGAATTTAAATAAATATTAGTGTTAGATAGTCCATTTATGATGAAAGCTTTGGGGTATTAATATGATTGCGGCAATAATCTTTTGAGTGGAAAATGTATAAAATATGGCGGTACGAAGTTCGCGCGGTCTGCTAGTATATAATAATAAGAGTCGGCACTCCATACAATGTCCTGAGCTCTTTATAGTCACAGAGCATATAAATAAGAGTCGGCACTCCATACAATGTCCTGAGCTCTTTATAGTCACAGAGCATATAAATAAGAGTCGGCACTCCATACAATGTCCTGAGCTCTTTATAGAAACACTCTTTATAGCGATACGCCATTCTCTATTACGAAGAAATGTGTTCATATTTGTAGACAGTAAATATTTATTTTTGTAAATAAATACCGTAAAAACATGTAGAAAAAAACACCCCCAGACGAGGGATCGAACCCGCCCCGACCTTGTGTTATCGGTAGTGCGGTTTACCGATGCACCACGAGGGCCGTATGTATAATCGTCTAATTACCGTCCTCTTTACCAATTTCGACACATTTTCTAGGATCGGGTTTGTTTGTTTGTTTGTTTTTTACATACATACATATACGTAAGTACGTATTGCAGGCGGAGAAAAAAAAAATTATATTATTTATAAATTGTGTTTTTATAAATTGTGTTTTTTGAAAATTATATTTAAGTACGAATTACATACTAATAAAATAATGAAATATCAATAATATTTTTCGATCTTTGGTAATGAAACGAGGGGCGCCACAGTAGCATCGCCAACATCGTACTCCTAATAAAAAGTGTGTGAATCTCGGAATCGGCTCCAACGATTTTCATGAAATTTAGTATATAGGGGGTTTCGGGGGCTATAAATCGATCTAGCTAGGAATCATTTTTAGAAAATTTCATTTTATCGTGTTTTATCGATAATTAACTTAAACATCAACTTACTTTTTTATTGGAATTCCTGACATCTATTGGCGAATGTGAATTATTTTAAATTGTGAGCACTTAACTTGCTTTAACGACAACAACACTAAAGCTATTCCAGCAGATGGCGTTGTTAACTAATTCCAGCAGATGGCGTTGTTAACTAATTACTATTTGTTTCTAATATAATATGTTAGTACATAGTATATATTAGTATATATTTATTATTGGAGTTTACTCCTTAAGAATCGATTTACAATATATAATAATAAGAGTCGGCACTCCATACAATGTCCTGAGCTCTTTATAGTCACAGAGCATATAAATAAGAGTCGGCACTCCATACAATGTCCTGAGCTCTTTATAGAAACACTCTTTATAGCGATACGCCATTCTCTATTACGAAGAAATGTGTTCATATTTGTAGACAGTAAATATTTATTATTTTATTTTATAATCGTTCTTGAGGAGTAAACTCCAGTCGTGCGTCGGAGCGGACACACACTTTTACTTTTTTTTTTTTACAAACGGACAGAACTAGTCGAGGAGCTTGCAAATGAGAAAACTTTTACCTTAGCGATTATAACGGGTAACCATTTGTTACAGTGTGTGGCTTTCAACAACTGCTGAAACCACGTCGTAGGTTTTAAGTATATTAGTTATCAGCTTCCTTATTAGGGTTCCGTAAGGAATAGTAACTTGTAGCATAGTGGTTGAAAATGGTAGAAGATGACTGAAATTTTAGTTCGGTGTAATATATGTGTGGGTAACTATACACAAATAAAATATGGGGCACACAAAATATTCGAAAGGAGAGTAAACGTCAGTCAGGCGGCCGGTCATAAAACAACAGCCAAAAATTTTGACAATATGGATAGTTCGAAAGAGTGACGAAAAGAAAACGATGAATATTTTAAACACAATTTAATATCAAATAATTCATTTATTTAATCTATTTAAATATATATATACAGTTTAACCTAGCTAAATACAAAAATATAACAATAATGAATATGCACTTAAGGAATTCACATACAGCCGTACGTAGGACATTCATTTTTATATATAAAGATAAAGGACCGCATTTGAATATTGATCGCTCATCAGTCACTATCACTCCCACGCAACGGCAGCAAGCTTGTGGATACGCAGACGCTATCTTTCAAAAATCCTTCATTCATTTTCGTACTCTCTAGTTAACTTTTACACATCTTTCTTACTCTTGTATCTTCTAACTATAGCTTTGAACAATTTTATTTTGCATAACCTCCTGTATATGATCAGTATATAATATAGTATTATAGTTTGGAACAGCATAAAAGGTTTTGTATTTCACTTTCCACACATCAGATAGTTACCAAAGTTACCTCGTATCTACAGATAAAATATTAAATATCAAGGGAAAGATGAAACTACTGTTTTACGATAGTAAATTGTATAACAGTTATTATTTATATCGTCATCAATATCTATAATTATAACTGGATTCGAACCATTCCAGAAGGATTGATGCTTATTCCTAACCGTATTCCCTTAACTAAATCAGAATTACTACAATTGCTTTCATTATTTATTCCTAAGCGATACGAATATTATTTTTACATTTCGAAAATTGAGTTAGAGTTGGTTATATATAGGCATAGTAGCTGTAAGTTCTTACTTTGGTACGTTAGTCAGTGGCCATAACATATTGCACAGGCGCTGCTCCAGATGGTAGTTATTTACTTCTTGATTCAACGCAATACTGATTTACGATTTTATAGACAATGTAGAACCGCTTTGAAATTAGAACAACAATTTTAAGATTAAAACCTTCTCCGACTGATATATTACTAGCTGACCCTGAAAACTTTGTTCCGCATCAAAAGTAATTTTTACAGCGTTTACAATTAAAGTGATAAGTCTCAGAAAAATATCATTTTTGCCTTACTACATTGTTCATAAATTATACATACCAACCACCCTGTCGACACCCTATATCTGTTAAAAAATCATCATTCATCATCATCACAAGCCTTTTTGAGGTGCACTGCTGGACATAGGCCTCCCCCATAGAGCGCCACAACTGCCGGTGCGCTCAATCATGGGAGGTTTTTGCCATAATCGCCACGCTTAGCAGGCGGGTTGGCGATCGCAGTAGGCTGTATTTTCTTGAGAGAGAATACTGCTGCCCATTCTTCTAGCTTTTCCCTTAGTCACCTTTAACGACACCTACGGGAAGAGATGGGGTGGCGGTATTCTAAGCCGGCGCGTAGTTTCAAAGATCCAAAATAGAACTAAGATCTTTGAAGCTACGTAATAGATATAATTTTATAGACAGCAAAAAGCCCATTTTGTTTTATACTATGCAATGATAATGATTGCATCAATCATTCACTCATTCAACTATTGCTTCGATTTTCTGAGACGACGTCAAAAATAGCAACAAAGTACTCATCTATCCCTGTACAAAAACAGTCCGTAAGTAGTTTTGATTTAGTATTACAACGCGTCCTGGCCACCAGTGACAGTTATCAAACACTAGCTACGAGATTAATTTACTTAATCCTCTTACAACCGTAGTCCGATTAGCTCCTGTTGAATTATTAACCGCCAATGTATAAGTCTAAGTCTAGTCTAAGTCTATATATTATATATATACCGCATATGAACATACACTAACAAGTAATCGATCCAAGATTACAGTTTTATTAGAGATATTTATTATACAGTCTCGATGGCGCAGTGGCTAGCACCCCGCTTCTGATTCAAGAAGTAGTGGGTTCAAAACCTGGCACACACTGACTTTTCTATATTTTCGGAAGTTACGTGTGATGAATATCGGTGACTGAAAGCTTTGTGCCCGGTACGGCAATAGGTTCGCCACCTATTACATTTGGGACGTAAACATAACGGCGAGACGAGGCTTAACAGCCGTTGCCTACATCTTCGGGTAGAAAAAGGCGTGAAGTTATGTTCTATTATATTATTGACTAACTAATTTAACTTTTATGGTAGTAGATTTACGCAGTTTACTGCATAAATGGGGCGGCTCGACCTGTGAAATACCACGGCCTCTCATAATATTGACGTATAATGGCTCGTGCTGCGTTTCATTCGGTGAAAGAGGTTACCGGAGGACCACCCCACTCCGCGGACTTTCCCATTCTACTCCTTTAAAGGCCAGCAACGCAACTGTAACACTATATGAGTTGCAGTTAGGTATCCATGGTGGCAGTAGTTGCTTAAAATCAGAAAATGACTGTCTGTTTATGAATTAACAATAAATATGTTAGAGCATTGATACTCGCTGTATGCTTTGAGCACTTAGTACTGCCATTTAGTACTTCTAAATAATATTGCTCCGGCTAAAACTTTTTCCACCGATTGTTGACATAATTTTGTAGCTCAAAAAAATTGTAATAAGCAGTTGTTGAACATTTGAATAATATGAAAAATAATTAAGTGATCCTGAACTAGTGTTTTTAGTGCCGGAAGGAATATGCCGACTGCAATAGTATCTAGATGCACTAATTTCGTTTTCTATTATCCAATTATTATCACATTACACAAATTGAAGTAATATAAATAGCAAAATCTATACATACATACATACACAACTTCACGCCAAATCCCTTGCGGGGTAGGCAGAGAGAACAGAGCGCCATAGGGCACGATTCTTACACGCCTCACTCGCTTCGTTGACTTTCATAACTCTTTTCATGCACGCGCGTTAAAATATATATAGCAAAATCTATCAAGTACACTTAACGAAAGCGCCAATAAATTACTCGCACACAAACGCATGGAATGTGTATTTCTTACCGTTTCGCTAAATAATAAAGTCTATGACAATTCCATCATGAAGACAATTAAATAATACTAGGTACTAGGACGGTACTAGGATAGTCCCGCCGAAACCAAAAATCCGTTTAGGACTATAAACACCTAAAATTTTAAAAAACAACATTTAATGTCTCCGTGGTCCAGTGGTCAAGCACCCCGCTTCTGAATCCAGATTCGTGGGTTCGAATCCTGACACTGGCTCACACCAATGACATTTCGAAATTGTTTTCGGAAGTTATGTGTGATACATATCAATGACCGAAAACTTTGTGCCCAGCATGGCAACAGTTTCGCCACCTATTCCATTTGGGACGTAAACATAACGGCGAGTGGTGAAGTTATGTTATGTCAAAATCAACATACATTCACTCAGTCAGAATTAGCCTAAATTAATAAAAATTAAAGACAGATCTAAATGATCTTTGTAAAATTACTACACGTCAATAACCAACAATATAAAGAGCCTTCATTGCTAAGGTACCTACTTAAAAATCCATTACATGCAAATAAGCGTACAAAGATATTCCTCCATAATCAACTTATATTAAAAGGGCTTCCGATCCTAATTTTCCGTATAAGATTAACCGATAAATATAAGGTCAGGTTAAAAAGGCCGGGTATATTATTTACCTACGTTATTAGATTGTTTTGTTATTTATAAAATAGAATATTATTATTTACTTATTTCAAATATGAATATTAAACAAATGCTCAAAGACGTATTTGCCGGTCATTATGATGGTAAGTAACTAGCAGCGCCGACGGACACCTGCAACACAGGTAGTGATACAATTGCGTTAGCGGCTTTTAAGGGACTATAAAGAAGGGGTCAGAATTGGGACGGAGATAGGTGACATAAACCACTTTACTGTAAAATTTTGACATCGTTTAAATAAAAATTCAAACTAATTTGATATATCTAATAAAACACCACGACCTCTCAGAATATCGACGTAAAGTGGCTCAGTTGCTGCGTTTCACACGGTGAGAGAGGTATCCGTAGTATCCCTCCATCCATACTCTCCTCCCCATCCCACTTCCAAACCCTTCCCTATCCCCGTATCAAACATTCCCAAGGAGGGTTGATGTTTGGCAAGCGGGCGGTCATAAAACCACAATCTTTTAACAACAATAGTTCGATAGGATGAAATGTTGTGACGACCCCACTTAAAGTGGAATAAGAGCAAGAAAATGAATGATAAAAAAGTTTCCATTCAAAGAAAAAGTTCACGATCGTTAGCAATATCTGAAAAAGATGTATTTGAAAGTCTGTGTGAATTGTTTTTTCCATCATAACTGGTCACAGTGGAAAACTGAAAACGACTGTATTGCTATTTTAGGTATTCATATCAACTGCACACTCATGCGGTGAATGGAACCTACATTCAAATAACATTCAGCCTCGCATGGATCTAGAAATATAAAAAAAATGGATGAGACATTTATTGAATGGTGAGTAGCTTGAAGATGTTATTAAATATACTACTGTCAGATACCCAAATTTATCTAATTAAGAGGTCTTGAGAATGATAATAATTTCTTACAAAATTAAGGTTGCATGTCTAAGAACACAAGTTCCGTCAAAAATTTAAAAGAGAAATTCGACATGATAAGCCATAAATGATTTTTTAAACTCATTCAAAGTATTAAAAGCATGAAATCACAATAAAAGACAAAAAATCAACCTCATGAATCTTAACAGATATGATAACATAAAAAGAGAAAGAGAGAAATCATTTTGTCCAAGCCGGAAATTGAATTTTGAAAAATATATGCATTTTGCAATTTCCGGTTCGGACAAAGGGTCACGAATCGAAGTCAATGTAATTGAAAAGCAATAGATGTATGTTTAAAAACATACATTAATATAGAAGACATATTGTGTTAAGCTATCTTAATTGTATAATAATAGTAAAAGGCTTTTATACAGACTACTTACGGTGTTAGGATAAATAATTATGACTACGGATGGAATTATTTGGTTCCATGGTTGTAGCGATCATGGTTGGAAGATCGACGATAAGTGGCTCATGTTTCGTTCGGTGAAAGAGCTACCCGTAGGCCTTTCGTCATCCTATCCTATCCCCTAAAGATTGGCAACACAACTGTAACACTATATGTGTTACAGGTGTCAATGGGCGGCGTTGGTCACTTACCAGTAGGCGACACGCCTGCTTGTTCGCCCAAATATCCCATAACAAAAATCTTAGACATAATAAACATCTTTTATCACATAACTTTAGAAATATAATTATGCTCAGCGTTCTGATATAATATGACAACTTTTTCACTACCATGGGATGAAATAGGTTGGATTCGCAAAGACGAAATAACGTTTAAAATATTTAAGGACGTAAAGTCTTTTATAATCTTGTGCTACATTGTGCAATACAGGACAAATATCGACATCAAAACTTATCCATCCAAAAAAAATCATCATCCAAACATCGTTTGTTTCGTCACAAAATTCATATGTGTCACCGTGATGACGTAACTAGAATTAGATCGGACATCACGTCGGGCGTTAATGATTTAACCGTTAACGAGTTTTGTTGATGGACAAGCGACAGGACGCGTATATATATATGACAGGATTAGTACGTTCTGTAATTAATGCAACATTTACAATTGTCGTTTTTGGGTCGTTACTATTGTACATTTTAAATTACTTAATGCAATTCTGCTGGACATCTATGCCTGTCTATCTCTATGCTTGTCTAAGCTATTTGTTAGATTTGAAATAACATGAGGTTATACTATTAGTGTACACGTAATAAATAATAGAATCACGCCTTTCTCCCACGGGGATTGTCAAAGACTTATTTTTGCCCTTTGCTACGATACTCATTTCCACACTAATTTCTTGCTTCCTCCACCCTCATTACCATTTTCATACATACTCGTCGGCTGTGGCCACTCTTAATCTGGCGATTCCCCAACATATTGTTGATTGACGGTATTAGGTTCACCTGTACCGGTTTGCCCTTCCGCACTTGTGTTATAAATTTCTTTACTCAGTCTTCTTAGTACAAACCACATAAGCATTCCTTCTTCTATCCATGTCACTACATCTTCTCTCACACCATAACATTCTCGAATTACAATTAGTTACTGTAGCCTGATTTTTTTTCTAAAACATAAATATTTATTTATATTTTAGATTTTCGCGAATCACATTCTTAACATTAAAACAACTCTTTAAGGACTTTTTTGTTCATCACTCGTGAAAATGATATTTGTAAAGAGTTCGAAACGTCGGGAAATAAATAGAAAATAAATTCTAAATAAACGCGATATAATCCTTAAAGAGTTGTTTTAATGTTATAAATACACTCGAGAGCAATGAATCCGGGTCACTTAAAGAATCCTAAAAATCTCGGAAACTAAAAATGCTAGGTTAATGCAATAAATTGTATTTAATAGACAATGTAATACTCCTTAAATGAAGGTATTAAAACTTCTTAGTTATTGTAAAGTTATATCATAAAAAAATCAAATTTGAAAAAGGGCCACTTTCGAAGATGGAACTACGAAATTACAGCACTTGGTTTTGCTTTTGTTTGTAATCTGTCATTTATGTGGGTACATAAACCATGTTGATAGTGCTCTATATTCATTATTCAAGCTGAAATTATGTCGCTTACGCCTGAAGAATGCACCAGAATACTTACAATGCTGGAAACCGGCCGGAGTCAGCGCGATACAGCCAGGACTGTTGGTGTGTCGCTGTCAACAGTACAGAGAGTTCTCCGACGTTACGAAGAAACTGGTTCTAACCTACGCAGACCAGGAACGGGCAGAACCAGGTATACCACAGCACGAGAAGACCGATACTTGGTGAACACCATGCTTCGAAATCGCTTTCTCACAGGAACTGAACTCACCAATCAGTTTCGACGCCTCGGAGGAAGTAACCCAAGTGCATGGACAGTAAGACGTCGGCTTGCTGAATCTAACTTAAAACCCCTTAGACCTGCAAACGGCCCTAAACTGGAGCGTGGGCATCGTATTTCAAGACTAAGATATGCCCAGAGCCACGTAAATTGGAGTATTGAAGATTGGTCAAAAGTTATGTTCTCCGACGAATCAAAATTTATGCTCTACAAGCACGATGGAAGACACAGAGTGTATCGAAGACCAGGGGAAAGATTCAAGCAAGCATGCATCGAGGAAAAAGTAGCCTACGGTGGTGGGTCTGTACTTGTGTGGGCCGGAATTTCTTCTGAAAGTCGCACAGAGCTGGTGATCATAGAAAACGGCTCTTTAACTAGCGTAAGATATGTGGAAGAAATCCTCAATGATCACGTTGGTCCATTTATGGTCAATTTAGGTGAGGATGCTATATTTATGCATGACAATGCCCGACCTCATACAGGTAGGATTGTGAATGACTACCTTCAAGAGATGAACATTACTCGTATGGAGTGGCCAGCGCGCAGCCCGGATATCAACCCGATCGAGCATGCTTGGGACGAGCTAGGCAGATGCGTAAAACAACGAAACCCTCCCCCAATCACGCTTCGTGAGCTCAAAATTGCTCTCACAGAGGAATGGGAGAATATTCCCCAAAATCGTATAAGGAACTTGGTGTACAGCATGCCAAATCGCGTAAACGCAGTAATGGAAGCACGAGGAGGCAATACGAAGTATTAAAATTCAAGAAAATCGTAATAAAGTTCAAAAATTTCATGTTTCCTATTTTTGTTTTAAGGAGAGATCAGCAGATTTTTTCTTTATGTAATTTTGTGTTAATAAAATGTATGGTGACTCATATTTTTTTTACTTTCATTTAAGGAGTATTACATTGTCTATTAAATACAATTTATTGCATTAACCTATCATTTTTAGTTTCCGAGATTTTTAACATTCTTTAAGTGACCCGGATTCATTGCTCTCGAGAGTATTTATATAAAGATGAGAAATATTAGTTCTCTTTAAGTTCTACTAAATGGAAAGTTTAATTCAGTTATTTAAAAATGTGTTGAGACAAAAGTACCTATACATTATCCAATATTAAGTAGAAGTCTGAATAATTGATAAGCCATTGTGGTGTCTGTTATTGGAAACAGAAATGGAGGCTGATCGGATATTTATAGGTCAGTCTCTCTCTGGCTACGTTAATAGCCAAGATATTGGGCAGCCTCATTGATTAGTACATGGAGAAGCGTTTTAAAAAGCTAAATTTGTATTATACCTACCTCTTCTAACCGTGTCTGAAACAGACGATATTTTTTAAATATATTCCAAGAGTTTAAATCGGTATAAATAGCTGGGAAAAATATAAAATGCAAAAGTTTCAGTTATACATTCTTTTTAACATCTATTCTGACTGAGTTGTTTTAGATCTATTCAACTTTTTTTACATACTTTGGTATAAATTACTTACCTAAATATTTTAATTAATAATATAATCATGGAGTACACTTACTTTAGATAATTTGGTTTGATAATATTTCGTTAATATTAGATTATTAACTACGACTACTGTTTACTGTTACTTGAATAAAAATAAAATAATATAACATATAGGTCTCGGTGGCGCAGTGGGCGAGCGCACGGCCTTTGATCCAGAGGTCCGGGGTTCGATTCCAGACACTGGCTCACACCAATGACTTTTCGAAATTGTTTTCGAAAGTTATGTGTGATAAATACCGATGACTGACAAACTTTGTGCCCGGTATGGCAATAGGTTTGCCACCTATTCCATTTTGGGACGTAAACATAACGGCGAGACGAGGCTTAACAGCCGCTGCCTTCACCTTCGGATAACAAAAGGCGTGAAGTTATGTTATGTTATAACATATTTCTACCCGCAGGTGTAGGCAGCTGCTGTTAAGCGTCGTCTCGCTTGTATTTACGTCCCAAATTGATTAGGTGGCGAACCAATTGCCATACACTGAGCACAAAGTTTTCAGTCATTGATATTTATAATACATAACTTTCTAAATTTTTTTTTTAAACGTCATATATATACGTCACAAATATCACATCAAAAGCGGGGTGTTCGACCACTGGTTAAGCGAGACTAATTATTACTAGTTGATCCAGCGAACTTTGTTTCGCATCAAAAGTCATCATCATGAAATATAGATAAAAACCGCCCCGTCGACACCCTCTATCTGTTAAAAAAACCGCATCAAAATTCATTGCTTAGTTTTAAAAGATATAAACATATAAGGGAACAGACAGCAGAAAGCGACTTTGTTTTATACTATGTAATGATAGTTTCTCTATAAAGGAAGAAATATACCCTTTTTCTTTAAAAACATATTAGTTTAATGTTTTTTATAACATAGGGGGCAAACAAGCAAATAGTAATAAATATTTGAAAAGTAGAACAGGTAGCAGGGAATATTTTTATGACAATAATATAATAACAATAACATAAAACTTAACATAATAACATAAAAAATAATAACAGTGGTAGAGCCAAGCAGTTCGCTGCATGAATGGGCCGGCTCGACCGGTGAAATACCACGGCCTCTCAGAAGACCGACGTAAAGTGGCTCATGCCGCTTTCCTTCGGTGAAAGAGGTACCCGGAGTCCCACCCCCCTTCCCCGTCCTTCCCTATCCCCTATCCCTTAAAGGTCGGCAACGCAACAGTAACACTGTATATGTTGCTGGTGTCCATGGGCGGCGTTGGTTGCTTACCATTAGGTGACACGCCTGCTCGTTTGCCCTCCTATCGCATAAATAAAAAAAAATGTTTTATTACGAATTATTAGAAATAATTTTCTACACGTAAAATAAAAATGTTTCTTACGACATTACATATGTTCGTTTGTTGTAATAAGTGTCTGATTAGAGCACATAAAAATGCTTTCTCGATATTTGATACTTACTTGTAATTTTATTCGTAAAGATCTATTTATGACTTTATAAAAATTTATTGATTCATATTTTCGCATATAAGTTAACAACATACACAATTTTATTTATTGATAAGTTGAAAGAAAGTGAAATATTTCAATGAATCTTGCTTTTTGAAAAATTTTTTAATGAGGAGAAAAAATGATTGAAGCAGTCCAAAACGTTGGCCTTTTTTCGGCCTTTAGCTATCAATCGTAAAAAAATAAGCTGAAGAAAAACTAGATAAAAAATTAAGCCACAATTATTTCATTGCATATAAGCTTTTCAATAAAAGCGTACAAAAATTAATGTTTTAAATATACTTAAATGGATTTTCTACCATAGATATTACGATTTTATAAACTATGAACATAAAAAATATATACAAAAACAAAGCAATTAAGCAAAGCAATTAATTAAGTTTTATTTAAACGTCTAGAAATTAATAAAAACAAAAAAAAAAATATCAAAGACCAAAATTAACTTGTTGGTATCAAAAAGGTAGCATGAAACCGCAGACAGGTTTTAACATTTTCATACCCTTAAAACCGACACGGCAGGTAGTAAAACAGTATGTAGTAAATGTTTATTAAAAATTTAATTAAAACGTCAAGAATATTTTAATCTCTGGCTATTACTGCTCGCCTTTCTAATATTGATTTAAGAAAAATAAATTTCGCTGTGTTCGCTCACATATAATATTATACTGAAAGGTTATAAGCACTTATGATTTTGAGAAACTTGCACAGTTGTAAATGGAGATTTCTAGAAGCTTTTTCCACTAACTTGAGGACAACTCACGTATTATGATGGTTAATTCAACATACATAACAAAACTTCGCGCCTTTTCTACCCCGAAGGTGTAGGCAGTGGCTATTTAGCCTCGACTCGCCATTATGTTTACATCCCAAATGGAATATATAGGTGGCGGACCTATTACCATAACATAACTTAACTTCACGCCTATACTGGATCACCGATACAAAGACAAATTATTATACACAATGGTCGCACAAATTGCTGCATCAATGGGGAATTACAACAAAGTCTCAGAAAATCATCGGAAAGTAGCTCATATCGATTAGCGTTTTGTTAGAGATGTATCCGGAAGAATATCTCTTTCCCCTTTTCCTCGACATTCATTCCACTCTATATTTTATTTTTCAGGCTGACAACGCAACAGTAACACTATATGTATTGCAGGTGTCCATAAGCGGCGTTAGTAACTTATCTATAAGAGACCTACGAATTTAAATACCAAATATATGTTGTGGGCTTCATTACAATGCGAGTTATATAGGCTATTTAAGAATATTATTGTAAATGAAAATTTAATATAGTCATCTAATAAAGTAATTTGGTTTTCTATCCAGTTTTATTATTTAATTAATATGCGGACTGTACTTAGGAGTAATACTCTTGGGAAATGAAAATAACCTGAAGTTTCACGTCCTATTAAATTTTTGGAACGTGTCTTATTTTAATTATCATCTTATACTGTTTAATTAATTGAATAGGTATTTTGTATTCATTTACTTACTTCACGTGAATTCCCTTGCATGGCAGACAGAAAGAATAGATCGCTATAGGAGATGATCCTTACAAGCCTCACTCTCTTTTTGTACTTTCATAACTCATGTCAAACTCATTTAAGACCCGTCAATTACCTTCCACAAGGACACTTTCAATTTGGTTAACAAATCTGTATCGTCGTTTTTTTTTTAATTTACAACCTTATTAGGACCATGAAATATGTCACTCTGAGGACAATTCTAAGTGTGTTTAATATGTGTATAGTAAAGAAACTCATTTTCTTCCCTTGATCTTACTTTCGAGAATGATAACATGATCTTTATTTACGACATATACGCAGCCTATATTAAGGAAAGTAAAGTATTCTTCACACTTTACACCCATGATTTTAATAATATTACAAATGCAAGTATTGCCTTTACAGTCTGCTAGTTAGGCTTTGAGACGTTTTTGAGAAATTCACTAGTGCATAAACAGAAAAAAAAATTGATTTTCTGGAGAGTAAGTGTGAATGTTTTCAATGAGTGGACTATCATTTATGAATTTTATAATTAACCTCCGTTGACATGTAATTTAATAAAAAATAAAGACAAACATACTAAAATGGTGAACATTTTATTTTATTTTATATACGCTGTATGCATCTTGAAAAAAAAGACAGTCCTTTTTTAATTCGTGTTAATAATTTAAAAAGATGATTTTTTTTTCTTTTAATACTTTAGATATTTTAACTATGTCGCATAAATTGAAATCTGTGAAATTACAATAAAGTTGTTATTATCTAATATATAAAATTCTAGTGTCCACAGTGTTAGTAGCCATATACCTACGTAACGGATTTACTGATTTAAAAAAATATGTGTGCAGGTAGGTCATGTCAGGTATTTAACAACATCTATTTTTCATCACCTGAATGTCAAGGGTGGCCTACCCTTGACATTCAGGTGATGAAAAGGCCCAGCCCTAACTTTTTAGTTTTGTTTTGCTGATATTTTTTACAATATATTTTTTTTTATTACAAACCTTATTTTTTGGCAAAGCAACGTTTGCTGGGTCAGCTAGTTATCAATATAATATTTTAATAATATTATTACAAAATTTTATATTTTTCAATTTTTATATGTCGCCATCCTTATAGTAGAACCTCTGATTAAGTTAAATCCACTCGACATATGTGAGAAGACCCTTAGAAATTTCATGACACATGGATATGCTGTACTTTACTACTCAACTTTACGACCTAATGGTGAGTAGGTACACGTATCGAAAGATTTTTATAACCCATATTTTGTTGTAAGCACTAAAAATTTATTGAAATTCACCAGTATCCCTATTTTACATCTTATCAAGGCAGACATAATAAAACGGCTAAGCGTAATATAAGGTTCCGTGTTTAGAGGCTGATGTATAAATATTTAGACATCACGATACTACAAAAGATACTTTATGAAATCCCGTCCAAAGTTCGATCAAGGTTTACGCGATGGTTTTTCTTGATGAGAGGATTTTGATTTACTATTTATTTTTATATACTTACTCTTCATACCTATTTTTATTTTAGAGTTTATTTATTTGTTGAATAGTGTAAATTTGAAGAGAGTAAATATTGTAACTTTTTCTACTGAATTTCACATATTTTCATAAGTTACAATGGCATGACAACCATCTCGGTGGTCCAGTGTCGAGCACACGGCTTCGGATCCAGAGGTCCGGGTTCAAATCCTGACACTGGCTCACACCAATGACTTCTCGTAAATGTTTTCGGAAGTTAAGTGTGATTAATATCGATGACTGAAAAATTTGTGCCCAGTAGGGCAATAGGTTCGCCACCTATTCTATTTGGGATGTAAACATAACGGCGAGACGAGTCTTAACAGCCTCCGCCTACACCTTCGAGTAACAAAGGTAACAAAGTTTTTAGTCACATCTATCACACATAACTTTCGAAAAAAAATCGAAAAGTCATTGGTGTGAGCCAGGATTTGAGCCCGCGACCTTTGGTGTCAGAAGCGGGGTGCTCGACCACTGGACCACCGAGACTTAAGTCAACATGTAATACTAAAATAACGTTTTGGAAATCCTTTCTGAAGTTATGTGTGATCAATTTATGTACAGCGTCAGGCCTAGCCTTAGTATAGTCGGATGTTAACTGAAGATCTCTGAATCAGAACGGTGCTGAACTAATAAAGTTGGGAACTAATAAAGACTGTTGGGAATCTGCTTTACTAAAATCTGAAGAAAAACTGATTTTCTTGCCTGCCAATGATGTTGATGAATTATACCATATTGGAAAACGTATTCCATTAGAACAGAGAGGCATCCGGAGGTATGAGCCACTTTAAGTTGATATTCTGAAAGGTCGTGGTATTTCACTGGCCGAGCCGGCCCATTTATGCAGCGAAATACGTGCAAATACCCCTGTTAAAACCTTTAACACTACAAGTTATAAGCCGTGTTTTCAACTAGTAAACATAAATGTTTCTAGGTATTTAGTAACACTAAAAGAATTTTATAAGCCCTAAGAACTATAAAGACGAAATGGCTACTAAAGAATAATTTATTTTATATTTGTCCCTTTAGTGTCGTCAATTGTATTAGGCTCAGTTTTATAAAACTGAGCCTAGTACTAGATTAAACAAAATTATCGTCTATGTGACCTTGTTACTAATATTATTCTAGGTTTATATTGGAAGATACAAAATTTCATGAGACATTACACCTTATATTTCTTCAATTGGTTTTATAAACACTTTCATTTTAACTTGCCCTATTTGAACTATTGCATGGCTTTTATCTTGCGCCTTGAACACGACGTTCAAATCAATAAACTCCGTAACTAAAATGAAACCAAATACCCACCTAACATGTAATTCCCGCGTACCATCGGCCGAGCATTCACTTATAGGCACCTGTACGCAAAGGCCAGTGATGGCCCACTACAGGTCATTGCTATTGTGTAGAAGTTATAATACCCACAATGACCATTCTTATTTCTTTACATAGCAAATTGAACTTAAAATCAATACAATTTACTCATTTACTGCTTTTGAGACAAAGTTCGCTGCGCCAACTAGTGTTGTAAAACTTCGCGCACTTAATATATGAACGTGTACATAAAAACTTTAGTAGCAAATTCTGAATTCAGTTTTCACAAAAAAAAACGCCAAGAAAACCGTCAAACGTGCATGTGGGTAAGAATCGTAACGTTTGGCTTTCTGTTCTCTCTGCCTACCTACAAGGAACTTAGCATAAAGATAATATAATATTTTTTTAATATTTTTTTTTTTAATTTTTATTTTTTATTTTTATTTATTTATTTATTTATACCACAGAAAAACATACAATAGAGTAGCTTATGTTATACAATATTTAGGATCAAGTGACTAAAATAACAATGTACAGCTGGTACTTAAAATAGGAAAACCTGTGCTATAAGTACCAGCATCCTTCCAGTGATACAGTAAAATTATTTTATTACATATAACACAGCTATATAATATAATATTTTATATTGAGTACAGTGGGAACGTTTTACAGAACTAGAACCAAGTTTTGGCGTTCTTGTGTGTGTGTGTGTGTGTGTGTGTGTGTTAGTGTGTGTATGTGTGTGTGTGTGTTAGTGTGTGTATGTGTGTGTGTGCGTGCGTGTATGCGTGCGTGTATGCGTGCGTGAGTGTGCCTGTGTGTGAGTTTGCGCGTCGATATGTGTTTGCGTGTGTCTATGCGTCTATGTTTATTTGAGTTAGTAAGTATATTTGTATGCGATGATAAGTTGATTCCCTACATTGAAACCAAATATTAGATGTTTTGATGCAGTAAAAGTTCAGATTCGTCGTAGGACTGCTTCTTTAGCCAATCACTTACCATCAGTTTACAAGCGTGCAGTGATTTGTCTGTGACAGGTAGTTGCTTGATAATTTTACTATATATGAAATTTCCTAGATAATAAAAGAATCTCTGGCCAAACGTTGTTCTCCGGTGTATAATAGGCGGAAGTTTATATCTACGAGCAGGTGCTTGCTGAGAGGTTGGTAAAGATTGCCTGAATTTTGACAGGGTAGTATGTTGTTTTAGTACTATTTCTAGAATAAACAATTGGCGCACCGTTAGCACCTCACAGTACTCATATAGTTCTTTTGTAGGGTAACGAAAAGGTTTGTGAGTTGCCACTTTCAATACAGCTCTTTGCGCGCGCTCGAGCTGTAAGAGATTACTTTTAGGTGCACCACCCCAAGACATTATACAGTATCCTATGAGTGATTGACAGAGTGTCAAGTATACCATTTTTAGAATGCATGGTTCCGCAATCCGCCTGAGATGTTTAAAAACGTAGATCAGCTTACGAATTCGCCCAGCGACCAAATTAATGTGAGAAGAAAAGTTCAATCTCTCATCCAGCGAGACACCCAAGTATTTTATAGTACTAACCTTCTCTATGTTTAGACATTTGCAAGGAAATAATATATTCGTTGGATGCTTATGGGCAGTAATACCATTAATTATTTGTTTTAGGCCAATTGGGGTTCTTATGCTAAAAGTCATATATTTAGTTTTATCCACATTCAAACACAAGTAGTTAAGAGTTAGCCAGTTAGTAATCCTATCAAGACCGATTTGAGCAATATGAAAAACCTCACTCCATGAACGCCCCGTAAACACAAGGGCAGTGTCATCCGCATAGGTAAATAATTTACCTTGCCTCAAATTTAGTTCGCACATGTCATTAATATATATGAGAAATAGCGTAGGACCCAGAATACTACCCTGTGGGACCCCATATTCTATATCGAGATCATCACTAAGGTGATCACCTATCTTTACACGTTGTGTACGCTCAGATAAATAGCTGCGGAATAAATTAAGTTGCCGGCCCCTAATACCTATTCTTTCTAGCTTAGTAATCAGCACTGGGATTGAAAGCGTATCAAAGGCCTTAGCCAAGTCCAAGAAGATACCGATACATTTATCACCTGAGTCTAATACTTCTACAATATGACTTGTCAGATTATGAACGGCGTCGTTAGTTGATAAATGGCTACGAAAGCCGTATTGGTTATCAGATAGAATTTTATTGACTTCAAGAATTTTTTTAAGACGCGAGTTCATAATTTTTTCTAAAATTTTGGATAGTGATGACAATACGGAGATAGGTCTATAACTCGAAGCAGAGTCCCTACTACCAGTTTTATAAATAGGGTATACGAGAGCCTTTTTCAGGAAGAGTGGAAAGACACCGTTGCGGATGGCAAGGTTAAAGATATGCGTTAAAGGTGGTATAAAAATCGATCTATATTGCTTTAGTATATTAGATGAAATTCCATCTACACCCACCGCACAGTTACTACGCAATGATAAAATTAATCGTTCTATTTCAGCTTCATCAGTTTCTAAAAATACTAACGAGTTAGGAACAAATCTAGATGGTTGTGTGTTAATATACAGGGATAGATCAATAGATTTAGAAATATGTTCTGCTATTTTCTTTCCTGTGTTAATAAATGTTTCATTGGCTTGATTAATGGATTCAGAAGCAGAACCACTGCATTTAAGCAAGGGGTCAGCAGATGAATTTGATTTTTTAATATGAGCAACATCTTTAATTATATTCCAAATCTGTTTAGGGTTAGATTTCGCTTTATTTAATTCAGATCCTTCGTATTGTCTTTTAAGTCTTTTTAACAGGAGATTACAGTACTCCCGGTATCTCTTATATGTAATCTTAAGGGTCTCGTTATCAGGTGCACGTCTTGATTTAATATATAGCCTGTCCCTGTTTTTCATACACCTTAAGACACCAGGAGTAATCCAAGGTTTAAAAATTTTTAGACGATGAGGCACTTGGTAAGTAGTACTACTTGTTGCTATAGCCCCAGATATCGAGACAATAAAGTATTCCAGGGCGATATTTACATCCGTACATTCATAAACATGTGAGAAATCAATTCCAGACAGAAGATTATATAGCTGATCATAATTAATTTTTGTCCTTAAGGATATATGAGTTTTCAAGGACTTATTAAGAGCAACCACTACAGCATTATGATCCGTAATTGTAGAATCAACTACTATAGTTGTGGCACTCAATCTAGTCTTGAGAAAGACATGGTCAAGACAAGTTTTGCCATGAGTGGGCATGATGTGGGCTGGTAAGAGACCATGGCTAGCAACAAGGTTTAAATAATCCTGCGATCTAATATCCGTGCTACTATTTATTATATCTATATTAATGTCTCCAATAATCATTGTGTTTAAAAATGAACGATTAGCAGTTAATATCTGATCTAAAGACAAAAGAAAATTTGAAGTGTCTTTAAAAGATGGAGATCTATAAATGGCAAAAATTGACAAGTCATTTCCAGTTTTTATTTGTATGCATGTTGCATCGGAACATTCTACTTCGGTAATCGATATGTTGGTGATATTACTCCGCACATAAATAACAATACCGTCACATTTGTTATGACTTCTATTAGATGTGTAGTAGTTATATCCATCTAATGCAGGTATATTGGGGTTCAGCGAAAGCCAGCATTCGGTAAGAATAATTATATCCTGAGAAATAGATGTGCGGGTTAGAAGTGTGTGTAAACCAGTCATATTTGCAGAGATACTACGAATATTTTGGGTTAATATGCAAAGGTTTCCGGCCGTGATAAATTTGTGACAGTTTTCTGGTTCGCACCTAAACGACTCTGACACCTTTAAATCATCAATAATATTGAAATGATTACATGAATTATCGAATTTTACTGTTTTTATTAATGTTCTTAGTAAATGACCCAATAGTTATAGAATTAGGGAATCTGAAAGGTAGACTATAGCTTTTGGTATAAAATATAAATAATTGTGTTATCGACGTGGCGCGTGGGTGTGATAATGGGTATAATGTTATGAAGAGAGATTTGAGGTGTGGTGTATATGGACATAAGTTAATTTGGTATGAGATTATTGTATGGTTTATAATTAAAAACAATTTGTTTAGAACATGTGGAATCAATTTTACAGGCAAACCATAACAAACAAACAGATAAAATATGTTAAAAATACAGAAGAATATCATTTTAAACATGAAATCCGCATATACTAGTCACACTTTTGTTGCAATTTTACTAAGACTTGATTCACTATCAATTCTAATTTGGGGATCACCTTCAGACCTGCGTAAGTATATGTAACCTCGTGAAGTCCAACAGTAAGAAAAACCATTTTCACGGGCAAACTGACGAGCAGCATGGAATATTTTCTGGGCTTTCGAAGTTAGGGCCTCTGATATAAATACAGGCCTAGCTGGTCCAGGCACCTTGAGGTGGCCAGAATTCAACTTGTCACTATTGTGTTTCTTCCTATTGAAACTTTTAATCCCTTGTAAAAGTCTTTCTTTTTTTATGACACTATTCAATT
Source organism: Euproctis similis (assembly GCA_905147225.2). Lineage (NCBI taxonomy): Eukaryota > Metazoa > Arthropoda > Insecta > Lepidoptera > Erebidae > Euproctis > Euproctis similis. Next base: position 15,494,478 of record LR990115.1, read on the forward strand.
CTACCACGATAGGCTTGATGCCTTCTTTATGAGTCGTGACCCTGTATATATCTCTGATATCGGTATCATTCATTTGTATGCCTATAACCTGCGACAGGTTTTTAACTATTTCAATGGAGTCCTCTTTATTTTCAAACTTGCTTTCACTACGTAATACACTGGGCACGTTTCGTATTTCTATACATGACGATCTATTTTTGCGTTCAAGGGCCTCTATTTTCTCTTCTAATCTTATAATTACTCTCCTATCCTCAGCTCTATCTTGCTGCAGGTTTTGAAGTGTTTTAAGTATGGTGTCATATTTATCAGATATGAATTGTAAGTTTCCCTTCAGTTCTTCGTTATTTTGCTTGAGTTCGGCAAAATTTTGTTCAACTTTAGCTGACAGAGATGAAATTAGTCTTTTAAGATCCTTGAATTCGTCGTCATCACGCCTGCGTTTCTGTCTAATATTTAAATTTCCACCACTACTCCTCTCAGATGCTGTATCCGACTCACATATCTGTGACGAATAGGTGGGTCCTACTGTGCTAAGTGTCGAGGCAGATGGGTCAGATGAACGAGGCTGAGACATCTCAAAGGATTAATTACCGGTAGTTGAAGCAAACAAACCCTTAGGTAATCACTATATGAACGATTTCCCCAAATAATACCTTTTTTTTTTATAGCAACTTTAGATGATAATGCCAATGTCGAATGACAGCTGTCACATTCGTACTGACAGATGACAACCAGGTTAGAGACAGTTGGGGGTGACAGTTCGGTGACAGTATATACAATGTAGCTTGTAAACGTCTTCCGTTTCAATTGTTTCTGTCCTCTTCGCACCAGCACACTGCACTTTTAGTTGTGCTATGCGCTCCTGGTAGTCTGTCAGTTATTCTTAGGCAATAAGTGCAATAAAATACACATCAATTAATTGAAACTGTCACTTTGGTTTAAAAGCAGTCAGTTCATAGGGTAGTATTACAAATAAGCTCACCAACTTGTTCCGGCCAGAGCGCTGATATCCACTTCAGGCTAGCACCATAAGTAATGCTATGCGATCCTAGTATTTTATTAATGTAAATAACCAAATAATTCATAGGAATGAATTTTGTTATTGTCTAATAAAATTTCTGCACTGTACACACGTCTAGTCACTTTCGTGGTCCAAGAGGGAAGGGCATAAGTATGTCGTTTTTAGATATAATTCAAAAATATTTATCAATTTACATACATAACATAACTTCACGCCTTTTGTTACCCGTAGGTGAAGGCAGCGGCTGTTAAGCCTCGTCTCGCCGTTATGTTTACGTCCCAAATGGAATAGGTGGCGAACCTATTGCCATACCGGGCACAAAGTTTGTCAGTCATATATCACACATAACTTCCGAAAACAATTTCGAAAAGTCATTGGTGTGAGCCAGTGTCTGGAATCGAACTCCGGACCTCTGGATCAGAGGCCGTGCGCTCGCCCACTGCGCCACCGAGACTATTTTATCAATTTACTTAGTCAGTTGTGGAAAATTTTAAAAAATAATTTATTAATTTTCGCATCTATCATATCATAAGAAGAATAGAGGGGATAATTTCTAATCTGTTTACTAGTTCATTAAAGCAATATTTAACCAAAGTCAACAAAACCTTATAAATTTCGCCAACCAGAATTGAGCTACGAAGTAAAAGTTTAGAAGTACGACTGGGCCAGTGGACTTAAATTAAAATGTAACAATTTATGGTAAGACGGGAACAATAAATTTCACAACCTAATTGGCTTCGCAATCTCCTCGTAAACTCTTTTACAACTCAATACGTTTCTTTATTAAATAATACTTTATATATTATAAAATTTAACAGTGAGCCAAGCCAGTTCGCTGCATGAATGGGCCGGCTCGACAGGTGAAATACCACGACCTATCAGAAGATCGACGTAAAGTGGCTTATGTCGCGTTTCGCTCGGTGAGAGACGTACCTGGAGGCCCACCCCAAGTCTCCATCCTTTCCTATCCTACTCCCTTAAAAGTCGGCAACGCAACGGTTACACTATATGTGTTGCTGGTGTACATGGACGGCGCAGGTTGCTTACCATCAGGTGACACGCTTGCTCGTTTATCCTCCTATCCTATAAAAAAAAAAACATATTATTTTCAATATATATTAAATATATATATAATATACTTATATAATAAAATTCATAGATACACATCAATTGATGAAATTCCAAAATGAAAATCCTAAAAATTAGTATGAATAAAGTAATAATAAAGTAATTTAAGTGCTTTTAAAATTATTCGATATTAAAAAAAACAATTAAAAGATTATTAAAATCATAATTGTTAATAAAGAAAAAATCATTATTGTATAAATATGAATCACTAAGTATCAAACACTATTAACAGGTCTGATTTCTCTCCATAACATCAATAATTTCATGGAAAAATTGTGTAAATAAATTTCGCCCGGATGATTTTTAGGGGAATTAAATAATTATGAAATAACTTCAACTTACGTTCGGCATAATAATATCTTATTCCATTTGGGATAATTAACAAAATCTCTTTGCAAATTATAACACGTATGGTATGCTGTTGTAAAAGCTTCATGATTTTACATAACATAACTTCACGCCTTTGGTTACCCAAAGGTGTAGGCAGCGGCTGTTAAGCCTCGTCTCGCCGTTATCTTTTACGTCCCAAATGGAAAAGGTCGCGAACCTATTACCATACCGGGCACAAAGTCTTCAGTCACCGATATTGATCACACATAACTTTCGAAAACAATTTCAAAAAGTTATTGGTGTGAGCCAGTGTCAGGAATCAAACCCGGACCTCTGGATCAGAAGCCGTGTGCTCGGCCACTGGGCTACCGAGACTAGTGATTTTCAATCATTATGATAATGATTTTAAATCAATTAAAATCCATCTAGCTCTATTTATTATTATGTTACACGTCACGGTGGTCCAGTCTCTGGTCCAGTCACGTGCGACCTCTAGATTCAGAAGCGAGGTCTGCCTCGCTTCTGAATCTAGAGGTCGCAGGTTCGATTCCTCACACTGGCTCACAGCAATGACTTTTCGATGTTCTTTTCGGAAGTGACTAAAATCTTTGTGCCTGGTAAGGCAATTGGGTCGCCACCTATTTCATTTGGGACGTAAACATAACGGCGAGACGAGGCTTAACAGCCGCTGCCTCACCTTCGGCTATAAAAAGGCGTGAAGTTATGTTTATGTTTAGTATAAGTAGACATAAGTAGGTATACATTTTCCCAAATTTAGGTGTGACCTAATTGTGATCGTTGATTTACACGTATTGTGGTCCCTGTGGAAATTAAACCAGTACGTTGAGTATGTTGACAGAGTAAGAAAATAATCCTTAGTTTCATCCGTTTACTTAGCAGTAGTAATATTAATGTATTACTTGGATTAAGGTCTTCCATATGTCCCCTGATGGATGGACAGACTTTAACTACCTCTAATTAAATGTATAAAAGCTTTAGTTTCTTTTCTCGACATATATATATAGATAACTAGCTGACCCAGCAAACGTTGTCTTGCCGAAAAATAAAATTTAAAAAATAGGGGTTGATCGTAGGGGGTTGAAAATTTAGGGTTGCATGTATTTTTGTATCCCGTTTTATAAAAAAAATAAGAAACAGAAATATGTCGAAAAATTAAAAAAAAAAATGAGGGGTGGGCTACCCTTGTGATTTAGGGGAAGAAAAATAGATGTTGTCCTATTTTTAGACCTACCCGACACGCACATAAAATTTCATGAGAATCGGTCAAGCCGTTTCGGAGGAGTTCAATTACGCACATCTAGACTCGAGAATTTTATATATTAGAGAGAATACACTTTGCAAAATAAATCATTGTTTGGGAATACTATTAAACAAAATTAAATTGTTGACATTAGAAAAATCAGATCTCTCAGAGAATATTCGAATCCACGATTATAGAAAACAGTGACATAAATTTATCAACTAAACTGCTACGTAATGTTTCTATAAATATTTTTTATTTCAACGCCATCTATCGACATCAACATAAGTATTTAATTTTTAAAAATTAAACTACTAAGAAATAATTTTAGACTTATATTATTTTCTATATTAGTGTTTCGTTTGAGGTGTGTATGAGATATTACCTATAGTGGACAAAGTATATTTACTTCTAAGTATTATGTGTTACCTAATGTATCATTCGAGAAGACACATGGAAATACTACCTACATTTTCCGATAGTAGAAGTGTGAAGTTACAATTTTGATTTTCCGTATTATAAGGTACTATAAAATATTTCAGTAGGTTCAAATTAACGCTAAAAGTCGACTCACCAAAAGTAATACCTGGCAACTAAAGATTAAATGGAGGATGAAATTAGGGTTCAGTCTTATAAAACATAATTTATTGATATTGGACACTTAAAGTGGTTCTCTGTGATGAGGATCATAAGTTTAAATGATGAATTGTGCCTATTTTTTTTTTCTAAGTAGATTTGAAGTTCCCTAATTCGTAATATTTTTGAATTAAAAAAGGTTTGACAATCCAAAAACAATTACGTTAAGTTATTTAAATTTTAGTTTTATCCTAGAAAATATTCAAAAATTCTAGAATGGTCATAACATAATTCCAAAAATATTTAGGCAAAATATTTCACATCTCACGAGTCGACATAACTTCCCTTTTTTATAAGTCCCCTTTTAATTGACTATGTGACAGTTCGGTCACAAAGATAAATGAACCTCAAATGAAACCAAGCCTTTTCTTTTTTTGTTTACTGTAAAATACACTCTTATGTTGTTAGAATAAGGTATATTTTTAGCGTTTCAATATCATGGCATCTAAAGTCAGTTTTCTGGTTGTGACGCAAACATGTATTTGGTGGAGTTCTCCATTGTCCTTCTTACGAATCGTATGTTGGTCATTTACTATGTCAAGCTTTATTAAATATGTATACTAGTTGACCCGGCGAACGTTGTTCCGCAACAGAACTAATAAATAAGTATATTTTGGATTTATTACTTTTCTTTACTATTCATGAATAATAGATAAAAAACCACCCGTCAAGAACCGCATCAAAATCCATTGCCTAGTTTCAAAGATACTGAAAATAAGCATATAAGGAGACAGACAGCGGAAAGCGACTTTTTTTTATACTATGTAATGAAGAAAGAGTGTTAATATTAGAGATTTAGCACTTTATTTGTAAACGATTTAAAAATTAATGTAGATGTGTAACAAAGTTTGCCGGGTCAACTATCTGAATAAAATAGGCCATAGGCTATTTGAGCTACATAAACGCAAACAAAATAGACTTTATAAAAATCATTCTTCAACACTCTCGGGTTACGATTTATTTTCATTTTAACTAACAACTAACGAATCAGTGATTGAAAAACGTTACGCTTCGCTCATAACTGACAGGAGCTGTCAATTAAAAAAATTACATCGTACATAGTAAGTATCAAATATATACCACAAACGTCTACCTCATTAAAAAGGCTTTAGCTAAGGGAGAACCTTTCCGTAAACATATTAATATATTATCAGTAATAAAAATACAGAAAGAATAATATTGTTAATACTCCCAACAAGAGAATGGCTGAAAGATTTATAAAAGTTTTTATAAATCTTTCAGAGTCTCGGTGGCGCAGTGGTCGAGCACACGGCTTCTAATCCAGAGGTCCGGGTTCGATTCCAGACACTGGCTCAGACCAATGACTTTTCGAAATTGTTTTCAGAAGTTATGTGTGATAAATATCGATGACTGAAAAACTTTGCGCCCGGTGTGGCAATAGGTTCGCCACCTATTCCATTTGGGACGTAAACATAACGGCGAGACGAAGCTTAACAGCCGTTTTGTAGATTATCGACATTCTTTCTGTGGTATTGGTGTGTTTTTGAATTTCATGATTTAATACTACTTTTCGATTGGATAACCAGCAAAAAAATTAGGTTGAAGTGGCGCCCGGATAAAAATTAAGTGAAAAAGGCATACAGTGAAATAACACGTACCTATAAGAAAATTAATGTAAATTAGCTTTACCTGAGTTTGATTCAGTGAGAAAGGTATCTGGAGGCCCAAGCTCGGCCTCCTTTCATTATCATCCAATTTCCTATCACATGTCAAAGTTGGGCAAAGCAACTGTTAACCATTCAGTGTTCCGAATGTCCCTTGGCACCTTGCTTACTACATAGAACAATACAGTCTTTTATTTTGAGATCGGACCAAAGTTCCTATTTTGCATACGTCTCAATTTTCGACAAACCGTTGGTAATAAAGTTATAAAGACTGATTTTTTTTTATTCTAACTACATTAAAGTAAGGGGGGTAAGGGGGAGAACGGATCTAACATCTATCCGAACCCAACTGTCATCCTCACCTGCTCGCACTAGTGGTTTGTATGAATAACTAGTGGCGACAGCTTCCGGGTTGTCGCGGTGCCCCCTGCTAGATAACGGACGAGGCTCTGGCGATCGAGCAATGGCGATATAACCATGCACCTACCCGGGAAACCGGGTGGAAGAGGTTACAGCAGCCTTGGGATCTAAATAATCCCTAAAAGATCTGGCGCAGAAGGCAATGGGAAACCACTGCTGCTATTTTCCCAAGAAAGTCATATGAGAGCACAAGGAAATGAAACACGACCGCCTTGCGATCCGATTAGCGACCGGCGCTGCGATGCGTCCGGGGCGCGCAGTCTGAAGTTGGATACCGGCCATGGCGGGGTAGGAGACCAGGCCCTCCATGGAAAATATACTACTGGAAAAACAATCAAACTACGACACCTGCAGACTTTAGGAACCTGGAATGTGCGCGGATTAAATTACCCAGGGAAACTAACCATATTGGAACGAGAAGTAGGTAGAATCGGTTTGAACATCTGTGGCTTAAGTGAAACACACTGGAAGGGCAGCGGACATTTGTCAACGAGCCACCACGTCATTTACTTCTCTGGCAACAACACTAGCAGTAGCAATGGTGTGGGATTTTTGGTACCGATAAGTCATAAAAACTGCGTAATCGGATACGAGCCGGTAAGCGACCGAATCATTAGCATTAAGATAAAAGCTTCGCCGATGAACCTTAATGTCGTTCAGGTATATGCTCCTACCTCTACCGCAGATGACGAGGTAATCCAAAAATTTTACTCTGAATTAGAGACAACAATAGCAAGGGTTCCCAATAGAGAGCTATTAGTTGTCCTGGGTGACCTAAATGCCAAGATCGGAGAGAACGCTGATCAGCTAAGTAGATGCGCCGGAAGATTTGGGCTCGGAAAGCGGAATGAGCGAGGTGAACGCTTGTTACAATTCGCTGCAGAAAATGACATGCTGATCACGAACAGCTTTTTCCAACACCATCCTCGAAGGTTGTACACATGGATATCGCCTGATGGAAAAACCCGTAACCAAATTGACTATATCCTAATACGGTCGCGATGGAGATCATCCATAACAAATGCCCATACACTACCTGGAGCTGATTGCGGATCTGACCACCAGTTACTGATCGCGAAGTTAAGACTCAAACTAACAGCAGCCAGGCGCATTCAAAAAATGGGGAAGGTTGAAGTTAAAGATGCTCCGAAATTTCGCTCGATTGTGGAACGGAATTGGTCACTATGGTCGGAAGCCGAATTGGCAAACGAAACACCCGAGGCGTTGTGGGGCCGTGCCAAGTCATTCATCGTCTCAGCAGTCTCAGAAGCAACACCACCAATTGTAAATGGCAAGAAGCAGCACTGGATGACAGATGAAACCTTCAAGCTTGTCGAAAAACGCCAAAAAATGAAAATAGCTGGGACCGATATAAAGGAAATCAATAAAATATCGGCAAAGATACAGCAAAAATGTAGACAGGATCATAACAATTATCTGCGTAATATTTGTACGCAAATCGAATCGCATGCAGATAGGTATCAGCCTAAAGACTTGTACCATAAAATCCGTCTCATCACAAAAACGCTGCCGTCTAAAACCTGGGCTATTGAAGATCAAAATGGCCTAACAGTTACTGAACTGGACAAGATCTCAGAAGTTTGGAGGAACTACTGCCAGTCCTTGTTTGAAGACCCTGAGTCGAAAAACTTTCCATCCACGGAGCCTACGACTAATTTGATGGAGCCTAATATCCTCCAATCAGAAGTAAGAGCCGCAATTCAACACCTTAAGAATGGAAAAGCCACAGGGAAAGATTGCATTCCAATAGAAACTATTCGAGCTATGGGAGAACATGGCGTCCATGTCTTCCATACCATCTGCAATAAGATATGGCTCACAGGAAAATGGCCTTCCGAATGGGCTCACACAGTTTTAGTTCCTATTCATAAGAAGGGCTCGACAAAGAAATGCGGCAACTTTCGACTAATTGCTTTAATTACACATGGTAGCAAAATAATGTTGCATATTCTAAACGAGCGATTAAAAGCGCATCTGTCTAGAGAAATTGCGCCAGAGCAAGCCGGTTTTGTAAAGGGCAAGGGGACCCGTGAACAAATTCTCATCGTTCGTCAGATTATTGAAAAGGCTCGAGAATTCAACAAGCCAACATACATATGCTTTGTTGATTTTTCCAAAGCGTTTGACTCGGTAAAATGGCCAATGCTGTGGAAAACACTACTGGATATGGGTACACCACAACATCTCGTTCACCTGCTCAGAGGACTGTATGAAGAGGGAACAGCATCAGTTCGGACAGACGATCTCTTCTCAGATAACTTTCATCCATGTGCAGGTGTACGACAAGGATGCATAATTTCACCTCTGCTATTTAACATTTACACCGAGTTGATAATGCGAATCACTCTCGAAGACTGGACCGATGGTGTTGTAATTGATGGATACCCGATTTCAAACCTGCGATACGCAGATGATACCACCTTATTTGCAAGCAACGCTGACCTCATGCAGGAATTACTTCACAAAATGGAACGCGTAAGTCATACATTTGGATTGAAGATTAACCGATCTAAAACCAAGATTATGATTGTGGACCGCGCCAATGAAAACTCGCCAAAGGTTACACATATTGCGAATTGTGCCGTGGTCCAAGCCTACATATATCTTGGGGCCTTAATCTCAAACAAAGGTGGTTGCGTAGAAGAGGTAAAGCGTCGCATGGCCGTAACCAGAACCGCGGTAGAGAAATTAAAGAAGGTGTGGAGAAATCGTAACATCACCAAAGTCACTAAAGTGAAGCTCATGCGAACACTGGTGTTCCCAATCTTCCTGTATGCGGCAGAGACATGGACAGTACGCGAGTTGGAAAAAGGGAAGATAGATGCTCTGGAGATGTGGTGCTGGAGGAGGATGCTTGGCATATCGTGGACGGAATTCCGTACTAATGTATCTATCCTTCAGGAACTCGGCATTACTAGGCGTCTGTCGACCACAGTACAGATGCGCATACTGCAGTACTTTGGACATGTTTCTAGACGCGATAACAACTCGATCGAACGGCTGGTCGTACAAGGAAAAGTCGAGGGAACTAGATCACGCGGTAGATCACCTATGCGCTGGACAGACCAGGTCAAATCCGCTGTAGGAAATCGCGTTTCAGACTGCGCCAGAGAGTCTGCAAATCGAGAGAGATGGCGCGAGATCGTGTCAAAAGCTGTGTCCGCCTCTAATGTCAACGCGGGCGCCTCAACATGACCACGACCGTTCTGCCAAGAGCGATACGACAGAGAAGAAGACATTAAATCACAACGTACAAATTTGTACTATTATATTTTCTAATAGGTCTAATTAAATAATCAAGAATTACTAATAAATAAAGCAGATAAGGCTTCTTTCTCTCTCGTGATGTATAGGTTCAGATACATAAGATATTGCAGCAACCTTTTAGTATATTTTCTGTTACGTTAATAAAATACGTCAAGGTTGTAAGTCTCACAGTTTCCGGTTACGAACGGAACCATCCTTGCTTCCCATGGGAAACGTTAATGTCGACTTAGGTATCCCAGAGGAAACCCAGACATATTATTTGCTTGGTAATATACATACAATGAATATACAAAATAAAGGTTGACAAGGAAAATGGATAGGTAGATAAATGGTTTCATACGGGGATACGAAGAATTATGTATAACTAGTTTTACTTACTGCTTCGTTTGCCAATAATAATAATGTGTACTTAAAAATAATTTAAACAATACTAGCTGACCCGGCGAACTTTGTTTCGCAAAGAAGTAATAAATGAGTGGATATCATGAGGCTCATCATTTTTGCTATTTATTGGCTTTAACTGCTGTCCCGCTATGTTAATACTGAAATATCTTCAAAAATATCCGTTTAAATTGCATGTTGTAAAGGGCCAAGATCATCTATATTACATGCACAATTTATTAAAGACACTTAATTAGATGAAAACTAATGCTGTAATATTTAAAATCGCTTCGTAAATAAGCCATTAAACAGCCATTAAACAGTTATAAAATAAAAATGGCCATTGTAGGTTACCCCTAAGAGATAGACACATGCCCTTCCGGACTTTTTTGTAGGCCTTTTGAAGGTGTTTATTAATGTAGAACATTGTTTTGATCTATCACTTAAGGTTGAGCCAGCGTTTGCAATTAAAGTGCTAAATCTCGAAAATTATCACTTTTTCATTTGAACATCATATCATATCATATATTATCAAAACCACCCCGTTGACACCCTCTAACTATTAAAAAAACCGCATCGAAATCCGTTGCGTAGTTTTAAAGATATAAGCATATAAGGGGACAGACAGCGGAAAGTGACTTTGTTTTATACTATGTGATGATAAAAGTGGAACTATTACCCTGAAGAATGTAGGAGAATGAATAATCATATTGCATGAATGGGCTGGCTCGTCCTGCTTTTTTTGGATATCAAATAAAAGGGCTTTTCGATAGTATCTTGAAAAATGTGACGTCATTCTAAATCCACTACTGCGGAATAAGTATTTTAATGCATTTTTACAATATGGGTATCAAATTGGCTTGAGCTTTGGGGAGTACCTAAATCAAAGAAAAATGTGACGTTGAATATGGCAGATCCTCTTAAATAGAGCAGTAATTACCAAATCCGACCCAGACCCGTATTAAGATTTATACTCGAGTGGGGATCGAACCCGCCAATCTCCGTTCCACAGTCGGTAGTTTTTCCAATGCACCACGAGGCCCGTCGTAATGTAAGTAAGATGTGCTCTTTTTAAATTATGCGTGTTATAAACGTATGTTTGTTACAAAGTTTCACTTCTATAGTGCGGAGGGACTCCACGCGAATTTTTTTCTTTTTTTTGTCTGTCTTTCTGTCAGTTTCTTCCGGGTAATCACAGAAATGGCTGGACTGAATTTTCCTGAACTTATATGGCAAGTAGCTGGTGTAATAAATAGTAACGTAGGCTACTTTTTTAGAAATAATCTTTTATTTATTCCGAAGAAGCTTCCGAAGAGAAGCAAAGTTCGCGCGGGTCGAAATTACAACGAAACAAATATACTTTATTACCTTAGAAATATAATTTTATTATTGAACTTGGTTTTGGTGAGAACATTGCAATTACGGTCTTCAAAAGAGTTTTGATAACGGAAGACGAAATCTGGAATGTTGGAAATAAATCATAACGGTAATTATCAGCACGCGGTACTGTCTGCTTTGTTCTCTTGCAAGTGTCAAATCAAATAGTTTTAGATATTAATGTAAAACACAATTAAATTTAGTACTAACGTAATCTTCATAATACTTTAAAACAAACAAATTAAATATTTAAAAATAGTTCAGTTATTTTCATGAGAATAATGGTACGATTTGATGAAAACCCTCAAAAAACGACGTTGTATTTTGTATTGCTATCCAAACCAATATGTATTGCTTAACTGTCTGCTGTTTTGTATTAGTCATCGATGTTTATCCTACATAACTTTCTAAATTAATATTCAAAAGTCGTTGGTGTGAGCCAGGATTTGAACCCGCGACCTGTTTATTCAGAAGCGGGGTGGTCGACCACTGCACCACCGAGACAGTAAATGTAGATTTAGTTCACCCTAGTAAACTTTCTGCAATATAAGTCATAAGCTTCATAAAACTTATGAGTTACATTGCAGAAAGATTTGTGTAATGGTAAAATGTATTCCTATCCCTTAAAGGTCGGCAACGCAACAGTGACACCATATGAATTGCTGGTGTCCATGGGCGGCGTTGGTTGCTTACCATCAGGCAACACGCCTGCTCGTTTGCCCTCCTATAACATAAAAAAAAATTGATGGTGGTAAAATTTAGGTATCATTTTTCCAATCCAATTAGTATTTTTTTGAAATTTGTGCTACAAAGTCTGAAATTTAGAAATATATAATATTATTTTGCAATAACAAAGCGATCATATCGAAACACAAACAGACTTTACGAAATTAAATTTTCAAATAGTCGGATCTGGTGGTAATGAACTCGGGCCCAGATGTGGAGTGGGGTAGGGATCGGATGCCAAGGGTGTGTCCAGACCCCGCTTTTCAGACACACAACTGAATTATGTTAAACTTCTAATTGTCCTCTCTCGCCTCACCTTCGTTCGAATTCGACGTGTTTTTTCTGAATAAAAAAATAAAATTTGCTTGTATAATTTTTATTTTGTTTTGGAGATGTCAAGGATTAGGCAATTAAGAATTTCATTATTGATTTACCCGTTTCTTAATCATAGCTATAAAAAGCTAATGAGTTTGTCTGTTTAAGCCCACACAGTTCGCTGCATGAATAGGCGAGCTCCATCGGTAAAATACAACGATCACTCAGAATGTAGACGTAAAACCATAACATAACATACGCCCACCCCTCTTTCTCCCCATCCTACCCCTTTCTCTTAAAGCTCAGAAACGCAAATGTAACACAATATGTTCTGTAGTCTATGGGCGGCGGTAGTTGCTAACCATCAGTGGAACCGCTTGCTCGGTTGCTCTCCATTCCACGAAAAAAACGATTACTATTGCACAGGTTTAAATATAAAATATCATTCGTTGAGGCGAGCAAATGTTACTTACATCTTAATTAGTAAGTTAAATAGATATGAAAAATATTAAATTAATTTTCTTATTTAAAAAAAAAACATTTCGTCTAAATCAAGACAATTCACAACTCTCAAGTAATGTCAATGTTATATTATCTCAAATGTAATGAAGACTACAGCAGTTGGAGCGTAAGATTCTTGAACGTCAACTTTCAAAGCATTAATAAATGATATCGTCAAAAACGATATAATATAAGCCAACATTTTGTTCGTGTCATAATACAAAGACACCAACCGAAAGTTTTACATAAAGTTAGAATAAAACCTTTGTGGCAACTCTCACATAACTTGGATACCATCATATTATTAAGAAATCATCTGAGGAATTGAATTTTCAATTTGTTTAATGGATACGGTGCGTGGATATTTCAATCGCGACTAATCACATATATTTAGGTTACACATGTACCTTTATTTAGAATACAATTGAAGGGCTTTAAAATAATTTAATTGGGTATATAATTAATTAACTTCGAATGGGTCTGCCTAAATGAAAAAAAAAATTAAATGGGAAAAAGATGTTTTGTACCCCATTATTTTATTGTTGTTTTACTAAAATAATTTTATAGGCCAAAAATTCATATCCAATGTTATTACTTAAGTTTTCATACGGTCAATAGTTACTAAAAGCCCGCGATGGTATCCAATCAAGTCATTATAAATAGTCCTTTTTCATATCTCATTGATTAGGTTTTAAGGCAAACCTAATCCTTTTGTTAAACATGCCATGAAACGTATTTTAAATATATCAAAAGTTAATGTTATATGTATAAATGTCACATTTGATACGGCATCATCTTTGTCAAACGGTAAAATAGGAAATACAGTTTAGTCATTTCAAGATATACTTAGACTAAACATTAATCTCTAACAATCAATTACAATCTTTCCATATTATTGGAAACAGCATATAAGTCAAAATCATACTTCAATTTGGAGCGCTTTTTTTTGTTTCTGTATCAAGAAGTCCAGCGATTGAATCCTGACAGTCGAGTCATTTAAGGAAGAACAAAGGTGTAAAGTTACAAAAAAGAATCAAAAACCACTAAAGAGCATTGGCGGACCTTCATCATATTCACCATATTATTTGTTATCCAAATAATAATTTAAATAAAAATAGCTTTGATTGTAGTACTAAGCATACTTATCCAATTTAAGTAATTGGAAAACTGTCAAGCCATACCAAAAATTACCACGGGGGAACTATGTTATTTTAATGTGCCACATAATTTACTATATTTATGTACCGGGTAAAAATACCTACCTTCCTGACTGGGCATACAAAAACACAATCACTATAGAATCGACGTGATAATTGCCAGCGACGAGGAAAGCATCGCGTGAGAGGTCGCGTGTCTGACTTGATTAAATTCTACTTGAACAGGCCTGTTTGGTTATTCACAGTGGTAGCGACGTGCTGATGGAAAATACACGTTTATTTTTATATTGCTTTTTCTAGCATGATTCTACATAAACCAGTATAGGTACGGTATACTAGTAAATAATGAAGTATTGTGCTTTTGGTAAAGGTGAAATTGATTATGGTAGAAAACAGTGTTATTGTTAAATTCTTGTTCGTTGTTAGGTCATAGTTGTATTCGTATTTCCATTTAATTCATTATTGTTTTATAAAATCAGTTAAGCAAAAAGAAGCATCAAGTGAGAACTATTTACTGTAGCATTCAATTCTTCTAAAGTTTCAGCGCGAGGTTTTTGATGATGATTTTGGATTTTTAACCTCAAACATTTTCATCCATCTTAGAATATATTAAATATGTTGACCAAACTTAGATTAAATTATGAGCTAAGGTATGACTGCCAGTGCAGAAATAATAGACTTTAAAAAGATATAGTGGCTTAAGAAACATATCATCATACAATCATACAATCATATCAAACATATCTCAAATCTTGTAATGCTGACTATTGAAACAATATCACGCAGTAGTAATAAAAAATAATCAATACCATTGTTGTCACAAGAAATCCGCTGTACAGAAATTCATTGACATTATCGAGAATATTGTACGGTACTTTATATTTTTACGTATTATTCTTAATCTTCAAGCAAATCCGCTTACACACACAAAAAAAAATCCCTTGCGAACAGGAACGAACCAAATCCCCGTTTCGTACCTACATGTGCCTCGCTTTTGCCGTGGAAAGCAATTTTATACGAGGCTCGTGTCAAAATAAAATGGTTGTTCTAGCTTGTTAGCTTTTTAAGTCAATTAAAACTACAAACGCTAATATTATGTCTGTGAACTAGCTGACTGGTTTTAAAATCTTGGTCAACAACTTTTAGTAACTAGTTAAAAAAATGCCAGAAGAGACGTTTGAATCAAATTAATCCATCAATGGATTATTAAAACATGATTGATCAATTTTTTTTTTGTATTCACACCTGAATTTTGAATGAATGGCCTCAATTGTTCAATGTTCTACATATCTCCTACAAAATAATCTAAATTTAAGGTCCAAAGGTATTAACAGAGTTCTCTCAAATAACTACATGTAACTTTAGAAACTACGATACAGAAATCCTCGGACTTAGCCAGATAGCTATTCGAACGAACCACTAATGATAAACTTATTTCAAATAATAAGGAATGAAAAACCAAATTAAAGTTATTACCCCACAAGAGATTTGGCGTGAAGCTATGTATGTGTATCTAAAATCATTGATAGCACCTTAAAGTATAATATATTTAGGATAGAGGTACATAAAAACATCTAAATGGACACAGGTGTTTCTAGCCATTTCCAAAACTGCATTAAATATAGACACCATAAATTGGAAAGCGTAGAGCATTCATAAAAAATGAATCCTTTTCCAATTTTTATATTCCACGCATCGCAGACGCGAACTAAACTAAAAGTACTTATATGAAATAGGCCGACAGGTATGAATGGAGCCAAAACAAGTGAAATAATGTTCAGTGATTTGGAAAAATTCAATTACAGAACTGTCCCGCTCTTGTATTTTAATAGGCGAATTGAAACAGGACAAAATGTCAAATCAAGGATCAATCGAGGATATATTAGCTCATTTGAGAGTTGGATGCTTTTAGACTTATAAAAAAAAATCACCGAGTAATAATTTTCTGAGGATGTTTAACGGTTGGAAACGAAAGCGTTTAGTAGTATCAAATAAAGTTATAAAAGCTTTTCAGCACTCTATCAAGCCTAGAAGCTGCCGCTCGTACTCTTGGAATTTTCCAACTCCTAATTTTACTACATAACATAACATAACATAACTTCACGCCTTTAGTTACCCGAAGGTGTAGGCAGCGGCTGTTAAGCCTCGTCTCGCCGTTATGTTTCCGTCCCAAATGGAATAGGTGGCGAACCTATTGCCATACCGGGCACAAAGTTTGTCAGTCATCGATATTTATCACACATAACTTCCGAAAACAATTTCGAAAAGTCATTGGTGTGAGCCAGTGTCTGGAATCGAACCCCGGACCTCTGGATCAGAGGCCGTGCGCTCGCCCACTGCGCCACCGAGACTTCACATTTCTATCTATCTCATTCTAATTTTACTACTTTTTCAACAATTTGCCTCGGCCATTAACTGACTGAATTGCTGTTGATGTGAAGCTCCCATTGCTTTTACGAAGTTTTCTGGTTCCAAGGTATCATACGTTGTATACAATCGAAAAGATTAAACTTTACTGCTTTCATAAAGTAGAAAACCTCGCGAAACCCTTGAAATAATTCAAAAATCAATATTTTTAGGCATGGTAACTAGTTTTTCTATTGTTAATATGGTGGGAATGTTCTGAAATCATTTCAGTAAGTTATTGAACAGTAAAGTGTCAGAATATCTCTACTATATTAACAGACAAAGGGCGGGTTTCTGACCTTAAAATAACACGATCCTGTACAAAGCTCTCTTACAAAAAGTTTAAGTCAATAATTTTAGCAAATTATTACGAAAAGCCGTGGTTTTATTTGGTTAATTTCAAGACGTAGAGAAAAAACAGAACAAATATATCAACAAAGTACAAATATCAACAGTACAAATATATCATATATATATATATCTATACTTATATTATAAAGCGGAAGAGTTTGTTTGTTTGTTTGAACGTGCTAATCTCAGAAACCACCGGTCCGATTTCAAAAATTCTTTCACTGGTGTATAGTCAATTTATCGAGGAAGGCTTTAGGCTATATTATATTTTCAAATAAATTAGGGATCCTTACTATAAGTTCAATAATGTAACCCAAGGTGTAAGAAAAAGACCCGAAAAAAAATCTTAAATCGCGAACGCTGCAAAAACTATTGATTATAGAACAAAACAATGTACTACACTTTCACAGAACATATAATTGTCGACAGAAAAGTCCGCGACGCCATATGTCTAATTATTGTAGTTATCGCACAATAAGTGCTTTTTGAATTTTTAAAAATAATTATAATGAGGTCGTTTTAAAAGTTCTTTATGTTGTACTTTGGTATTAACTCTACTCAAAATAAATTACTTCAATATAAAGATAGATTCAATACCTTTCTAGAACTTTTTGAATGATTCAATTCGGACATTTAATTCAAAAGATATCGCAAAATACAAAATGTAAGTATACGTTTTGCCTAAGAGGCAAATATTCCGCGCACATATATATGATCGGGAGACCCGCTCGACTCGGTCATGAGCGCCACTCATAGCTGGCAGGTATTTTTTTTTTAATTTTCTTAGATTTTTTTTTCTTTTGGTCCTAATGAGTTTGTAGTATTTAATCGTCTTTTAGGGTATATGTATATTTATTTTGTATCTAATAATTAATAGGTGATGTGAACCTGTAACATCTATGACCCCGTGTCTATTTAGACACATTAGATTAGAATTTGATCTATTTAAGAGTATAATAAACGGGAAATAACACGACAAGTGTAGGTAAACAAATACTTACTTTTATTAATGGCTTGACGTTTCGGCCTGGTTGCACTGGCCGTAGTCACAAGCAGACAGATAATGTGTTTACCTAAATGTGTCGCGTTATTTTCCGTTCATTATACTTTATGTAATATGGAACCCGAATATTAAAAGATTTAAAAATATTTTCATACTTAAGTAACCAAAGTCATGGGTCAAAGCTAGAGTTAGTTTACAGTTAGTTCTTCACGCAGATATTATAATATTATCTATAATTCTTTACAATATTGCAACTTCATATAAATGGACGAAGCGCACCTCGACTTGGCGTCTTTTGCTAAAATATAAAGATTTAGCGAGTTTGTTACACATCTGCATACCACATAGTTGCCCATCTATATATATTTACATTTTTAATATCGTGATCTCTTTTAAAATTTAGTGAATTTATTTTGTTAAGAGTAATACCAAGGTGCCAAATCCACATCATTTAAAATATTTAAAAAAAACTCTCACTGTGAGTTAGCCATACTGGTAAGAACATGTGGTGACCAGGTATTTTTTAAATCGACGACAATGACAAATTTAAAAAAAAAGGTGCAAGGAGTATTAAAAAAAACTAAAGGTTGACAAAAAACTTCTGACAAAGTCCCTGGTATAGCTATTGATCGACGTTGATAATATTTTTTTTTATGGGAGGCATGAGGGCAAAGGAGCAAGCGTGTCACCTGAAGGTAAGCAACCTGCGCCGCCCATGGACACCGGCATCACTTATAGTGTTACCGTTGCGTTGCCGACCTTTAAGGGAGAAGGATGGGGATGGGAGGTGGACCTCCGGGAACCTTTCTCACCGAACGAAACGCGGCATGAGCCACTTTACGTCGATCTTCTGGGAGGTGGTGGTATTTCACCGGTTGAGCCCATTCATGCATTCATTCAACTGCTTAATATTTTAACTGCCATTATTTTCATCATATCTAGGTTGTTAGTCGCTAATATCAAAAGCTAAGTAAGTGAGGTGTGTAATAATCGTGCCTTATGACGCTTTGTACCCTTTACTTACCCCGCAAGGGATCTGGCGTGAAGTTACGTATGTATGTATCAGGAACTTGAATTGAAAAAAAAAAGTGTTAGATAGTCCATTTATGAGGAAAGCTTTGAGGTATTAATATGATCGCGGCAATAATCTTTTTAGTGGAAAATGTTTAAAATATGGCGGTACGAAGTTCGCGCGGTCTGCTAGTATATATATATATACTAGCTTTTACCCGCGGCTTCGCTCGCATTGAAGCCAATAAATAAGTATCAAAATCATTACCATAGAATTGAATCAATATAATAACTCTATTTTCTTACTTAGCTGGGATTATCAATTTTCAAAATTACAACATTAGGTATGACGTTTAAAAATCTCACAATATGCTTTATTAAAATGCAACAACAAACGGTAAAATATATTTCTCTGTAACAAAAATAAATAATTTTGGACTTTAACAATTTTATATGATATAAATGCAGAGTATTAATGTAGGATATTTTTGTAGACTATATTATAAGTTTCTCCTTAGGGTGCAAATATATGTTAATTAAAGAGAGAAATAAGAAAAAAGAAAGTATCCTATATTACTTCTAATACCCCCAAGAATATGTGTACAAAGATTCATGACGATCTGTTGAGTAGTTATCCCGTGAAAGCGTAACAAACAAACTTACATTCAAATTTATATAATAATAAGTTAAGTAAGTAAAGTTAAGTATAAGTATAAATATCAACCCTGAATACTGTAATACCGTCCCTCGCGAGACATAACAGCCGCTGCCTACACCTTCGGATAGAAAAAGGTGTGAAGTTACGTTATGTTATCTAATTTACGAATACTGTAAAACTTCATTACTGAAGTAGCTAAATTTGACGATTTTTTGACAAACAATTGTTTTATCTGTGGTAAAAAAAATTTTTTTTTTTATTATAAAATACCCTATGTTACTTCTAATACCTTCAAGAGTATGTGTACAAAGTTTCATGATGATCGGTTCAGTAGTTTTTGCGTGAAAGCGTAACAAACAAACTTACATTCGCATTTATAATATTAGTATAGAAGTATATATATAGATATAGATATATATCAACAATAAGCAAAAAGTACAAATATATCACCCACTAGTAGCTGATAATATAATGCCCAAAATATAATGTTAACTATTTGTATGTTAAGCTGTTATAATTTTCGACCAAACGCGAAATGAACTACAGTATTATTCAGGCAGGGCTCGGCGGCGCTCCAATTAGATTTCGATATTGACTGGAATCCCAAAGAGCTTTTTAACCTACAGTCGTTTTATATTTGTTTTGATTTATTAGTCTACGAAAAATATTTTATAAACAAACTAGCTGACCCGGCGAACTTTGTTTCGCATCAAAAGTATTTTCTGCTGTCCCGCTATGTTAATACTGCAATATCTTCGAAAATGTTTGTTTAAATTGCATGTTGTAAAGGGCCAGGATCTTTTATATTACATGCACAATCTATTTAAGATACTTAATTGGATAAAATTAATACTGTAAAGTTTAAAATCACTTCGTTAATAGGCCCTTATTATTTTGTGGGTTATCCCTAAGAGATAGACATATGCCCTCGCGGACTTTTTTGTAGACCTTTTAAAGGTATATAATAATGTAGTACATTGTTTTGATTTATCACCTACGGTTCAGGCAGCGTTTGCGATTAAAGTTCTAAATCCTGAATATTATAAGGTTTTTTACTACACTATACATGAATTATAGATCAAAACCACCCTGTTGACACTCTCTAACTATTAAAAAAACCGCATCAAAATCCGTTACGTAATTTTAAAGATATGCGTATATAAGGGGACAGACAGCGGAAAGTGACTTTGTTTTATACTATGTAATGATAAACAGAAAATTTCATTTTATAAAATTAATGAAAAGATTGCCTGGAAGATATCGCAGCAAGCGATAAGACCGTCTATTGTACTTAACTAACATTTGTCATGTACTACTCACTGTAATGTATTCTCTAAAGGGTTAACAATAAATTGTATTCTATTTTATTCTACATATACATAAGTTCACGGCGAGTTCCTTGGGGGTATTCAAAGAGAATAGACCGCCACAAGACACGATTCTTACACGCCTTACTCGCTTCTATGACTTTCATAACTGTTTTCATACACGCTCGCCCATTTTTAGGCTGTAGTCTGAAATAAATAAATATTTAATTTTTTGTTTCATGGTCTGACGTGGGTTACCAATAGTAAAAATTATATGTTTTTAACATCAACTTTTTGATTTTTATTTCCAAAAAGTGGGTGCTCTCTGTATCAATGAAAATAGCTTTTGAACAAATACCATCTTTTTGTTCATCACTCGTGAAAATGATCTCTGTAAAGAGTTCGAAACGTCGGGAAATAAATAAACGCGATATAACGCGCGATATAACTAAAAGTTGTATTAATGTTATGAACGTGATTCGCGAAAGACTTAGAGATAAATATGTGTATACAAAATTTGCTATGGCTATGTGACATCATTCTAAATCCAATATGGCGGACCAGCCAAGATGGCGGAATGGATATTTTTAATGCATTTCTATAATATGAGATCAAATGAAAGAACTTGTTTAGCATAACTCAAAAAATATGGTGACGTCATTCTAAATCCGATTTGTGGGTTCACCCAAGATGGAGGAATAGATATGTTTAGCATTTGTACAATATGTGTATTAAATGAAAGGACTCATTGATACTAAAAATAATGTCATTCGAAATCTAATATGTCGAAATAAATATTTGCATTTCTTCAAATGGGTATGGGTATAAAATGAAATGAAATAAAAATTACTCAAGAAATAATGTAACGTCACTTTAAATCCAATATGGCAGACCATTTCAGATGGTGGAAAAGATATGTTTAATTCAATTATACAATATTGGTGTTAAATAAAAAGGCTCATTGCGAATGAATGAAAAAGAGAGGTGCAAGCTGAAATAGAATTAGAAGGTCTCCGTATTGAAGAGATGGACTGTTCGAAACTAAGCGGTAAATTAACTTGCACCAATCACGCGTTGGATGTGTTTATGCCTCCGGATACCTCGCTCACCGACCAAAACTGGCTGATTTCCGTATATAAAAGACCTAGACATATTAAAAAAACTGTTTCTTTAATAATAATAATAATATCTTGAATATATATTACACAGCGCCCTCTAGTTGCCAATTAAGCATCTAAATGCTTGTGCTATGGGTACTACATAGATAACGGATATTAATAAATGTATACTTTTCTTTTGTAAATAAAGTCAAAGTCAAAAGAAGCTCATTAAAAAATAGTCAACAAGTACTAGTTAACTTATTTTTTACTTATAATACAAAGAAAACACCCAGACGCTATACAAACATTCATAACATAACATAACTTCACGCCAAATCCCTTGCGGGGTAGGCAGAGAGAACAGACAATCTCTTTCAAACCAACTTCCTTCCTTACAACCTTGTTTTCTACGCGATCAGCGAGAGTCACTCCGCAGATTTTGCGCAGTGCCCTCATTTCTACCGCGTTTATTCTACTTTCATGCACACTCTGCCATACCCAGCTCTCGCTTCCATAAGTTAGCGTTGGGATCAGGACTGCATAGTGGATTGCTAGCTTGGCTTTTCTGCTAATGTTTTTTGCGCCCAGGAATCTGCCCAACGCTCCATTTACGCTATTTCCTATCGCCACTCGTCTTTCTACATCCGCGGTATACCTTCCATCCCTGCTAAAAGCGCATCCAAGATATACAATTTCATTCACCTGTTCCAGCACTACATCATCAACCGTTATCCTTGCATCCATTCTGGATTCCTCCCTTTCAAACACCATAACTTTCGCTTTCGTCGCATTCAAATGCAAGCCTTTAATCATGCAATCATCTTTCATAGTAGTGACTAGTGTTTGCAGGTCCGACGGCGATTCGGCTAGACGCACGGCGTCATCTGCGTAAAGCAGGCAGCTCGCAACTAGGTCACTCATTCGCATCCCTACATCCATCGATCTCACTCTCTGGAGACAACTGTCCAGGTACAGGATGAACAGTCGAGCGGACAGCACGCAACCCTGTCTGACGCCAATATTGACGTCAAACCAGGGGGACAAGCCGCCGTCAATACGCACACACGCTGTGCAGCCGTCATAAGTGGACTGCATAGCGCGCAGCAGTGCTCCGCTCACCCCATAGCCCGGGAGTATGTCCCACAGATGCTTTCGTAACACTCTGTCAAACGCTTTTTCCAGATCCACAAAACCGCAGAAAACCTTCCGGTTAACAGACAGTTGTTTCTTCCACGATGTTGCGGATAGCTGACGGGAGCATAAGCTGCAACCAGGAAGACTCGCGTGATCACCAGTTCATGTTTGTCACAAATATTTCTACTCGGTCCGGAATCGAACCTGCCAACCTCGATTCTGCAGTCGGTAGCTTTACTAATGCACTACGAGGCTCGTCTTTATCTTGATAGTCGTCTGATTTGATGTAAAAAAAAAATTTACGCTAAGACTAGTATTATATAAACTAATAAATTACAGCAATTTGCTAACGCGTCGGGTGGACACAAATTTGATAATCGCGGAAAGGGTACGGATCAGGCGCGCTCCAATAATTCGTTACGTAAGCGCTTATAGCAAAAAGATGAGAAAGATTTTTTTATTTTATTTCTTTTTTGGTAGAAAAAATACGTGAATTCCGTTGCGAATTACATTTTTGGTCATATTTCGGGATGCCGAATAATGGATTGTAAATTGTCTGGTACCATATTTTGTGAATTGCTTGGGCAGTTACCTTAATGTAATAATATAATGTTAAAATTTAGTATTATAATGTTTGCTAAAGTATATTTCCGAATGGGCTAATAATTGAATTTAAAATAGGTCTCTGTCCAGTTTATAAAAGTCATAAGTTAAAAAAGTTATGAAAATGAAAGAAATTAAAGGGAGAATTAGGGATGCGAATTGGTGACATAGTTGTGAGCTGCCTGCTTTACGCAGATGACGCCGTGCTTCTTTCTAGCCGAATCGCCGTCGGACCTGCAAACACTAGTCACTACTATGAAAGATGATTGCATGATTAAAGGCTTGCAGTTGAATGCGACGAAAACGAAAGTTATGGTGTTTGAAAGGGAGGAATCCAGAACAGATGCAAGGATAATGGTTGATGATGTAGTGCTGGAACAGGTGAATGAAATTGTATATCTTGGATGCGCTTTTAGCAGAGATGGAAGGTACACCGCGGATGTAGAAAGACGAGTGGCGATAGGAAATAGCGTAAATGGAGCGTTGGGCAGATTCCTGGGCGCAAAAAACATTAGCAGAAAAGCCCAGCTAGCAATCCACAATGCAGTCCTGATCCCAACGCTAACTTATGGAAGCGAGAGCTGGGTATGGCAGAGTGTGCATGAAAGTAGAATAAATGCGGTAGAAATGAGGGCACTACGCAAAATCTGCGGAGTGACTCTCGCTGACCGCGTAGAAAACAAGGTTGTAAGGAAGGAAGTTGGTTTGAAAGAGAGTGTGGGTGTAAAAGTAAGAAAGGGCATGCTCCGATGGTTCGGACATGTAGAACGAATGGTTGATGCAAGACTGACTAAGCAGATATACAATGCAAAAGCGGATGGATGTAGGAGTCGAGGACGGCCAAGACACACATTCCATGACCAAATAGAACGTGTTCTGGAGGAAGGTAATGTTAAGAGCCTCAAAAAGGAGTCGAGGACGGCCAAGATACACATTCCATGACCAAATAGAACGTGTTCTGGAGGAAGGTAATGTTAAGAGCCTCAAAAACCGACGCGCGTGCATGAAAAGAGTTATGAAAGTCAACGAAGCGAGTGAGGCGTGTAAGAATCGTGCCCTATGGCGTTCTGTTCTTTCTGCCTACCCCGCAAGGGATTTGGCGTGAAGTTATGTATGTATGTATTTATGTAGATTTTTTTTTAATTTAAGTGTTTCCTTTCAGCTTTTTTTCCGCTTATAATTACGTTAACAATATCCGGAAAAGGTAATATGTCTGCGTAATATTACTTAGCAGTACTAAAAAGGAATGCCAAGTAGAAACAGCGTGTAAAGACGCTTTATAGTTTTATCAAGACAGCTGACGATATTTTTTCAATTTAGGACGTACACTTGTTGTTTCTTTTTTCCACCCCACACCCACACACACTACTACCTAAGTATCTGATGGTCTCACTCGACACTGATATAATGTGTAAGTAGTATAATGAATGCTAATAGTTTGAATAACCTATTATTAAGCATGTTTAAAAAAAGTAGTATTCGGCATGTTTTCTCAGTATAAACTGCAAGTGTGCGAATTTTTTTACAGTAGAGTGACGCGTGTAAGAGTCTTGCCTTATGGCGCTCTGTTCTCTCTATCTACCCCAAATTGAACTTGACGTGAATACAATAGAATACACTCTATTTTATACCGATTTTATTTTACATTACAGTAAGTAAGTACATGGCCAATGTTCGGTTAGACACAATAGACGGTCTAATTGCTTGCTGTGATCTTTTCATTTCTTTTTGTAAAATGATATTTTCTGTTTATTTGTTCATAAAATATTTTGCGTAAAATAATAAATCAAAACAAATATAAAACGACTGTAGGTTAAAAAGCTCTTCGGGATTCCGGTCAATATCGAAATCTAATTGGAGCGCCGCCGAGCCCTGCCTGAATAATACTGTAGTTCATTTCACGTTTGATCGAAAATCATAACAGCTTATCATACAAATAGTTAACATTATATTTTGGGGAACAGCATTTAGCGTACATGGTGAGAAGTTCGTATTGTTAAAATGTTCTAAAACCTTACTGTTCAATATCTTACTTCAACGCTTTCTCAAGACTGGTTACCCGATTTTAAAATAAGCAATTTTCATGAATTATTTTAGGGGCTTCCTTTTATTTCGCGAGGTTTTCTATTTTACGAAGGGCGTCAAGTACAATCTTTCCAATCATCAATTTTTGGTCACCAAAAATAATACCATGTTAGTGTTTCGGTAGAAAAAATCTACATTAAATGTGGCAAAATCAGACAGAAAAAGAAAAAGTGTTTGTCGTATGTAGTATAATGGACGCCCTTAGGAGAATTTTACGGCCTCGTTTGACCATTATTTTGCAAAAGATCATATTATTATCTAAACATCTAACTCTAAATTGAGCACTATAAGTTGTATAAAACTTATGACGCCCTGAAACCCGAAAACTTCGTAAAAGCAACGGGAGCTTCACATGAACATCAATTTAGTCAATTAATGGCCGAGGCGAATTGTTGAAAAAGTAGTAAAGTTAGGAAAATTTAAGAAGGACGAGCAGCAACTTCTAGGGTTGATAGACTGTTGCAAAGTTTGTATTGCTTTATTTGATACTACTAAACGCTTTCATTTCCAAACATTAAACATCAGCCGTAGTTAACTTTTGACAGTGGTAGAGCCACGCAGTTTGCTGCTTGAATGGGCCGGCTCGACCGGTGAAATACCACGGCCTCTCAGAATATCGTCGTGAAGTGGCTTTTAGCCGCGTTTCGGTCGGTGAGAGAGGTATCCGGAGGCCCACCCTCTTCCCCCTCCCCAAATGACAGCGGACTTAAAAATACAATTACCCCAGGGGGGTACCAGTCGTCGCTCTGCCGCTGGAGAATCCCCCCCTGAGCGTCCACGGTCTGGCGTTTACCAGAGCATGGACGCTCAGGCTGCCCCGCGTATTCTGGGGAGGGCAAATTTCCGCTCGAATACTAAAACTGTCCGGGGCAAACGAGAGAGCATCGTCGCACCCCCTGCCACGCTAAACGTGGACTTCTCGAACATCAGGGGCATACGCACTAATTTGCTTGCCGTCCATCACCATCTCGAGACGACAAAGCCGGCCTTGCTCTTTCTTACGGAGACGCAGATATCTTCTCCGGCAGACACCACGGATCTCTCATACCCTGGGTACAAATTGGAGCATTCCTTTGTACCGCGGGCTGGGGTCTGTGTGTATGTCCGAGAGGATATCTGTGCTCGACGCCTCGGCAGTCTTGAAGGAAGGGACCTATCGACCTTATGGCTGCGTATAGATTGCGATGACCATCCCCGCATCTACGCATGTCTTTATAGGTCCCATAGTGGTAATAGCGAAACGGACCGACTCATGGACCACATACAAACGGCTGCGGATTCCGTACTTCAACAGGTCCCATCTGCGGAGATTCTGATCCTAGGCGATTTCAATGCCCATCACGCCGATTGGCTGGGATCACGCACAACCGATCACGCAGGTAGATCTGTCCATGACTTTGCTCTAGCATATGAACTGACACAACTGGTTACAGCGCCCACGCGCATTCCAGATGTCGACGATCATTTACCTTCCCTGTTGGATCTTCTGCTGACCTCCCATCCCGACGGATATGTGGTCTCCGTAGACGCCCCTTTGGGCTCTTCGGACCACTGTCTGATAAGGAGTACAGTGCCACTCACGTGCCCACTTCGACCGCGTATTGCGAGTCGCCGCCGTGTGTGGCACTATAGGTCAGCGGACTGGGATGGGATGCGAAGTTTCTTCGCCTCCTACCCATGGGGGCAGGTTTGCTTCTCGTCGGGTGATCCTGACGTTGTTGCCGACTCTGTCACTGATGTGGTGCTGCAGGGAATGGAGCTTTTCGTTCCATCCTCAGTGGTGCCAATCGGTGGCAGATCCCAGCCCTGGTTTGATCGCACGTGCAAAATGGCATCAAGCTTTAAGCAGGAATGTTATCAAACCTGGGCAAATGCAGCGGCGTCTGGGGACCTAAATACCGGCATTTACAAGAAGAAGTACAATTATGTCTCCAGATCCTTCAAAAGAGTGTTAGCCGTAGCAAAGTCTAAGTACATAGGCAAAATTGGGGAGAAACTAATTCGCCTTCCCTCGGGAACTCGTGCGTTCTGGTCTCTCGCCAAGGCTGTCCTTGGAAACTTCTGCAAACCGTCTCTTCCGCCATTGCACAGGGAGGACCAGTCATTGGCCCATGACGCTAAAGAGAAAGCCAACCTTTTTGGCACTCTTTTTGCGGCTAATTCGACTCTGGACGATAAGGGGAAAATTCCACCGACCATCCCACGTTGTAACCACGCCATGCCGGAGATCTGTTTCCGGCAAAGTACTGTACGGCGCATACTTTTCTCCCTAGACGTCCACAAGTCGAGTGGGCCTGACGGAATCCCAGCAATCGTGTTGAAGATGTGTGCTCCGGAGTTGGCACCGGTTCTAACGCGTCTCTTTCGGTACTCCTACTCTCTCGGCGCTGTACCAGCATCGTGGAAGGTAGCTTTGGTCCACCCGATCCCTAAAAAAGGTGATCGTTCAGATCCGTCCAACTACAGACCAATCGCCATCACCTCCCTGTTCTCCAAGACTATGGAAACACTGATCAACCGCCAGCTCCTTAGCTATCTAGAAGAGCACCAGTTGATTAGCGACCGTCAGTACGGATTCCGTCAAGGTCGCTCAGCTGGTGATCTTTTAGCCTACTTAACTCATCGGTGGGCGGAAGCGGTTGAGAGTAAAGGAGAGGCGCTGGCCGTTAGTTTGGACGTGGCGAAGGCCTTCGATCGGGTTTGGCACAAGGCACTTCTCTCGAAGCTTCCATGTTATGGGCTTCCCGAGAAATTATGCGATTGGGTCTCCAGTTTTCTCATGGATCGGAGCATTAAGGTCGTTGTCGACGGGTCATGCTCCGACTTAAAACCTGTGAATGCTGGAGTCCCCCAGGGCTGTGTGCTATCCCCTACGCTGTTTCTTCTGCATGTGAATGACATGCTGCAGTACAGCAGTCTTCATTGTTATGCGGATGACAGTACGGGGGATGCCCTATATACCGGCCACCCGCGGATTTCTCGGGAAAACGTCGATGAGTACCGGAACAAACTTGTGTCTGAAATCGAAACTCTGCTTAGTCAGGTTTCGGACTGGGGCCGACTAAACTTAGTCCAATTCAACCCTAAGAAGACACAGGTTTGCGCGTTTACCGCTAAAAAGACACCATTTGTCGTAGCTCCCTGCTTTGAGAGCACTCCCTTAGCCGTCTCAGCCAATATCGGAATTCTTGGTGTCGACTTGTCGAGTGACGTCCAATTTCGCGGTCATCTGGAGGGCAAGGCCAAATTGGCCTCCAAAAAGCTTGGTGTGCTCAATAGAGCGGGACGGTATTTCACGTCAGGTCATCGCTTGCAACTGTATAAAGCGCAGGTCCGGCCTCACGTGGAATACTGTTCTCATCTTTGGGCGGGGGCACCCCACTACCAGCTTTCTCCATTTGACCGCATTCAACGACGCGCGGTTCGGCTTGTCGATAACCAAGCTCTTTCCGATCGGCTTGATCCGTTGGCGTTGCGGAGAGATGTTGCATCTCTATGCATCATGTACCGCTTATACCACGGAGAGTGCTCTGAGGAATTGTTCGGACTTATACCGCCTGCTGACTTTCGCAATCGCCCGACTCGCCAGTGTTTCCATCCACATCGGCTTAATAGTTGGCGATCTACGACAGTGCGATTCAGCCGTCACTTCCTGCCACGCACTGCTCCTATATGGAACCAGCTGCCGGCAACGGTATTCCCGGACCGCTACGACCTTGGAACCTTCAAGAAACGAGCGTATTCCTTTCTTAAAGGCCGGCAACGCTGATGCGACGCCCCTGGTGTTGCGGATGTCCATGGGCGGCGGTGATTGCTTTCCATCAGGTGACCCGCTCGCTCGTTTGCCGCCTTTTCCCAAAAAAAAAAAAAAAAAAAAAAAAAAAAAAAAAAAAAAACTCCTCAGTCTCCAAAAATAAGCAGCTACTAGAAAATACCTTAAAAGCTAACAGGTTAACGTTTGGTAAAACAGTCATCCCTTATACCACAAGGGATGGAACAGATACTACAATTTTCAATCGAGATGAGGCGAGGTGCTTGACCACTGAGCCACCGAGACGATATCTAAATAAAAACCTAATAACTTGAGCAGTAGTAGGCTTACTACGTATAACTTGGTCAACATTTATGCAAACCGAATAAATGACTATCGTATCTCATTATGAGAGCATGAGGAAATCAATATAAATTTTTAACAGTTACCACACGTATTTGTTTCTAAGACTTTCACGAATCTCACTCATAGATTAAAACACCTTTTAGGATTATATCGCGTTTGTTTATTACTTATTTATATTTATTTCCCGACGTTTCGAACTCTTTACAGAGATAATTTTCACGAGTGATGAACAAAAAGATGGTAGTTGTTCGAAAACTATTTTCATTGATACAGCGAGCACCCACTTTTTGGAAATAAAAATTCAAAAGTTGATGTCAAAATATGATTTTTACTATTGGTAACCCACATCAGACCATGAAAACAAAAGTTAAATACTTATTTAAAAGATGTATTCACCAGAGAAAAAAAAATTGTTTGCAAAGATCCTTTTTTATATGATTTAATAAGTAAAAGTTGTTATTATTTAATTATTAGAAAATTATCTTATTTTTCTTAGAGGTAGTTCACGATTCTTCAGCCTCCTTTGTCGCTCCCAATCTTACCCAACCAAAAACGCAACTGACACTAGTCAGGCGGCACTAGTGACTTACCACCAGGTGAACCCTTGCTCGTTTGCCCTTGCCCCGCAAAAGAAAATATACGGTAAAAGGTTTATACCTAATGTTAACGCCCGAGTTATAACTGACAACCTAATTTTACCTCGTCATCTTCCCTGCCCTGCTCCTGTCCTTTTTGGTCGGCACAAAAGGTTTTCTCCTTTCATACGCCTCCAGCGTTTGCATTCTTCCACACTAACACCATTTCTAATCATAATTTCATCTTTGACTTTTTTATGGAAAAAAAATCCGTTTATTTTCGATGACTATTGACTAATTATTTTTATAAAATTTATAACATCCTCAGCATTCAACTTACGAAATTTCTAAACACCCTGCTTCTGATTGGGGCCATAAAATTATCAAAGTTTCATAAATATCGATAATTGAGGCATTGTGTTTAGGCATAACTGCCTCCGCCTGTATCCTCTAGAACTGAGTGCGTGAAGCTACAAAATACCTCAGAAAATTATTACTCGGTGATTTTTTTATAAGTCTAAAAGCATCCAACTCTCAAATGAGCTAATATATCCTCAAAATTGTAGGGATCTGCGAGAAATTCGCGCGCGGCGAGCCGCTCAGCAGAAGAGCGTCTCCGATTCGAAATTATTAAATTTCATTCCGCGCCTTTCATTCCGTATTCGAGGTGTCAAGGTTTACATTTCAAATGATTTTATGCTCGAAGGCTAAAGTTTAGATTTGATTTGACATTTTGTCCTGTTTGAATTTGTCCATTAAAATACAAGAGCGGGACAGTTCTGTAATTGAATTTTTCCAAATCACTGAACATTATTTCACTTTTTTTGGCTCCATTCATACCTGTCGGCCTATTTCATATAAGTACTTTTAGTGTAGTTCGCGTCTGCGATGCGTGGAATATAAAAATTGGAAAAGGATTCATTTTTTATGAATGCTCTACGCTTTCCAATTTATGGTGTCTATATTTAATGCAGTTTTGGAAATGGCTAGAAACACCTGTGTCCATTCAGCTGTTTTTATGTACCTCTATCCTAAATATATTATATTTTAAGGTACTATCAACAATTTTAGATACACATACCTAGCTTCACGCAAAATCTCTTGTGGGGTAATAACTTTTATTTGGTTTTTCATTCCTTATTATTTGAAATAAGTTTATCATTATTGGTTCGTTCGAATCTGGCTAAATCCGAGGATTTCTGTATCGTAGTTTCTAAAGTAGTTACATGTAGTTATTTGAGAGAACTCTGTTATTACCTTCGGAACTTAAATTTAGATTATTTTGTAGGAGATATGTAGAATATTGAACAATTGAGGCCATTCATTCAAAATTCATGTGTGAATACAAAAAAATAGATCAATCATGTTTTAATAATCCATTGATGGATTAATTTGATTCAAACGTCTGTTCTGGCATTTTTTTAACTAGTTACTAAAAGTTGTTGACATAATATTAGCGTTTGTAGTTTTAATTGGCTCAAAAAGCTAACAAGCTAGAACAACCATTTTATTTTGACACGAGCCTCGTATAAAATTGCTTTCCACGGCAAAAGCGGGGCACATGTAGGTACGAAAGGGGATTTGGTTCGTTCCTGTTCGCAAGGGATTTTTTTTTGTGTGTGTAAGCGGATTTGCTTGAAGATTAAGAATAATACGTAAAAATATAAAGTACCGTACAATATTCTCGATAATGTCAATGAATTTCTGTACAGCGGATTTCTTGTGACAACAATGGTATTGATTATTTTTTATTAATACTGCGTGATATTGTTTCAATGGTCAGCGTTACAAGATTTGAGAAGAGTATAATATGTTTCTTGAGCGACTATCTGTTTTTAAAGTCTATTATTTCTGCACTGGCAGTCATACCTTAGCTCATAATTTAATCTAAGTTTGGTCAACATATTTAATATATTCTAAGATGGATGAAAATGTTTGAAGTTAAAAATCCAAAATCATCATCAAAAACCTCGCGCTGAAACTATAGAAGTATTGAATGCTACAGTAAATAGTTCTCACTTGATGCTTCTTTTTGCTTAACTGATTATATAAAACAATAATGAATTAAATGCAAATACGAATACAACTATGACCTAACAACGAACAAGAATTTAACAATAACACTGTTTTCTACCATAATCAATTTCACCTTTACCAAAAGCACAATACTTCATTATTTACTAGTATACCGTACCTATACTGGTTTATGTAGAATCATGCTAGAAAAAGCAATATAAAAATAAACGTGTATTTTCCATCAGCACGTCGCTACCACTGTGAATAACCAAACAGGCCTGTTCAAGTAGAATTTAATCAAGTCAGACACGCGACCTCTCACGCAATGCTTGCCTCGTCGCTGGCAATTATCACGTCGATTCTATAGTGATTGTGTTTTTGTATGCCCAGTCAGGAAGGTAGGTATTTTTACCCGGTACATAAATATAGTAAATTATGTGGCACATTAAAATAACATAGTTCCTCCGTGGTAGTTTTTGGTATGGCTTGACAGTTTTCCAATTACTTAAATTGGATATGTATGCTGGGTACAAAAATCAAAGCTATTTTTATTTTGAATTATTATTTGGATAGCAAATAATATGATGAATGTAGGCCAATGCCCTTTAGTGGTTTTAGTACTATTATTTTTTTGTAACTTTACACCTTTTTTCTACTTTAAATGACTCGTCAGTCAGGATTCATGCGCTGGACTTTTTGGCATAGAGGTAAAAAAAAAACGCTTAAAATTTTAAGCGTTTTTTTTTTTAATTTTTACTTTAATTAAAGTATGATTTTGGTTTATATGTTGTTTTCAATAATGTGTAAGGTTTGTAATTTATTGGTATAGATCAACGTTTAGTGGAGGTATCAGAATCAATGAATAAGAATTATACTAGAAACCTTAAAATGACTAAACTGTATTTCTTATTTTAGCGTTTGACAAAGATTATATCGTATGAAATGTGACATTTTTACATATAACATTAACTTTTGATATATATAAAATACGTTTTATGACATGTTTAACAAAATTGTTAAGTTTTCTTTAAAACATGACCAATGAGATATCAAAAATAACTATTCATAATAACTTGATTGGATACCATCGCGGGCTTTTTAGATTTTATTGACCGAACGAGAACTTAGTAGAAGTAATAAGATGGGATATAAATTATTGGCCTATTAACATATTTTATTTAAATTCCACAGTAAAATAAAAAAATGTTTATAAATAAATCTCCCAATTAAATTATTTTCATTGAGTCGAGACACATTTATAGTTAATTAATTACAAACCCAATTAAATAATCTTAAAGCCCTTCAATTGTATTCAAAATAAGGGTACATGTGTAACCTAAATATATGTGATTAGTCCCGATTGAAATATCCACGCACCGTATCCATTAAACAAATTGAAAATTCAATTCCTCAAATGATTTCTTAATAATATGATGGTATTCAAGTTATATGAGAGTTGCCACAAAGGTTTTACTCTAACTTTATGTAAAACTTTCGGTAGGTGTCTTTGTATTATGACACGAACAAAATGTTGGCTTATGTTTTTGATGATATTATTTATTAATGCTTTGAAAGTTGACGTTCGAGAATCTTACGCTCCAACTGCTGTAGTCTTCATTACATTTGCGATAATATAACATTGGCATTAATTCAGAGTCGTGAGTTGTCTTTATTTAAGCAAAATGTTTTTAAGACATTATTTTAATATTTTGAACATTCATATTTCTTACTTAAAAATATGTAAGTAACATTTGCTTAGCTCGACAAATGAAATTTTTATTTAAAACTGTGCTATATTAGTAGATTTTTTTGTGTAATAGGGACCATCCGAGCGAGCCGGTCACCTGATGGCTAGTGATGTTTTTATCATTAAATAAGGAATTTATGATAAATTAAACTAGCACTCTTTTACCAAGTATCATAGATATTTTATTCATCACAGACAACGTAGAAAAACATAGAGTATGTAATTGTCACAGAAAGAGGATGATAATGGACAGGCGAGAAAATTTACTTATTCAACACTTCTGCCAAATTTAAGCCTTCCATGTACTAAGTTTAATTACAACAGTAAAAAGTAAACACACTCAATTATGTTCAAGATTACATAGCATGTTTATGGATAATAGTCCAATTTTGTCCCTCAAATATTGAAATTTATCTCTAGGTAAAGCCTTAGTTAGAAAGTCAGCAAGTTGATTGCTTGTTGTAACATATTAGGTCGGGGAAAAAGTCTTTTCGCATAACGTAGGTATAAACTTATTATAAAATTTCTTTGACTGTACTATTTGTGTCTGGCTGGTTTTGGTAACATTAAAAAGGTTACATTATAAAGAAAAGAAAAAAATAAAAAAAAAGTTGTTTCCCGCTATTTTTCATTTCTCCGTAAAAATGAGTGAATCTAATGAAGAAATTCGATACATTTTAAAATTTTATTATAAAAAAGGCAAAAATGCAACTCAAGCAGTGAAAAAAATTTGTGATGTGTATGGACCTGATGCAGTGTCAGTAAGAGTAGCACAAATTTGGTTCAAACGTTTTCAGTCCGGAAATTTTGATGTTAAAGATGCACCTCGCTCTGGTCGCCCTGTTACGAATAAAATGGACGCCATTTTTGAAAGAGTGGAGCAAGATCGGCATATTAGTAGTTACGATGTAGCTGAAGAACTGGGAAATGACCACAAAACAGTTTTGACCCATTTGAAGAAAGCTGGTTATACAAAAAAGCTCGATATTTGGGTGCCACACGAGCTCACTCAAAGAAACTTAACGAACCGTGTACTCATTTGCGATTCATTATTGAGACGTAATGAAACCGAGCCGTTTTTGAAGAGATTGATAACAGGCGATGAAAAGTGGATCACGTACGACAAGAACGTGCGAAAAAGGTCGTGGTCGAAAGTTGGCCAGGCTTCACAGACTGTGGCCAAACCTGGCCTAACACGAAATAAGGTGATGCTGTGTGTATGGTGGGATTGGAAGGGCATTGTTCATTATGAGCTTTTACCGTCCGGCAAAACTATCGATTCAGATCTTTACTGCCAGCAACTGATGAGATTAAAGGAAGCAGTCGAGAGAAAACGGTTGGAATTGATCAACAGGAAGGGTGTGGTCTTTCATCACGATAACGCTAGACCACACACATCTTTAGCCACTCAGCAAAAATTAAGAGAGTTCGACTGGGAGGTCCTAGTGCATCCACCATATAGCCCTGACCTTGCGCCTTCAGATTTTCACC
The DNA here is from genome assembly GCA_905147225.2 of Euproctis similis. Taxonomy (NCBI): domain Eukaryota; kingdom Metazoa; phylum Arthropoda; class Insecta; order Lepidoptera; family Erebidae; genus Euproctis; species Euproctis similis. The sequence goes on from LR990115.1 coordinate 15,530,248, forward strand.
TGTTTCGGTCTCTTCAGAATTCTTTAGGTTCTGTAAGGTTGACCTCAAGAGAGGACTGCCAAAACTATTTGTCCCGTTTTTTTGATCAGAAGTCCCAAAGTTTCTACAGTAACGGGATAATGTCTCTGCCCACAAAATGGCAGAAAGTTATTCAACAAAACGGTACATATATATTGTAAATAAATGTAAATAAACTTTGAAAAAAATGTCTTGACTTTTCATACAAAAATACGAAAATACTTTTTCCCCAACCTATTATTTAAGATCAATAACTTTAGCATAATACTTTTCTTTAATGAAATGATACTTAATGTCTATATGTTTGCACCTCTTATGAAAGTTTACATTTTTAATAACAGTTATTGCTCTTTGATTGTCTATATTTATATCCACAGTTGATTGCTTTGATTTACACAAGCCACTTAACAATTGTATAATCCAAACAGCTTCCTTAGTGGCAGCACAGGCCGCCATAAATTCTGCTTCAGTGGTTGATAGAGCGACAGTGTGTTGTCTTTGACTGGACCATGTCACAGCAGCTCCATTTTTAAAAAATATGTATCCAGTCGTTGACCTTCTTGTGACATCATTGGCATAATCAGCATCACTGTAGCCAATTAATTCTGAAGATTTTGATGCTGATTGGTAGCACAGACCAAAGTTGACAGTGTTTTTGAGATACTTCATGATCTTCTTGACAGCTGCCCAGTGAGATTCGTTATAGCAATTCAAAAATCTACTTACTAAGTTTACAGCGAACATTATGTCTGGTCGACTTACTATGGCAACATGCATCAGAGAACCAACTGCTTCTCGGTAAGGAAGATTCTTGTCAGGCCGATGCTCACTTTTCTCCAGCTTTGAATGAGGATCAACTGGAGCGCTGACAGTGGGTGAAAATGTTTCCTTGTAGTCTATACCTTTTGTTTGTGCATAACCCTTTGCACAAAGTCTGGAATTGAAGCGAGGACCCGTTGGTTGATCTTTGACTCTGAAAACCCATTTAGAGCTGATTATGTTTGTGTTTTCAGGTTTATTTACCAATATCCATGTGCCATTTCTTTCATGGGCTTCAAGTTCCTCTGCAATAGACTTTTTCCATTTTTCAGCATTCACACAACTGATTGCTTCTTTGTATGTTTCAGGGACTTGCTTAGATACTGAGCATTCATCATAACACAAGTAAGTTTGTTGATTATTCTTATTTCTAGGTCTCAATGTTATGTGTCTTGGGGAAGGAGTATCAATCTTGATTTCTGGTAAGTATTCATCTGTATCTGAGTTATTTATAACTGTATTATATGAATTATCTGAGCTATAACATTCTTCCATGTTTTCTTCATGAGACTCATTTGACATTAAACTTTCTTCATTACTTTTACAATGTTTATGTAGTGTTTCATTTTCTGTTTCAGACAATTCCAGAGCAGCATAGTTCCTCTTCACAGTGGATTCGAGAAATACGGCATCCCTGCTCTTTATGACAGTTCTAGTATTAAGTATTATGAACCTGTACCCTTTTGTGTTCTCACAGTAGCCAATAAAAAGCATCTTCCGAGCTTTTGGATCCCACTTCTTGCGTTTTTCTTTTGGCAGGTGGACCATAGCTTCACAGCCGAATACTTTCATGTGGCCAATATTTGGTTTATGTCCAGACCAAACTTCTTCGGGCGTTTTAAATGATATGGATCTGGTTGGAGATCTGTTTATGATATATGCAGCAGTTTTTATAGCTTCAGCCCAGAAAAACTTTGCTAAGCCAGCATTCAGAATCATGCACTTTGCTCTCTCAACTAGAGTTCTATTTAACTTCTCTGCAGCTCCATTTTGCTCTGGAGTATAAGGCGTTGTTGTTTGATGTCTTATTCCAGCACTTATTAGGAAGTCAGTAAATGGTTTGTTGACATATTCTAGGCCATTGTCAGTCCGAATACATTTGAGTTTACATTCAGTTTGATTTTCAACTTCTATTTTGAACTCTTTGAACCTTGACAATACCTCAGTTTTGTTGTTCAAAATGTACACAAATACCTTTTTAGAATAATCGTCCAAGAATGTTAAAAAGTATTTAGCTCCTCCTAGTGACTGTGTTTCCATAGGGCCACATAAGTCAGAATGCACCAGTTCCAATATCTTTGAGGAATGTGATCCTTGACTCTTAAAAGGCAGTCTTGTTTGCTTGCCCTCTTGACATGTTATACAGGTTACATTGTTCATTTGTTTATCAGACAATGTAAATCCTTCAGAACATTCCTTCAACTTCTTCAGGGTGTCAAAGCCCAGATGACCCATCCGTTGATGCCATAAAAATATATCATCTTGTTTAACATCAGACATGTATGCATAATCACTATTTATGTTCAGCCGGTACATGTTGTTAACTTTTGTTGCCGTTGCTACAGTAACATTTAGTCTGTTCAGTATAGCACAGCCTTTAGAATCAAATTTAACTTGGCCACCATTTTCTGTAATTTGATGTACAGATATTAAATTTACTGCAAGTTCTGGTACATACAAGACATTTGTAAATAAAATTGTATTTGACTGATTTTCTCCATTCAATGTGTTCAAGGTCACTTCACCAGAGCTACATACTGAAAGCATTTTGTTGTTTGCAACTTTGATTTGCTTTATAGGTGGTGAGTGTTCATGTTGAAGAAGGTTTTTATGTCTTGTCATGTGCATTGTTGCCCCAGAATCAATATACCATGCGGAGCTGTCGTTGTCAAACGGAGTAACAAACGCGGCAGCATATGAATTATATGATTTAGCAACTTTATCTTTAGGTTTTGACCTGCATTCTGTACTTAAGTGTCCATACTTGTTACACTGAAAACATCTAGGACCTTTGTTGAACTTCTTTTTCACATTCCTGGTTTGAGAACCATAAGCAGATGTAAAAGCAGAGTTATTGTTTTCAGATTTTACTTCTTGGAGCAATTTAGATTTCACAGAGTCTGCACATATTTTCATCCCAGAGCTTTCAATAGCTAAGATCATCGGTTTATAATGTTCAGGTAGCCCGGACAGTAAAAGTGTTCCAAGCCACTCATCATCAACTTTGAATCCTATGTTTCGGAGTTTGTGCGCTGTAGACATTATCTTGCTCACGTATTCATCTATATTTAGGCAACCAGAGAGTGTAGTTGTGCAGAGATCACGTAGTAGGCCAACCCTGCGTGTAAGCCCTGAGTCGTCGAAAGCGCGGGACAAGTTTGTCCACACTTCTTTTGCCGTTTCTGCCTCTTGGATATGTACGTAGTTGATACTATCGACAAGCAAAATAATTTTGGATTTTGCTTTTGTGTCCTTTTTATATCAAATGGTTCGTCATTGGGATTTTCAATACACCCCCAGAGCTCTTCATGTTGAAGATATGTTTTGACAGCAAACCGCCAGGTATTGTAGTTTTCACGGCCTGTTAGCTTTTCTATAAGTACCAGAGGATTGCTATTAGCCATAATAAACAGATATTTTCAACAGCTTGACGATTTGTTAACAATGAATTGAACCACGTGGCTTTAAGGTTATTGTAATGTCGATACACTATCACGTCGCGGACATGAAACTGTTAATAGTTAGTAATAACTTTGCAAACACTTTCCTTTACAACTTTGGCTTTACTGGGTCCAGTAACCTGATGTTTTTATCATTAAATAAGGAATTTATGATAAATTAAACTAGCACTCTTTTACCAAGTATCATAGATATTTTATTCATCACAGACAACGTAGAAAAACATAGAGTATGTAATTGTCACAGACAGAGGATGATAATGGACAGGCGAGAAAATTTACTTATTCAACAGCTAGAAACTACCACTACACATAGGCTGCAACACAGATTGTGTTACAGTTGCGCTGCTGAGCTTTAAGGGAACGGGATAAGATGGGGTAAAAGAGGGATAGGCGTATGTTATATTTTTTCGTCTATATTCTGAGAGGTCACTGAAGGAGCTTGCTTATTCATGCAGCGATTTGTGTGCTTAAAATTTGTATTAGTTAGGTATTGCTCATAGTATATACCATATGTATCAACAAAAAAAAATCCATCCGAATTAGTAGTTTTTGAGATTTAGCGCGTCCAAACAAACAAACTCTCCAACTTTTTAGCACTGAAACAAAAACTGATAAATCAAAAACGGAATTCTTCATTACCTAATTTTCGACATCTCCGAAACAAAATAAAAATTAGACAAGCATTTTTTTTGTTCAGACAAAACACGTCGGATTCTAACGAAGGTGAGGCGAGAGAGGACAATTAAAAGTTTAACATAATTCAGTTGTGTGTCTGAAAACCGGGTCCGACCCCTACCCCACTCCACATCTGGGCCCGAGTTCATTACCAGATCCGAATTTTTGAAAATTTAATTTCGTGAATTCTGTTTGTGTTTCGGCATGATCGCTTTGTTATTACGAAATAATATTATAAATAATATTCTGAATTTCAGATGTAGCACAAGTCTCAAAGAATTACTAATCGGATTGAAAAAATAATACCTAATTTTATATATAAACTTTCAGCAATGTGGGTCATAAGCTTCATAAGCCCGAATACTGAACCGCCACTCAAATATATAAACGCTACATAAGCGTTAAGTAGCTGTCACATTAGACAGAATGCATGAAATTTGAGCCAGTAAGTAGCACTTTATTGATTGTCAGATTTGAGTGGCGGTTCAGTATTCGGGCAATAGTAAACTATATTGACATACTACTACGAAACAGCAGGCAATCAAACAATACCTGTTGGTTTGCATAGCAATACAAAATACACTGGTTTTTTTATTGAGGTTTTTCATGAAATCGTACCAATATTTTTATGAAAATAGACTAAACTATTTGATTTGACACTTGCAAAAGAACAAAGCAGCTGATAATTACCGTTATGATTTATTTCCAACATTCCAGATTTCGTCTTCAGTTATCCAAACTCTTCTGAAGACTGTAATTGAAATTTTCTTACCAAAACCAAGTTTTAATAATAGAATTATTTTTCCAAGGTAATACAGTAAATTTGTTTTGTTATAATTTTGACCCGGCGAACTTTGCTTTGGAAGTAATAAATAAAAGATTGATTCTACAAAAAGTAGTCTAAGTATTTAATATTAGTATTTATTACTCCAGCTATAAAAGTATATAGTCCAGCTATAGTCAATAAAAGTCCCATCAAATTTGGTCCAGCCATTTCAGAGATTACCCGAAACAGACAGACAGACAGCCAAAATTGGAAAAAATTCTATGTTGGTGTATGTACCGTATGTACCGTATTCATATGAACTTTGTACAAAACAATTATTTCAATAATACAAACAGACAAATATAACTATCCCTCTTGATAAATGTTCGTTCTATTTTTATATATTACATATATAAAATAAAGTCGGTTTCCGCTGTCTGTCTCCTCTTAAATATGCTAAGATCTTTGAATCGGCGCAATGGATTTTGACGCGGTTTTTTTAATAGATAGAGGGTGACAACGGTGTGGTTTGTATCTCTAATGTAAATGATGATTTAGTAAAGAACAAGTGATAAATCCAAAAAGAATCTGAATAAACATAAAAAACTAGAGGATGTTTTACAAGTCTCGGTGGCGCAGTGGGCGAGCGCACGGCCTCTGATCCAGAGGTCCGGGGTTCGATTCCAGACACTGGCTCACACCAATGACTTTTCGAAATTATTTTCGGAAGTTATGTGTGATAAATATCGATGACTGACAAACTTTGTGCCCGGTATGGCAATAGGTTCGCCACCTATTCCATTTGGGACGTAAACATAACGGCGAGACGAGGCTTAACAGCCGCTGCCTACACCTTCGGGTAACAAAAGGCGTGAAGTTATGTTATGTTATGTTTTACTAATGTGCCTCGTGGCGCATTGGTAAAGCTACCGACTGCAGCAATGAGGTCGAAGGTTCGATTCCCACCCGAGCACAAATATTTGTGACAAACATGAATATTTCTGTGGCGCCTGGGTGTTTTTCTATGTATTATAAGTATGTATTTACAAAAGAAAAATATATTAATATCCGTTATCTAGTATCCATAACACAAGCATTTAGTTGTTAGCTTGGAACTAGAGGGCGTTGTGTTTATTGTGTCCAAGATATTATTATTATTATTCTTTCACCATTGGAAAGCTGCTTTCATCCAGAGTAATATAGGCTATATTTAATCATCATCGTCATCGCCATTCTGGTTGTGCTCAAGTAACACAACGAGGCAAAAAGCTAGTTAAATATAAAAAAAGCTCCTTAAAATTTTGAAAGACGTAGAAAACTTTTTACAATATCTACGAATATATTCAGCACAAAAGCATACCGAAAAAAAAACACTAAAAATGCGCATCACGCGCATATAAGGCTCTATAAATAAATATACGTCGCGTTTATTACTCCACACTACCTTCCTATTTGTTTCACCTGGTAATTTGATATATGAGCAGTAACAGAAAAAAATAATGTAAAAGAAATTCTTTAGCAAGATTTATCTATACTAATAATTTATAGGTAACGTTTGTAAGTTTGTGACGTTGTAACAGTTGAACCGATTTTCATAATTATTTCATCAATTGCAAGCTACGTTATTGTGGAGTGTCACATGCTGTTGTCATATCAACAATTAATTACGCATCTTCACTTAAACTTGATTAATTTGAATCAAAATTTAGATTCCATAGTTATAGTCTCTGTGGTCTAGTGGTAGAGCACACGGTTTCTGAATACAGAGGTCGCGGATTCGAATCCTGGCACAGAGAAATGACTTTACGAAATTAATTTCGAAAGTTATGTGTGATAAATATCGATGACTAAAAACTTTGTGCCCGGTATGGCAATAGGTTCGCCATCTATTCTATTTGGAACTTAAACATAACGGCGAGTCGAGGCTTAACAGCCTACACTTTCGGGTAGAAAAAGGCGAGAAGTTATGTTATGTTATGTTTTCATCGCATGCACATCGAAAACTTTTGCGGGTAGAACAAAACAATCTACTACAAAGCCGGGATAAAAATATTTTTATCGCAGAATGAAGTCCGTAGGCACTGCTAGTAAGAGAATATATTTCTCTACATATATTTATGAAGACTATTTATGAAGGCCTCTATCAGAGGCGATGGGTCAGCGCTTTATCATTTTGGTACATTGGCATGTCTTCATCGAAGGTGTGAGGGTAGGTTTACGATGAAATGTTAGGGGTAATAAAGGTATTGTTATTCTGGTGGTTTATAAAGAGATAATATTAATGTACTGTTCTATTTGGGTTAATGGACTGTCTGTTTTGGTTAGTGATGTGAGCTCGGCTACCTTCAGGCGTGTTAATATTAAATATGTTTTCTATATTTGTTTTCTGATGTTTAATTACAAATATATATTGTAAAAGTAGTTATGACAGGTTGAATATCTTCTTATTGTTATTTAGTATTTTTGCATTTTTTTTAATAAAACTTGTGTACCGTGGTAAAATAACTCGTTTTCTCGAGTTACACTTAATGAGGTCTTTCATATTTAATACACATATTGTAGATAGATTGTCACATTGTTTTATCAAATTGTCATTTTTAACATTGTCACGACACATTGTTTTTTTAATTACTCTAAACAAGCCCTTTCATTTAATACCCATACTGTAGAAATGCATTAAAAATATCCATGCCTGCCATATTGTCCGCCATATTGGATTAAAATGATGTCACAAATTATATCGTGCATTGTCATCCAAAGTAAATGTGTATACAAAATTTCAGCTCTATTGGTTGAAGATATCTACTTCAAAATTGAGTTCAAAGATTCCACCCGAACACACATACATACATACAGTGCAAGTTATATAAAAGCTTATAAAAAGGCATATATTCAATCTCATGGATTTTTTTATCAATTTCTTGAATACTTATAGTCGATTGATCAAAACAACTTTTAGGATTATATCGCGTTTATTTCTTACATAATTATATTTATTTCCCAACGTTTTGAACTCTTTACAGAGATCATTTTCACGAGTTGAATAGATTTAATAATGTAACTTTATACTACTATTATTTAAATTTAACTAGAGAGAAACATTCCAAAGACATTTAACATGTCTCAACACGTAATTCTTCGCTAAATTAGTTCTGACTCCAAATGAAATACAGAAAAGAAAAGCTGTCTTCAGTTGCCTTTGTCACACTGTCTGTCTAATCTGGGTTTTCAAGACTTTCAAGATACAGGATATTAGACGCGATGATGCGAAAAATCCAATTACTCGAGACCAATTCACGCATTCTAATGTACGACAGCGCTCCGCCGTGTAACAGAATCTAATCAAAGTTTATGGTTTGCCCTTGCGGTTTTTGCCGCTATACCTTGGGTTAGAATGAGGATTTAGTGGCAAGATTAGCGTGTTACTAATATCACTTCAATAATATTCGTAGTCATTGAAAGCGGTCCTATTCTGTTTATATTTTCATTGGGATACAGTAGGCAAATAACGGTTAAATATTTAATTGAATAATAGTGCGTGGATTTATAATCAATAGTTTTTGCAGCGTTCGGGATGTAAACATTTTTATTTGGTCCTTTTCTTACACCTTGGGTTACATCGTGCTGAATATTTTTTCAAATAAAATATTGACCCGTTATATACCCGTTAGCGTGTCAGTGGCCAAAGCTTCCCATGGACATCTGCAACACATAGTAGTACAAATGCGTTGCCGGTCTTGAAGTGAATAGGATAGAAAGAAAAGGAGAAGGAGGGGCAGCGGATACTAATAAAATGTGACTTGTTCCACTTTACGTCCATATTCTAAGCAATCATGGTATTTCACCGGTCGATTCAGCCCACTTTTGCAGTAAACGGCTTGGTTCTACCACTGTTACACTGTTAATTTTATAGGTTATTTGTATTATGTAATATAATACAAATAACCTATAAAATTATATTTATACTTGTATTTATTTTTTACTAGCCATCCCAGCGAACTTTCTTTAGGGTTCAGGCAGCGTTTGTGAATAAAGTTCTAAATCTTGAAAATTATCAGTTTTTTTTACTACACTATACATGAATCATAGATCAAAACCCACCCGTTGACACCCTTAATGTATTAAAAAAAAAAATCTGGTTGCCTGTAAAGTCGGTTTTACGGGCGAAGATTTTACGTGACAACGTCTTTTTCTCGGTAGAATATTTATTGATATGAATATAATTAAGTTGAAGGCATTTGCTCGTCCGTTTCCATTGTTTTGAGAGTGGTGATTCCTGTTGAACATTTGAAATTGAATGGATGAATTTTTAATTTTAAAGAATCAATTTGAAAATCAAAACACTTATTCAGATCGAAGGTTCAAATTTTTGCTAAATAAATTTGAAATTAATTAAAATTTGTAATTGTAAATGATGAAGTTGAAAATTAAAACATTTACTTAAATTAGATGTTAAAATTCTTGCTCAACACAGTTTAAATCAAGTTTTCTTATATCTGCCACTTTTTCTTAATATTTGTAATTTTAAAGAATCAATTCGAAAATCAAAACATTTATTCAGATCGAAGGTTCAAATTTTTGCTAAATAAATTTGAAATTAATGAAAATTTGTAAAATAATAATTAATTAATTAATTAATTTTAAACTAATAATTTACTTAACACTATCAACATTTATCAATAGTATGACATTGACATATGGCATTCGGCGGGCCTCTCTCTCGTTCGGTGACTCATCGTAACGTTACCGAGCGTTACACTTTTTCATAAGTGACTCCCAGCCGCAACCTAATTTAAGACGTTGTCACGTCAAAAATCGAATCAAAATCCGTTGCGCAGTTTCAAAGATATAAGCATTTTATTTACTATGTAATGATATTCGCTCTCTTTAATACTCTGTATGTAGCCTTAGATTTTATGCTAAATCACCGAGTCCAATATACCACAAAAATTACATTCTATTGTCCAACTTAAAATGTACATGTTGGTTTCATTGCTTTGCGTAAAATTACTTTATTGGGGTAATACAGCCGGTTGCCTTTTATATTTTTTAACCGACTTCGAAAAAAGGAGGAGGTTCTCAATTCGTCTGTATGTATAATTTTGACGTGACAACGTCTTAAATTAGGTTGCGGCTGGGAGTCACTTATGAAAAAGTGTAACGCTCGGTAACGTTACGATGAGTCACCGAACGAGAGAGAGGCCCGCCGAATGCCATATGTCAATGTCATACTATTGATAAATGTTGATAGTGTTAAGTAAATTATTAGTTTAAAATTAATTAATTAATTAATTATTATTTTACAAATTTTCATTAATTTCAAATTTATTTAGCAAAAATTTGAACCTTCGATCTGAATAAATGTTTTGATTTTCGAATTGATTCTTTAAAATTACAAATATTAAGAAAAAGTGGCAGATATAAGAAAACTTGATTTAAACTGTGTTGAGCAAGAATTTTAACATCTAATTTAAGTAAATGTTTTAATTTTCAACTTCATCATTTACAATTACAAATTTTAATTAATTTCAAATTTATTTAGCAAAAATTTGAACCTTCGATCTGAATAAGTGTTTTGATTTTCAAATTGATTCTTTAAAATTAAAAATTCATCCATTCAATTTCAAATGTTCAACAGGAATCACCACTCTCAAAACAATGGAAACGGACGAGCAAATGCCTTCAACTTAATTATATTCATATCAATAAATATTCTACCGAGAAAAAGACGTTGTCACGTAAAATCTTCGCCCGTAAAACCGACTTTACAGGCAACCAGATTTTTTTTTTTTTATGTCTGTTCACCGATATTTTCGTCAGTTATGGAACGATTTCAAAATATTTTTTTTTTTCGATCGTGTTTACTTTCCAGATGGTCCCATTTTTACCAGGTCAGGATCTGATGATGGAAACCAGGAGAAATCGAAGGTAACTTGCGAGAATTGTATGCGAGTATGGTGTTTTTGTTGTTTTGTTGTCTTTGAGATATTCTTTATGGTGTCAACATCTGATGTTGCTGTGCTGATGAAAAAGCCACTAAACTCCTCAACGGTTAGGAGTTTGAAGACAGCACTGTAATTTTTCGATAGAAACTCCTTGGTAGTATGTAGAGCTAACGTGTTGCTTGTGAGGTATACTTGAATATACGTCTGATGCTACTGTGCTGATGAAGAAACCAAAGAACTCCTTAATGGTTAGGAGTTGGGAGACAGTACCGCATTTAGTCGATGGAAACTGTTTAGTGGTGTATAGGACTAACGTGTTGCTTGGGAGATAAGCTTAAATCCATATCTGACACTGCTGTGCTGATGATGAAGCTACGGAACTCTTAAACGGTTAGTAGTTAGGACACAATACTGTAAAATACTTTAAAGACTACGATTGATCTTCATTCGGGCTTCAGTGTTATTGTCTACCCATGATAATAACAAAAATATAAATACTTAACAAGTATTATCAAACTCTTTTAGCTATGTACCTTTTAATAACAATTATAGTTCCCTAAAAATATCAACCATTTAACAAACGGACTTATAATAGGTGATAATATATGTAATAAACTGAAAGCCATGTAAATGAACTAACTTCTATTGAAGTTCACAACTCATTAATATCACTAAAACTCGTGAAAAAAAAATCACTTTAAAAAAAAGTTAAACCGACTTCTAGAAACGTAAAACACAAAGTCTTTAAGTAAATGAAAACAGTACCTTCATAACTAAAAATCGATAAATAACGAAACTTACTAATTTGTATACATATTACAATATACAAAACGTAATACTTTTTAAAAGTAATCTTTAACTATAATAATATTTACAAATGTCACTTATTTTTGGAGTCGGTGCAAGCCCAGGTAACGTACTCTATTGTGTTTTACGTTTAAGCGTGAAGATTTATATTTTACTCGTCACTCTACAAGTAGCACTATCTGTTATAGTTTGTAAAGGCTGTACGAATTTATCGCGGTCAACTACCGCGTGACGAGATATATCTTTATTATAAAAGTTTCTAAAGTCTATTAGTTACGAACACTGAAAGATTTGATTAAATCAGATGAATAGTTTCTGAGATTAAAGTGTTCAATCAAACAAACGAAAGAAATCATCAGCTTTACATAAATTTAAACTTAGCAAATATATATAGTTAGAAATATATATATTTATTGATGATTTTTTTAGTCGCCTATCCCCTAGAGCAAAAGAGCATGCGTATCACCTGATGGTAAGTGACCAGCGCTGCCCACACACCTGCAACATATACAGTGTTACAGTTGCGTTGCCAATCTTTAAGGGAATAGGATAGGAAAGGATGCGGAAGTGGGTGGGCCTCCGGGTACCTCTCTCACCGAACGAAACGCGGCATAAGCCACTTTACGTCGATCTTCTGAGAGGTCTTGGTATTTCACCGGTCAAGCCGGCCCATTCATGCAGCGAACTGCTTGGTTCTACCACTCTTAAAATTCAAAAAAGATTACAAACGAATAAGGGGATTACATGATGATAAGCGACTAACACCGAACATTGACATCTGCCACATACATAATATAAGCACCCTTAAGATGGAATAGGGTTAACGTCAGAAGTGGGATGGGGAGGGAAATGGGGAAATGATTGGACGTCTGTTTAAGTCTCTCCCCGAGTAAAACGCGCCATGGGCCACTTTACGTCGACATTTTGTAAGTTCGTCATATTTCATAGGTCGAGCCGGCCCATTCCACCCACTGTAGAATTCAACAACAAACGAGTAAAGATACATAATTAAATATTAAATAAACTGATAATATACGAATGGCAGCAGTAAATGGCAGCAATTGGTCACAATATGATTGAATTATTAATTACAAACTGGATGCTGTGCGACCATTTGGTATCGGATATTAATTGACACTTAAAAATTAAATACCTCATTAATAATTAGTTGTATTTACAAAGGTTTAAAATAACACATAGCATAACTGCACGCATTTTTCTACTCGAAGGTGTAGGCAGCAGCTCTTAAGAATAGTTTTGCCGTTATGTTTACGACCCTAATGCAATAGGTAGCGAACCTATATACACCGCGCATAAAATTTTCAGTGACTGATATACTTATAATAATATATCATACATAAACTTAGAAAACAATTTCCAAAAGTCATTTGTGTGAGCCAGGATTTGGACCCGCGACTTCTTGATTCAGGAGCGGGATTGCACGACCATTGGACCACCGAGACAAAGTATAATGTATATTATGTAAATAATAAACACAGGCGTAATACATATAACATATGTATAATAATATTTAAGTTCGTGAGGATGTTTGGATGTTTGTTTTGGGCCACAAATACACCATTAAAGAAAAGAATCTATACTAAAAAAAGAAATTTATATGTATATTTTATCTTTACTTATAATACAAAATAAAAAAAAATCAACCTGATCAATTCTTATAACATGAAATTATTAATCAAATAATATATATAAATAAATGAACACAAAATGTTTTCTACTGATATTAATCAGTATAAAATAGAGTTTGTGTTATTTAAATAAAAGATAATATAAAATAAAAAAATCTGTAATATAAGCTAGCTAAGAATTTCGCCTCTGCAGCATAGTTATTGAAAAAGATATTTTAGAATGAAAAACCTTCAAGCAATAGATAATTTAACAAAAAAAAGAAGTATTATAACAGCCCAAAGAAATTTCATTGAGGCTACATATAACTAAAGAAGTATCAGGATGTAGATTGTCCTACCAAGGAAGTACTGAATGTACGTCGGCACATTGTTAATAGGGGAGCCTCCTACCGGTTGGGGTGCTGATAGTGATGGAAAAAAAATACTCTTTATACTTGGCAGAATATTTCTATTTTTATTTTTTTCATTTTAAACTAAATAATGTCTCGGTCCAATCTTGAATATGTATAGCTACCGACCACCCCGGCTTTACACGGGTCCAATGCAGATATTAAATACACTACAGATATTTAAAGATAGAATGATCAAATAGAACGTGTTCTGGAGGAAGGTGATGTTAAGAGCCTCAAAAACCGACGCGCGTGCATAAAAAGAGTTATGAAAGTCAACGAGGTGAGTGAGGCGTGTAAGAATCGTGCCCTATGGCGCTCTGTTCTCTCTGACTACCCCGCAAGGGATTTGGCGTGAAGTGATGTATGTATGTATGTATTTAAAGATAGAATAGATATTTAAAGTTTTATACTATGTTGTGATATGTTAAATAATTATTTACTATAATAGCTTAGTATAGAGTTTTGTATCTAGTCATACATTCAACTCCCTGTCCGGTTCTTCAATAAGTGTAATAAATATCGAATATGAATAAATTTGAATAAGTCACAAAAAAAATTAAGCACATCACTATTCAATTTGAAACAGAATTATGGAATAAAAGTCGTGAGTCGGAATAAGATGTAACGTTTCCATGTCCTGACCTTTTTGGTAGGAGCTTATTTATTGTTCACCGCGTTGCCTTCACTTTGATACATGTATTGGAAACTAACTGACTGGAAAGGGGGAATTTTCAAATTGCAATTATTTTTATTACAAAAAAAATCATCTGAAGTTATTTGAAACCATGTATGCCTTTGTACGAAATGATCAAAGAAGACTTAATAATAATAATAATAAACGTTTATTTTCAGACTACAAAAAGGTCCACTTGTTAGTATACATTTGCTTATAAACTATGTTAGTAAATAACATGTAAAAACTCATAATAACACAACTCGTAATTACATGGCTACGATCTTACTAAAGCTTTCATAAAATGTGCAAACATTGGTGAGTCATATCTCTCCACAAACGTCTTCAGGATGCTATTGGTACTTGAGCGCAATCTTTCTAGCAGTGACGCGGTCCTGTTTCTAATAATACCATAAAAGTCATTTGTGAAATTCTGTGCAAACATGTTAGATGCACTACAGAAGCGTGGCAAGCCCAACAGCATCCCAACTTGTATGCTTGGAGCGTTGATCAAGTATTTAAGACATGAATGTAGAAAAATAAAAATCTATACATAAGTCTAAGTCGCTCAGGAGATGGAGTTGGCTATACTCGAGTACTCTTTGAGAGATAGGATCCCAAATACGGAGATCCGTAGACGTACGGGAGTAACTGACGTAGCCCGTAAAGTTAGCACGCTGAAGTAGAGGTGGGCAGGCCGCATCACTCGAAGAACCGATGACCACTGGGGAAGAAAGGTTCTTGGATGAAGATCGCGAATTGGACTACGCAGCGTAGATTGCCCCCGCCCCCACTAGACCCACAGACCCACACCGTTCAGCAGTGGAAAGACCTGAGCTAATGATAATGATGAACAATCTATTATTTTTTGCCTACTCTGGTTTAAGTTAAACATCTTTTGGAAAACATTTTATCAGAAATCTGAAAATATCATCGAAAACTAATAAAAATCCGTCTATTATAATATAGAAACAAGGGCGGTCACCTTTTCCGTAAGAGCAAAAAGTTTGAAGTGACCAATAATTGCTCCTGAATACTCATTTCCTTAGCAAAGGTGTGACGTAACAAACAAATAATATTATTATTATTACTTAATAAAATAATTGCAATCTTTTCCTTTCTTTATGTAAGTAAGAAACAGTTCAAGTAAATCCTATTACACGTTATCATGCAAGATCGTTTACGTTACGTTACAAACGTTAAGTAACGTAATGTAAGTAGGTTACAGAATTGTTTATGGACGCTATATACGAGTACTATTTGCATGTAATGTGCATTCCATCGGTTATTTTCCCTGATCGATGTACTGAACTCCACTCGGGAGAGCTTAGAGTTGGCAAGCGTTTATTTTTGTATTGGGGGAACGAGATTCTTTGCATAAAGTATGAGTATGTCAGAATATTCTATTATACGTAGCTATTATGTCAAGTGGCAGGCAATGAATTCCGATATAATAAAATTATAGAGACGAAAGAATAGAGCCACGCAGTTGTTGCACAAATGGGCTCGCCTCGACCGATAAAATACCATAACCTCTAAGAATATTGACGTAACGACGTATTGTGTTTCTGGTGTCCATGGGCGGCGTTAGTTACTTACTACCAGGTGATCCCTGCCCGCTTATTTACCCTCCAATCATGATAGATTCTGATCAGATAAATGTATTGCATTTTATAAGCGAGTAGACTATTACTAGTAATTATTAAAAAATAATAATTTGGATATTAATACTGGTTGTTTTTTCATATCCAAAATTAACTATTCAGTCGATAGAAAGAGACCACCTTAGTATTATTAGAAAAATTGATATTAATTGTAGAGAGCCATGAGAAGAACCTGATAAGAAACCTATATATTTTAATATACATCGCGTAACAATACAACGAATAATGTGATTACATTCGGCATCCGCATGGCTGTGTTTTATTTATATCGATTTTGATACAATTTCCGTTAAACAACACACTGAGAATCGAATAAACCATATTACCAGTGTCGCGTGACTATATCCATTACCACTCTTTACAAAACAACTTAAAGTTATGATATGACAAAGTTGTTTTTAGTATACATTGACTTAGTATTCGTTATATAAGAAAATTTAAATCGTTTTAAAAATATTAATGGTATGTGTTTTTTTGTCCCTATTTTCTGAAGGTCGAGCATCCTGCTTCCGTACCAAGAGGTCCAGACTCTAATCTAGGAAAGACACCAATCGAATCGAAAATCATGTGTTGTAAATGTCGATGACTGACTAAATTGGGCCTAATATAGCAATGGGTTTTCTATTTACGAATTTGGCACAACTGCTGCAGCCTATACTTTTGTGTAAAATGGCGTGAAGTTATAGAAATAGTGAAGCTTATATTTTGTCTGATACAGAATGTTGTCTTTATAGTAAGGGAGGCCTTAATTGGTTTGGACATGAGGAAAAATACAATAAAATCTATAATGTTTAATGGTAACCAGGGGGCAGAGAGGGGTCACACAAAAGGCCACGTTTAGAAAAATATTAAAATGAAAGTCATTGTATCATTGTCTTTCCAAATTTCCAATTTCTTACCAGTAATTCGTATTTTTTATGGGTTAGGGGGGCAAAAGAGCAGGCGTGTAACCTAATGGTAAGTGCCCCGCAACACATATAGTGTTACAGTTGCGTCGCCGACCTTTTAGGGAGTAGGATAGGAAGGAGGCATGAACAACTTTACGTCGATCTTCTGAGAGGTCGAGGTTTCACCAGTCGAGCCGGCCCATTCATGCGGCGAACTGCTTGGCTCTACCACTATTAAAATATTGGATACCAACATTCGCAATTTCGACCTTACTTAAAGAGGAAACTATATTTCGGTTAAAGCATTTAGTTTTAGCCGACTTTAATTATATGTCATATATTTTGTCGTATGATATTATTTATCTTGAAGTCTTATTTACACTTATATAAATTTGATTGTAAAGGACGAAATGAAAATAATAATTTCTGTTATAATAAAACGACATTCACCCAACTCCGTACGGGAAGCGCAAACATTTACTAAATCTTCAGATCAATATTTGTTTAGGTATGTAAAGCATTTCAATGGAATATAATATTAACACATTATTATTTTATACAGTTTCAGTGATTTACATGTTGAAGCATCATGCTATGTCTAGGGTTCGAATCCTGGCTCAAACTATGAATGCCTTTAGGTTGGTTATGTATTACATTTGGGAGCATAAAATGCATCTTTCACTCGTATAGGCAGCGTATGGGATAGGGGGACCAGCGTATCGCCTGATAGTAAGCAACTGACGCTGCCTACCAAACCAAACCAAACTAATCAAATAGTGTTATAGTTGCATTGGAAAACAAAGGGATAAGGAAGCGGTTGGAAGTGGAATGAAGAAGGAAAGGGATTAATCAGGCTCTATCACTATTATAAATATAATTTACTGCAGCAGATGCCGTGACATGTTCAGTGAGATTTTACTCTTCCAAAATGGAGAATTCTGTCTCATTAGTTACGTCAGCCTTACATAAAGCCTTAGTCGTGTAACAATACTTGTTAGCAGTATTGCCTTTTGTTTGCATCAAGTTTAGTAACTAAGAAAATCTTTATTTACTCATAATAAATTCTATACTAGGAGATTGGAGCTTCTTTACTTATGTTTTGTTTATGGGTAAGGAGCAAATGGGTCACCTAATGGTAAGCAACTTCTCACTGCCTATCTACACCGTTGTGCGTTGCCGTCCTTTAAGCGAGTAGAAAGGGAAAGGAAGGGCAAAGGCGATCGGTCCTCCAGATACCTCTCTTACCAAACGGCACGAGCCATTTCACGTCGATATTCCGAGAGGTCGTGGTATTCGACCGTTTGTGCTAGCACATTTGTGCAGCGAAGTGCAAGACTGTTAAAGTTAAAATTGAGGTAAAATTGCAGCACGTATTTGAAGCTTTGATTTCATGAAGCCAACTTTAAGTATCTACCATAAATTAAGAAAGGGCATGCTCCAATGGTTCGGACATGTTGAAAGAATGGTTGATGCGAGACTGACTAAGCAGATATACAATGCAAAAGCGGATGGATGTAGGAGTCGAGGACGGCCAAGACACACATTCCATGACCAAATAGAAAGTGTTCTGGAGGAAGGTGATCTTAGGAGCCTCAAAAACCGATGCGTGTGCATGAAAAGAGTTACGAAAGTCAACGAAGCGAGTGAGGCGTGTAAGAATCGTGCCTTATGGCGCTCTGTTCTCTCTGCCTACCCCGCAAGGGATTTGGCGTGAAGTTATGTATGTATGTATATATTATGTAAGTATGTATGTACAATAAATTCAATCTAATAAATTTTAAATAATTAAATTGTTATCATACTGAAAACTTTCACTTATTTACCAACCCTTATAGTATACCCCATAGTTGGTTTTATATGACTATTACATAGCAACTTCACGCCTTTGTTACCCGAAGGTGTAAGAAGCGGTTGTTAAGACTCGTCTCCCCGTTATGTTGACGTCGCAAATGGAAAGGTGGCGAACCTATTGCCATACCGGGCACAAAGTTTTTCAGTCATCGATATTTTTCACACATAACTTCCGAAAAAAACTTCGAAAAGTCATTGGAGTGAACCCGCGATCCCCAGATTTAGAAACGGAGTGCTCGATCACTGGGCCACCGAAAATAGATAAAGTTAACTGAATATATTTTCAATCAGCTTATGCATGATTAAGATATAAATTTTTTTTATTACTTTTATTTATTTTAACTGACATACATTAATTTATGGGTGATTCTTTTTAGTATCAAAATAAACTTGAGTAGTTCTTTGAAAGGGAAATACATTTTTACTTTACTTAAAATAAATATAGCAGAGTCATATTTATTATATGGGATATGAGGGCTAACGAAAAAGTGGGTCACCTGATGATAAGCAACTTCTCACCACCGATGAACACCGTTGCTGTCCATTAAGGGATTAGAAGGAGAAATAACGGGGAACGGGACTGGGCCTCCAGATACTTCTGTCTTTACGAACGAAACGAGGCACAAAACACTTTACGTCGATATTCTGAGGCCCATTCATTTGTTTTTTTATGGGATAAGAAGGCAAACGAGCAGGCGTGTCACCTGATGGTAAGCAACCAACGCCGCCTATGAACACCAGCAACACATATTGTGTTACTGTTGCGTTACCGACCTTTAAGGGATAGGGGATAGAGGAAAGGGAGGGATGGGGAAAGGGGGTGGGCTTCCGGGTACCTCTCTCACCGAACGAAATGTGGCATAAGCCACTTTACGTCGATCTTAGAGGTCGTGGTATTTCACCGGTCGAGCCGGCCCATTCAACTGCTTGGCTCTACCATTACAAGAATGTTCATACAAGGTTATGTTCAATTTGGTCATGAAAAGTATGTCGTGGCTTTCCTTGACACATGCATTATGTTATAGTTAATAATAAAAAAACTATTTTTGAAATAAACTTAAAAGAAAATATTAACAATTTGTTGGAAACACGGATAGTTACTCGAGCGACATCTGCTGAGTGGTATTAACGGCCCGAATGGAATGGCAGTCAACAGCTAATATTTCAATAAACATGGAGTGAGATTAGAATAAATTCATCAATATCCAGTGATCTCTATTAAGGCTTTGATTAATTACTGCGCAGATTTTGATAATGTTGCTATTCTGTAGCATTTTAAAATAAGTCAAATAAAACATAACATAACTTCACGCCATTGTTACGCGAAGATGTAGGCAGCGGCTGTTAAGCCTCGTCTCGCCGTTATGTTTACGTCCCAAATGGAATAGGTGGCGAACCTAATGCCGTACCGGGCACAAAGTTTTCAGTCATCGGTATTTATCACACATAACTTTCCGAAAACAATTGCGAAGAGTCACTGGTGGGAGCCAGTGTCAGGATTCGAACCACGACCTCTGGATTCAAAAACCGTGTGCTCGAACACTAGACCACCGAGACAAACTTCGATGAATTCTAGAAGTATTCCTATTGGTGTATTCAGTTGTAACGATTCATAATTAAAACTTCACTTCGCTTGATGGAAAGCCAAACCGAAGTTAGACATCTTATCATGTTTGATTCTCTGGTCTGCAAGTCACTGGTTACAGGCTTCAATCCAGGCTGCAAATTGTCGGAAGTCCTTTTGAAGAAAGTTATGTATGATAGATGTAAGTAGATGTCTTATAAAATTGTGCCCGGTGTATCGTCTTATCACCTATTTCATTTGGGACCTCAAACTTCGGCTATTCAATGCATAATTTCCTAGTAAAACAAGCGTGGAGCTAAAGAAAAAATACAAATGCATATCAGATAGACTTACTGTGATACTTGCTTCATATATAGATAAAAATTACACGTAAACGGAGCTGCCGAGAGCAACTAGTATAAAATAAACTCAATGATCGAGAAACCCAATAAATACGCTCAAGATTTCTAATTAACCCAGTTGATTGAAAAGATTAATTAACTTTACGATAGGGTGCATTTAATCCTGAAAAATGTGGGATTTATTCTTTAACATGTTAAAAGTTAAAATTACTGTTATGTTTATATCTGCTGTCTCAGTGGATCGGAGATTTGGCACCCTGCTTCTGAATCCAGAAGTCTTGTGTTCAAATACTGTCTCACAACAATGACAATGAAGTTGTGTATGTTAAATATTATATTTTAATTTATATATTATAAAAAAGACTATAAATGCGCCTTATGTATGAATTTAATTTTTAAATAAGTTTTAAAACTCGCTGAGTCAAAACTGTGTCTACTGACGTTGTGGCTTCTGTTTTTCTTATAAAGTTTGTTCCTATCCTACCTAAATCTCCAATATACGTACGTATGATCTCCATTTTTTTGTTGCATTTCATTAAATATTGGTTTATAATAAAAGCTTCCATTAAAAGTCACTGAAAACCTTCATTAGATTTATTAGCACATAAATATTAAAACCTTTAAAAATGGAAATTTTTGTCGCTCTACACTTTCAATATTAAATAAAGTGTTTATTAGTATACACCGAGTAAACTTACTACAAGTGAGTAAAAGGTTATAGAATATTTAAATTGTATAATGTTGCCAGTTCCATGGGATAGACGGCGGTGCCTATTACCCTTCATCAGGCGCCATTATGTCATTACTAGTGGTCACATACAGCTTCCTAAATGTCATTAAGATATTCACATTTTGATCTCTGATCACCCCCTGGTAAAGCATTAAGATTTTTTTAATTATAATATATACGCTATTTCATTGGGGCCATTTTGAAACAAATCATTTTGAACAACCGGACCTACAAATGTAAACATCAAATAACAAACTTCTTTCTAATCTTTTAAAAAGCGAGTTTTAAATTAAATAAGCTTACTTATAATTTTACTATAATGAAAAAATATGAGTGTTGGTGGTCCAGTGATTAAGCTCCCTTCTAAAGCTATGGGATCCACTGGGCTTACACCAATGATTCCATTTCAACCAATTATTTTCAGAAGTTATGTGTGTTAAATATCAGTGATTTCAAATTTTTATGGCAATTATTTCCGATGAATATTTAGGCAACCTAACGGCTGCTGCCTACACTTTCAGGTAGAAAAAGGCGTGAAATTATTATTGTATATTTTATAGATATATGATAAAAAAGAAAACATAAGTCACATTGAAATATGGCGCTTGAACAAACTTATTATAACGCAGTCATCCACAGAGACCGGAAATATTTGAACAAATAATAATACCTACCTGAACAACGTCCTATAACTTTGGACATATATATCTATTAGTCAACTCAAATTACAAGAAATATTCTCCCGACGCGAATATATTATTATCACGAGCTGACAGCCTATTCCCGCGTCACGCTTCGCACCTGCAGACCATTCGGGCATTCGTCGCCCGACCACCGTAGCGTATGGACGTCAGCTCCTCAAAACTAATTTCATTAAACTCGCGTGTGCGTTATAGGAATCGGTGTTTATGTTAAGATTCCGTGATTTGTGACATTAATATAATCCTGGAATTTCGTACTTAGGAGTATGTAAAATCAGTGGAAGGAATAATACTATGTATGTGTGTTTCTTACTGGTTCGTTTCTACTGCTTGCTTCAAGTAAGTTATTCTTTACACTATAAATAGTGTTAATATAGTTTTATTGTAGCATATATTGATTTATTGATTTAAATAAGAAAGAGTGGTTATTTCAGTATATACTGAACAAAATATAGAGTAAATTTTTATGATGTTACAAATGGTATTTGTTTAATATCAAGAAAAATTTCGATAATATTGTAAAGCTATGTATCAAAACTAATTGTTAGGGTAGTAACTCATTTTATCTTTCAATTTAAAAAAATAAATACATTGAAAATCATTTAAGAAATACTGTTTAATACTATTTTATTTGTACAACATATTATTTTATTAGTAGAGGGCTACGTAGCGCGCTACGCATGTAGAATGCTACGCCGTAGACCTGGCATTAGAGAAATCCTCGTAGATTAGTTTTTTTTTTTTCTTACGCTCTGTAACTGAAACATCGTGAAGGATTTTATTTAGAGAAATGTCTTTACAATTGTTATAATAATTGTTAATTAGTAAGGTATATTTGAAAGTAAGAATAATTTGTAATATATACCTGCAATAGAAAATGGTTTAATGATAAAATAAAAGTTTCCGAATTATATTCGAGCACATGACAATGATAACAATGTTACCCGAAGGTGTAGGCAGCGGCTATTAAGCCTCGTCTCGCCGTTATATTTACGTCCCAAATGGAATAGGTGGCGAACCTATTGCCATACCGGGCACAAAGTTTTCAGTCATCGATATTTATCACACATAACTCTCTGAAAACAATTTCGAAAAGTCATTGGTGTGAGCCAGTGTCAGAATTCGAACCACGACCTCTGGATTCAGAAACCGTGTGCTCGACCACTAGACCACCGAGACGAGACATGACAATGATAAATTGTGTAATTATCTCCGACATTTTTAGGGTATTTAAGTGGGTTAGGCATTTTAAACGGTTCGGATGTGTTGCTCTGAATTTTTTTTTCGCTTCCAAGTAATTAAACCGGCCAGGTTGATTAGGGTAGACTGCGTAAAAAATAAAATTACTTTGCAAAATCCTTTTTTGATTTTCCGAAGTTATCCAAGAAAAATATAGAATTTAATTTAATTTCCAATAATTTTATAACATAACATAATTTCACGCCTTTTTCTATCCGAAGGTGTAGGCAGCGGCTGTCAAGCCTTGTTTCGCGGATATGTTAACGTCCCAAATGGTATAGGTGGTGAACCTATTGCCATACCTACTTTTATACATTTATACTCGATAAATGTATAAAAGTATGTATGACGGCCTTATCGCTAAAAGCAATTTCTTACAGCTAACATTTATAAGGACTTTTTTTATTTTTTTATTTTACATTTTATCAGTTATTAATTTACCACCAAGCGAGAACTTTATTACAGCGCGATTAATATTTAATAAGCTAGTAATTTGAGTCCAAAATTTCTAAGATCCTCTCCAGATACAGAAACAAATTTCATAGTAATTTGTTCAGCCGTTTAAAAGTAGTATACGACACACATGCATTAACTATAAATGAAAATGTGTTTGAAAAAAGAATTGTCTTTAGATATTTTTTTAAATTTTTCTAGAATTTTAAACTTTCTCTTCCACCTCGTAAAAGGTGAAACTTGCTCGAAGTTTCTTTTTAAATATACAAATGAGTAACAATGAATAAATTATAAAACAACCTGAAACACTTGCTTACAGGCCTTTAAAAGATTACATTTACATTTTAAATACGTCTGACAATGTCGCTACAATTATACCGGTTATTTACATATTAATTTTATAAATGCCACGATTACGGTTGATGCTTTCAGAATAAATAATACAGTTTAACAAGTATTATTTATATATTTACAAATGCCACGAGGTGATTATATTCCCATCGGCAAAGCCGATTAAGATTTTACCCCGACGATTTTACTAATATTAATTAAAAACAATTTTAGAGAAATATTATTAACAAAACAGTATTTCAAAAATTTCCTAGTGGTTCAGTGGTTGAGCTCCCTGCTTCTGATTCAGAATGATTTCTCTAAATTCTTTTCGAAAGTAATAATGTTATAAATATCGACGACTGACAAGTTTGTGCTTGGCGTAATGGCAATAGGTTCACTACTTAGTCCATTTGAGACTTAATTAACGTAACGATTTGGCGAGTCGAGACTTAAACAGCCTACACCTTCGTCTTAAGAAAGGCATGAAGTGACGTTCACAGTGTTTATGACTGTGAGATGATGTAAGGGACTTTTAAAACTGTTTATTTATAACAAAGATTATGAAAGTTTAAAATTTTTAAGTTCTCTTCTCTGAAACTTTTAGTACTTTCTGTTTACCTACGTTCTGCTTATAGACATGAACTTATGTATCGAAAACTTATATGAAAAAAAATAAAAACCATACATATCCTTGTTTTCTATTTGTAATATCTAAGCCACATAATCAAGAAAGAAGTGCTTTTATTGAAGTTCTCAATAAAGATATCAGTAAATTAACGACTAAAATAGAATTTATTTTCTAGTACAAAATCAATACGGGTGTGCTTAATAATTTTGAAACGAGAGAGTCTTTGAATAAAGTATGAGCAAGTTAACCTTTAAGTGTTAATACTGAGTAATTATTTTATGGACGTTGGAGTCGAAAAAGGCCACGACTCATTGGAAGGGCTATTTAATTGAACCAGTTATATCAGAAGTCGGTCTCACTAGCCTTCATAGCAGATAAGCGTGTTAAATAAAATATATATAACTGAACATAACTTCGCGCCTTTTCTACCTAAAGTTGTAGGAAGCGACTATTAAGCCTCATTTCGCCGTTATGTTTACGTTCCAAATGGAAAAGGTGGCGAACCTATTGCCATACCAGGCACAAAGTTTTCAGTCATCGATATTTATCACAAATAACTTCCGAAAACAATTTCCAAAAATCATTGGTGTGAGCCCGGATTCGAATCCTATAATCTCCTGATTTAGAAGCGGGGTGCCCCACCACTGGACCCCCGAGACTTAATATATATTTGTATTAAGTAACATTACTTTAAAAAAAAAGTTAAACCGACTTCTAGAAACGTAAACCACAAAATTTTTAAGTAAATGAAAACAGTACCTTCATAACTAAAAAGTGATAGATAACGAAACTTATTAATTTGTATAACTAACTAACCCTAGTAAGCAACAACAAATAACGTGCACGTGCTTTTAAAACAATAACACCGAGCCAACTAAGCCGAGCCACTTATTACATTTATCACTACTAGGGTTAAATTAATAATAATAACCGACAAATGTGATTAATTTATCAGTTTAACCTCGACTTTCGGTAATTATTAATAATTATTAATAATCTTCAATTATTCACTCTTACCGTGACATATACACCATATTAACGTCAAAGAATTTGTAAACTTTTTTATTAGGAAATATAATATTAAAATTTAATTTATAATATTAACACTTAAGTAGAAGAAGCCAAATAAGAACCGCACATTCTTATTAAATTTCTTGTAAAATCTAAATCAATTTTGTGTGTCTTTCAAACTTTTCCGTCAAACAAACTTTGGGCAACATTTAATACACGAACGATGCCGTGTATACAGAAATAACAAAATTTACAGATAATAATATAACATTACTGGTACAAAAGATAAACAACAAAAATGATTGTGCCAACATTGAAGAGAATCTAACGGTAACAACGCTTCCTTAGAAAATTCAATATTGAACTTGGTACAGAAATGAAATTATAAGAACAACGGCCAAGTTTTAGGAAACGATACTTGGCCTTTTTTATTGTGACTCATAAAAGATAGGCGGTCACGAAAATAAATCTAAGTTTCTTGTTATTTTCTTATAATAATATAGTTATTTCATCACGGTGGTCTAGAGGTCGAGTACCCCACTTCTGAATCGATATATCGTGGTACTAAATCTTGGCTCTAGCGTATAACATAACTTCACGCCTTTTGTTACCCGAAGGTGTAGGCAGCGGCTGTTAAGCCTCGTCTCGCCGTTATGTTTACGTCCCAAACGGAATAGGTGGCGAACCTATTGCCATACCGGGCACAAAGTTTGTCAGTCATCGGTATCTATCACACATAACTTCCGAAAACAATTTCGAAAAGTCATTGGTGTGAGCCAGTGTCTGGAATCGAACCCCGGACCTCTGGATCAGAGGCCGTGCGCTCGCCCACTGCGCCACCGAGACTGTTTAACTAGCGTATAACTTTTAAAAATTCTTTATGTAAGTTATGTGTGTTAAATATATCGATGACTTCTTAATTGAACTTTTTTTAAAATTGAAATTTAAAATATCGATGACTGTAAACCACAGAAATAGATCAAGATAGAACGGCGAATAGGCGTGGCAAGCGTGCCAAAACCATGCACTATATTGCATGCTTTTCGAAACTCGCTCTCATTACGCAACGAGCGTTCCTGCCATGCGTTCAGGACGTAAAAAAATAGATAAAACTTCACATATATGCCTTATTATGCTGTGGCAAATTCTAAAAACAAAAGTAGTGAATCAAATATGAAAAAAGGAAATATTTCGTATGATCAGTAAGTACAGAAAATCAGTAGAAAGTATTTTTTTGAGATTATAAATTATTGTTTTACTTTTACTATGTTCAATAATTACGATCACAAGTTGTATATTTTTTCGTTATGATAAATATCCATTGCTGTCCGCATTCAACGCTCGTATACAAAAACATTGCGCGTATAAATTATACGCGTAATGTACGTCGAATCGAACGAAATACACAATACACCTGCTAGTTGTTCGCTGTGTCTGTTAATCGCTGTGTTTGGCCTTCGAATGTTAGAGATGGGCACTCCATGTATCGTTGAGTCTTAGGGCTTATCGATAAATTAATTCAATAATAATTTGAGTATCAGCTCATGTCTTGCTTTGTCCCTACTTTATTCTAACACCACAAATTTCAACCAAAGTGCTTCGTAATTACATTGGCAGCAGTTTATTTGACAGTATAAGTTTTCACCAATTTGACCAATCGCCGATGGAAAATCATTTCGTTCTTCTCAAACGGGCAGTAACCGAGGTATATGTAGACGTTCGGCTTCGTTATTTAACCAGGACTGTGAGGCCAACCCTTACCAAAAGGCAAATATTTAATAAATATGTATAGTTTCAAGGACAGTAAAATATTTATAATTAAATTTTATATACTGTTGGAAAAATATGTTTTAGGTTTTAATATGTCGGATTAAAGTATTTAACATGTTTTACTTTCTATGATTATCGTTACACAAAATCAATAAAGTTGGTAAAATATAAAAATAATAAAATTAACACACGTTGCCGATATTAACATCGATAATCTAATGTGTGTGTCTCCTAACTAGTCGCTCGCTCGCTAGTCGCTAACAATGAAAATAACGTCACGCTGTGGGCGTGGTTTTTAAAAAAGTGACACGCTCGAAATGTATGGAAATATGACATCGCGGCCGTTCTATCTTGATCTATTTCTGTGCTGTAAACATTAAAATATCACGGTGGTCCAGTGATCGAGCACTCTGCTTCTGAATCTGAAAGTCGCGGGTTCGAATCCTGACACTGGCTTACACCAATGACTTTTCGACTTATTCCATTTGGGACGCTGCCTACACCTTTTGGGTAACAAAGGCTTGAAGTTATGTTTATGTTGATAACATTGAGCCCGATGTATGGCATTATCGGCATTATTGGCATTATTGGCGAAACCTATTGCCATACATGGGGCAATACCATTTGGGACGTTAAATTCGGCGAGTAGATTAGGAGCAGCAGCCGCTGCCTACACCATCAGGTAGAAAAAGGTGTGAATTTATAAAAAGAATATATAAGTTTCTGAGTATATAATAATATTAACTTACATAGTTATTTTTATTTTAATGTTTTTGTATTATATTTTCCTAATAGTAAAGAAACTTTTAAAAGTCCAGATCACCAAAATAGGGACAAGTCTTACGATAAATGGGTTATTGGGATTCGAGGGTTGGTAATATATAGGTACCTGTTGAATGGTATTTAACTCGCGAACGATGTCGCTAACAACTGCTAGTATATTTATAGTTTTATTTGGAGATACGTTGGCATACATTTTGTGTTTTTGTAAGACAAATATTTCAAAATTGAAACATAATTTTAAAAAACGTAAAGGGTTATTTGAATTATTTCAGTAATTAGTGTTGTGTAAAAGTCCGGATGGTCCAGTTGTCGAGCACCCCGCTTCTGAATCAAGAGATCGCGGGTTCGAATCCTAGCTCACACTAATGACTTTTCGAAATTACTTTCGAAAGTTATTTGTGATAAATATCGATGACTGTAAGCTTCGTGCCCTGTATGGCAATAGGCTCGCCAGCTATTTCATTTGGGGCGTAAACATAATCTCGAGTCCAGGCTTAACAGCCACTGCCTGCATTTCGGGTAGAAAAAGTAACAAATAAATATTCCTACAGTAGCATAAGTTAATATGATAAACCTTAAATATCCTACAAAAATTAACTAATAATAGCGAAAGAGCCAAGCAGTTTGCTGCATGAATGGCCCGGCTCGACCGGTCAAATACCACGACCTCTCAGAAGATCGACGTAAAGCAGCTCATGCCTCGTTTCGTTCGGCGAGAGATGTATCCGGAGGCCTACCTCGCTCCCCTTCCTTTCCCATCCTACTCCCTTATAGGTCGCAACGCAGCTATAACACTATAAGTGTTGCAGGTGTCCATGGGTGACGCTGGTCACTTACCATCAGGTGACACGCTCACGTTCGCCGTCCTATCCCAAAAAAATAAAAAAAACATACATCATATCCAACTTTATCATTAAAATTCCTTCTCAGCCCAATTTTCGAGTCAAGGTCAACAACTCCACAACTTATCTTTTGATTACATAGAAATTACTTTGTATTTCAGGCCCAATTAGACTTCCATTATACGTAAGTAGGCAGAGTAAATTGTTTCCTTTTGCGAGCAACACTTGTTTGTTATTGAAGGGTTCTTTTGAGTATAACTTGACGGATAATTAAGATTTGAAAAAAAGTTTCTATTAAGTTTATAGAGGCTTCAGCATTAAGTCCACCCAGTTTACAAAATAATAATTGAACGATCTGATTGAAATTGTAAATTAAAAAAAAACCTTTTAGTCGGGTCTATGGGGTAGAAATTTGAACTTTGGAATTTCGAAGGGATTACAGATCTTTATTTCCTCGCGGGTGTATTTATGTAGATATTTTATGAAAACACCTTTTTTACCCGATAGTTTAGGCAGCGGCGGCCTAATAAGCCTCGATTTGCTTATTTACCTATTCCATTTGGGATGTAAAGCATCCCATATGGAAAAGGTAACAGAAGTGTGCTTTTTACCGGGCACAATGACGGCAGCCAGCGATATTTATCACAAATAACTTGCAATAAGAGCCCTGAAAAATAACTGGAAACGATCTGACGATTCCTTAAAAGCGGGTAGATAAATCAATGAACTACCGACGACTACCACTATAGTAAGGCCAACGAGACGAAATAAAAAATGTAAACAAAGTTTTAGACGCTCAAAACATTTATAATTTCTCTATGACTAAAATCAACAACTAATTAGTAACAATAATAAAAATAATAGCAAAAATTAACAAGATAACTAAAACAGTAACGGATTAATAACAAGAATAAAAGAACCATATACGGGATACGAAAATAGAGTCACTTAGAACGCTTTTCATACAGGAATGAACCTGTTATTAGTTGTCAATAAAATTGACAACCACCGGACCAACTGTTGTCAACCACGGTATGCACTGCTATCATGTACCATGAAGTGCGCAACGATAGCTGTTTTGGACTAAGTGATGTCTTTACTGCATAGGAGTAACAAGGACAGAGATATCAATCGCTCGGATATTAGTGTCAATCACTAACTGTCGCAAGATAGCTCGGTATGGGTCTGTTTGTTTATAGTTTTTATCTCGTCTCGTTGGCCTAACTATAGATACATGGATTATTATAACACTAATTTCTCTTAAAAGTACAACTTTAGTAATTCGATTGTTATATATCAAACTAAAGCTGACTTCCTACTAAAATATCAGACTATCGAGAAAAATGTTGCCAACCAAAACGGTCGGGCTTAAAATAACTAACTGTGGTTGCCGTTGAATGCTGGTATTTTCGTTTTACAAAAAAAAAAGAACAGTGTTTCCATTCACTGCAGCAATGCGGCTAGCATTCTGAGCACTTCAACAAGGTCATTCACTAATCGATATAGATGCAGAGGAATTCTTCACAGCAAACTTTTTATAACTTATTTTTTATAACTTCACACCTGGTGCTATTTAAAAGTATAGGCTCCTGCTGTTAAGCCGCGACTGACAGATATTTTACGTTCCAAATGTAATAAGTCGCGTCAATGCCATAGGTATAACCCAATGTTGTCACACAACTTTAAAAAAAATCATTGGTGGGAGCCAGAATTCGACTTAACGTCCAGTTTCATTCAGAATGCGATGCTCCAGTTCACTAAGACTGTATTATAAAAATAAATATAGACTATGTTTACACCTAAAAGATTGTAACCAACGAATCTTAAGCTTAGAAGAGTCGTGGTTCTAATCTTGGTAAATAATTGCGTTAATTCGTAATCGTCAAAAGAGTGTTTTGTTTATTTCCCGTAGGATATTCAGTCCTAGTCAACATGAAAGGCTGCAAAAAACAAAGGTGTTCATTCTCTAGTCAAAAGAAACTTGTACCATAAGGCGGTTAAATAATTATGGTTAGATAATTGTATTTTTTTATGAGATAGGACGCAAACGAGCAAGTGGGTCACCTGATGGCAAGTAACTTCTGACCACCCATGTACACCGTGGTGCGTTGCCGTCCTTTAAGAAAGTAGGAGGAAAAAGGAAGGGGAAAGGGGATCGGGCCTCCGCATATCTCTCTCACCAAACGAAACGCAGCACAAGCCACTTTACGCCAATATTCCGAGAGGTCGTGGTATTTCACCACGGGTCAAGCCGGCCCAATCATGCAGCGAACTGTAAGACTCTACCACTGTTATATTATAATGACGGGCCTCGTGGCGCATTGGTAAAACTACCGGTTGCAGCAATAAGGTCGGGGGTTCGATTCCCACCTGAGCACAAATATTTGTGACAAACATGAATATTTGTGTGGTGTCTGGGTGTTTTTCTATGTATTATAAGTATGTATTTACAAAAGAAAAGTATATATGTATTAATATCCGTTATCTAGTATCCATAGCACAAGCATTTAGTTGCTTAGCTTGGAACTAAAAAAAAAAAACATAATAAAAAACAATTCTTTAAATTTACTTTAATTACTTTTGTTGCCTCAGTATTTAGGAGGTAGAGCAACCCGCTTTTAAATCATGATGTATCGGAATTGAACTCTGGCTCACATCATTGAATACTTTTTGAAATTTCTTCATTCTTTTCGACATTTTGCAATATTTTTCGCCACTAAAAACTGGGCGACGTGGAGTAGGGCGTCCCCCCACTATAGGTGGACCGACGATCTGGTCAAGTTTGCTGGCAGCCACCAGAAGCGGAAGGCACAGGACCGTGAGCTATGGCGTTCTATGAGGGAGGCCTAAGTTCAACACCACTGTTGAACTTAGGCCTCCCTCATATCAAATCCCTCATATCCACATATCAAAAGTCTGATAATGAAATCCATTTCGAAAAAAAAACACATAATGAGAATAAAAAAGCGCATAGTTACACAAAAAATACTAAGCAATCATTTCCGAAAAAAAGTCGAAATTTGTCGTCTTCCTCACTGGCCGCACGCATTAGCTCTAAGCGATAAATCCCGAGCCTTCAAAGGCGACGTTTTCTTACCCGCAATGAATTTAAAGGCAAGACAAATAGACATGGGTAGACGGCCATGTTTCTTCTATAAAGAAAACATCAGCGGATTTTGAAGAATTTCTAAGGTAGGTATGTTTTATGCTCCTATATTTTCATCAATATTTCTTTGCTTCAAAGGTTTCTTTATAACATATCCACAAACACGGTCAAGAGTTTTATAGTACAATAATAAATTTTATTTTGTCTATATATTTAACTAGCTTTCTGCCTCGAAGAAACACAAACACACTTGCGTAAATATAGCGTATGTTACTCTGGGTGAATTTAGTCCAGTAATATTTGAGTTTATTCGTTACATACAAAAATACAAATCTTTCCTCTGTATAATGTTAGTATAGGTGAGGAATATTCTTAAATTTAAAACAATTTCTTTTCTAGATTTTTCTTTTATTGAATTCATAATTTTCGTAGTTACATCCTAACGCCTTTTACATTTACGGAAATGCACGATACTGCATTATCTGGATCTCAAATATTAAATATTTAAGTTTTTAACAATTAATTCAGTTAAGTCCCTCTGCTGTTGCTACTTATCTCTTTCATTCGCAACAAATACTTCAAATGTTTAAATTACAAGAACAACAACTTAATGAGTTTACATACAATTTTGAAATGAACAATATATAAATTTAAACCATTTTACAATCCGTTATTTAAAAAGTTCAGAGAACATCACGTGATTCCGTTGTTTTAGAGTATACTTAGCTTCACGCCAATTCCATTGATGGATTGGGGTACTAAGAAGGGAGTTTAATATGTCACCAAACTTACACACTTAAATCACTTGCTTTTGCAACTTAAGCACTTTCAATGATTTTTGGGTAAGACTTTGTATTGTGTATCTGCTTGGTCAGTCGTTATTTTCAAGTTCAAACTTTCTAGTATTATCGATTACATAGTATGGTATCCCATTGTCGTACATCGGACACAACATTCTCTACGATTGACAATTATAACGCCTAATTATTGAAATTCATTTACAAAATAGTCTCAGTGGCGCAGTGGTCGAGCACACGGCTTCTGATCCAGAGGTCCGGGTTCGATTCCAGACACTGGCTCACACCAATGACTTTTCGAAATTGTTTTCGGAAGTTATGTGTGATAAATATCGATGACTGAAAAACTTTGTGCCCGGTATGGCAATAGGTTCGCCACCTATTCCATTTGGGACGTAAACATAACAGCGAGACGAGGCTTAACAGCCGCTGCCGACACCTTCGGGCAACAAAAGGCGTGAAGTTATGTTATGTTATGTTTTTCATTTACAAAATGGCATTGGCCTATACCGAGACATACTCGAAAATAGGGTCATCTTAAATAAGACCCCCCAATTAAAGTACAGGGCTAGCGAGAAGATAATTTTATATATTTACTAGCTGACCCGGCAAACGTTGTCTTGCCGAAAAATAAAATTTAAAAAATAGCGGTTGATCGTAGGGGGTTGAAAATTTAGGGTTGTATGTATTTTTGTATTCCGTTTTATAAAAAAAAGAAGAAACAGAAATATGTCGAAATTTTAAAAAAAAATATTGAGGGGTGGGCTACCCTTGTGATTTAAGGGGATGAAAAATAGATGTTGTGCTATTCTCGGACCTACCCGATATGCACACAAAATTTCATGAGAATCGGTCAAGCTGTTTCGGAGAAGTTCAATAACACAAGAATTTTATCTATTAGATATATTTGCAAAAACATGATAGAATTAATAAAAAAAAAAGTAGAAAAAATGTACGGTGTATTATGAAATTCGTTACGGTTCGTATAAAAAAGGGGTTTCTGTTCTCTTTTTTATTTACCCTTAAAAACGTGGACATAAATTCGAGAGTCATAACAGGAATAAAAGCGTTTTCTAGATTTCAGAGATTTTGTTTTTTTTTTTGTTGTTATATGTAAACGAAGCAACAACTGTACTTTATTAATGGAGACGTAAAAAATGTTTATTTGTATCACGACAATAATAAAATAAGGAACAAAATTAAATATAAAAATGTGTTATATCCCTTTGAGACTTCCCTGTAAAGGAATTCATTATTATAATATAATACTCATAAACTTCAGTGGTAGAGCCAATCAGCTGGCTTCATGAATGGGCCGGCTCGACCGGCGAAATACCACGACCTCTCAGATGATCGACGTAAAGTGGCTCATGTGCGGATTTCTTCGGTGCGAGAGGTACCCGGAGGCCCACCTCCCTTCCCCATCCCACTCTCTTAAAGGTCGACAATGCAACTGTAATACTATTTATGTTGCGGCTGTCCATGGGCGGTGCTGGTCACTT
This sequence comes from Euproctis similis, assembly GCA_905147225.2. NCBI lineage: Eukaryota > Metazoa > Arthropoda > Insecta > Lepidoptera > Erebidae > Euproctis > Euproctis similis. The sequence continues at coordinate 15,564,896 of LR990115.1, forward strand.
ACCATTAGGTGACCCGCTTGCTTGTTTGAGCGTATCCCATTAAAAGAATAGTTAAAGCTATTAAATGATGTATATGAACTTAAGCACCCCGATTCCGATTCAAAAGTCATCGTTTAGAATCTGGGCGGCAAAATAATCGGATATCTATGAAAAAATGCCAAACGAATAGAGCTATGAGCATCAATTTTAATTAATAGACTATAAATACTTAAAGAAATTTCTCTAAGGCATTTTATCATCATCAGCTTATTACAGTCCACTGCTGAACATAGGCTTCTAACACTGTGCGCCACAACATCCGATTCTCTGCCTTCCGCATCCAGTCTTTTCCAGCACCCTTTCTGAGGTCGTCTGACCATCCTGGGCGTCCTACGCTACGTTTACCGACGCCTAACTCCGTCTAAATCCTCTAACGTCTAAGATCGGTCCTTCGGCAGATATGACCAGCTCATTGCCAATTTAAGGCATTTATGTAAGACCTTTATCAAAGTTAAATTTAATAGAGTATATTTTACCATTTCATACGTTAATATCTGATACAAAATATAACTAATAAAGATGTTTGTAAAACAGTATATTTTCAATAAAACGAGATAATATGGCCAAATTTCATATATTCATATAACTATAGATTATTATTAGAAGTGAGTAATAGAATGTGTCATATCAATATCGAGTTTCTTTGTGTCAAATTTTATTTGAGTGAAATAAAGCATAAAAAGGCATGCAAAATATTGACTATGTAGTTAGCTATATATTTTACTTTTTACAGTAAGAGGCTATTATCAGAGTAACGGAGTTGGCTGCATGAATGAGCTGGCTTAACCCGCGAAATACTACAGTATTACCTCTCAGAATATCTGCGTAAAGTGGTTCATATAGTGTTTTGCTCGGTGAGAGAGGTACCCCGTTCCCCTCCCTATTCTACTTCGAATCAATCATTCCCTATCCCACTAACGAAAATATTGCTAAGGAGGACTGACGTCAGGCAGGCGGCTGGTCGTAAAACCACACCCAAATATTTTGACAACATGGATAGTTCGAAAGACGACATTTTTGATAATGATTACAATGTCATCTTTGATGATGATTATTTTGTTCATTCTCTATTTGCATGCAGAGTTATTATTACAGCTACACCATTGGTTATTAAAGGTAATAAATACGCAAATAAAGAATAAAAATTTGCATTTAAATGCAACTCCGCTCACGTCTTCCGAGAAAATGCACACCTAAGACTACAAAATAAAGCATATTATATCTATTAAGGAGCCTTTACGAAGATTTGCCTTATTAAATTTTCCGAGAAAATGTGAAGATCTGATGTGAAAAGTGCGGCTGTATGCTTTTATGCATTATAATAACTTAATAGTCTATAATAAAAATGGTATAATATACATACATAATTTCGCGAAGTCCCTTACGGGGTAAGCAGTGACAATAGAGCATCAGTAGACACGATTTTAAGAACTTTAATTCACTGCTTTGCCTTTCATAGCTCGTGTCATACATATAAAACATATAACTTCACGCCTTTATCTACCCAAGGGTGCAGGCAGTGGCTGTTAAGTCTCCATTCGTCGTTACGTTTTCGTCCCAAATGGAATGATGAACCAGGTGGTGAACTTTTCGCCATACCGAGCACAAAGTTTTCAGTCATGTAAATATATCACTTATAAGTTACGAAATTAATTTCAAAGTCATTGGTGTGAGCCAGGATTCAAACCTCTTGATTCAGAAGCGGGGTGCTCGACCACTGGACCACCGAGATTTTTGAATATCATACACGGTCGTTAGTTTTAGTTCTCGTCACAGTACCTTCTGAATCTTAATAATAAAGGGATATCTTTAATAAATTTCACGAAAATTTGGACATGCGTATTTATATATAAAAGAAAATTCAAACAGACAACTGTGCAATAAAACGTTAGTTTCCCAAGTAATAAAACAACGGGGGCGTGTATATAGTTTTAGTTCGGGAGGACCATGATTTTTCCCGAGAGACCTCTACGTGACCCCGAGATTTGTGAGGTCTCATTTACTTTTGTACGGAAAGTCGGAAAAGTTAAGAGTTCTGTACTCTCTTTAATGTTGTGTCTTAAGATTTCAGTGCAAGGCGAGATTCATGTTTCGGGAACAGGTAGTAAAAGAAAAACTATGTCGTTGAGGCTTTTATGTCCTTCAAATGTTTTTAATTTTAATTTCGATTTGTTGATAACTATTATCTGAATTCTTATCATTGGAGCCAAAATATACAAGATATTATCTATCTGTATGTTTATATCAAATAACATTACATAACATAACTTCACGCCTTTTGTGACCCGAAGGTGTAGGCAGCGGCTGTTAAGCCTCGTCTCGCCGTTATGTTTACGTCCCAAAAGGAAATAGTTGGCGAACCTATTGCCATACCGGGCACAAAGTTTTCAGTCATCGATATTTATCACACATAACTTCCGAAAACAATTTCGAAAAGTCATTGGTGTGAGCCAGTATCAGGATGTCATTGGGTGTCATTTATATCAAATAACATGAAAAGACTAAATAATTTTGACGTCTAATTTCAAATTAAAAAAACACTTTACCGCATCTACAAAATATAAATTACCCTTTCTTTTTCCTACCCAGTTCCTATTATTTGGGATCGGCACAACTGGTTTTTCTTGTCCACACTTCCCTATCATTCACTTCTTCCATACTAAAGCCCTTTTTAATCATGTCGTCTTTCACACAATCCATCCATAATTCTCTTTCTTCCCTCTTATCTCCACATTCAGGTTTTTTAATTCTTTACACAATATATTTATTATCCTCATTAGATGCCCAAATGATACATAATATACCCATAGCTTTAGTATCTAATTTAAAAGTATATCAATAAATGTATGCAAAATTCTTTATTTCTCTAGAACTTTAATTATTACACGGTAATTTATTGCTTGTATTCAGTGGTGTAACAATATGTATTTTAAATTTTATTTCCTTAGAGATTAGGAAAACGAAACCTCTAACGAACGAAAAATAACAATCTTAAAGGTGAAAGTCAGGCAGCAAGGAACATGATGAAAACTCAACCAAATATACGAGTTTACAAGAAAATATAAGAAATTTTCTACAACAATGCAAATAAAATGATCTAACCAAAAACGAATTTTCTACAGATCTTTTTTTTCTTTTTCAACAAAATTGAACTGCGGCGGGTTAGGTTTCATGGTATGTTTTTTGAAGTTTTTTTTTACTATTAATCTGAAATCAGCAATGGCATCCAATGTATAAATGTTACTTGATTCTGGCAACGTGCCAACTGGCAGCGGATTGCAACTACCTATATGATTAATTGTAGTTTAATTTTGTACAATAAATGCATAAATATCGACTTGATGTTGAAATTTATTAACATAATTTTACTGCTCCCTTGTTTCTGCCCAAGAAACCTTTCATTACGTTCCCATCACTGGCCTTTGAGAAATCTTTAGATAGAAAAAAAACGTTTTAGAATATAAAAAACAGTGAAACCCACTGGCAGTACTACACAGGGACTGAGCTGCCAGTGGTCAGGGACTGTCTCTAGAAAAGTGGCGTAAAATGATCATTACCCATTTCACCAATACACTAAAATAGATATATAACATAACTTCACGCCTTTTGTTACCCGTAGGTGTAGGCAGCGGCTGTTAAACCTCGTCTTGCCGTTATGTTTACGTCCCAAATGGAATAGCTGGCGAAATTATTGCCATACCGGGCACAGAGTTATCAGTCATTGATATTTATCACACATAACTTCCGAAAACAATTTCGAAAAGTCATTGGTGTGAGCCAGTGTCAGGGATCGAACCCGGACCTCTGGATCAGAAGCCGTGTGCTCGACCACTGGGCTACCGAGACTAGAAAGTTTGATGGCATTTGACTAAAAATTTTGACTAATGGCATTCTGTTCTATCTGACTGTTCCACAAAGCGTGCAGTTATGTGTATTTCGATATGGGTTATATTCCTTAAATAATAAAAGGTAAGAGATCTCAAATAATAATAAGGCGTGTGTCGATATAACCAATCCAAAATTATAATCAACCAATGTATATTGTCAAACTGGATGAAAATAATAAAAATAAAATATTTTTACACAACAAAAGCATGAGCAGCTGAAAATCAAAAACTTATTTACATCAAGAGCGTGTCACTCTTGTATAAAATAATTTTTATAATTTAACTTTTCAAAGGCCAAATTTGACGGGGAAAAATTGTAGCTGGGTATTTTTTTGTTCGCCCATTTTTCAGTTGCCCTCCTGAAAAATGTCCAAATAATGAAATTAATTCAACGTTCCCGGGTCGAGATTAAATTAAATCGTTTCCTTGCTTCGCCCCTACGACTAGTCCTTTAATACGCATTGTACCAATAAGAATTCATTCTGCTTTCATTTCATTTTTCAAACAAGAACATTGTAACAGTATTTTTCTTCAGATCTCCAGTTTGTCAACATACATTTATGCTAGATATTCCTTGTCGGGTTTTCTTTATGAAAGTAATATGAGATTTAAGGTAATTTAAATAAATTTCCGTACATACATACATAACTTCACGCAAATTTCCTTACGGGGTAAGCAAATAGAGCAGAACGCCATAAGCCACGATTCTTACACACCTCACTTGCTTCTTTGATCTTCATAACTCTTGTATGTTTTTTTCTTATAAATGTCCGTCTTAAAAAGTACAGTACTAGTAATACTATGTTTAATACTATACATAGTACTGTACATAATATATACTTAGTATCATAAACTAAGTTATTTTTTAAGAAAATACTATAAACTTATTTTTGCTCTTAAACATACAAGACTACATAATTAGGTCAATGCAGTCATACATTACCAAAGAGGTTTTAAAATCCTGTAATTAACGTCATTTAAATTAATTTATTTACGTTAAAAGTAACATTTTTTTTTATTGTTACTTCACGCCTTTTCTATCTGAAGATGTAAACAATGGCTATTACGCCTCAATTTGTTGCTGAATTTTTACGCCCCTAATAGAATATGTCAATATTAATTACTTGATTTTTACCAAAATGTTCTGAGCCCTCTCAGAACATTTTGGTAAAAATCAAACAAAGTTATGTTTTTGTAATGCCTCACAAAATGATTTTATGATGATGATTTTAATATAACATAACTTCACGCCGAATCCCTTGCGGGGTAGGAAAAGAGAACGGAGCGCCATAAGGCACGATTCTTACACACCTCACACGCTCCGTTGACTTTCATAACTCTTTTTAAGTACGCGCGTCGATTTAAGGCTCCTAACATCACCTTTCTGCAGAACAGGTTCGATCTGGTCATGGAATATGTGTCTAGGCCGTCCTCGACTCTACATATATCCGCTTTTGCATTGTATGTCTGATTAGTCCATCTTGTATCATTTATCCTTTCTACATGTCCGAACCATCGGAGCACGCCCTTTCTTACTTTTGCACTGACATTCGACTTTCAATGCGAGTTATCGTCGTTATATATCCGATATTTATCACACTTAAATTTCGAAAACAATTTCGAAAAGTCATTGGTGTAAGCCAGTATCAGGATTCGAACCCGGACCCTGGATCAGAAGCCGTGTGCTCGACCACTGGACCACCGAGACGTTTATTTCCAGACTGAACTAAATTAAATTAATAAACACTAAACTAAATTATTTATAACATTAATTCAATTTATTTCTCTCTCTATTTTCTTTAAATCATATTTCCTGTCTTTTCCGAGTATCAGATACTTTTTTCACTTGTATATTTTTATAAAATACCGTTGTTCCAAGAATAGAAGCCTTTAAGAACACGAGCCCACAGTGCCTCCGTTACGTAAATACTTTCAGCTTATATACATACCTTAACATAATGCTTGTTCAACACTCTTAAAGATACATTGTCCTTTTAAGATGTTACCAAGATGCATATTATTTTACTTAAAATTACATCAAGATTTTTTTTTTTAATAGCGTTGGTACATTCATATTTACGTAAAAGGTCTCTAATTTTATTTCTGTCCATTATACCCTAGTATATTTTTTATAATATCATCACGCTTTTATGCACAGGTATAAGCAGAAAATATTAAGTTATTTTTGATACACGTGGAAACTGAAACGTTAACGGTATTGCCAAGATTCAAACTCAGAACTTTCTATATAAAGAACTTTTGTTAAATCCGGGACGTTTTATTTAAGTATTGAAAAAATCAACTTTGCATTTTTAATTAAGTAATCATTTAGGTCATGTAAACCTTTCAGGTTAAACCAATTAGTTAATTGCGACTTTACCCGACTGCCGAAAACGAGCAGTTTGTAACACAAAGTATAAGTTAAGATACATAAATACTACACCTACATCTTATAAATAAAAACAAGACCGCATGTCTTCAGTAAAAATAATGATATCTTTATATTGATCGTAAAAGATTAAGCCCAGAGTCTCCTTAAAAGCCTCATCAATGCGCCACTCGAGCTGCGAGCCATTAAAGCCTTAATGGGTATTCTAATAAGGTGGAAGATCAATCATCCTAATTTCATTCTTAATGGCAAGGATTACTGAGTTCATTGCTGGCATTAAGGGTGCTTTTGGCACCTGATTAAAATTTAAATTTTGTCTTAGGCCTCTCTCGCTGCCTCGAATTTATATTGTGGAAACCAAATTTGCATATAAACTTTTGTAAGAGCTTACGAATGAGTACAACGAGTGCAATACCTACACAACATGTATTGTTATAAATATTTTGAACATATTATTATTTACTAGTTGGGCTACTAAACTTTGTTTCGCCTCGGAAGCAATAAATAAAAAAAATGAAAAAATAGCCTTAGTCAATGCTTACTAACCAATCAAAATTGGTCCAGCCTTTTCAGAGACTTACAGACGGACAAACAAACATTGTTCTTAGTGTATGTTCCGTATATTTCGTATAATTCTGGATTTTATTTAGTTCAATTAGCGCTATTTATTTTATTACTAATTTGTTACTATTCCTAGTCTTTAGAGCCCCACTGCTGCTACGTCCAGCAGTTTTGGGCTAAAATAAAATTCGCGAACCGTATACCTCTAACGGCTAATATAGCTCATCCTAACTGGTCCAGTGGTTTATCATCCGTCTTTGATTCAAAGGCCTCAAGTTTGAATACATATACACATTGAAGTTATGTTGGTGACGAGTAAAAACTGCTTTTTATGGTATAAAGAGGCAAACGAACGGGCGGATCACCTGATGGAAAGCGACTACCGCCGCCCATGGACCTCTGCAACACCAGCGGCGTCACATCAGCGTTGCCGGCCTAATGATAGGAATACTCTAAAGATAAAAAGTTTGCTGATTACTTGCAATATTACTAAGTTTCTATGTGTTTTATAAAACAAATCCTAAAAGGTGGTATGGTAATTTCATAAATTTGGTGTATTTTAAGACAGTTGTCAATATTTTGTACATACTACTTTAACAATACTACATAACTTAGGGACAAATTAAACAGATTATAAAGTTATTACAGTTTAAAAATATATATTAAAGGCTATTAAAAGTTATAGTCAATTATCTTGATATTCCTAGAAACAACTATTACCAGATCTAATTAAAAGCACATCAATAAAAGATAACACCAAGTTTAGGTTATGTGTTATGGGGGAAAGTTTGTCGCAGAACTATTCCTTAATAGTAAGCTATTAGTGGAATACCAAAGAAATAATGAAGATAAGTTTTATGTATGTTGCCAATAGTCGTGAGGTTTAAATACCAGTAAAAAAATAAAATAAAATAAATTTATTATGAAAAATATAAATTACAATACACTGTGGGATGCTCTGACACCCAGGGTAGTTAAAACTGTGTTGCGGGTGTCAGTGTCTTCCCTCATAGAAAATGACACCTTTTTTACATAATAAGTATAACACTGTGTGTGAGTGTGTGTATGAGAGTGAGTGCGTGTGTGAGTGTGTGTATGTGCGTGTGTGTGTGTGTGTGTGTGTGTGTGTTTCTGCATGTGATTAAGTTGCCTTATGTAAGAACTACGCAGTAATCTGTTACAATTCTAGTAGAAGCAACCGCACAGTTTAACCCTCTGTAAAGATTAGGTTAGTTTTAATTTTGAGGACCATGCCCCATCTTATATTCTTTTTTATTGCATAGCTAAATAACTTCATGCCAAACGTACGGGATAGTTCAGAAAGAACAGAGAGCCATAAAGCTTGCACACATCACTTTCTTCTTCGAATTTCTTCATAACTTATGTCATACACGATCTCCGGTTATTAAGGCTACTTTATTAAGGCTTTTTGTCAAATAATCATTATAAATAACCTTATATTTATTTCTTCCTTATGCTCTATGATGTTAACGGATTTTGTGCATGACAGATGGCTCGACACATTACAAATAATGAATATAACTTATCATAACATAACTTCACACCTTTGTTACCCGAAGGTGTAGGCAGCGGCTGTTAAGCTTCGTCTCGCCGTTATGTTTACGTCCCAAATGGAATAGGTGGCGATCCTATTGCCATACCGGGCACGAAGTTATCAGTAATCGATATTTGTCACACTTAACTTCCGAAAATAATTTCTAAAAGTCATTGGTGTGACCCAGTGTCAGGATTCGAACCTGGGCCTCTGGATCAGAAGCCGTGTGCTCGACCACTGGACCACCGAGACTTTTGTAAATTATGTGTGAAAACAGCCGCTGCCTACACCTTAGGGTAGAAAAAAGGCGTGAAGCTATGTTATATTAAACAATAATATGTTATAAGAAAATTCTATTTGGGCTTTAGACACCAGCGAAATGTCAGATAATAATATACACAGATAAAATTAGTTCCTCCCACATGCAGTAACGACAGTATCCTAATAGTAATTATTATAAATAATGATAAAACAAAGCTTATTTAGATGTCTATATAAGTACGTCTTTTCCGATTTACTGAACGAAAGCGAATGTGAGTGGCAGGGTCGGAATCGGGAGAACCAGACGGAGCTACCACGACCAAATAAATGGTCTGTTTAAAAAAGGCAAAATGCGTAGCACCCGACACCGACGTAAATGCATGACGAGATGTATGACTGTGGATGAGGCGAAAGATGTGTGTCAGGATCGTAGCTTGTGGAAAACCAAAGTCTCTGCCTACCCCCATGGGATACAGGCGTGAGCGTATATATGTATGAACAAAATAATCGTTCAGAAAACATAGCAAATATCTTGTACTATCGACATATTATAGGTATTGTTTTTTTCTTTTCGAATACTTCTTCAACGTGTACATGCAGTGGCTGTATAGACTTTACTATCCGAATATTTACGTCCCAAATGTAATGGACCGCGGTACCTTTTGCTATATAGTCATAGATACAATGGTAGAGACAAGCAGTTCGCTGCATGAATTGGCTGGCTCGACCGGTGAAATACCACGACCCCTCAGAAGTTCGACGTTAAGTGACACATGCCACGTTTCGTACGGTGAGAGAGGTACCCGGAAGCCCACATCCCATCCCCATTATTTCCCATCGTACTCCCTTAAATGTCTGCAACGCAACTGTAACTATATATGTGTCCATGGGCGGCGCTGGTCACTTACCATCAGGTGAAACGCATGCTCGTTTGTGCTCACATCCCATAAAAAATAGATAATAATCACACATAACTTTCGAAAAGTATTCCGAATTCGACTTTGTGATTTCTCGATCTAGAAACTTTATAATACATGGAAAAATTCCAAAGCTCATCCGTTCCATCCGTACTAAACATTAGGTGCAGATTGAATCTGCCGACCCATTTCCACTAAGGCATCAACTGAAACTAAACAAAAAATCGGTTCTGTATTTAATGGGATCATAAATATTGCTTTCCTTTGTGTAAACAAGACTAAAATTACGCAAACAAGAGAAAGTAAATATAAATACTTCTGTCTATTAGGTTGTGTTGGCCCTTCTTGGGACTTTGCGTTTTTACGATTATTTTGAAAGCGCCCCGGGGAGATCCCTTTTTAGACCGGCTGAAGTTTATATAGTGAAACACTGGAGCGAAATTATTTTTCGTTAAAAGCCTTCCCATTTTCACGTGGTAATTTCACAGGGAAAGGAATGTGATCAATACAAATATTAATTTAGAAATTCATAAAATATAATATTTCGTGATGATATCACAGTTTTTTTACCTGTTAAATATGACGTGTATACAATATTCTTATGTGTATATCATATGTGTTTATATTCTTATTATTTATTGAATGATTATTTAATGTTTTTTATTTATTTATTTATTTGAATGTACATACTACTATCATTACAGGATACCTAATGCAATAGCGTAATGTATTATATTATGGCATTATTTATTTGTAAATTTATATATTTACCATTATATTTATTTAAATATAATTAGGTTTTGTTTATTTTACCGCCTAGAATTACCCGTCTCTTTCTTGCACTATTGTCCTTCCTAAGGTTGCCTGTAAGAAATTGCTATAAGCGATAAGGCCGCCATTTGTACTTTTTATGTTTATATGTATCTCTAATGTATGTTTCTTTTTAATTTCAGGTGTGCAAATAAAGAATTTATCTATCTATCTATCTATATTTTATATGAATATTTGAATTACTTACTTAATTTTCCACCAACTCGCTCTCGTGGTAGTCAGAAAGATTAGAACGCCACATGAGATTGTTCGTAAAGAAGTGAAACATTAGGGTTGTGCGTATTATTGTATGATATTTCATCAAAAACAAAAATAAAGGATTTAATCATCAAGGAAAAAAAAACCTTTCGACTTGGACTATCCATAGCATTTAGGACGAGGATGAAAACTAGATGGAGTCCGATATTCAGACCTACTCGATATGCTTATAAAATTTAATGAGAATCGGTCTAGCCGCAGATTTTATTGTTTCATTATGTTATTAACCAAACATAACAAAGGTAGTTCATTTTATACCCCTCGTGCCCAGGCTTTCACTCGTCACTTCCCAAATAGACCCAGCCGTCCAGTTTAAATTATAAATGACGATGAAACATAGCCACCTGGGACTGAACCGTGCTCAAGAAATTCCAAAATAATAGTGATGTTTATATTTACTTGCTGGATTAGATTAGGAAAGAACTGAAAAAATTGATTGTCAATTTTGATCTTCTGAATTATATATATATATATATATATATATATATATATATATATATATATATATATATATATATATATATATATATATATATATTGTGAATGAAAAAATATTGTGATTATATTCCATTATTAAAAGCTTGATGTTGCAAATTTGCGATTTTTACACGCCTCACTTGCTTCTTTGACTTTCATTTAGACAGCACCTGTATGGTGTATACTAGTATAAACGTTAACAAAACATAAGATCATTTAGCGTGATAGGTTGCCGTACCAATTAAGTATATAAATAACCTCATTTACTATGAAAATCAATGAAACTGCGCTGTACCTAGTCAGTGCTCATAAACGTTGATATTCTGGGTGGCTCTACCATTCTATGTTTCCTGCATGAATGGGCCCAATATGAATTACTATACTACTATCAATAATACTTCCTATCCCACTCTCGGCCCTTTACCTAGCACATTTTAAAGGCCGGCAACACAACTGTAACTCTATGTTGCAGGTGTCCAAAGGCAGCGTTAGTTGTATACCATCAGGTGACATCCATTAAAATTAACCATCACATTAAAAGAATGTGGGTGGTACTTCAAGATATAGAGTATTGAACTGGTATAACTATTTAGTAGTATTATATTCTGTTTACGAGTACTTTTTGCCCCCAACTAGCGTCAAAGCCAGATCCCAAGAACCATTGTTCATAGTTTCAACCAAACTTATTTGATCTACTCAATTTTCAGAAGCTCTATAATTGTTCAAATTTGCTAGTCTCTTGCTGTCATTAACAAATCCTGAAGAGCCTTGAAACCTCACTCTGTGGGAGTACACAACCCTATTATCTTTATATTTAGTGTTATTTCTCTGCGGTTTTTGTTCAGACTGCGGTGACTACCAGGATGGGCTTCTCTGCTCCATTTTGTCCAAGATTAATTTCCCTTTTCTTCTTACCTTCTTTTAACAAGGTTTATGTCGTAAATATAAAAGAAAAAGTCAGATTAAATTTAAAATCTCACGTAATAAATAGTGAATTCTCCTGATCTTATCTATAAAATTTTCACTTTGACTAATAAAATATTTACAATTGTCACTTGAAATTGAAGTAGCTGCCTGAAAAAGTAACAGTTAAAAGTTATACTTTTGAAGACCGTGAGGATCATGCACGCATGCATGGCACGGACTCCAAAAATAAATGACAAATGTAAATAATATATTTTAATAGTAAAATATTTTTGTTAATTAGACGAATTAAATACGTAATTTATCGCTTTTTAGTCATGTTTGGTACTGTTGTCGTGTACTTAAAGATTTTGTCGTGTGGGACTCATGCTCGAAGCGTTTCGTACAGTTCCGAGCACGTAACGACAAAAAAGGAAGTATAGAAGCCGCCTTGAATATTAATTTTATTATGGTATTTATTTCTGTAGCGGCAATAAAAAGACATAATCTGTGAAATTTTCAACTGTCTCGATGTCATGGTTTCTGAGATACATCCTGGTGACAGACGGACTGAAGGACAGCCAAGTCTATTGTTGTGGTGTTAAGATGTTAGAGTCCCGTTTTGCGTATGGAAATCTAAAAACGGGGAATCTGACAAAATGTTTTTTTTCTTATGGGATAGGAGGGCAAACGGCCTGCTCGTTTGCCCTCCTATCCCATAAGAAAAAAAACATTTTGTGTGTCACCTGATGGTAAGCAACCAACGCCGCCCATGTACACCAGCAACACATATAGTGTTACTGTTGCGTTGCCGACCTTTAAGGGATAGGGGATAGGAAAGGATGGGGAAGGGGGGTGGGCCTCCGGGTACCTCTCTCACCGAACGAAACGCGGCATGAGCCACTTTACGTTGGTCTTCTGAGAAGTTTTGGTATTTCACCGGTCGAGCCGGCCGGTGAAATACAGTTCACATTCATGCAGTGAACTGCTTGGCTAGAGCCAAGCAGTTCACTGCATGAATGGGCCACTGTTGAAATGTAAATGTAACCTTAATTTAGCTACTTTTAAACTGGTCACTTACTTAAATAGTCAAGAAAGTATTTCTCATAAAAGAACCAAGTAAGTCTTTCGCCTGAAAGCACCACCACAACAATAGACTTCTTCTGTCCTTAAAAGTTCTTTCAATATTTTTTTTCTTCATCTTAAGTTCATTCTTTGACGGAGTTTCAGTCGCAAAAAAATATTATTATCATAAAAAATCTAAAGTGGATGTCATATAATAATAACATACATAACTTCACGCCTTTTGTTACCCGATGGTGTAGGCAGCGGCTTTAAGCCTCGTCTCGCCGTTATGTTTACGTCCCAAATGGTGGCGAACCTATTGCCTTACCGGGCACAAAGTTTTCAGTCATCGATATTTATCACACTTAAGTTCCGTTAAAGTCATTAGTGTGAGCCAGTGTCAGGATTCGAACCCGGACCTCTGGATCAGAAGCCGTGTGCTCTCACACTGGACCACCGTGACTCATCGAAACCTATATTATAATGAATAGCCATCTGTCCACCCCTAAATCATAATAATAGATTTATTTTCTAATACAACTATGGACCTCTGTCCAATCTCAATGATTGGAGATTGTAATAAAAACTCGGTACATAGTTTTGTACCTCCTGCCAGTATTTCGGTACTTGTATTTAAACCCTTACTATCTTATAAAAAAAATAATGGAACATTGCTAAAGCAAGCATTTTTCATGGACTTTTTCAAAACTGTTCTTTTCAAAATGATGAATATATGTATACATATGACTGTAAGCTATTAAGCAGCCCTAAATTATCATTACATAGTATATAACAAATTCGCTTTCCGCTGTCTGACCCCTTATCTTTGAATGTGACGTGACGGATTTTGATGCGGTTTTTTTAATAGAAAAAGGGTGTAAACAGGGTGGTTTGTATCTATAATTGCATTATAATGAATGATATAAAAAGTTATAATTTTCGGGATTTAACACTTTAATTGCAAACGCTGGCTGAACTCTAAGTGAAAGGTCAAAATAATGTTCTACTGTGTTAAACACCTGAAGAATGTCTACAAAAAAGTCCGTGGTAGTATATGACTGTGTCTTAGGGATAAGCCACAATGACGATATTTGTTCCTTAACTTTTTACTGAATAAACAACCTTCGATATTTTTTATACCATGTTGGAAGGTACATAAAAATTAAAATACATTCCATGAAAATTTCAACCACGAAGCTTATAAAAAAACAAATCAACAAACAAAGCCAGATTTATTCTCTTCTGAAAATACAAAATAGAAAACTTTTATATATAAAACCTTGTACGAGTACTGCAAACAATTTACTACACAGTTGTATTACGAATCGACCTATATTAACCACAAAACACTAGGTACGATGTTAACAAAAAAAAACTCATTTGCACTCAAACACAGTACAACAGTTGTACGACGAGCGTCAATCTCTCAGAACAACGATCGCCCTGCAGAATGTGGGACATGAGAATGAACGAGAGCGATTTTAATTTCCACTTCTTTTTTACTTTTTTCACATATCTGAACTATCGAAGCATGCACTAATACTCTTTTTGATCCAACTTACTGTGTTACAACCTGTTATTTTCAACGCGATCGCGGAGCATCACTCCGCATCTATTGCGTAGTGTTCGCATTTTGACCGCTTTTATTTTACTTGCATGCCAAGACATATGTCAAGACGTCTTTTATTTTAACAGTTATATAATTATGTGTAGTTTTAATATTCTTCTTATCAATAATTATAAAGATTGTACATAGAACAGAATGTACAGTTTTATGCACCTGTAATCCTCGACGTTTAGGGGGGTGAAAAGTAGAAAAATATTCACCATCATCGGTCGAGCCATTTTTGATTTTTTTTAACAACAGATGTTTGTTATTAAAAATATAGTCTCGGTGGTCCAGTGGTCGAGCACGCCATTTCCGAATTAGGAGGTTGCGGGTTCGAATCCTGGCTCACACCAATGACACTAATTATTTTTAAAGTTATGTGCGATAAATACCGATGACTGAAAACCTTGTGCCTGGTATGGCAAAAGGTTCGCCTCCATATATTCTACATAAACATAACGACGAGACGTGGCTTAACAGCCGTTGCCTACACCTTCCAGTAGCAATAGGCGTGAAGTTATGTGATGTTACATAAATAATATCCATTTAATATAAGTTTCCGCCTTCATCTTATTACTCGTACGGGTGTAGAGTTCTAGAGGCTTTAGTAACTCGCTTCAAGTACCCATTTGTCCGTCACTGACCACTTCTAGTACCTACCAATTGTTGTCCCCGTATATAGGATAGGATATTTGTTTAGTTCTGCCCACGAGAGTTATTTAAACAGTTTAATTGCTCCAGTTAACTCAGTACACATAGGCACTTTGATACCAGTATCAAATATTTAGTTTTATTTTAATGGGTGGCCTATTATTGCCAGTATGCGCCAGTTTTATTAGCTTTTCCAGCGTGGTATGGTCATATAAATAGATTGCTATTGGTACTTTATACAGAGCTGGACTAAAATAATCACCTACGAAATAGTTGGTATGTTGATTATGGTCGTTGGGATGACAATAGTATTCTATGATTTTTATAGTAGGCAATGATATTTTTGGAATTAAAATTGATATGATTGGTTAGATAGATAACGGTTGTTTTTTTAAAAAATGTTTTGTAGCTAACTGAAAATAACTCTTTTTTTTGCATATAATATTGTTTTAAATAAGTGGTCAAATACTACTCAGCACCATAAGGTTTGGTTCTCACACAGTTGGCTAGCTTTTTGACTTTCATAACTCTTGTCAAATACGCCGGTTGGTTGTTAAGTCTTCTGATGTCAACTTCCTCAAGGATACAGTCTTGTTTTTTTAAGGTATATGTGGATTAATGGTGCTGAGAGATGTTTTCTCTTAACGAAATTAATTTACGTAAGCAACATTATTTTACTAATTAAAATATACCCTACGTGCTCCCCGTGAATAGAATTCGTGAAGGGACGATGTTATCTGCTTAAGAAGGGTTTTGTTTAAGATGCTTCCATAAAGGATGCTACCGGACCTTTTTAAGTAGGGAATACATAGCTTGGCTTTTGAAAGATATTTAAATAAAATTCAAATGTAAAAATACGATTAAATGCAAATGAAATTAGCAATGTACCTTTACGGCCATGATACCTGGGAACATAGGCAGTGAGCGAAATCTCAATTAGAAAAGTGAAATAGTTAAAATCTCTTTTTTATGGGATAGGTGGCTAAGAAGTAAGTGGGTCACCTGAACGTAAGAAATTAACTTCACGTCTGCAACAGATAGTGTTGCAGGTAGGAAGATAGTGCAGTTAGGAAGGGAAGGGAAAGGGAGGTGAGCCTCCGGATACCTCTCTTACCGAACGAAATGCGACTTGTGTCACTTTAAGTCGATATTTTGAGAGGTCGTAGTATTTCACCGGTCGAGCCGGCCCATTTATACAACGAGCTGCATGGCTCTACCACGTTTTAATTTTGCATAAATTCAGACAAAACCAACGTATGCAATATTTTTACTAGTATAGATGAAAATCCCGCTTTCAGCAACATTCATAATAATATCGCTTTGTTCTAAATAATATGCGTTTAATTAATTTCAACCTTAATTGCAGATTCCATTATGGACAGCATCAGGGTACACCAAGTGCAGTGCCGGCGCCATGTAACATTGTAATATGAATCTAAGTAATTTCTTTGTGTACATCACTAGCCTTCTGTGGCTGAATCTGACTGATGCTAAAATTGGTGAGTCTATTTTAGTATTTTATGTTAAATCTTTTATTTTAGTATTAATAAATATGTTTTATTTATTTTGTATATTTTCGTGAGTACACTTAAAAGAGTACATTTAAAAAAAACCGTTTAATTGTTCGTAGATTGTGAATGAATGAATGATTTTTTTTTGAATTTAAGATAATTTGAATTTAGAATTGATCCATTCTTTTGTTATTATGTATGAAAAGGTTTTTATTTTCCGAGTAAATCGCGTATATAACTGTTCCGCTGTTTTATATTGCTTATAATCTATCATGATTATTAGCAATACACTTGGAACCAAGTCTTTTAGCTATTACAAGTAAAATTATTTAAATGTATAAATAATGCACTGTTTCAATCTTGAATCTACGTCAAGTCCTTCAAATGTATTAATACACATTATTTAATTAAATATATGTCGAAAATAGATTCCGTGTGTGTGAATGAGTGTAATCTGTAACTATCAGCAGAACTATTATTGTAAAATATACGATTAGCAGTGGGCACTATTATGAGACCAGTAGTTACTATCGCGCCTCAACGACAATACTTTACTACCAATACATGTCCAAAGAGGGGCACTTCGGTCTGCTTGGGTGCCTCTCCGTCCACCTTGCCAACTGCGAATCCCTGCATGATCAGCACACCTGAATACTAATCACTGCGTAGTAGCCACACTACCCGTATTATAATGAGTGCTGAAACCAAAAGTAAATCAGGAATATTCTTAAGATGGCGCCACTGTTTTAACGCTTGGACATTTATTTTATTGAAAATGTCAGTTCACTATCAATCTCAATAACAAAAGTTCAATCTACTTGGGCTGTCAATTTTGCTATTCTCCCGCGACAGAAACTGTGTTATCAACGAAACTCTTCGTAAGAATCATGTACAATCTATCTAATACAATGTAAGATATTATTAAAATAGTTTTTAGTTTAATATAGATCCTTATCAATTTTACAGATTTGCGTTTATTATTTTTCTTATGATATTTGCATTGTTTTAATATTAGCATAGTTGCACTTTATGCGGCCTTATTTTGGTATGCGAAGTAGAGCGGATACATTGTTTTACATGTAATTAATTTGTTAAACGCGGTTGGGATCGGATAGCATATAACTATATCGGAATATATGTCTACTAGATATTACTGGATACATTTTCTACAAATATTGGTCTTTTATTGTATGTTTTTTTATGGGATTGGAGGGCCAACGAGAGAAACGCGGCATGAGTCACTTTTACGTCGATCCTCTGAGCGGTCATGATACTTAACCGGTCGATTGGTTCAGTCCTGCGAACGGCTTGACTTTGCCACTGTTCAATTCTCTGCATATATTTCTCTTTAAAACTGTACCGACTTAGCAATAATTTGTTGCAGGATACTTTTGGCATATCACAGATCTTCATTATGACCCGTTTCACAGCTCCCCGGAGTTACATAGAGGTACTTTATTATTTTCTAAGTGCACATATATTTCTTAATTTCAAACTATGTATAGGTACTATATAATCCTAGGGAGCCTCATGGAGGCTCCCCGAGGACGAGCCCCCTCGTGACAGAGAGGGGGCGACGGCGGGGTGGACCAGAGGGCCGATGCACTGTCCTGGGCCACCCCAACGCCGGAGGAAGGCCGCCGCGAGGTTTTAGTGGGTAACCTTAGGATCGGATTGCAGTTTACTGTTTTGGGAGTCTCACACTACCCCCTGCCGTACCCAGGCGGGGGGTACTATAAGGCAAACTATGCGATTGATATATTTCCGATTATAGGCCCTATAAATACGCACATAGTCTAAATTATGTGTAAAAGTATATCAAAATTAATTTATATAGATTTAAAAAAAAATCTCTTCATTTTGTCATCAATTATTCCAATTAAATCACTATGGAGATTTTTTTCCAAAAAATGCTCATTTAATATTATTTGAAATATAGATAAAACAATATCATGTGTAAACTAGCAAAAAATATTAAACACTAAATTAAACAAACCAAAAATATTAAACCTATTAGCTCAGTTATGATCATAACTGTAGCTAGCATACTTTAAAGTTCCTCTATAGTCTGCAATTTAGTTCAAAATTTCAAAAAAAAAATATTTGTATGATGTTTTAATACGAACACTTATATTCTTCTAGAAAATAAATAATAATCGATACTAGAATAATTTTCATCGGGTTAGAAATAGATACCTCAAGTAATTCAGGGTAATTATCGTGAGAATTTCATCCATCCTATCTGAACAGGTTGCAGACATAATCGAGGTAATAGCGAGCACAGCCACCGCAACGGACGGCATCGAGACCACACATGTGACAGTTCCTGGCCTCTGATACAAAGCGCGGCCGCTTTAATGGCTAAGCGACATCCTGAAAACCTGGAGTTTGTTTTGTGGACCGGGTATGCGATTAGAGTTTATAAATTCACGACTTTAAAACTCAAAGATATAATCACCGTTTAGTATGGAATAAAAAGAGTAGCAATTTAATTGCCATATGGGACATAATTTTCAAAGAACCGTTTCAAACCATCATTGGCTCCTTGCTGAAGCAATTAAACGCATTTTTTTTAAATGCATCTATAATCAATATTAACTCTGCCTGTATCTACAATGTCATAATTTACATGTTTAGTACTATAAATAGTTTTTATGACAATCGTTCCTTTTTTTGTAACAGTGACATATTGTCGTCGTCCATGGAGCATTTGAGCGAAGAGGTAAAACTGGAGGCAGTCAAAAATGTCACAGACCTACTGAGCAGGACGTTCAGCAGTCAATTCGTGTTCCCAGCTTTGGGACACAATGACCCACCACTTTCTAAAAGGCTGGTCGAAATGTGGATGCAATGGCTTCCCACTGAAGCGTTACAGACTTTTGAAACTGGTAAATTCAACATATTTATGATTTTGCAGGATTTTTTTTGTTATTATGTTATGTGTAATAATGCGCTGTGTTCTGCAGGTGGATTTTACACTATTGAGCAATCCCACAGTAAATTAAGGATTATAGTTCTCAATAGTGTATTATGGGCTGGTGGTGCAGCCAGAACTGATGTTCCTCACAGAGGCAGAGCACAACTGGAGTGGTTAGAGAAGATACTAAAAAAAGCCAGAAGTAGAAATGAAATGGTAAGCAACTGCGAATTAAATGTTAAGTTACTATAACATAACATAACTTCACGCCTTTTGTTACCTGAAGGTGTAGGCAGCGGCTGTTAAGCCTCGTCTCGCCGTTATGTTTACGTCCCAAATGGAATAGGTGGCGAACCTATTGCCATACCGGGCACAAAGTTTTTCAGTCATCGATATTAAGTTTATTATCGATATTAAGTTACTATAATATAAAATATAGGAACTACCATCTTTAACATTAATTTAGTCTTTAAAATTCAAGAAAAAAAAAAACATTTTCATAAACAAGTAAAAGAGTGAAGGAATCGATAGGAATAATTTCGTTATTTAATATTCGTAAATCTCAAAAACAGTCATGAAATATTAATTGAATTAATACATTTTCATTACTTCCAATCCGAAGGTATATTTAGTAGCTCATGCGGGTCCAGGTGTGGAAGAGCGGCAGAACGCCGCCAGTTCTTCCGCAGCAGGTGGAGGAGAGCTCACTCCCACGGCGAACGCAAGGCTAGTACACGTCATCAGGGCGTTCAGTGATGTAATTGCTGGCCAATTTTACGGGCATAGACACGCTGACACATTCAGATTAATTTATAGCGATGGTGAGTAATGATTAGTAAATAAGACTTTGTTGTTATTTAATTTTTTATTAGAAACACGACAGTAGTAGAGGACTAGCGCCGCCATTGGACCTCTACAACTCCTACCAACTTGAGTTGTCGGCCTTTAAAACGAGATAAACGTGACAAGAGAGCATCTTAAGGTAGTGTAACCAGCCCATTCACGCAGCGAACTTCGATGTTTTAAATGTTTTAACATCTATCATCATCAAGGAATCATAAGTATACAGGTTAAGCGATGGCTACGGACCATGCATTAGAGGAATAGCCCACGAAAGTAGCGCCGGGCAATAACTATATAGTATAAATAAAATAACAATATTAACTCTATGAAACATACATTTCAGCCTGTTCAACAACAAAAGTGCTCGTAGCATTGAGACGTGAACCGAACTTTTATAACAAAACAAAAAATGTATGAATAACAAAAACTAGGTCACCTTTTGTACTGGCACAAAACATTGCTGCCAGATTTATCTTGTGTCTGTTCTTTAGTTACCTGCGAATTATTTTACAAAATGTATGCTACTATATATATGTTTTAGTCTCGGTGGTCCAGTGGTCGAGCACCCGCCTCCTGATCCAGAGGTTCGGGTTCGATTCCTGACGCTGGCTCACACCAATGACTTTTCGATATTGTTTTCGGAAGTTATGTGTGATAAATATCGATGACTGAAAACTTTGTGCCCGGTATGGCAATAGGTTCGCCACCTATTCCATTTGGGACGTAAACATAACAGCGAGACGAGGCTTAACAGCCCCTACCTTTGGGTGACAAAAGGCGTGAAGTTATGTTTGCTACTATTTTAGGTCGGCCGGTGTCATGGGCACTGTTAGCGCCGTCTGTGACACCCAGGGGTGCTGGTAGTACTACTAATCCTGGATTGAGATTTTATAAGTTCGAGTCCAACAACGGAAAGGTAAGGATTACAATTTTGTTTTGTTTTTTTTATGGGAAATGGGGTTAGTATTTTTTATGGGAAAGGGCAGCAATCAAATAAGCGGGTCACCTATTGGCAAGCTACTGGCGCCGCCTATGGATATGGCAGTCGATCTTTAAGATGGAATAGGAAACAGATAGGAAGAGGCAGGCGTCCAGATACCTTTAAGTATAAGCCATTCTACGTCGATTTTCTTAGAAACCGTGACATTCCACCGGTCGAGTTGACCTTTCAGCTTGGCTGGCTCCACCTCTTCTAAAAATTCGTATTTACATGTATTAATATAGGTTATAATATACACCTACAATCCTAATATATATCACATTGTTTTGTATTCTGTCTGCTATGTATATATATATTTCAACTACTTTATGTGAAGTGTGTTGTGAAATAATATTTTAAAAAAATATTGCAACAGCTGGCTAATTATGAGCGTTTTGTCTTTTAATACCCTCGTTACCATTTCTAAGAAGCCTTTTGCCATTATAACGGAAGTCTCTTGATATCCTGATATAATAAATATCATGAATAAGATATTATTACAATTTTTTTTATGTTTGCTAGGTGTTGGACTACACACAGTATTATTTAGATGTGACCAATACTAGAGGAGAGAGCAACTGGGCTATAGAATACAACCTCACTCAATATTACGGACTGCGGGAAGTGAGCGCAGTATCATTGCATAACTTAGCTGAAAAAATACGGAGCCATAACGACCGCAGTGTTTTCAGCAAGTGAGTATCAATAAAACAGTATAAACAAAGTCGATTTCCATTGTCTGTCCCCTTATATGCTTTTATCTATGAAACTACGCAACGGATTTTGATGCGTTTTTTTAATAGGTAGAAGGTATCAACGGGCTAGTTTTTATCTATAATTCATATCTTTTCTTTACAACATCATGTAAAGATGCAAAATTAACTTAAATTTACGAGGCTTAACAGCCACTGCCTACACCTTCGGGTAGAAAAAGGCTTGAATTTATATTATGTTTTTAGGATACTATTTTTTTATTGTCAACCTATAAAGGGTAAAAACAAAAATATGCATTTATTAAATTTAACTGTTTATAACATTCATAAATAGAAAAAAGAAATCATTACATAGTATGAAACAAAGTCACTTCCCGCTGTATGTCCCCTTATATGCGCATATTTTTAAAACTACGCAACGGATTTTGATGCGGTTTTTTTTAATAGTTAGAGGGTGTCAACGGGGTGGTTTTGATCTATAATTAATGAATAGTGTAGTAAAAAAAGTGATAATTTTCAAGATTTAGAACTTTAATGGCAAACGCTGCCTGTACCCTAAGTGAAAAATCAAAACTACGTACTACATTATTATACACCTTTAAAAGGTCTACAAAAACGTCCGCGATGTCTATCACTTAGGGATAACCCACAATGAACATTATTATTATTTTTACTTTTTCCGAGAAATAATGGCGTATTTACGAAGCGATTTTAAACGTTACAGCATCATTAATTTTCATCCAATTAAGTGTCTTAGATAGATGATCCTAGCCCTTTACAGCATGTAATTTAAACGAATATTTTCGAAGATATGGCAGTATTAACATAGCGGGACAGCAGTTATTACTTTTGCTGCGGAACAAAGTTCGCTGGGTCAGCTAGTTATAAATAAGTTTACATTTCTCCAAATTTGTTTCCCTAAAATATCATAGACGCATACATAAACAGCGAATATTCCATTCAATTTCAAATAACACGAATGGGTCAATATGTTTTTTTTTCATACGTATATTGACAAACTACTCCAACATGCTTATCTATACTTTGTATATACACGTGATAATATTGCCTGAACACGCACATCATGTCTTCGGTACAGTTGCTCGTGTTTGCTTTAGAATGATTAACGAGCTCACACTCAAAACAGTAATTATCAAACACAAAGTAATCATTAGTTTCACAGACAAATGGGCCGCAGTTGTATTGCATGGAATATGTTACACAGTGTTGGTGATCTAGCGGTTGTAAAAAATCAATTTTTTAATGTCGGGGCTTCAAATTAAAGTGTAGGGTAGTAAAATTTTGAAAGCAGCGTGATAAATATATAACTTATAAGCGATTGCGGGACCTATATTCGACGCCATATTGTTCAAAAGTAAATTTTAAATATCATCAACAACGAATATCTTTCTTGTTTTTTTTTTAAGTTTTGTTGTTTTGGTGTTTTAGACGATTAGCCAATTATATACTTATGGAGAATATTTGGATTGGTATTTTAACTTAGATCAAATTCTAGTTTGAATCTTATAGACCAGTCGCAGTTCACCAAATATTTAGACAAATAGATTATATTGCTAAAAAAATATAGCGACAGCGAAGGTGTAGGCTGTTTTGCCCAGACTAGTCAAATTTGGAATATATAGCAAAACCTATTGTCATACATCGGATCTAATATTCCTGTAAATGTTCCGAAGTTTTTAAATATTAATTTGAATATTTCAATTCACACAGATACATAAGTGCGCTGCGCGTTCGACACAGTCCAGATGCATCAGACTGTGATTCTGCGTGTGTGCACGTCCATTACTGCGCTATAACAAGAGCAGACTATCACGACTTTCGCTCCTGCGTCCGTAATCCTGCATCGGCTCTTGCGTCACGCGCCTCGCATAATTCTACCGCCATTTTACTGTACGCCATTTTGATTTTAGTGACGTCATAAAACATAAGGACTCTTTGCACACATAACATACTTTTTTTAATTATCTTTAGTTTAGGAACTGCATGTAAATAAAGTTAGAACATATCATTTGTTAAAAAAAATATAATTGATTATATTTTTTAATAGTGACAAGTGATTATCTGTAAAACTTAGCCAACAGATATGTTTTTGTTAAAATCCAAATGTTTGTTGCTATGATTATTGTAAAATAATTTTTTCGAACGCTTTTTGTAGGGATTATAAATCATTATGATTGAGTGTAATTAGAAATTGTTTTATTGTGATCTTCGTGGCTAATTTGATTGTGATATGATACATTTTTGTATAAGTACATTAATAAGTGAACTGAATCAATGTAAGTGAATAAATAAAGTTTAAATAAATCCGAAGTTTTATTTCGTTGTTTGTTTATGATTTTTTTTTCAAAATTGTCTCTGTTTCTGCCCCGTGGAGCAATCCGTTTCTAAATCAGAAGTATCGTATTCTTATCCTAGCTCATACTACTGAGTTTTTGGATTTCTTCTCGAAAGTTATGTTTTATAAATATCCATGACTGACAATATCATGACCGATTTATAATGTATATGTGTTTGTGTGTATAGATCCACCAATCCCTTAGTCGAAACAAGTCGGTGCTACCTTCGACAGCAAAAACCGGAAATTAAATATCTGAAAAAAAAAATAGATGTTCACGAAACTTAGCCCAATTTTGAGTTTCCGACTTCAAAAACAATATAAGTAGGCATGCCCCAGGAATGGATGATATGGTCATTGTAACTTTGCCGTCAAACTTAAATAAATTTTTAAACATTACTTCGAGGCTTTAATACCCACTGCCTTCATCATTGGATATAAAAAGGCCTTTATAATTATTTTCTTTTAAATATTGTATACACGGTTTCAATATCAGTACCAATTAAACGGAAGTAAATGCACTTACTAATCCATTGTGCTATCGATACGATATCAGATTAAATTATTAAAATAAATTTAAATATAAAACAATAATTTTGATAAAAGCAAAACATTCTAGAACAAAACTCGATATAATTTAACTTTAAGAAAATGTTTAAGATTTCATGCTCAGACCGACTGTAGTTATAGAATTGGAATTTTATATAAAAACTTGGAGACTGCAAATTTGTGCCGTGTATGGCAATAGGTTTGCCACCTATTCCATTTTGGGACGTAACGTAACGATTCAACGAGTCGAAGCTTTAACAGCCGCTGCCTTCACCTCTCAGTAGAAAACGGCGTGAACTTCCTTCTGTTCATATAAAATTATTTTGTCATTTCTGGTAGCTAGTTTAGGCTTCCGGGTACCTCTCTAACCGAACGAAATGCGGCATGAGCGACTTACCTCGATCTTCTGAGAGAGGTCGTGGTATTACAGCGGTCGAGCCGGTCCATTCATGCAGGAACTGCTTGGCTCTACCACTGTCAAGGTGTATAAGTACAATCAGATGTATTTAACTTTAACTATATAACGTAAAATTGACACATAAAAAAATAGATGATATGACAAAAGAGTTTTTTGATATTGAGATGAGAATGAGTAGTAATAAGTGAATAGTCGGTCAAACGGACAATCTTGTCTCAGCTTATGACAAGCGACTAATGCCGTCCATGGATATCTACAGCAGCTAGGTCACAGTAGCGTTGCTATTTAAAATCGGGTAAGCAGAGGAAAATTATGCAGGGGCGAGATAGTGTGATTCATAATATGTCATTCTTCGAACGGTATGCGACATAAGTCACTTTACGTCGAGATTTTGTTAGGTAGTGGTATTTCACCTGCTGTATTGATCCATTCAAGTAGTGTTGCAAGCTCTCCACTGTTAACTGGTACAATAAAAGTATATATTTAGCTTATTATCATTTTATTTTCAACTTAAATGGAGACTAAAAAACTTATAGTATTGAACAAAACAGAAAAAGCAAAAGACGAAAAACAGCAAAAATTATATCTTAGCATTGTTAATATGCATACAAAGTATTTGAAATTAACTTATAATAAAAAAAAAAATTAACCATATAATGTATTGATAAACAAACTGCGTGTTTATCTGTTCATAAAATAAAAGAGAAAACCGTACAAAAATAAGATAATAAATATTCAAACAGTACAATTGAGGATATTGTTAAAAAAAACTGAATTACGTATACAAGATATCCAATTTGTATTTACCTCGCAATAAAATGGATTATTAGAGAAGTCTACCTAAATATGATATGATGTTGAAACGAAAGATCGAAAACATTATACCAAAAAATGAAAAAAAAAATACAAAAGAGTACTATGGATATCATCACCTCATTTTCCTCAAAGGGAAACCATATTTGCATCTGTATAAACGTCTATATTATTTGAGGCCCCGATATAACCCTTCAATAAGCAAACTAAACATTCATATCGTCATGTTCATATGAATATATTTCTAAGGACCGTCCTAGTATTGCTAATCTTTAGAGGTGGCCCTAAAACCGTGGAGAAAAATGGGTCATCTGTACCGTTCCTTAAAAGCTTTTTTTACATCCGGTATAAATTGAACCGTGCGTTACCACTTTTGGTGAACGAAACAAAAGTAGCCGGTTATAAAATAGGGGTCATATTATGCCAGATATGTATACGTAGCTTATGCCGTATGAATAGCTCCCGATGTAGGGAAGGGTTAAGTTTGCTTTGAAAAAAGTAGTAAAATGTTGGCGAGCATTTACGGGTTGAGAAATGAGACAAAAAAAAAGGAATGGGGAGTGTTAGTACGTAGACCTTTTGTCGTGCTAAGTGACATTTGATGTGTATATTGTATAATGATGAGTATATTGTTAGAGAAAATAAGGCTTTCATTTCCAACGTCAATCTCTTGAAAGGTGTGACTTTCTGTTACTTTTTTTTATGGGATAGGAGGGCAAACGAGCAGGCGTGTCACCTGATGGTAAGCAACTAACGCCGCCCATATAGTGTTACTGTTGTGTTGCCGACCTTTAAGGGAAGGGGATAGGAAAGGATGGGGAAGCGGGTGGGCCTCCGGGTACCTCTCTCACCGAACGAAACGCGGCATGAGCCACATTACGTCGGTCTTCTGAAATGTCGTGGTATTTCACCGGTCGAGCCGGCCCATTTATGCAGTAAACTGCTTGGCTCTACGGGTTATTACGTGTTACTACGCGTTATTATGTATAAAAAAGGATTTTATTATATTATTATAACAATTATTATATAAGTCTCGGTGGCGCAGTGGTCGAGCACACGGCTTCTGATCCAGAGGTCCGGGATCGATTCCAGACACTGGCTCACACCAATGACTTTTCGAAATTGTTTTCGGAAGTTATGTGTGATAAATATCGATGACTGACAAACTTTGTGCCCGGTATGGCAATATTTTCGCCACCTATTCCATTTGGGACGTAAACATAACGGCGAGACGAGGCTAAATAGCCGCTGCCTACACCTTCGGGTAACAAAAGGCGTGAAGTTATGTTTATATGTATTTTAACAAAAGTTAGGTTGGATAATTGTTTAGAATGATTTTTTCAAGTTACACGTCTCATTGGCGAACCATTTGAACTTCTGAATCAAAAACTCCCGTGTTCTATTCCTGGCTCGCACAAATTACTTTGCGATAAACACATATCGTTGAAAAACAATAACATAACAAAACATAACTTCACGCCTTTTTCAACCCAAAGGTGTACGCAGAATCTGTTAAGCCTCGTCTCGCCGTTATGTTTACGTCCCAAATCAAAGAGGTGACGAACCTATTGCCATACTGGGCACAAAGTTTTCAGTCATCGATATTTTTCACACATAACTTCCGAAAAGAACTATGAAAAATCATTGGAGTGAGCCAGTGTGAGGATTCAAACCTTCGACCTCTAGATTCAGAAGCGGGGTGCTCGACCATTTGATCACCGAGACCTATCAATCAATAAGTTTTAAAATTATTAAATGGGTACTTAAAGAATCGACGTGTCTAAGCATATTTCGTTGAGTTCCATATTACTCAGTTATTTTCGTAGCAGTTAGTTCCCATGAAAACACCTTTTAACCCTGTTTTGAAAATAAGTAACCAATATAATTTAAATTACATACATACATAACTTCACGCCAAATCCCTTGCGGGGTAGGCAGATAGAACAGAGCGCCATAAGGCGCGATTCTTACATGTCTCATTCGCTTCGTTGACTTTCATAACTCTTTGCAATCACGCGCGTCGATTTTTGAGGCTCCTAACATCACCTTCCTCCAGAACACGTTCTATTTGGTCATGGAATGTGTGTCTTGGCCGTCCTCGATTCCTTCATCCATCCGCTTTGGCATTGTATATCTGCTTAGTCAGTCTTGCATCATCCATTCTTTCTACATGTCCAAACCATCGAAGCATGCCCTTTCTTACTTTTACACCGACACTCTCTTTCAAACCAACTTCCTTCCTTACAACCTTGTTTTCTACGCGGTCACTGAGAGTCACTCCGCAGATTTTGCGCAGTGCCCTCATTTCTACCGCGTTTATTCTACTTTCATGCACACTCTGCCATACCCAGCTCTCGCTTCCGTAAGTTCCATAATTCGCTTCCATAATTTAAATTAATACAATATATTTTGCACTCGAATTCATTTATTTGTTAAAACACGTGTAATCAAATTATTTACTGTATGAATTTTGATAAAATAAAAATAGTTTAGTGTAGTTTCTCTTCGTTCTTTTTCTAAAAAAAGTTTTTAATTAATAAATAAGAGGTCGCTTGTACCGCGGTGAAATTTAACGGTGGGATGTATATTTTTAAACTTTTGCACAAAATAATTTAAAAAAAAACATCTAGAAATTAAAAAGAAAATGGGTGTTACCCTTAACATTTATGGTGATGAAAAACATATTTTGTCTGTTGCTCAGATCTACCGATATGCCTACAAAATTTCTTGAGAATCGGTCTAAACATTTCGGAGGAATTCGAAAACGCATACACTGACACGAGAGTTTTATAAATTAGATTTAGTTCCATGATGCACTGCCGTAATTGTCGCTTAACAAAAAAAAATGTATCTATTGTTCGACCGGTCACAATATTTTTCAAGAAAATAATATTCTTTTTAGATATAATAATCTAGTATCTAAAATTTTCGTGTCACAGTTTTCGTTCCCATACTATTCCGAAACGGCTTGACCGATTCTTATGAAATTTTGTGTGCATATCTGGTAAGTCTGAGAATAGGACAACATTTATTTTTCATCCCCCTAAATTACAAGGGTAGCCCACCCCTCAATATTTATTTTTAATTTTTCGATATATTTCTGTTTCTTACTTTTTTTATAAAACGGAATACAAAAATACATACAACCCCAAATTTTCAACCCCTTACGATCAAACCCTATTTTTTAAATTTTATTTTTCGGCAAGACAACGTTTGCCGGGTCAGCTAGTATAATATTATTTCTAAAATATACGATAGCAACAGTCCTGTGCAATGGAGTGGCAGTACTTCATGGCCATTGTACTTTTGCCTCCAATGTTCTCCGATATTTCATGTAACAGCATTTTATTCACTTCACGCTGCACTACTAAGGTATGTTTATTTTTCTTTCGTTCAGTTCCATTAAAAAAATATATAGTTACATTTCAATTTTATACAATTTCTTGAAGCTGAAATATTGAATTATTTTTTAAACGTACTACCCTGGCACTGACTTATATGGAACATTTTGTCTATCATCTTTGATCACTAAACATTAATACAGTTATTATTATTTTCGACTTTGATTAACCTTATATATTTTTCGCATAGATATAAGAATAATAGATCGGCAATAGTCACCCAAACAACGAGACCAAAAAGAAGTTGTTGATGTGTGAGTGACTTATCAATGTGTGCGTAAAAACCGCTTCAAAGTGTCAACTTTTACATAGTTACTGTTCATGTGTTGAAATGTAAATATCCTGAAAATCTAATATACGCGATTGCGCTGTCAGTGATGAATATCAGTACATTTTTGCTGACATGTGCCATCTATTATGGTCTATGCTAAATCTATTATTTTTCAAGAATAAATGTATGATATCCAAAATAGGTTTTTTTTATAACATTTTTCATGCAAGGCCGGTGTGGCATCTGTCAAGTTTCTTTACTCAGAAACTTGACAGATGTCATAATGAGCTTCGCATTCTAACTCTAAATAGTCTAATTATACTATAGTCTCGGTGCATACGCTCTAGCATACGCTTCTGTGGCTTTTGAATCCAGAGGTTGCAGGTTCGAATCCTGGCACACACCAATGACTTTTCGAAATTAATTTCAAAAATTATGTGTGATATATATCGATGACTAAAAAAATCTTTATGCCCGGTATGGCAGTAGATTCGCCCCCTATTCACTATTCCATTTGGGACATATACATAACAGCGAGTCAAGGCTTAAACTGCGAGCCTTCACCTTCGGGTAGAAAAAGTCGATTATTCAAAACACATAACTTGACAGTTTGGCTATGTCATACACTTTTTAGTGGTAGATACACGCAGTTCACTGACATCGTCCATGGGTGTCATTGAAGAGAACCAGCTTGCTAGTTTACCCCTATCCAATACAACTGATTACTTTTCTGTTACGCAATAGTTCAAACATTTATAAATTAAGTCGGAAGCATCTAAAAAAAGTTATGAAAAAGACTAAAAAGTAACTGAAGTCCGTACTTTTTATCTATCCCGCAAGGGAAGAGCGGTTTTTATTTACACTTCAAAATGCAGAACTTGTGCGTTATAAGTACAATTTCGCACACACTACATGCAAATGCCGATTCAAATGCTAAAAATCTCACGCTACGAATAAAAACATTTTGTCCTCTACCGAATCGTAACCTTTTTGCGGTTAAAATAAAGTTAAAAATAGTGTGTAATAGGCAAAAATTCGTTACCATTCATTTATTTACTTTTCCAGTCACGAGGCAAGACCGCAGCGGGCGGACATGAAATCAAATTAGTACACTAATAAACCAAAGGCAATTCTGTTTTACCGACCAATATAATACGGCCGAATTATATTGCACGCCTCCACTAGGGATTTTTAACGAAGTAAAATGGATTAAGGGATAACTTGTGCAATGTTATTAGCTATTAAAAGAAACGTTATAAATAATACGTTTATAATGATTAGTATTTAATTAAATTTCAGCTCGACCGGTAAATTACCACGACCTCCGAGAAAAACGATTTAAAGCTGTGACCGTTTCGTACAGTGAGAGGAAACCGGATTCCCACCTGCCTATCGCAGAGAGTGTAACTGTGACTCTCTTGGTATTGCAAATGTTCATGCCCGCATAAGTCACTTACCACCATGCGACCTGGTTGCTTTCTTGGCTTCCTGGAGAGTAGTACTCATAAGAAAAAAGAAAGCAATACTATCTATTAGTGAGACAGAAAGGAAAGAAAGGGAGTTTGTCTTATGCGCTTACAATTTAATAAAAACAATAGCTTAAAATTTATGAGTTAAATAATAAAGTTAAATAATTTCTTCGCGGACCTGTAATTTTCAGAGATCATTTTCACGAGTTGATCTCTGTAAAGAGTTCGAAACGTCGGGAAATAAATATAAATGAATAATGAATAAACGCGATATAATCCTAAAAGTTGTTTTAATCACTGAGTGAGATTCGCGAAAATCTTAGAAATAAACTATGCCTATCCTTATAATATCAGCTATTTGAGAGTCAAATTACGATGTTAATATTGATGCAACCGTTTCAAAGATCAAACAGAAACAATCAGAAAACACTTAGGGTTAATTATAATTTTAATGTACTAATGAAACCTTTTTTTTCCTTGTACACAAAAATTTTAGTCTCGGTAGTCCAGTGTTCGAGCACCCCGCTTCTGAATCTAGAGTTCGCGGGTTCGAATCCTCACACTGACTCACACCAATGCCTTTTTAAATTGTTTTCGAAAGTTATGTGTGATAAACATCGATGACTGAAAACTTTGTGCCTGGTATGGCAATAGGTTCGTCACCTATTCGATTTGGGACGTAAACATAACGGCGAGACGAGGCTTAACAGCCGCTGCCTACACCTTCAAGTAAAAAATGCGTGAAGTTATGTTATGTTACACAATAATTGCGTTCTATTTGTATAAAATACTAGCTTTCCGCCTCGCGTTAATCATCATCGTCACCGCCATTTTGTTTGTACGCGACAAACAAAATGGCGGTGACGATGATGATTAAATATAACCCATGTTACTTTGAGTGAATGCAGCGTTCTAATAGCAATAGAATATTTAAAATCGGTCTAGTACTTTTGAGTTTATTCGTTGCAAACAAAAATATCAAATTTTCCTCTTTATAATATTTGTATAGACTTGCAAACATCAATCGAAAATATTGTATAATAAAAATAAAACATTTCGCCATGCAAACTTAAATTTGAGAATTTCCACTGCTTCCTTTTGAAAATAAGAGTTAAAATAGAATTTTATTCTTGCTTAATATTTGTCGGTGTTCCAACCAGAGACTGCAAAATGAAAATTAATCGTGAAGTTTGTTCAAACAAAACGTTTACCGCGAAACCAATCAACTGGTTAAATTAAAATGTAGATTTTTCGCCGAAATAATAAAAACAAAGTGTTTCAATGTTGTGAAAATGTTATGATTATATTAATAATATACCTGTTGATGACGCGTAATTTTTTTACAGAGATAAATTTTTAATAAAAATGATTTTGTTCATTCCATCAATATAGAGCGGATAAATAACTAGAAAGATAAAAAAATAACTTATAGTAGAAGTAGGCATCGGCTGTTAAGCCACGATTTGCCGAATTTCGACGTTTCAAATGGAATAGGTGACTGAAGTTATTCCCATAACAGCATTTAATACGTCGATATTTATCACACATACACATACATACATACATAACTTCACGCCAAATCCCTTGCGGGGTAGGCAGAGAGAACAGAGCGCCATAGGGCACGATTCTTACACACCTCACTCGCTTCGTTGACTTTCATAACTCTTTTCATGCACGCGCGTCGGTTTTTGAGGCTCTTAACATCACCTTCCTCCAGAACACGTTCTATTTGGTCTTGGTATGTGTGTCTTGGCCGTCCTCGACTCCTACATCCGTCCGCTTTTGCATTGTATATCTGCTTAGTCAGTCTTGCGTCAACCATTCTTTCTACATGTCCGAACCATCGGAGCATGCCCTTTCTTACTTTTACACCGACACTCTCTTTCAAACCGACTTCCTTCCTTACAACCTTGTTTTCTACGCGGTCAGCGAGAGTCACTCCGCAGATTTTGCGTAGAGCCCTCATTTCTACCGCGTTTATTCTACTTTCATGCACACTCTGCCATACCCAGCTCTCGCTTCCATAAGTTAGTGTTGGGATCAGGACTGCATTGTGGATTGCTAACTGGGCCTTTCTGCTAATATTTTTTGCGCCCAGGAATCTGCCCAACACTCCGTTTACGCTATTTCCTATCGCCACTCGTCTTTCTACATCCGCGGTGTACCTTCCATCTCTGCTAAAAGCGCATCCAAGATATACAATTTCATTCACCTGTTCCAGCACTACATCATCAACCATTATCCTTGCATCTGTTCTGGATTCCTCCCTTTCAAACACCATTACTTTCGTTTTCGTCGCATTCAACTGCAAGCCTTTAATCATGCAATCATCTTTCATAGTAGTGACTAGTGTTTGCAGGTCCGACGGCGATTCGGCTAGAAGCACGGCGTCATCTGCGTAAAGCAGGCAGCTCACAACTAGGTCACCCATTCGCATCCCTACATCCATCGATCTCATTCTCTGGAGACAACTGTCCAGGTACAGGATGAACAGTCGAGCGGACAGCACGCAACCCTGTCTGACGCCGATATTGACGTCAAACCAGGGGACAAGCCGCCGTCAACACGCACACACGCTGTGCAGCCCTCATAAGTGGACTGCACAGCGCGCAGCAGTGCTCCGCTCACCCCGTAGCCCGGGAGTATATCCCACAGATCCTTTCGTAACACTCTGTCAAACGCTTTTTCCAGATCCACAAAACCGCAGAAAACCTTCCGGTTAACAGCCAGTTGTTTCTCCACGATGTTGCGGAGAGAAAAAATCTGATCCATGTGTAGTAAACAACAAGATAGTTTGTTCAAGACTGCCTTTATTTTCTAAATACCCTACATACAATCATTATACACTACATCTCTCTCCTCAGAAACAATAATAATATTAAATAATATAATTACATACATATGAAATACGTGCATAAATAAACCATTAGATGAATTTTGAATAGGTAGGACATTATCAAACATTCGTTGCATATGCCAAATGATTGTATTTTATTGTAACTGTATATTGTTTTATTTTACATAAATTTTTGAAATTCAATTACATATAAGTACATAATTAATTATTATTGAGATTAATTACCAATTAATGTGCCAATATGAGTTACATTGTTAAACCGTTAAAGGGATTGTATATCTTCATTTGGTCTATATTAATCTCACGTTTATGTTTATTTAAATCTTTAGCAAATTACATTAATCAAATCAAATAGTTTATTTCATAGATTTCATTTTCTCTTTGGCAGCTTTTGCAGTAGCCCTCTCAGAGCGTGACATTACAATAATCTCATTTTGAGGAAATACAATGTTATCCTCTTCAGGTTCTGAACACGAATCATAGCAATCGGAACCACATGGAGACCGACAATTCGGTTGTGGTTCGTCACTATCGCACGGCATTTGATGAGAAGGTCCTGTTAAAGACGCGGCGGAAGGAATCCTTATTAGGTGTCTGCGATTTCTACGTGACACAGCACCTGTTCTATTCGTCACGAAATAGGATCGAGGCTGCGGCGCGCGCTCCACAATTCGCGCCCGCTCTCTCCGCGTTCCCGTCAGTGCTACCACGTTATCACCTGCCTTCAGTTCTGGCAGTGATCGAGAGCTACTGTCATACCATTTTTTGCTATATTCTTGATTTAAAACCATTTGTTTATAATCAGGCAAGTTGTTTCTTTCCGGTGTTAGTTTGCTGTCGTGGCAAGGGAGTCTCGTGTTTAATCTTCGACCCATTAATAGCTGAGCGGGGCTCGCTATGCCATTTCTAGGTGACGCTCTGTAATTGAGCAAGCTTAAATAGAAATCCTCCCCGGACCGGACCGCTTTCGTTAGCAAAGTTTTTATTGTGCGAACAGCACGCTCACTGCGTCCATTAGATTGTGGATAATGAGGTGAGGAGGTTAAATGTGTGAATCCCCACTGTTTTGTAAACATTTTGAACTCCTTCGAGGCATACGCCGGTCCATTATCAGTAAACAATTCTTTTGGTATGCCGTGTCGTGCGAATTGATCTCTCATGGCCAATATCACCTGCTTCGAAGTGATGTTTGACAATGGACATACTTCAACGTAGTTAGAAAAATAGTCTACCAATATTAGGAAGTATTTTTTGCTTATTTCAAATATATCCGAGCCGAGCTTCGCCCACGGTAGTCGAGGTATGTGATGCAGCATGGCGGGCTCCCGCTGAGGCCGCGGGGCGAGCCCAGCGCACACGCCGCAGCGGCGCACGGCGCGCTCAATATCGCGCGACATCCCCGCCCAGAACATAACGTCACGCGCGCGCCGCTTGCACCTGTCTATACCAAGATGACCTTCGTGTACTCGACTTATCATATCGGCTCTAAGAGCTTCAGGGATAAATACCGAATTATTTACCAATATTAATCCATCGATGTACTCCATAGATTCTCTATAGCTCCAATGTTTACGAACACACTCTTCAGTATCATATTTGTTAATGGGCCATCCGTTTTTGATATAATCAATGACAGACTGACATTCACAGTCTTGTTGAATGTGCAATTTTATAATATCTAATCTATCTTGGCTGAATCTTAAATTTTGTATCAGAAAACAGGTTTGCTCCTCCAACTCGTCGGATATTTTACTTTGTAAAAGTTCCGGGAGTGGTGCCCTGGATAATGTGTCAGCGACATACATGTATTTACCTGGCTTATATTGCACGTCAAAATCGTATCGTTGCACCCGAAGCATCATGCGCTGCAGCCTGGCCGGCACTGAGTCTAGTGGTTTTTTAAAAAGGAATTCGAGAGGCTTGTGATCCGTCTCCACGATCACGTCTCTTTTACCGAAAATATATTGATGAAACCTCTCCAAGGCGAAGACAATCGCCAGCATTTCCTTCTCTATTTGGGCATACCTTTGTTGTGTGTCGGTGAGCGTGGCAGAGGCAAACTCCACGGGTCGGCCCGCCTGCAGCAGTACGGCGCCGAGCGCATGCGAGCTCGCGTCCACAGACAGCACGGCGGGCGCGCGCGGACAGAACAGTGCCAGCGCCGGCGCCGCGCACAGTGCGCTCTTCAACTCGCACACTGCTCGCTCCTCGCACTCGCCCCAACACCATTCATTCTTATTTTTCAATAAATTACGTAACGGTGCTACTCTTTCTGAGTGATGAGGAATAAATTTACTCACATAGTTGACCATCCCGAGGAACCTTTCCAGAGAAGGTCGGTCGGACGGGCTAGGCATGTCAGAGATAGCCCTCACTTTAGATTCGTCTATTTTCATGCCATCGGCACTAAAAGTGTGGCCCAAGTACGTCACTTCTGTAACACAGAGTAAACATTTATCAGGATTAAATTTTATACCGACCATTCTTGATCGTTCGAGTAAGCATTTCAGTCGTCTATCGTGTTCTTCCTTTGTAGATGCCCACACGATTACGTCATCGACGAAAGAGTCGACACCCTCTAAATCTTCCAATAACTGTCTCACTTTAGCATGAAAAACTTCTGACGCCGAGTTGATGCCGTACGGTAAACGTAAATATTGGTAACGTCCGAACGGCGTTCCAAATGTGCAAAGATCCGCGCTCGCGTCATCCAGTTGTACCATCCAAAATCCAGATTTAGCATCTAATTTGCTAAAATACCGGGCTCCTTTCAATTTAGTAGCAATTTCAGTAATGGTCGGTAAAGGATAGTGCTGTCGCTTGATCACACGGTTGAGCGGCCGCGGATCCAAACACACTCGAAAACTCCCATCTTTTTTAGCCGCTATAACGATACCGTTAACCCATGCCGTAGGGTGCTGGACTTTTCTTATCACGCCCAGACTTTCCATGCGGTCCAATTCTTCCTTAAGTTGATCTCGCACACTCACCGGTATTTTTCTAACGGGACATATGCAAGGATTTGGGTTACTTTCCACCGGTATGGTATATGTGCCGGGCAATTTTCCCAACCCACGGAATAAATCGCTGTAGCTATCTAAATTTATCGAGTAAACTCTTTTTATCAAACCTAGTTGCTCTAAAGCATATTTACCTAGTATACTTTGGCATTGTTGTTCTGATATTACAAATTTTAATTTATATGTTTTATTTTTATATATCCAATTTATCATACAACAACCAATTATAGATAACAGATTGCCACAAAATGATTTCGCTCGTGTATTATCCCGCACAACGTTAGAAAGACACAAACCCAACTCTATGTAACTCTGCTTAGATATTACGTTGAGATCAGAACCGGTATCTAATTTAAAACAATGATCTATTCCACTATTACATAAGCACAGAGATTCATACCATTTCGAGTCGTTCGCGTCAATACTGTTTATACACTCTAGTGAGGAAATGTAATATAAACCATTATCACCTTCTTCGTATTGGTATTCTTCGTGCACTTCGTGTACTGATTTATACTTACGAGCCGGACATGTAATTTTATAATGACCTATACCGCCACAAATGAAACACTTAGCTTTTCGTGCCACACAAACATCACCTCCGTCACAAACAGCTGACCCACACGATGCACAGCGCCGTATACTTGTTCCAGCGCCGGCACTGCTGCCGCCACCGGCCCAGCGAGCGCGCGCGCTCAAGCCCGGGCCGCCTGCACCGCGCGGTCCCTGCGCCGCTGGAACCGCCCGAACGCGCCGTGCGAAGCTATACCGGGGCCGTCCCTTACGAATCATATCTACCGATGAGTTGTTTTTGGGCTCACTTTTAATACCTTCGATCTGTTTTTCACTGTCGCTAGATATTTCATTAGCTTGGCATATCTTAATCGCCTTCTCTAAAGTCAAATCATCAGTTCGCAGTAATCTATCGCGAACAGCCGTGTTTGATATACCACATACGATACGATCGCGAAGTAAACTATCTTCCAGTTGTTCAAAATCACAGCGTTGACTGAGAAGTCTAAGGGCGGTCACGTACCCGTCTATGTTTTCTCCTACCTCTTGACATCGCGTAAAAAATTTATATCGGACCATCGTGGTGCTTGTTTTTGTGCCGAAGTAGCCATTAAATTTTTCTATGACTTTATCTATGTCATCCTTTTGATGCTCGGTATCAAACTTAAATGTAGTGAAAATATCATATCCTTCCGGGCCAATCAAATTTATTAACAAGCTAGCCTGTACATCACCAGTTTCCTTGTAAACTCCTGATGCTTTCAAAAATACTTGAAACTGCCGTAACCATTTACGCCACGCATCGGCACGACCCGACGGTCCTCCTTCCAAACATAATTCTGCCGGTGGACGTGCATGCTCCATTGCAAATATATGTTATTGTGACTGTGTACTGTATATTTATACTGTATATTATTTTTTTTTACAATCACTGTACTCAATGCACAAGAATTAATTTATTTATCCCACCGCTGTCACCATGTAGTAAACAACAAGATAGTTTGTTCAAGACTGCCTTTATTTTCTAAATACCCTACATACAATCATTATACACTACACCATGCACCCTCGTCCGCTTCTGAAACCACCCTGAACCTCCCACAACACTCCATCAGATATCACCCTCATTCTCCTTTCAATAATTTTCCCATACACTTTTGCTGCTAAACTGATCAAACTGATGGCCCTGTAACTGGCGCACTGCATACGTGATCCCTTGCCTTTATACAAGGGCACGATGACAGCGCGCCTCCAGTCCATGGGAACCTTACCCGACCTCCAGCACAGATTGCTCAAGGTCAGGAAAGCGTCCCGGACACAGGATCCACCGTGTTTGATCATTTCAGCAGACATCATATCAATTCCAGCTGCCTTACCATTTTTCATACTTCGTATCGACCATTCAATCTCTTCCATAGTAATGTCCTCATCAGATGTTGGCGCAGCGGTGTCAGCCGTAGGCTCACTCGCGGCGCCCACATCCGGAACATACTCGTACATTTCCCCAAAATACTCACTCCACCTGCCCAATACATCGCTTGGGTTTGCAAGAATGTCACCAAACTTAGACATAATTTTGTCCATTCTGGATGTTGACGAAGAACCCCGAGACTTTCTAACTTCCCTCCAGAAGAGTTTGTTATTCGCCTCGAAGTTCTCCGTCAACCTCACTTCCTCATTCGCAACAAGTCTTTCACGCTTCTCTTTCACTAAGGCTTTGGTAACATTCCTGCAGCGGCGGTAGCTCTCATACTTTTTCTCTGTCATACTATCATTCTGGTTCAAACTTGAGACATAATCCAACCATGCTTTTTTCTTTCTTTCGACGCTGGATTTCACATCCGCGTCCCACCAGGCGTCACCTCTCAGAATCTTATGCCTCTTTGCACTACCACATACTTCTTTTGCACTATTCACTATACTTTCTTTCATTCTTTCCCAGCATTCTTCAACACCTAGGTCAGAAAGACTCGTCTCATTGAGTCCTTTACTGACTAGGCCTACATACATACTTCGTACACTTTCATCTTCTAATTTCTCACATTTTATCCTTTCAAGCTCTCCGAAATGGGTACGCACTCGCCAGTGTCTCCACTTCTTGAAAAGGCCCACGAATCGGCTTACCACCAGGTAGTGGTCCGTATCAAGAGTGGGGCCTCTGTAGGCTCTTGTATCCCTTAGAGTATTTCGGAGACGACTATCTATCAAAATCAAATCTATCATACTCTTTTGCTTATTCCGTCTCCACGTATACGTGTGAATATCTTTATGACGGAATAATGTGTTAGACACAAGGAGGTTCCGTTCCAGGCATACGTCCAATATCGGCTTACCAGCATCATTCACTCTCTTGTCACCATTCGGACCAAGGACAGCCTCCAGGCCGTCTCGCTTGGTTCCGACCCACCCATTAAGATCACCACACAGAATTATCCTTTCATTTTCCTCAGCTAGATCCAGAATATCCCTAACAGTTTCCCAAAACTCCTCGAGTTCGCGGGGATCCGCGGAGCTAACGGGAGCATAAGCTGCGACCAGGAAAACTCGCGTGATCCCCAGTTTTATTCGAACCCAAAGATGTCTTGGGCCTACCAACTCATAATCTTTCACTCCGGAAGCAAAGCGGGAGGAGAGAACGACTCCAACACCCCCACTGGCACGGACGTCCGGGTCCACTCCGGACCATAGGGCTACCATGCCACCGGGGAGGTCCTCGGTCTCCCTCCCCCTCCGCTTTGTCTCCGTCAAACAAAAGGCATCCAGGCATCTCTCATTTAATACATCCAACATCTCATTCATCTTTCTTGCCATGCTACCTCTAACATTCCACGTGCCTATACGGCACTCCCCTCTCCTCGTCCCGCCAGGATTGGCGCTGCGTGAAGGGTGGCGGCCCCCTTCGCCGCATGCGCATGCAGCCGCACCGACGGGGGCTAATCGGTGCCCGTCGCTTGCGGGGCACGCCCTAGCAGCCCGTCCGGCTGAGTTTGCTTTGGTCAAGATTGCGTCCCACTGGGACGGCAGGGATCGCGACGCGCACGCTCTTGACATGACCCCCATATCACACATAAATTCCGAAAAAAATTTTGAAAGTCATTACTGTGACTGTGACATCTTTATTCAAAAGCCCCGCTTTTGCTCGATCTCCAAGATCAACAAGACGACGGACGACGGAAATTATAAAAAAAAATTGACATCTG
Source organism: Euproctis similis (assembly GCA_905147225.2). Taxonomy (NCBI): domain Eukaryota; kingdom Metazoa; phylum Arthropoda; class Insecta; order Lepidoptera; family Erebidae; genus Euproctis; species Euproctis similis. The sequence continues at coordinate 15,606,129 of LR990115.1, forward strand.
GTGTTGTAATAAAGACTTCATTGATTATTTTTATATCCCAAATCTGTAACGTATAGAACAATAAGAATATTATGAACTCATTATTGGGTCCAAGGGAAAGGTAACTAATTATTTTCTGTTACACAACAGCCTTGGGACATCTCACAGAAGCCACGTTATATTAGTGAATATAATAGGTAATATTTATTCCTTCTGAAATAAATTACAGTCTTGTATGGTCCAATTATATTTATTTTTTCTTTGTTTTTCAACAAAATATATGGTGATAGAAAAAAAAAACAAACTTCTTTTATTACTTTATACATAGGAATTCATTCAATTCATTGCTAAGTCACTGGAGAAACCCGAAATTTTAGATAGACTTAAGCATTTTTGACTGTAGTTCTGTTAAAAATACTTCGGTTGATCATAAAACCTCATTTGTTGGCGTTTTTAATATTTTTTCGAAGTTCTTTTACATTCCAAGAAAATGTCGTAATGATGTTTTATGGCTTGGCTGTATATCCAGCAGCCTTAAAACGTCGTTAAAACCGTCGTTAAACGGACTTATGAATGTTTCCCAATCTCTTACAGGTTTTATGTGTATACGACTAAGATTAAAAATGGTTTGTTATTATGAACCATTGTTTTGGAAACTAAACGAAATTTTGTCGTCCATAATCCTTGAGTGTCTTAATCCTAAGGTGACTAATATGTGCTACCAGTGATGATAATAATATACGGAACTGGGCCGTCATTTCTGAATGGATAGACTCATTACGAAGCTTAAACATTCAGCGTGCTATGGAGCTGGCTATGCTTGGAACCCCTCACAAGAGATCAGGCATGACCTACATGGTCCAAAAGATTAGCACGCTAAAATGGAGATGAGCACGCCACATCGCTTCACGAGCCGATAACCAAGAATTTTCGGAATACATCTCGGAAGTTACGAGTGACAAATATCGATGATTCACACGTTCTATTGCAATAGGTTCCGCCACTATTATTCCATTTGGGAAGTAAAGATTAGCACCTGCGCATGGAAATTCTAGTTGTATAATTTAACATAGCATTGGTCGATTATCTACCAGATAATAAATATTATATTATTTAAATTTAATTCTTCTTCAACCACGCAATTTACTGATTCATATAGTCCTTGCCTTTAACAACTTTGAACATTTAAATATCACTGTAATTGCTCACAAACTTTTATACTAACGAGTTTATTTTTATATAACTCTACGAATGAATTATTTTTACAATTTCTAATATATTACGATAACCAAGGAGAATATAATAAATAATATGCCCTTCAATAAATTTAAAAAAGCTATTAAACTCAAACTCTGTAGTAAGGGATACTACACTACTGCGAATTTCGTTGAGGACCAAACAAGGTAGTGATGAGCAGCTCCTCATACAAGATTGTATTGTATAATTCCTCTGTAGCTCGTAGAGATTAAAGCAACTAGATAAGGAAAGTTCATTTTATATTCTATTATTTTTACTTTTTCAAATACTTATAACTTTTTTTAGTCCGTTGCTTTCACCCTTCAATAGTTACTTTAGTATTTAGTGGGAATAATTGTTAACTATTTTATTTCAATAGAGTATTTGGCACATGAGTTCAATAATAATAATAATAATAATAATATATTATATAATAATATTTTAACATTAAATTTTAGCTATTTTTAAGTGTCTGTGAAGAACTATAAAAATAAAGCTATTTTGAATTTGAATTTGAATATAAATTTGTAGTAAATGTTAATTTATATTGTTCTAGAACTGAAGAAGGTTCTATTGATAGGATGAAATTAGAGGATAAGGATCGACTAATTAATTATGCCACTAATGAAAATCTTACGTCGTAAGTGAACGACTTACGGCGTAAACATAACGGCGAGACGAGGCTTAACAGCTGCTGCTTATACCTTCTGGTAACATAAGGCGTGAAGTTATGTTATGTTATGTATGTTATTTATTTAATACTTTTAATATTTATAGTAAGGCGAATTAAATAATATACAATATAAACAATTAAAAGACTAGCAGAAATCAAATAAATCCCGGTATATGGCAGTGAACTGGTACTACTGGCAGCGAATGGAACGCACGGAGAATTAGCATTGCCATTCAGCGTGTATTAGTGGCAATGCGGCCAGTCGTCTGAGCACGCTGCCAGTAGACAATAATATTAATAATTGAAGCCTAGCAGGGTTTTAAAAATAATAAATTTGAATTATTTGTCATATCTGGAATAGAATATGAGTCAGAAATCATATTTTTTCTACTCTTATCTACCGGTAGATAGTATTTATTAGCACTATATTTTGTCCTTTTCAATTCCTCGATAAATTTCACACATATTTCCAGTCTTATACAATTCGTCCATCCATTATTTCTTTTCATCTAATATTGTATCCAAAAATTTTAAATAAGTTAGAAAAACACTCATTAAACCAATAGATTTAAATCCAATAATTCCGGGTCGTCCTTTTGAAGTCGGGATTTAACTATTATGTTTGCGTATAAATACATATACTTTCCTTGCGACTAAAAGCATTGCTAATGTATCTCTCACAGAGATCTTTTTAATTCATTCCCATTATTAAAACAATATTCCTTTTTCTTTGATGGATTATATAATATAATATTTATATCAAAACCAAGAATTTATATTCAAAGTTATCATGCGGCAGAACATAGGTATAACATAACATAACTTCACGCCTTTGTTACCCGAAGGTGTAGGCAGCGGCTGTTAAGCCACGTCTCGCCGTTATATTTATGTCCCAAATGGAATAGGTGGCGAACCTATTGCCATACCGGGCACAAAGTTTTCAGTCATCGATATTTATCACACTTAACTTCCGAAAACAATTTCGAAAAGTCATTAGTGTGAGCCAGTGTCAGGATTCGAACCCGGACCTCTGGATCAGAAGCCGTTCGCTCGACTACTGGACCACCGAGACTTTTCAACATAGGTAATAACATTGGTATTGTATTTTATTAACTTCTTAATAATAAATATACTGCCCAATATTAAGTCTAACGGGAAATTTCCACATTTGAACATGGACCTATCAATGAAAATATCAAATCACAGTGAAACGAAACTTCCATGGAAATCTTTTGACAATAGTAGAGCCAGGCTCAATCAATGAAAAACCAGGAACTATTGATAATTGATCTATTGTAAAAACTAAAATTTTCAATTTACAAATACAATGTTAGTGATTATGGTATTTATAGGAATTGGAACCCGATGGTCCCCAATTAGGAGTCGATCTTATACTCTACTTAGTAATTCGTAAGTCTCTGTCTAGACGTTCATTGTAATGAATTGCAAATGCAAATCAAAACGTAAAAATAAAATAATAAATACATATCAAATTGTGTATCTTTATGGGAAACGAGAATGAAATGTCGCCCATGGTTATCTGCAACACGGATAGTGGCATAGCTCATTTACGTTTTCTTTAAGGTTAAGGTTAAGGATAAGACGGTATAGGGGAAGCAAATCGCTGCACGAGCCACTTTACGTTGATATTCTGAGAAGTTGTGATATTTTACCGGCCAAGCCGTCCTATTCATACAGCGTTCTGCCTCGCTCTACTACATGTTTTCTGCGTAACTCTACCATCTTGTTCATTGGATGTCTCAATCATTAATTCAAAGTTTGTTATCGTTAAAAACAATCGAAAGTATCGTAATCGATTGTAAGATAATGAATATTCCTTATCGATAATCGTTATATTACATAAATCATTAAGCGAACATTTCATAACAGATCGGCAAGAGACCCACAGGGCAGCAGGTGTGTCGCAAAGATTTATATCTTCGAGAAAATTTAATGAATAAAGTTATATAGCTAAAATACTATAGGCTTTAGAAAATTTTATACACAGTATCTGTTCGAATGGTCGGTCCGTTTGAGAAATGTCATTGAATTTCTCTATTATATTCTTAAGTACATAACTCATGTACTTAAGAAAATTGAAAAGATAAGAAAATGTTCAATGTTATAAGTGAAATATTTTTGAACAATAAAATTTTATGTATTTTATAAACATATAAATCGTCTAGTTTTATAGGACTTTTGGAAGAATAGGAGACGCTTAATAAGTACGAGTACGTTGTGTATGGTGTATGTTCCTGCTTCTGAATGGAAAATGCGTAGGATCGAATCCAGGCTCACACTAATGAGTCATGAACACAAATACGTTTCCCGACGTTTCTTTTTGTTCATTACTCGTGAAAATGATCTTTTTAAAGTGTTCGAAACGTCTGGAAAGAAATAGAAAATAAGTTCCAAATAAACGCGATATAGTCCATAAAAAGTTGTCACACGGTAATGATTTCTCGGAATTTCTTTTGGAATTCATGTGTGATAATGACTTATATTCAGCCCTGTATATACAAATAGGTTTCGCCATCTACATTTGTGTATAAATTATTCCATTTCAAACGTAAGAGCCTCTACCTACAAAAACAAGTAGAAAAAAGCATGAAGTTATAAAAAATAAGATATGTATATTTTAATTCGTATAGGTGTCAGGTGAAATTTTGCACACGGACATTATCAGGGCCGGTCCAAAGAGCTTAGATGACTCAATATATCGAATATATACCTAACGATATTATGGAGTATATCTCAATTTAACATAACATATAAAATCCCAGTTCAAATAATTCTAAAGAAAAAAAGATACAGTAGTAGAGCCACGCACTTGGCTGCATAAATCGGCCGGCTCGACCGATTAAATAACAAGACTTCTCAGAATAACGACGCAAAGTAGCTGACGTCGCTTTCGTTCGGTAAGAACGGTATCCGGAGAATCAACCATCTTCTCCGCTCTTCCCATTGCATACCCTTAAAGGTTACAAACGCTATCTCTGTTTCAGCTATCCATGGTCGGCTCTTATTCTATAAAAAAATTATCATTGTAACCTTTTTATTTTGGAATATATTGCATATTTTATTTTGTGACCCGTTTCATGATGTGATTGGTCTTTTCAATTAGCGCCTATAACTGGCATCCTCATTTTGTGATTGAACTTCACAAAGAGGTACCCGGTACAGCCTGATGGAGACAGATATGGAATAATTTATACACTCGCACACCGTTACAGGGTCCGCTGTAAATAACACTTGATATTTTAATATCTGCTCGTTACATATTCATTTGACAGGGCGTTATACGAATTGAAAAAAAAAATACGCATGTTTCAAATTTGTAAGTACATGGATGATGTGTTTATTTTAGTTTGATTGAAGTAAGATATTTGTATCTATTCAGAGAAGATGGTAGATGAGAATGCATTTTATTAGTTTTGTTTTATTAAGCGTAATGGAGTGATTTATTTATTTTTCCTTGAAAATAAAAATTAGGTATATATTTTAAATAAAAACCGATTAAACTCGTACTAGCTGATTTAATGTTCTTTGCTTTAAAGGTTATTTCTTGGTTTATATCAGTTAGTTGAGATTATATTATGTTGATGCTTTGTTTAATTGTAAATTTTTAGCATATTTGATTTTAAAATTGATTTAAACGAGTGAAAAACGAGCAGATCAAAAAAATACTCTGGACTGACGAGACCTTATAATTCTAGTATGTTTTCTATTAAGTGACAACCCTGGATGGGAATGCAAATCAAGACCTCCGTGTTTGCGTTTTAATACGCTCCGATGATCAATAAATTTGTGTGTGTTGAAAAAGTTGAAATTAAAAGCTACAGTTGAAAATTATGGAATACTTGAAGCGTAAATCATAATTGATTCGGCCCGGATATGCGTCCCAGTAATGATACTCCTGTTTATATTTTTTCTTGAAGTTATATAAATTTATAATTATAAAGAGTCTTGAATTATTTAAAAAAAGTTTTTGTCAAAGCTGACTGAGATTTTGACTTAGAATAGATTTAGGTATATTTTGTAAAATATAATAACTAACCATAGACGCGATGAGGATTGACTTAATTCTATAGTCATAAATAAAAAATAATTATAATCACTATTATGATAGTGAAAAAATTGACGTCTGAAAACATTGTGCGTGTATGTCAAACATCGACTCGGCAAATTTTCAAATCCCAAAATAGAATAGGTAGCGGAACCTATTGCCGGAATAGGTTCCGCTACCTATTCTATTTTGGGATTTGAAAATTTGCCGAGTCGATGTTTGACATACACATTCGAGTAGAATAAAGCATGAAGTTAAAAAAAAAATTGTCTAATATTAGTAGTAATTAAAACAAAAATAAATTATTTTTGTTGACACAATAAACGCCCCTATTTTTAAAGATAACCAACTATTGGGTTATGAAATTAGACAACGGACAATTCATGTATAATTTTTTTATCGACCACTATAAATACTATACCTATGATCATCAAAAATCATTCTTAACTTAGTAGTCAGTTCAACAGTGGTAGAGCCAAGCAGTTCGCTGCATGAATGGGCCGGCTCGACCGGTGAAATACCACGACCTCTCAGAAGACCGATGTAAAGTGGCTCATGCCGCGTTTCGATCGGTGAGAAAGGTACCCGGAGGCGCACCCCCCTACCACATTTTTTCCTATTCCCTATCCTTTAAAGGTCGGCAACGCAACAGTAACACTATATGTGTTGCTGGTGTTCATGGGCGGCGTTGGTTGCTTACCATCAGGTGACACGAGTGCTCGTTTGCTCTCCTATACCATAAAAAAAATATTTTACCAATGTTTAACGAAATCCACCGCCTTGTCTGTCATAGTAATATCAGAAGCCTAGAAATATTAATGAGTATAAGAGAAAGTTATGGAAACCAAGAAAATAATAATAATAATATCTTTAACACAATTCACACAGCGCCCTCTAGTTCTAGACTAAGCAACTAAATGCTTGTGCTGTGGATACTAGATAACGGATATGAAGTACTTTTTATAAATACTTACTTATAATGCATATAAACACTCTCAAACGCTATACAAACATTCATACATGCATGTTGGTCATAAATATTTCAACTCGGGATCGAACCCACCAACCTCGATTCTGCAGTCGTAGTTTTACCAATGCACCACAAGACAAATGTGTAAGTTTTATAAATATCTTACTATTTACAGTTCTTTCTGCCTATCCCGTAACAGATTTAGCATATGTTGTATTTATAATAGCATATATATTGTGGGAATAAATAAGACAATAATAGAGATACGTTGAGATATTAGATTGTTCTGAGTTCACAATAAGAATTACTTGCGTCGTCCTTCAGATGGCCACTTGGGATGACCCTAGTTAAGTTCTCGTTAAGTATTAATGAGTCAAATAGATCTTAATTACCGTTAGCTTTTAGTGATGTGGGTTTGTACCTTTGTAATGGTAGGTACATTATATACTCTATATGATCATACTTGCTACCAATACGAACGTAAGCAGATAAGAATAACACAGGAAGCAATAAAATTGTATAATCATACTTAATATGTTTACTAACTCTAACTTTTTACAGCAGTAGATCCGCGAGGTTCGTAGCATGAATGGGCTGTCTCGACCGGTAAAAAAAATGACGATTTTTCAGAAAATTTACGTAAAGCTGTATAAGTCGCATTTCGTTAGACAGGTTAGAAAGTGATAAAAACGGGATTGATGCTAATTAGCAATTGATGAAATTATTTAGCGGACGTAGCAGCTGCTTTCTTTTTTTATAAGTTAGAGATTTCTTTATAGAATACTTTATTTTATATTTATGATATATGATATTATAATCTGGCGGTGATACGACAGCATAATTTATCTGACGAAAAATCACATTTTATTAATGAAAGTATACAATTATTAATTTTATCACTAAGAAGTTATTAGGCAAGGGAATAGATTCGCACACACTGGATTCGAGAAGAAAAAGTGATTGCTATCTGTTTTTGTTTATTGCTGCCGATTCAATATTGGTTCATGAACTTGTATTTAGTCCAGGGTTCGTATTAAGATTCGTACTTATAATATTGGAAAAACATTGTCATACTATGCGTGAAATACTAAAAACAAATTCGACATTTCTCTTTACAATATTTGACTTTAGAATTTTATTACAACAAAGTCAACGTCGAGTAGCCAATCTTAATTTGTTATGAAAATGCCTTTAGCAGCTTTACCTCGAGGACCTTTCTTATTTGAATGACAACATAAATTATTGCCAAAAAAATCCTGTTTACATTACTGCCGTTTACTCTATTATACAATACACGTTTTTGAATAATAAGATCATATTGATTTGCATTCGATGTATACAATTTTTTTTTATGGGATAGGAGGGCAAACGAGCAGGCGTGTCACCTGATGGTAAGCAACCAACGCCGCCCATGGACACCAGCAACACATATAGTGTTACTGTTGCGTTGCCGACCTTTAAGGGATAGGGAAGAGGAATTGATGGGGAAAGGGGGGTGGGCCTCCGGGTACCTCTCTCACCGAACGAAACGTGGCATGAGCCACTTTACGTCGACCTTCTGAGAGGTCGTGGTATTTCACCGGTCGAGCCGGCCCATTCATGCAGTGAACTGCTTGGCTCTCTTTGTACTCTTTGTAAAACATCGATAACAAAACAATACGATATATATTAGGATTATTATATTATATACGACCAGACAATATATAATGACCAGACAATAATGGTATATAGACTCTGTCTATAACGTGCTATTCAAAAATCAAAAGCTATGAAATAACAGACGAATACTGCAAAAATGTTATATGCTATCTACTAAACGAAAAAAATCCATTACCCATTTAATTTTCATATATATCCCTGATACAGTATAAAAATGTTAGAATTTCTTAGTAAAATTTGAAAACATTTGACTCTCTTTCTTATGAAAATGTCTTGATGTAATGAATCAAGCCGAGTTGCGTTCTAATTAAAGTGAATCGAAAGGCGTCAACGGAAACTTATTACTGATCCCTCGCCAGCTGCTGTTACCCTACCCTTGAATTTGAACGCCATCATTTGAAATTCTGCCATTTTAAACAAACTGTTAGACGAAATTCATAAAATGTATTGTATTTATTACATTTATATAGGGGTGTAAGTGGTGACATATTTCTGATCCGAAAGTAGAAAGGTCAAGACGCCAAAGTCAAAAGTCAAAATAAGTATTTTTTTCATAGGTCTTCACAGACACTTAAAATTAGTCAACAGATCAAATCAAATCAAATTCTTTATTTAGTGAATATGGGTACAAATAGGTCTCAGTATACATTATACACTGTTCCGTGTAACCTCAAATGACAGATTTGCATCGAATGTGCAGCGATTTTTGACAGTTATTTTTCGCGACAGTTTTTATCCTTATGTGCATTTAAATGGTCCTCGAGATAATCATTTACACAGTAATACACTTTGTCATTTAATATATTGAAAATGTTTTTGAATACATTAGTATTCTTGCTTGATTTAATACTATTAGGAAGTTTATTATATGTCCTTGGCGCCATTGCATGTATACTTTTGTGAGCAAAAGGTACAGGAGTATCATCAGGTTACATCTAAAAAAGGGAGGATAAAAGTTCTACCAATATTATCTGCTTAAAGTTACATCCACGAAATAATCCTGGTAACAATAGAATTATGAAAAAAGGTGGTTGAGTTGAGGCGTGCAAAAATAAACAGACCTCATGCCAGAAACGTGTTTTGGATTAAAAAACCTTAATGTCTATTGTTTGTGGTACGAGACCCGAAAAATAAATACAGAGGTTGGACGCAAATCAGATTAACTCCACTAGTAAAGCAAACGAAACACTGTTTTATTTGGATAATCTAATATGGCCGAATTGAGGTATACGCTTTTACTGTTTCAGTGCATCGTAAGGTTTGGGTAACTGAGTAAAAACCGCTCATGGACTTTATCTCACCGAACGAGAATTGGTCTATACCATTTCAAGATGATTTTCTGAGGAATCATGGTAATTCACCGGGTGAATCGGCCCATTCATACAACGAACTGCATCGCTCTAACATTGTAAAATTATGTGATTATGTAATTATTAATATGTCCATACTAAATCACATTGATTCATTTCTATGATTATATTATCAAAAAAAACTCACCATTCATGAATATTTTCCAGATAATCACACAATTTATCCCACATAGATGAAATTGAAAACATCATCTAATTAAGAAAAAATACAATGACTAAAAACCAGTACATTATTATTCAAATAACTGAATGCAGAATATGTGAATAATATTCTTAATAATTCGTGTCACGTTCTTACATTATTTTCAAGACGAATAAAAACGTGACAGATAATATGAAACCATTAAAGTCGGCCATATTGTACATACTGTGCTGTAGCTGCTGTCACAAGCAGCCGAAGTCACTGTCTGCTTGTGACCATGGCCAGTACAACCTGGCCGAAACGTCAATCAAATCAAAGTTTACCTAAACGTGTCGATTTAATTTCCATGCATTATATTTGTGGAATATGCAAAGCGAAAGCCTAAAAGATTAAAAAAATACAGAACATCATATTTACTATATAAAAAACATAACTCTATATATGTATTAACTTGGAATTACTTACAATGAACATTTATCCATATCAAGCGGATGTCAGCTAAAAGATAACTTTGAAACTTTTATGATGGTACCGAAAAGTAATATGGTTATGTCGTTTCAGTTTGGGTAATAGGATTTATATCCTGACTCCTTTTGACAAGAGCCGGGCTCGTAATATGCATACTTTGGATCGAAACCGATATCAGTTAAACTATTTAGTACTTATACTCTTAGCATCTAATTTAATTTAATTTTATGTAATTTGGTAAAGACACGATATTTTATTGCTACGTTTCCACTCTTTTTATATGTAGCTTTATATATCCTTATACTGAATACTTAGTACTTAATATTCAACAAATGGTCTGTATAACTCAATACGAATTATCGGATGTTGATCTTTAGTTATATAGCCTCAATTCTTATATAGGAATGGACTATATTACTAGACAGAATTAGAACTTGTTTCTTTATCATAAGTTTCTGCCTTTTTAAACCTAAAGTATAAATAGTTATTTAAGACCTCAATTGCTTAATCTAGTCGTCGACGGCTGTACATCAGAGCCTTTGTCGACCAACGCTGGTGTTCCTCAGGGGTCAGTACTATCTGCAACTCTCTTTTTAATACATATCAACGACCTGCTTAAGTCCGGTATTTATGGATATGCGGACGATACCACCATCGTTGATATGTACGAATTGGGAGCTCGGGCCAGTCAGGAGCAGGTACGGATTGAGCGCGAGGCCTTGGTAGAGCGAATGAATCTCACACTCAAGGCAGTCTCCGATTGGGGCGATGCCAATCTTGTGAGCTTCAATGCTTCCAAAACTCAAACGTGTCTTATCACTGCCAAAAGGAGCCCTTTCACCTTGGCTCCTACTTTCCAGGGTGTGGCATTGGAATACTCCGACCGCCTACAGTTATTGGGTGTTGAAATATCTCAGAACCTTAACTTCGGGCGGTTCATCGAGTCCAAAGCAGGGATAGCAGCAAGGAAGCTTGGAATTCTTGCGAAGGTGAAGCAGCATTTCACGCCAGGACAGCTTCTAACACTGTACAAAGCTCAAGTCCGGTCTTGCGTGGAATACTGTAGTCACATTTGGGCTGGTGCTGCCAAATGTCACCTATCGTTGCTGGATTCGATGGAGAGGCGGGCTAAAAGATTAATTGGCGATCCTGTGATGGTCGACAATGATCTGCAAAGCCTCGAGCACCGGCGGAAGGTGGCCAGCCTCTCGGTGTTCTATAGGCTACATTCTGGTGAGTGTGCGCAAGAGTTACACAACTTGATACCTCCATCCCCATTCTATCAGCGAACCACCCGACGTACTTACCGTCTACACCCGTACGTTGTTGAAATCCCACCTGTACGAACTAAGCGCTTTGGGTCTTCTTTCATCATCCGCACGGCTGGTGAATGGAACAAACTACCTGCTTCGGTGTTCCCCGTTAACTATGACATAGGTCTCTTCAAAAGGAGAGTGAATAGGCTACTAACTGGACAGTGCGCTTCACCATCATCGGCCTCGTTGTCACTTACCATCAGGTGAAACGAGGTCAAGCGCTGCCCAGTAAAACATAAAAAAAAAAAAAAAAAAAAAAAATCTATTGTTACAAATCTGGTATAATTTTGAATTCCAAAAAAAGTTATTACTATGAGCCAGGATTCCAACCCAATACTCTAGAAACCGGAAACAAATTGTTCAAACTACATGAACATTTATGTTTTTTTTTATAAGCTCAATCAAATCTCGCAGTTATTGCGTCATTGCATTTCGAAATTGGCCTGTATCAATATTTTCTTCAAGAAGTTATATATTACTCCGCTGACATTATCCTAAAAAAAAATTACAAACCAATTATTATATCGTTATTTGTATTAAAAACTGAACACGATCACTCAACTAACACGATATTGCTTTTTCCAATATAGTAGGTAGGTAGGGCTTGATTTTTATGTAAAATATTCCTGTGACGCAACTCGCTGGTATGGAGATCTGACCTTATTTTTTTGGAGAAAAATAGCCAATATTTGATGCTTACATCATCGGTATCCGAGGTTTTACGAAGAATGTTTTACTTAAGTGACTAACGAGGGTGCGCGATTGAGTGAATATATAATATTATTACTAATTGGAACTTCGCAAAAAATATCATGCCAGAGGAATGAACTAAAATTCTTACTTTATTAAATAGCTTTCATTTTTCCTATTTATACTATTTAAAACTCTAATATTTAAATAGAATTTCCATATGTGAATGCCAAAAGTAAAAGTGTAGAATAGATTTTTCAGCTGTCACACGCAGTTTATTTAATTATTTAAGAAAAATATTCATTACACAAGAAAAATTACTTACCATGTTCCAGACGATGCATGTCACTCTTCCAAACACACAACAGCGTGTCATTCGATCCCAATAACTCGTCACGTAAAAAAGAAAATGAAATTCCTCGTACAGACAGAAGTTGAAATTAAATGAAGACACAATACATTCAATATTAGTCAAGACACGTACAAAATGATAAATTCTTTCATTTGTATCGTCTCCATTTAATTTATACAAAACTCACTTACCTTATTGCTTAAACATATCGATTAAAACCTTATCCAAAAGATTTTCTTTATAAAGATTACACCAAAATAAAAAAAAATGTTAACGTTTTTTTTAAAACACTCACATAATGTTTACAAAATTAACCGGACACCATACAAAAAACTGTTTTAATAGTGAGAAAATCGTAAAAGATTCTTGGATTCTTTGCACCACTAATTCTCTATACCAAATTAATAATAAAAGGTTTTTGAAAATGAAAAATATAACTTTAATTTTGAAGAATCGCTTCAGTAGATTTGTCAAATTATTATGACCAAGAAGTCGTATTTAATAAGTATACCTGACGTGACACATATACCTGTTAATAATATAGTAAGTACTAAGTACATACATCCCACGCTCAACTTTCAATATAAATCCTTTTAACAAACATTCCATTTCGCAAACATTAATAGTGTAGTACCAAAATATTATACATGAACAAATATCAGTGTTAAGTAACGAAAATGGCGTTTTGTTTTCTAAAAAGCCCCTCACAAATTTAAATTGTGTAAATTTTTTAGCGTTTATTCAACTGAGTAATACAGTCTATTAACAAAATAAACTGTCTGAGATTTACTGCGACTCCAAAAATTTCACCTTCAAATTCATAAAACAATTGACTACATGGAAAATGCGTTTACTATTTATTTGTGTGTATTATTTGATCATTTGAACTCTAAGTAGTATTATATTTGGCTTTAAAAACAAAAAAAACTATTTCATTCAAAGTTATAGAAATATTTTATATATATCACTTTTGTTTTACTCTCATAGCTTTCATTCAAACTTATAGAAATATTTTATATATATCACTTTTGTTTTACTCTCATAGCTTTAAAGTCGAGGAAAAAATGCAAAAACTTGTACAGAGGCACGCGTTTGATAGTGTAAACCCCTATTTATTGTTAATTCCTTCTGCTGCTGTGTATCACAACTTATAAATATTTCAATATTATTCTTAATTAAATTCAAACATTCACATTGATCAAAATATTTGTTAAGAAATAAGAAGACAAATTGTGGAGAAATTCATTTATCAGACATGTTACGGTTGCAAAATTTAGATAATTATCAATCTTTTTTACTGGTAAATAGCTTTATTTACAATAATAAGAACAAATAAATTAATTACATTATTTACAATATATACAATTAAAAAACTAGCTGAAATCAAATTTCTCCGCATCTCGGTCTACTGGCAGCGTGCCCAGAAGACTGGCCGCATTGCCACGCTGAATGGCAATGCTAATCCTCTGTGCGAAGAATAGACCAGCCCTCTGGTCGCGAGAGGCTTCGATCAGCCTCTTTGCAAGATCTTTGTAAAGTGCACGAGCACTCGAACCCCATGTCCCCAAAGTTTCAACCCCAAACGGCTCAAACACATAGTCACCTACAAGGTTTCTGTATTTGTGCCGCTTGAGATTTTCTGCCGAAGCAGCAGCAGCACCGGCCACCTCCTCCGTGCTTGGAAGATGCGATCGCGCATGGGTGTCGACGCAAGTAGCGTCCCACACCAAAGGCCTACCCATCCTCCAAGGCAAAAGAGACATCCCATCCGGTCTCTTGCCATCATCGCGCACCAAACCGTTCGGTTCCAGAACGGCTGGTACACCGGCGGTGGCAAGAGCACGACGGATAATGTCGTTGATGTTGGCCTGACGGGAAATGCGGCCGGCGCTCTTGGCGCATGAGAGGCCATGATGTCCCTTGCTGTCTACAACCTCTCCGCAGCGACATAAATGCGAAAAAATACAGGGAGCACCTAAACGAAGACAAGTTGCGATACGGAAAGTCGTATTACCTAATAATGTTCCTATATTGGGCGATGGCAGTGCCCTAAGCCAAACACCGGACTCCCACTCTCCCACAGCCCGCAAACGAGCGCGCTCAGCATCTCCTACAGAACCACTAATAAGTGATTCTTTTAAGATGGCGCAGAGCGGGTCGTCCCACTGTCTCTGGTAAAATGGGTTGGTCGGTAAATTTGAGTTAGGACAGGCCTGTTTCCAGGCATTTACTGCGTCAGTCTTGCATAACACTTCAGAATTACCCAGTGTATGAGTGAGAATTTTCCTGGTTAATTCTTCTGTGCTATGGACTGAAGACAGAAAAGCCGGTAAACATACATCAGAAATTTTTTGAATACCTAAGCCCCCTAAACGAACTGGTAGGGATGCCTGTGGCCATGCCCGGTCGTTTAGCGACACATTAAGAATTTTAATGAGAGTGGTTTTTACAATATCATCTATTTTTTCTAAAAGTGCCGGATGTTTAAAAAATTGTGATGATCTAATAGCATGTGTAAATTTTGGAACAAACAAACAATAACGAATAATGGTGAAAGCTGAATGCATGTTAATTTTAAATAAGCGGTCCGAAACTTGATGAAGATTTTGAATTTTTTCCTCTAAGAAAGAGTTGTAGGCATCTTCACAGATTGGAGACCCTAAGCGACGTAATGAACTGTTTTCTACTATTTTTATATTGGGTGCCAAAGTTTTAAATTTTGACAAAGCCGAAATTTTATCTATTTTATCATTAAAATAGATTTCACATTTTGATGTATTTAACTCCAAGCCAATAGACTTAAAGTTACTTTTTAATATAGCCAAATCTTTCAAAACTGTATCTATTGTACCTCCAAGAGTTCCATCATCTAGATACCAGACATTAAATTTTGAATTCAGCTGATTTATGATAGGATGTATCGCTAAACTGAAAATTACTGGTCCAAAAGGGTCAGTTATCTTTTATACTTGACATAACAACTTAATCTCGATGGTAAAAAGGTCTTCCCAAATCACAATACATTTTCATTAGTACTACCAATATAAGCGAATATCAAGACAAACAATGATAAAAGACAAGATGTTAATCTTACTTCGACTGTGACCACTTCGTTACTTAGACGAGTGGTGTCTAGATAAATGTACATTTTCTGGGTAAACTTGTATCGTAAATAGTAGAATTTACAAATAAGTCATCTGGATTGTCTGGAGGTAGAACATACCGTTTCTTAAACTTAGGAATCGAATCCTGGCCCATGAGTAACTTTTCCGAAGTTATGAGTGAGAAATATTGATGACTGACAAAATTGTGCCGGATGTTCTCATGCCTTACTGGCACTGCGTACAGCCACGCAGTTCACTGCATGAATTAGCCGTCTCGACCAGCGAAATACCTCAGAGTGAGACCTCTCAGAAATCGATCTAAAGTGACTTACTCCGCGTTTTATTCGGTAAGATAGGTATTAAAATGCCCCTTCCCGACTGCCGCTCCATCCGTCTTACACCTGTAACTCTATCCTGTCCGACTTGTTAATCTCATTGACTATAAAAAAATAAAGTCGTAATAGTTCGGCTAGTTGAGAAGTAACAGAAGCTATATAAGGCTTTTATATAAATAAAGTAACAAAATAAAATAGGTATAATTAAATCACTTCTTCATATTGAAATCATAACAGTAAGTGCATGTGTATATGCAAACCTATTCTAAAGTCACCATAAATCTGCGACCACTGTTTAAAATTGAACTATAGAAATGTATGGAAACCACCACCAGTTCACATAGGTGACTAGTGGAGCATAAAGTTCTGGCAACTTCACTTGTTTGCTCTCACTACTCTACGCTTTGCACAAAAGTTTTGCACAGTTTCGACCAAACCAAATTTAATATTTCGTAGTAGTAGTATATCTAAGTATATTTAAAGCAAAGCATTATTAATTTTCAGAGTATTTGTATGAGACTTAGACAAAAATAAACTCTTACGTGAATATAAATTCTAACTTAGTTAACAAAATTGTTTGCAATTTTCTTTACCGAATCGAACGTGTCCTTGCGGAAGGTGATGTGAGGACAGCTGCCTTAAAATTGATGAGTTTGTATGACAACAGTTATGAACGTCGAAAAAGCGAGTGAGGAGTGTAAGAATTATATATGTAAGTTATTTATTTTATGCTTATATGAAATAGCTAAGTGCAATTAAATGGATCAGATATCTTTAATAATATAGACTTTAATTGGACGTAGGATTTAGTCTAGCAAATTTATGTTGGACCTACTGTGAATTCAGAGATAGCAATATAACAGCTATTTTATTGCACATAATAATATATCTTAAAGCCTTTACGGTTTAAAGAGAATATTAAATTGGTTGCCCACACAGATAACGCTGTCTATTCTGGTCCGTGCTTAAACACGTTTTTGGTTCATTGTTAAGATTCATATCTCTTATTATGTATGCACGCAAAGTACATCTATGATGAAGTACTATTAAGCTAATAAATTTGCTTCAGACAATTGTTTCAAAAAGATTTCACCCGAATAATATAACTCAAGTAGAGAAAAAATAAAAAAAAATGTAAACTTTTTGTTAAGTACCTACGACGAGCCAAGAGGGCCCCTCCCGCCAAATCGTAACCGCCACACAAGAATATTGCGCGGAACGTTACAACCGAAATTTGACCATCGCGCCAATCACCGCAAGGTAACAGAACGCGGTGATTTACAACAGGTCCGCGTTTTAGCGCCAACACTATGCAAGCGCGCGACACTGAACCCGCGGGCGCGTTATGCCGCCACCAATCACTGCGGGATAACGCAAGGGCACCCGGAAATTTGTAAATAACGGTAGGATTAGATAGTAATAAATAGACGAAGTTTTTATAGATAGGATTATTACTAAGTGAACAGAGGAAGTATATACATAGTACGAACACTCTACAGGAGTTTTATTTAATACAGTCCACTAAAGTTTGGTCCATCGAACAGGGTGAGAAGAAAGAAAAACAATACTAGAAATTATTTCGAAGTGAACCGGGGCGTGATCGCAAGCACCAACTCCGAATAATTGAACTACAGTTTGTCACTTCGAGTAAACCGGATCTTAGGAACAATTTTGATCCTCCCTGATCTTGATCTTCTGGCCACCTTTTTTTATCACTCACAAGGTTGGTGCGGAGCCAAGCGTCGACCTTCTGGTGGTGGTTTTCAGTCGTAGCTTCTCCGTGAACACTCTCTTGATCTTCAAGTATTGCGGTCACGTCGGCCTCGAGCCTCTTCCAAATTAATTCTGCTTCAATTTCCAGTTCTTTTCTTTTCAGGACGGCTAGCTTTTCGGCGGCCTCTAATTCTGCCATCTTCACTCTCATGGCCACGCTTGCGGTTGATTGGTGTGAACGTACTGAGCTCCCTGGTGACCTGGTTTGAGGTGGGTCTCTAGGGGCCAGGAGTCCCGCGGTACAAGAGAGGTTATCGGTAGTGGCCATTACTTCTGGCTGCGTGTTAGGTGAAAAGTAGTGGCGACTTACCCTTCTGTTTTCATGTTCATCTGCGGTTCTTTGTTGGTTCAGGACCTCCGTTTCCACTTGCCGGGACTCACAACGGCGTTCTCTGGTTTCTTTCATGTCAGTCTGACTCCTGGTGATAACCATTGCTAATGAGATTTCTTGAAGTAAGCCGTCGAGAGGTCAAAATATAGAGGTCGCAATCGCTTCCGTATGGTTTATATATGATAAACCATACGGAATCGAAACCATAGCGCGATTTAATAAATTGGCGTATTGCGACCGATATTCCTAATCTATTATAGTAATTATAGTATTTCCACCTCCACTACCTACCTCCACTAGATGTCTGTGTACTATTAAAATTCAAGCTTAACAAATTGAAAAGTTAGCTTCATTTATATTTCGATTTTGAAACTACTTACTATTATATATAAACCCGCGAGGGGGCGATAAGAGCGTTAAACGCTTTTGCAAGAGACATTAGAAGTTTCACTTCAATATATATATAGATATATAAATATAGCTGTATGGTGCCGGCTTAGAATACCGCCACCCCATCTCTTCCCGTGGGTGTTGTAAAAGGCGACTAAGGGAAAAGCTAGAAGAATGGGCAGCAGCATTCTCTCTGAGGAAAATACAGCCTACTGCGATCGCCAACCCGCCTGCCTAGCGTGGCGATTATGGCAAAAACCCCCCATGATTGAGAGGACCGGCAGTTGTGGCGCTCTATGGGGGAGCCCTATGTCCAGCAGTGGACCTCAAAAAAAAAAGGCTAATGATGATGATGATATATATATACAGATTACAGACGAATTGAGAACCTCCTCCTTTTTTGGAAGTCGGTTAATGAAACTCATTTGATGAATATGTAATGAAATCCTAAAGTGATCCATAACTGACCATTATATTATTCTGCTAATTTAACAATTTAGTTCAGCCATCACTGTCACTTAAGTAAGTTCATCCGAATAGTTGCACACCAAGATAGATTGAGTTACGTAGAGGTTGTATGTGGAGCGAAGCACTTAAAATTTCAGCAACGAAGCCTGTTTATATAGCCAAGTATAATGTATGTAGGGTCTCTCAAGACCCTAGCGCGTGGTCTAAAAATTTTATAAGATTAAAATCTGGTGTCACTATAGGAAGGAAATAGCACCGCCCATGAACACATGCAACATGAAGGGAAAGGCAAGATGAAGGGGTCGAAATGGTATGAGGAATAAAACCGGCAAACGTGCTGGTGGTAAGCAACTGACGACATCAACTTATGGAAAATCCGTCAGATTCAAAGTTGCCTTATAAGACTTTAAGATTAAATAGCAAGGAGTCAGGAAAGGAGTCAGGAAGGGAAGCCCTCTTGATACCTCTTCTACCAAATGAAAAGCGACATGAGGCAATTTGCGACGATACTCTGAAAGTTTATAGTATTTACCACTTATATGATGCTAGAATACAACAAAACTCGCTGTATTCTTATGTTTTGAACTAGTATGTTTTATTGTGTTACCTCAAAACTTTCAAACTTACGCACACATTGCCTGTAACGTCAATAAATCTCATTACCAAAACAGAGTGGTGATGGTTATGGGTAATATGTTACTGCTTCTCAAGCAGTAACACATAAGTAAAATACTCAAATCATTCCAGTACATTACACGTAATTTGCTTAGAATACAAAGTGCTTCGTAAACACAAATTGATTTTGTTTTGAAATGCTGTTTATCTCATGATGATTTCGTCACCTATTACTTTGTGAATTGCGTGAGAATAATGTGGGTCAAATTCAAAGAAGTTATTAATGCAAATTTTTGACATTACACTCTATACATTTACCGGTACTAAAGATTCTTTCATCCAACAAAATCTTTGAAATTTTATCTCGGCATTCAGGAGAACTGCTCCGCTTCCAAATTAAAAAGTCTCTGCTTCGAAACCTATCTACGGTAGTATTATTTTTTATAAGTTCACACTTTTTTCTATCTGAAGGTGTGGGTAACGGCTGTTAAATCTTTATTCGCCGAATCATTTGAAATGAAATAAATTATAGTCATTGATATTTATTACACATAATCAAAAGGAATTCCAAGAAGTAATTGATGTTTGTCTTGATTGATGTGAAATACTAAAAAGAGAATATATCAGTCTCTCCTTAGTTTTGTAAGAAATAATGATCGTTATAGAAAATATGAATCCAAAAAAGAAAATATGTTTCTTTAAAACCAGTTTCTTCTGAATTAAAATTTCTCATAAACATCGACTTCGTAAACTCTGTCTTACAGATTTTTTCTAATCAAAAATTTTAACATTCGTGATATCATCGTCCTAAAATTTTAACTAATTACAATTGTACATACATACATAACTTCACGCCAAATCCCTTCCAGGGTAGGCAGAGAGAACGGTGCGCCATAAGGCACGATTCTTACATAACTCTTTTCATGCGCGTGCGTCATTTTGTGAGGTAACTAACATCATCTTCCCCCAGAAAGCGTTCTATTTGGTCATGGAAAGTGTATCTTAACCGTCCTCGACTCCTTTATCCATCTGCTTTTGCATTGTATATCTGCTTAATCAATCTTGCATCATCTTGCCATACCCAGCTTTCGCTTCCGTAAGTTGGCATTCAGTATTGCATTGTGGATTGCTAGCTGGGCTTTTCTGCTAATATTTTTTGCGCCCAGGAATCTGCCCAACGCTCTATTTACGCTATTTCCTAATGCCACTCTTCTTTTTACACGGTGTACCTTCCATCGCTGCTAAAAGCGAATCCGAGATATACAATTTCATTCACCTGTTCCAGCACTACATCGTTAACAATTATCTTTGCATCTATTCTGGATTTCTCCCTTTCAATTACAAATTGTGTTGTTTAATTATTCCGAATAAATAAAGAAACTAATAAAATACAAAATATTATATTTTAACTAGTTAAAATATTGTGTTCTACATCTAAAACACCGAATAATTATGTACTCATAATTAAATCAGCAAAGTAACACTTTAACATTAACTATTTATTAATGAGTTTCCTTTGTATGTACATAAAAATGTCTTTGTATGTCCAAGCAAGTTCATCAAAGTTTTTTTGTAAGCCGACAATATAATACTAGACGACATAATAAAAAATATCAATGCAGACGCTTTTACAATATTATAAGTCTGTTAGAAATATAATCTCTCTGGCTCTATCATATTGTGGAGACGCCTGACGAAATAATAAGTGTCCAATATGGCACGGTATAGCTTTGTCACGAATAGGCATTCCTGATGAACGTTAAGAGATTAAAGAATAGAAAGTACTGTTGTTCAATTACATTTGAAGTACATAAACTTGATATTGGGTGGTAGGGTACTTGATTTAGTGCATGTCAGTTTGGTAGTAAAAACAAATTCACACAAGCAAACTCGTCATCTCTCTTCACAATATTGAACGACATAGTCGTCGTCGTGTGTCTTAATCTTAATTTGTATTCAAAGATGACTTTAGCAGCTTCGCCTCGAGGACCTTTCTTATTTGAATGACAACATAAATTTATATCAAATTACTAAGAACTCGTATTATTACAAATGAATTCATGTATACATTTCGGCGGTATAATTTATTAAAAAAAAAAAAGTTTTCTACTAATATCTTTCCATTTACACTTTTTATTGGTTTATATTCGTTGTATACGATACATTTTAGAATTAATATTTTACATACAACTAATGACCAGACCATACAAATACAAATGCTGCCTATAAATTGCCGTTCAATAATCAGAAGTTAAGAAATAGCAGATGAATACTGAAAAATTGTTATATGTGTTATTCAGCAAAATAAACAAAAATATTACCTATATATTTTTTTATAAATATGAAAAAGTATGAAAATGTTTGAATTTCTTAGTAAAATTTGAAGATATTTGATTTTCTTTCTTATGAAAACGTCTTCATGTAACGAATCCAGCCGAGTTGCGTTCTAATTAAAGTGAAGCGAAAGGCGTCAACGGAATCTTATTACTGATCCCTCGCCAGCTGCTGTTACCCTACCCTTGAATTGTGAACGCAATCATTTGAAGTTCTACCATTTTAAACATCACTGTTTGACGAAATTCATAATATATATTGTATATATTATCTATATATATATAAGAGATTTCCACCTATATATTGACTCATCACGATATCTCTGGAACCATAAGGTGTAGCGACTTGAAATTTGGTAGGATTATTCCTTTCGCCGAGTAGAGGTCAGCTAAGAACGGATTTTACGAAATTCAATTTTTTTTTTTTTTTTTCAAATTTCAAATTCAAGGGGGGTTGCGGGGGTGTTAACAATGGAAAATTCCCATTTTTAACCTATAGCTGCTATCGACTTCAAATTTGTCGAAGATATTGCAGTATTAACATAGCGGGGCAGCAGTTATTACTTTTGATGCGAAACAGAGTTCGCCGGGTCAGCTAGTAACTATATAGGGGAGTAAGTGGTGACATGTTTTGATTTGAAATGTAGAAAGGTCGCGGCGCCTACAATGTCTAAATATGACGTACAATTTTTCAGTCAGTTCCAAAAATATTTTTTGTTATAATTATTAATTGCCAAAACATTCTTCTTTCTATCAATTACTTAAACACATCGTAAACCCACACAGTTCACTGCATAAATGAGTCGGCTCGACCGACCGGTGAAATAGAACCGCCTCTCAGTATATCGATGTAAAGTGGTTCATGCCACGTTTTGTTCAGTGAGAAAGGTATCCAGAGGAGTATCCAATCTTATAAAGCCAAATTAAGGTATACGCTCTTATTATTTCAATGCATTGTAAGGTTTTGGTAAGCGACTAAAAGCCAACCATGGACTTCTCTGCAACGTCGAGATAGCTCCAATCATATCTTTATATCACCGAATGAGACTTAATCTGTGCCGCTTAATGAAGATTTGGATGGTATGATGGAATTTAGATGGTATTTCACCGGTCGAGCAGGCCCATTCATACAGCGAACTGCATCTCTCTATCACTGTTAATTTTTATGTTTAAGTAATTCATAATAACAATAATATGTCCATACTACATCACATTGAATCAATTCTAGATTTATATTATCAAAAAAATACATCATTCATGAATATTTTTCCTGATTGTCACACAATTTCTCCGACATAAATGAAATTGAAATCATAACATAACATAAGATAACTTCACGCCTTTTGTTACCCGAAGGTGTAGGCAGCGGCTGTTAAGCCTCGTCGCGCCGTTATGTTTACGTCCTAAATGGAATAGGTGGTGAACCTATTGCCATACCGGGCACAAAGTTTTCAGTCATCGATATTTATCAAACATAACTTCCGAAAACCGATTTCGAAAAGTTATTGGTGTGAGCCAGTGTCAGGAATCAAAACCGGACCTCTTGATCAGAAGACGTGTGCTTGACCACTGCGCCACCGAAAAAAATAAAATGCATAGAAGTCAGTACATTATTAATTAAATAACTGTCTGCAATATATGTGAATAATAATCTAAGTAATTCGTGTCACGTTTTTACATTACTTTCATGACGAATAAAAAAGAGACAAATAATATGAAACCATTAAAGTCGGCCATATTATACATACCGTGCTGAAGCCGCTGATACAAGCAGCCGTGGTCACAGTCTGCTTGTGACCACGGCCAGTACAACCTGGCCGAAACGTCAATCTAATCAAAGTAAATTAAACATGTCGCGTTTAATTTACTTTCATTATATTAAATATATAATATGCAAAGCGAATGCCTAAAAGATTAAAAAATTACAGAACATAATATTTTCTATAGCTGTGTGGCGCCGGCTTAGAATACCGCCACCCCATCTAACTACTACGGGACTAAGGGAAAAGCTGGAAGAATGGGCAGTAGCATTCTCTCTAAACAAAATACAGCCTACTGCGATCGCCAACCCGCCTGCCAAGCGTGGCGATGGCACAGGACCGGCTGTTGTGGTGCTCTATGGGGGAGGCCTACGTCCAGTAGTGGATCTTAAAAGGCTAGTGATGAATGATGATGATTTTCTATATTTAAAACCGGTTGATGTTTTTGATATAGAAAATATGATGTTCTGTAATTTTATATTTAACTAGCTGACCCAGCGAACTTCGTTTCGCCTTAATTATAATTAGTAATAACAAACTTTCAACCCCTATTTCATCCCCTCACAGGGTGAAATTGAAAACGCTAGAACTAATGTTTAATGATTTCTTATCAAGTGCTTAAATATAAAGTTTTATGGTGTAATCTTTTAAAATTAAGTAATACCATGCAAACGTCTAACCTCTATTTCAACCTCTTAATCGCTTTTTTCACAATAAAAGGTAGCCTATGTCTTTTCGCTGGATCTAAAGATTGTCTGTGCCAAATTTCATCAAATTCGGTTGAGAGGTTTAAGCAGGAAAGCGTAACAGACAGACAGACAGAGTTACTTTCGCATTTATAATATTAGTAGGGATTATATTCTTTTTACAGTCTCGGTGGCGCAGTGGTCGAGAGGCTTCTGATCCAGAGGTCCGGGTTCGATTCCTGATACTGGCTCACACCAATGACTTTTCGAAATTGTTTTCGGAAGTTATGTGTGATAAATATCGATGACTGAAAACTTTGTGCCCGGTATGGCAATAGGTTCGCCACCTATTCCATTTGGGACGTAAACATAACGGCGAGACGAGGCTTAACAGCCGCTGCCTACACCTTCGGGTAACAAAAGGCGTGAAGTTATGTTATGTTATATTCTTTTTATTTTATTCTTTAATTTTATATATGTATATTAACTTGAAATTACTTACAATGAAGTATTATATTTATCCATATCATGCGGATGTCAGCTGAATGATAACTTTGAAACTTTTATGATGGTACCGGAAAGTAATATGGTTATGACGTTTCAGTTCGGGTAATAGGATTTATATCCTGACTACCTTTGACGAGAGCCGGGCTCGTAATATGCATACTTTAGATCGAGGCCCATATCAGTTAAACTATTTAGTACTCATACTCGTAACATCTTATTTAATTTTATGAAATTTGGTATAGACACATTAACAAAATGCATTAATGGATTACGCTGATATTGTTTTACTTTTTTTCATTTGGCGACATTTAGCGACTACGTTTCTGCTCTTCATATATGTAGCTCATAAATTTATATTATTGTACTAAATACTTAGTACTTAATATTCAATAAACGGTCTAAACAATTCAATAAGAATTATCGGATGTTGATCTTGAGTTTAATAGCCTCCATTCTTTCAAAGATGCAGACTATATTACTTGATAGAGTTAGAACTGGTTTCTTTATCATAGATTTTAAAGTATAGGTAGTTATTTTAGACCCAAATCGCAAAACCTGTTGTTACAAAACAGCTAAAATTTTGTATTCCAAAAAGTTATTACAGTTAGCCATTTTGGATTCCAACCGAATACTCTGGAATTTGGAAGCGAATTCCTCAACCTCCATGCCACTAAAAACGCGTTTAAAAAGCGTTTGTGTTCTTTTTAAAAGCTTTTATTTAGCTTGCACTGTATTTATGTATGTATGAATGTATGTATGTATGTATGTAAGTATGTATGTTCGGTGGAATCTTGCAACTCAATTTTGAAGTAGATATCTTCAACCGATTGAGCTGAAATTTTGTATACACGTTTACTTTGGATGACAATGCATGATATGATGTGTGACATTATTCTATATCCAATATGGCGGACCACCCAAGATGGAGGAATGGATATTTTGAATGCATTTCTGCAATATGGGTATCAAATCAAAGGGCTTATTGAGAGTAACTCAAAAAATAATATGACGTCATTCTAAATCCAATATGGTGGAATATCCAAGATGGAGGAAAACATAGTTTAAGCTTCTGTACAATATGGATATCAAATGAAAGGGCTCATTGAGAGTAACTGAAAAAATAATGTGACGTCATTCTAAATCCAATATGGCGGGAAAAATATTTGTGTTTCACAATATGGGTATCAAATGGAAGGGCTTGTTAATAGTAATTCAAAAAAAATATGACGTCATTATAAATCCAATATGGTGGAATATCCAAGATGGAAGAAAACATATTTTAAGCTTCTGTACAATATGGGTATCAAATGAAAGGGCTCATTGAGAGTAACTGAAAAAATAATGTGACGTCATTCTAAATCCAATATAACGGATCATCCAAGATAGAGGAACAGATTTTTTTAATGCATTTCTACAATATGGGTATTGAATGAAAGGGCTTATTAATTGTAACTCGAAAATAATGTGACGTCATTCTAAATCCAATATGGCGGGAAAAATATTTGTGTTTCACAATATGGGTATCAAATGGAAGGGCTTGTTAATAGTAATTCAAAAAATAATATGACGTCATTATAAATCCAATATGGTGGAATATCCAAGATGGAAGAAAACATATTTTAAGCTTCTGTACAATATGGGTATCAAATGAAAGGGCTCATTGAGAGTAACTGAAAAAATAATGTGACGTCATTCTAAATCCAATATAACGGATAATCCAAGATAGAGGAACAGATTTTTTTAACGCATTTCTACAATATGGGTATTGAATGAAAGGGCTTATTAATTGTAACTCGAAAAAAATATGACGTCATTCCAAATCCAATATAGCGGGAAAAATATTTGCGTTTCTACAATATGGGTATCAAATGGAAGGGCTTGTTAATAGTAATTCAAAAAATACTATGACGTCATTATAAATCCAATATGTTGGAATATCCAAGATGGAGGAAAACATATTTTAAGCTTCTGTACAATATGGGTATCAAATGAAAGGGCTCATTGAGAGTAACTGAAAAAATAATGTGACGTCATTCTAAATCCAATATAACGGATCATCTAAGATAGAGGAACAGATTTTTTTAATGCATTTCTACAATATGGGTATCAAATGAAAGGGCTTGTTGAGAATAACTCGAAAAATAATGTGACGGCATTCTAAATACAATACGGTGGACCATCCAAGATGACGGCATACATATTTTTGATGCATTTCTACAATATGGCTATGAATTGAAAATCATCATTGCGATTAAATGGAAAACAAAGCTCTAAGCTGGAATTGAATAAGATGATCGCCTTATTGAAGAGCTGGACTGTTTGAAATTAAGCGGTAAACTAACTTGCAATAATGATGCGTAGAATGAAATGACACTAACCTAGCCAGCTTTAACTAAAAATGAGAAAATAAATTAAAAGAAAAAACCCTTTTTAAGGAAGCTTTTATTTAAGTGCTCTAAAAATAAGAAAATAATATTTCCTTATAAATTTCAAGTATCAACTTAGAGCCTCAGTATGTACTATTTATATAATAATAAAAGCTTGTCGCGAAGTTTGACTCCCTATCAGTAGGTAATTAAATTGCAATAGATAATATAGTAAAGTTAGTAGATTAATTTACATGAGTGTTTTGCCCATTTTTTCTCATGACAAACTTACACTCAGAATCGTCCGAGCGTTTTTGTTCCAATAAGGGAAATTTTCTCAAGCGCTCGTGTTTTAATATGTTATGCTTTAAATATAATAATAAGTTAAATATCTGTATTTATGGACTATATGTAACTGTGTGTGACCACCCAAGAAAATAAAGCTATTTTGATTTGATTTGACATTATAAAATTAGTACAGTTTCTTTACAACTAGCGCGACAAGCTTTTATTATTATATAAATTGTACATACCGAGGCTCTAAGTTGATACTTGAAATTTTTAAGGAAATATTATTTTCTTATTTTTAGAGCACTTAAATAAAAGCTTCCTTAAAAAGGGTTTTTTCTTTTAATTTATTATAAGCTCAATTAAATCTCGCTGATATTGCGTCATTGCATTTCGAAATTGGATAGTGCCAATATTTTCTTTAAAAAGTTATTTATTTTATTCTACTTAAATTATCCTAAAAAATATACAAACCAATTTTAATTTCGATACTTGTATTAAAGACTGAACACGAGCACTCAACTAACACGATATTGCTTTTTCCTAAATAGTGGGTAGGTAAGTCTCGATTTTTATGAAAAATATACCTGTGTCGTAACTAACTCGCTGATATGGAGATTGGACCTTATTTTTTTGGAGAAAAATAGCGAATATTTGATGCTCACATCATAAGGACCAGAGGTTTTTCGAAGAATGTTTCACTTAAGTGAATAATGTGGATGTGCGATTGAATAATAATATTATTAATGTTTGGAACTTAGCAAAAAAAAAATCTAGTCAAATGAATGAATTTAGAATTGTTTTATTTTAGTGAATAACATAAACATAACATAACATAACTTCACGCCTTTTGTTACGCGAAGGTGTAGGCAGCGGCTGTTAAGCCTCGTCTCGCCGTTATGTTTACGTCCCAAATGGAATAGGTGGCGAACCTATTGCCATACCGGGCACAAAGTTTTCAGTCATCGATATTTATCACACATAACTTCCGAAAAACAATTTCGGAAAGTCATTGGTGTGAGCCAGTGTCAGGAATCGAACCGGGACCTCTGGATCAGAAGCCGTGTGCTCGACCACTGGGCCACCGAGACCTCTCACTTTAGTGAATAGCTTTTATTTTTCCTTCTTATACTATTTTAAACCCTAATATTTAAATAGAATTCTCTTACGTGTATCCGATAAGTCAAAGTGTGAAATAGATTTCCTGGTAATATTCAGCAGTATTTTGATTTGTTTAAGACAAATATTTATTCCATAAGAAAAATTACTAAACATGCTCCAGATGATGCATGTCACTCTTCCAAACACACAACAGCGTGTCATTCGATCCCAATAACTCGTCACGTAAAAAGAAAATGAAATTCCTCGTTCAGACAGAAGTCGAAATTAAATGAAGACACAATACATTCAATATTAGTCAAGACACGTACAAAATGATAAATTCTTTCATTTGTATCGTTTCCATTTAATTCATACAAAACTCACTTACACGTGGCGCATTCAGTAAAGGTGCATTCATAGTATTGTAATAGGCAATAATCATAATTTTCACTAAAAATATGTTAACCCTTTTTTTAAAAAACACGTACAAAATTAACTTGATAACATAAATAAAATAAAATCACAAATTGTTTCGTAAAACTTTTAGCGTTTATTCAACTGAGTAATACAGTCCATTAACAAAATAAACTGTCTCAGATTTACTGCGACTCCAAAAATTTCTCCTCCAAATTAATAAAACAATTGACTATATGGAAAATGCGTTTACTATTGATTTGTGTGTATTATTTAATCATTTGAACTCTAAGTAGTATTATATATGCTTCATTTGGCTTTAAAAACGAAAAAACTATTTCATTCAAAGTTATAGAAATA
The DNA here is from genome assembly GCA_905147225.2 of Euproctis similis. Classification (NCBI taxonomy): domain Eukaryota; kingdom Metazoa; phylum Arthropoda; class Insecta; order Lepidoptera; family Erebidae; genus Euproctis; species Euproctis similis. The sequence continues at coordinate 15,635,881 of LR990115.1, forward strand.
TTTTATATATATCACTTTTGTTTTACTCTCATAGCTTTAAAGTCGAGGAAAAAATGCAAAAATATCAATCTTTTACACTTGACATAACAACTTAATCTCGATGGTCAAAAGGTCTTCCTAAATCACAATACATTTTCATTAGTACTACCAATATAATCGAACCCCAAGACAAACAATAATAAAATACAAGCTGTTAATCTTACTTCGACTGTGACCACTTCGTTACTTAGACGAGTGGTGTCTAGATAAATGTACATTTTCTGGGTAAACTTGTATCGTAAATAGTAGTATTTACAAATAAGTCATCTGGATTGTCTGGAGGTCGAACACCCCGTTTCTTAAGCTTCGGAACATATTTCGAAGTACATGTTTCGAAGTAATGTGTGAGAAATATTGATGACTTACAATATTGTGCCGGATGTATTCGTATAGTTAGGAACTGCGTTCAGCCACGCAGTTCACTGCATGAAAAAACAATCTAAAGTGACTTATTCCGCGTTTTTTTTCGGCAAGAGAGGTATTAAAATGCCCCTTCCCGTCTGCCGCTCCATCCGTCTTACAACTGTAACCCTATCCTGTCCTATCCGGTCTGAAAGACCGTCAACGCAACTGTGTTGCATTTACTTATGGGAGCGCTAGTCTTACTTGTAAATCTCATAGACTATCAAAAAATAAAGTCGTAAAAATTCAGCGAATCGAGAAAAACAGACACTGTTTAAGTCTTTTATGTCAGTTAAAGCAAGTTTTAAAGCAAGTAAAGTAACAAAATGAAATAGGTGTTATTATATCACTTCTTCATATAGAAATCATAACAGTTGTGTATATGTAAGCCCATTCTAAAGTCACCTTAAATCTACGACCACTGTTTAAAGTTGAACTATAGAAATGTATGGAAACCACCACCAGTTCACATAGGTGACTAGTGGAGCATAAAGTTCTGGCAACTTCACTTGTTTGCTCTCACTACTCCGTATACGCTTTGCACAAAAGTTTTGCACAGTTTCGACCAAAACCAAATTCAATATTTCGTAGTAGTAGATCTAAGTATATTTAAAGCAAGGAATTATTAATTTTCAGAATATTTGTATGAGACTTCTACAGTGGTAGAGCTAAGCAATTCGTTGCATTAATGGGCCGGCTTGACTAGTGAAATACCACGACCTCTCAGAAGATCGACATAAAGTGGCTCATGCCGCGTTTCGTTCGGTCGGTGAGCGAGGTACCCGGTGGCCCACCTCCTATCCCCGTCCTTTCTCATCCTACTCCCTTAAAGGTCAGCAACGCAACTGTAATACTGTATGTGTTAGAGGTGTCTATAGACGGCGCTGATCACTTACTATCAGGTGATACGCTTGCTCGTTTGCCGTCCTAACCCATAAAATAATAATAATGAAAACTTAGACAAAAATAACCTCTACTTTAATTTATTTTACTAACTTAGTTAACAAAATTGTTTACGATTTGACCAAATTAAGCGTGTCGTTGCGAAAGGTGATGTCAGGACAGGACCCTTAAAATTGACGAACTTGTATGACAACAGTTTTGAACGTCCAAAATGCGAGTGAGGAGTGTAAGAATGGTGCCTATTGGCTCTCTGTTATCTCTGCCTTGGAAAGGAACTTAGCGTAAAATTTTATATGTAAATTATTTATTTTATGCTTATATCAAATAGCTTAGCCTTTAAATGGATGGAGTATTTAGTGTAACAAATTTTGAAATACAAATTATGTTGAACATACTGTGAATTCAGTGATAGCAATTTAACAGCTATTTTACTGTACATAATAATATTCTAAAAGCCTTTACGGTTTAAAGAGAATATTAAATTCGTTGCCTACACAGATAACGGTGTCTATTATGGTCCGGGCATAAACACGTTTTTGGTTCATTGTTAAGATTCATATCTCTTATTATGTATGCACGCAAAGTAAATCTATGATAAAGTATTTTATACTACTAAATTTGTTTCAGATAGTTCAAAGATTTAATCTGAATAATATAGGTAATACAAGTAGAGACAAAAAATTAAAAAAACTTTTTACTAAAAAACAGTGTTGATTTGTTTTAACAGTGGGAGAGTCACGCGGTTTGCCGCATTGATGGGCCGGTTCGACCGGTGAAATACCATAACATCTAAGAATATAAACGTAAAGTGGCATAAATCCAGTTTCTTTGGGTGAGAGAAAACAACCTTTCTTCTCTTTTCATACCACTTCCATAAAGACCAGACACAGCTGTCTAACTAACACTATCTGTGCTGCAAGTAACTATAGTCGGCGTTCGTAGCGAGCAATTAAATGACTTTATTTTAGAAAACTGATTGAATATCAAATTTATTTGATGAATATGTAATGAAATCCCAAAGTGATCCAAAACTGACCATTATATTATTCTGCTAATTTAACAATTTAGTTCAGCCATCACTGTCACTTAAGTAAGTTCATTCAAATAGTTACACACCAAGATAGATTGAGCTACGTAGAAATTGTATGTGGAGCGAAGCACTTAAAATTTCAGCAACCAAGCCTGTTTATATACCCAAGTATAATGTATGGGTCTCTCAAGACCCTAGCGCGTGGTCTAAAAATTTTATAAGATTAATTAAAATCTGATCACTAAAGGAAATCGTGCGATAGAATGATGTACAAACTAATTACACTTTTCTATAGAACAAGAGACCAACAAAATACAACAAACGGGCCATCTGATAATAAGGAACTAGCCCTGCTTATGGACAAGTGCGACGATGAAAGGAAGGGCAAGATGTAGTAGTCTAAAATTGGCAAGAGGAGGAAAACCAAAAAAGATTGTAGTTGTAAAAATGGATTATGATAAGAAAATAGTCGATGGTTTGATCTATAATCGTGATTAGAAATCGTTAATATTTCATTCAAGCTTCTATAATGGCATGAACAGTTCAGGCCACAGAATTAAAACGTATACGTCGAGCACACGGCTCCTGATCCAGAGGTCCGGCTTCGATTCCTGACACTGGCTCACACCAAAGACTTTTCGAAATTGTTATCGGAAGTTATGTTATGTGTGATAAATATCGATGACCGAAAACTTTGTGCCCGGTATGGCAATAGGTTCGCCACCTTATTCCATTTGCGACGCAAACATAACGGCGAGACGAGGCTCAACAGCCGCTGCCTACACCTTCGGGTAACAAAAGGCGTGAAGTTATGTTATGGTATGTTATCCACGTAAAAATATTATTTCACTAGACACATGAATTTATTATCATTAATATAAATATAGAAATATAATGAGCAGTTCTTAAAATGAGAATTATGATATAATATAAAGAACCAGATCAGGCGTTAATTAATTGGCGTGACAAAGGCATTCCCAGAGGAACAATCCTCTGGGAATGCCTTTGTCACACTTTGTCTTATTCTATATTTTTGCTTTTTGTAAATTATATTTTAGTGTTAGTTACTTATATTAAACGTTACTTATGTCAGGATCTACAGCATAAAAAAATCCATCCAAAGAGTGCTTATACCATATGTGGTTAAATCAGATACACTTCCACTTATATAAGAATAATCCCGATATTTATTATGCAAATTTTCTACAAACAATTTATATAAATGAATCGATCATAATCCTTGACCTTCCAGAACAAAACATAACTACCAATCAATCCGACATTCAAGTACGCATGCTTATGAACTAAGACTATTAGACAAAATTTATATAATTGTTTTACGGTAAAGAGTGCAAACTAGCAAGCGGATAACTTGGTGGTAAGCAACTGCCGCTGCCACACCGTGAGTGTCAAAGTTGAATTACAAGCCTTAAATATAAGATAGCAAGGGGGCAGGGAAAGATCAGGAAAGAGCGGTCCTCTAGATATCTGTCTGACCGAATAAAACGCGGCATGAGCCCATTTACGTCGATTTTATGAAAGGTATTTACTATTTATAAAATGATAGAATATCACAAACCTCGCTCCATTCTCATGTCTTGAACAAGTATATGTTATTGTGTTACCTCAAAACTTTCAAACTTACGCACACATTGCCTGTAACGTCAATAAATCTCATTACCAAAACAGGGTGGTGATGGTTATGGGTAATATGTTACTGCTTGAGAATACAAGTAAAATACTCAAATCATTCCAGTACATTACACTTAAGTTATTTGCTTAGAATACAGAGTGCTTCGTAAACACAAATTAATCTTGTGTTGAAATACTGTTCATCTCGTCATGATTTCGTCACCTATTACTTTGTGAATTGCATGAGAAAACTGTGAGTTGCACATGCGATTTTAATTTATTTATTTCTACAACATTTGCACAAACTCCGCCAAGCATTACGTGCTTAGGCGTTTTCTTTCATCTGATTGTTTGAGAGTTATTAACACGTTCACCGCGTTATGAGGTCGAATTGGTACATGCGTGACTTTTCGCTGGTACTGCAGACAAAATCATTTTCTTTCACTCTGTGCGGGAGACAGCTACGTTGATATTTCTACGAGTATAACAGAGACAAATATACATATTTGTTTCCCTCACGAAGCTTAGCCTGATGGCGTAGTTAGTACAATATGAGGTTAAATAGGCCCCAAACGCCCTGAATAAAAATTAATACCGCTTAGTGCGAAGGAAGGTCTAATCTGCCTCAAAAGTGGCAGGCCACATAGACGCACTGAGCGGGGTGCGGGAGTCGCGAGCGCAGCGCAGTTTAGCTTAGTGTTGGGACAAGTCACAATAAATAACGATAAAGGGATTTTTTCAAATAACCTCAAGCCAAATATTCGCTGCCGTTTTCATACTAAGCATGACCTAAATATTTGACTACAACAAAATGTTCTTTTTTCTGCACAAATATCCTTACACACATTCCTAACATTTATATCTTTACACCGATAACGACTGACGGAAAGTGTTTATTTCAGGATTTCCTCCCGGCAAATGTGCCGGCAAAAAAAAACAATAATATTTTGTTTAAAGTACTCCTATAAATATGTTTTATCTTATTTGCAACTTCCCATCCCTAGTGTAGATACAAATCATACTTTCTTTCAGTGCGATGTGAGGCAGAACACATGTCATATATATCATGTTTATTCAATAATTTATTTAATGTAAAAGTTTCAACCAAAAAATTACTTTAAGAAAAAAAGTTAAACCGACTTCTAGAAACGTAAACCACCAAATCTCACACAATAGAGTACGTTACCTAGGCTTGCACTGACATCAATAATGGGTGATAATTATAAATATTATAATAGTTAAAGATGACTTTATTAAAGTATTACGTTTTGTATATTGTAATAAGTATACAAAACATAACTTCACGCCTTTTGTTACCCAAAGGTGTAGGCAGCGGCTGTCAAGCCTCGTCTCGCCGTTATGTTTACGTCCCAAATGGAATAGGTGGCGAACCTATTGCCATACCGGGCACAAAGTTTTCAGTCATCGATATTTATCACACATAACTTCCGAAAATAATTTCAAAAAGTCATTGGTGGGAGCCAGTGTCTGGAATCGAACCCGGACCTTTGGATCAGAAGCCGTGTGCTCGACCACTGCGCCACCGAGACAATAAGTATACAAATGAATAAATTATGTTATTTATCGCTGTTTAGTTATAGAGGTAATGTTTTCATATACTTAAAGATTAGGTGGTTTACGTTTCTAGAAGTCGGTTTAACTTTTTTTTTTAAAGTATTTTTTTTCACGAGTTTTAGTGATATTAATGAGTTGTGATCTTCAATAAAAGTTAGTTCATTTACATAGCTTTCTGTTAATTAAATATATAATCATTAATTACAAGTCCCTTAGTTAAATGATTAATATTTTTAGGGAGCTATAATTGTCATAAATAGGTACTTAGATAAAAGAGTATGATAATTCTTGGTAAGTATTTATATTTTTGTAACTATCACGGGTTACACAATAACGCTACAGCCCGAATGAAGGCAAAAGGCTGGAAACTTGCAAAAAATAAAAAATATTATTTTATTTTCAACTTCCAACTCCTAACCTTTGAGGATTTCTGTGGCCTCTTCATCAGCACAGCAGCATCAGGTGTATATTTAGGCACACTTCACAAGCAACACGCTAACCCTGCATACTACCAAGTAGTTTCTATTGACCAATTGCAGTGCTGTCTTCAAACTCCTAACCGTTGAGGAGTGTTATAGCTTCTTCATTAGTACAGCAGCATCAGATGTTGACACCATAAAGAATATCCCTAAGACATCACTATTACGTAACAAAAACACCATACTTGCATAAAATTTTTGGTGGATGCCTTCGATTTCTCCTATTTCCCATCATTAGATCCTGACTTGGTGAATATGGAACAATCTCGGAGATAAACACAATACAACGAAAAAAAAATTTTTGAAATCCGTCCATAATTGACGAAAATATCGGTGAACAGACATAAAAAAATATATTATACATAGAGACGAATTGAGAACCTCCTCCTTTTTCGAAGTCGAAGTGTTCGAAGTGTCGAAAGAAACGATATTTTATGAGGCCGGCGTGGTCTCATACGCACTGCAAATAAGTTCAACTGTGCTCTAAAACGCCTCATACGCACCTGCCGAAAGGCTATTAAAAATGACGCCGCAGTGAAGGTGTTAATGAAAATTTTTATCATTACACTCTGTAAATTTATAACCTACTAAAGATTCTTTCCTTTAACAATATCTTTGATATTTTATCTCGACATTTGTGAGAACTGCTACGCATCCGAACTAAATAGTCATTACTTCGAAACCCTTTTTTCACGCGAGGAAATGCTTTATGCACAACCCCCGGTACGGCAGGAGGTGGTGTGGGACTCCCAAAGCAGTAAACTGCAATCCGATCCGATTCCGAACTAGGAAGTGTTTGCTTCGAAACCTAGTAATAACTAGGGTAATACTACTAATTACTTATGTATTTCGTTAAACGCGAAGATTACTGTATTTTTATTTATTAAAACTTTCATATTTTTTTCTATCCGAAGGTTTAGGCAACGTTTATTGAGTCTAAACTGTTGTCTGGTTTAAACTATTACCAAACGCCAAGCACAAAGTTTTCAGTCATCGATATTTATCTCACATTACAATCACAAAGAATTCCAAGAATTAATTGATGTGTATGAATACGGTACATAAATATGTCTTTGTCTGTCCAAGAAAGTTCATGAAAGATTTTATTGTTTGTAAGCCAATAATTTAATACTAGACGACATAATAAACATCAATATATGCACTATGCAATATAATAAGTCTATTAGGAACATAATCTCTCCAGGCTCTATCAAATTGTAGAGAAACCTGTAAGATGTTTGCGGTGAATCTTACTCTGTTCACAAGATTATATACGAGGCAAAAAGCTCAGATATCATACGCAGTGGCTGAGAAATATGATGGGTTTAAATATATATTAATGATAAACTTACACACTGGTTAACATTATATTTCACTAACAGTAAAAATCTTCACAAAAATTTTAAAATAAACACTTTATATGCGATGCTTTATATCCTCTTTTTGCCACTTTTTGCCCAGAAGTTAGATTTTAATATAAAACATTATAAGAATATCGCCACCGTTTCTCTTTCGGTCAGGAAAATAACAACACACCACTATTAATTGTACACTCCTCAGAAAAACCTTTTTAACAAACTAGCAAGCAGGTCACCTGGTAATTGTTACAGTTGCCAGCCATTGAAACAGTGGGATAGGAAGGAAGAAGGAATGGGGGTGGGACTCCAGATACCCCACTCACAGAACGAAACGCGACTTAGATATACTGAAAGGTCGTGGTATTTTATCGGTCGAATCGGACAATTTATGCTATACCAAATTATAATTGTCGTTTTTCATCTGTGTTAGATGCAACGGTTGTCCTATCTAGTAATTATTTTTATTATTTCCCACTTTAAGAGGGATAGGCATAATACGTCATCCTTTTGAACTATACAAAAGTTTAGGCAGGGTGTTTTATGACCGGCCGCGTGCCTGGTGTTAACGCGACTTTAAACGTTTTTCAACGTTTGTCTAACCCAGTGCGTGAACAAAATTTTTAAGTAACAAGTATCAACATTTATCAGTGTCTCGAGACAAATGACAGCAATTAACATTCCACAATCACTGTTAGCAACTGCCAAGCTTCTGTTGCAACTGTAGCCGTGAATCTTAAGGTATGAAGCTCAAATGTCACTTAATGAATGTACAATATGATTTTAAAATGATGACAATCTCTCGCTTCATTTCAACTTTCAAGAGTTGTTATAAGAAAAAAAACTAAGCTTATATGACATAATTTACGGTTCAAAGCGAATATAAAAGTAGGCTTTAGTGTCCGCAGAGATAAGGCTGTCATACTGGTCTTAAATGTGTTTCCTCGCCATAATTAATTTTTTATTAAGAGTGTAACTGTCCCGCTGCTCCATCCACATGCTCGTTCAATTATTAATGCAACAAAGTCTATCTCACGCAATAATTAAAGGTCAAATAATGTATGCCCTACCGTTCTTGAAAGGTGTGATGGGCCCAGGGGGTCGACACAAGAAGCGTTCCACACCAAAGGCCTACCCATTCCGGCCGGTCTCTTACCATCACGTACACCAAAGCTTCGGTTCTAGAACGACAGGTACACCGGCGGTGGCAAGAGCACGACGGATAATGTAAATATTGGGGTGACGGGAAATGCGGCCGGTGTTCCTGGCGCATGAAAGGACCTGATGTAACTTGCTGTGGATAACCTCTCCGCAGCGACAAAAATGCGAGGAAACACAGGGAGCACCTAAACGAAGGCAAGTTGTGATACAGAAAGTCGTATTATCTAATAATGTTCCTATATTGGGCGATGGCAGTGCCTTAAGCCAAACACCGGACTCCCACAGCCAGCCAAACACCTAATATAACCTACAGAACCACTAATAAGCAATTATTTTAAAATGACGTAGAGTAAGTCGTCCCACTGTCTCTAAAAGAGGTTAGAAATTCAAACACACCTGAGACAAGAATATTTAATCCCTTTTTTTCTTGATTTCTTTTTAATTGGTCAAATGTAAAGATTTAACTGCTATTGATTTATTAGATACATGTGTACGAATGGACATAGTTTAATTAAAAAGGATTTCAAGCTCAGTTTCTTTAAATTCAATAATAAATTAAATACTTGGTATTGTTTTAAAGAATAAAAATTAAATATCCGATGGTATTGGCTCGCAGTAATTTTATCCCAACACACATTATTAAGAAAACAATTTTAATTGAAGCTGAACATACTTTGACATAATTTTAATCGTCAATCAGCCTGTGGCAGTCCACTATACAGAATCCCTCAATTTTCTCCACAAAACATAAACTTTTAATAAAAATATAATCATTATATTAATATATTATAGTTAGTATGTAAACTTCTGTGGAGAATGAATAAAGCTTATCCAGATTATGTACAGAAGCGTGTCTTTATGGACATTGAGCCTTAAGAAAAGACTTTTAAAGTACAAAATTGGTTCTGAATGTCAAGGATCAATATTTTTATTTGTCAGTAATTTGAACAAACTTAACCCGTCATCACTCGCACGGTGCGGGGTGCACCCCAGGCATGTATGAACGTAAAAATGAATAGAAATTTCTCTAGTTACGCATTCCCTCGTCTCTGTACCTTCAAGTGACCTTAAAAGCGACGATCATGCGGATATGAGTAGTGTGATGCGAGCGTTTTGTGCCTGAGGATTTGTTAGAGTTTCCGTGAGCTGCTCACGGCACCCCACAAGCGCTCGCGTTATCAATTTGCGGAGGATTCTTTAACAACAAAAACTTGGTGATTTTAATTGTTTTATAACAGAATTTTATTTATTTACTTCTTAGATTTTCGCGAATCACATTCATAAAATTGAAACAATCGCGTTTATTTATAAAAATGATTTGTGTAAAGAGTTCGAAATGTCGGGAAATAAATAGAAAATAAGTTCTAAATGAACGCGATATAATCCATAAAAAGTTGTTGCAATGTTAAGAAAATTATTTTACAAAATCACATGAAGTTAATTTGCAGAAATTGTTAGAAAAATTAAGAAAATTTTATTTTAATTTATGTTTTTCAATGAGAAAATGTATGTATTATTAAAATTTTGGATAAAAAAAGCTGATTATTATGATGTTTTGTAGAATTGTAAATAAATTTGATTATATATATATATATATATATATATATATATATATATATATATATATATTTATTTACAGATGTAATTTCACTAACCGCTATTAAACATCATCATCATCATTAGCCTGTTGCAGTCCACTGCTGGACATAGGCCTCTCCTAATTTGCGCCACAACATCCGATTCTCTGCCTTCCGCATCCAGTCTTTTCCAACAGCCTTTCTGAGGTCGTCTGACTATCGGGCTGGTGGGCGTACTACACTACGCTTACCAAGTCGCGGTCTCCACTCTATGACCATCTTCCTCTATCTACCATCGGTCCTTCGACAGATGTGACCAGCCCATTTCTACTTCAGCGAGCTTATTCTACAAGCTATGTCGGTTGCTCCGGTTCTCTGTCGGATATACTCATTCCCGATTCTATCTTTTAGAGATACTCCGAGCATAGGTCCCTCCATAGCTCGCTGAGCGACTTTAAATTTGTGGACTAGCCCCACCGTAAGTGTCCATGTTTCGGCAACGTAGGTCATCACTGGTAGGACGCACTGGTCACAGTCTTCAGGCATTGCGGTATAGGCAAGTTAAAAACTCGACGCAGTTTGCCGAATACGGCCCATCCCACCTGAATCCTCCTGTCGGCTTCCTTCTCGAAGTTTCGTCTACCTAACTGGATAGTTTGGCCTAGGTAGACATATTTGTTTACGACTTCGAAAATTGACCCATCCACATTTATCGGTCCGGGCACGACACGTTCATTGAACATGACCTTGGTCTTGTCCAAGTTCATGCCCAGACCGACACGTCGAGAGGATTCGTCTAGGCTGCGCAGCATTCCGCTTGACTGTTCCAGCGACACTGCCATTACAACAATGTCGTCGGCGAACCGAAGATGTGATATTCACGTTGATACCCCGTCCAGTGCAGTCCAAGGTCTTAAAGACGTCCTCCAGAGCGTTGGTGAAGAGTTTGGGAGATATGACATCTCCCTGTCTTACACCTCGATTCAGCTCGATGGCTCACTTGATCCTGGATCTGGACAGCCATCGTGGCGGTGTCATATAAGCATCTCAACACCTCGATATAACGCCAGTCAATCCGACATCGCTGCAATACATCCAGAACTGCCCAAGTTTCGATGGAGTCGAAGGCTTTTTCGTAATCCACGAATGCCATACATAGTGGCTGATTGTACTCTTCGGTCTTCTGTACAATCTGCCGGTCAGTATGGATGTGGTCCACGGTACTAAAGCCTTTTCGAAACCCGGCCTGCTCCGGAGGCTGGAATTCGTCGAGTCTTGCAGCGAGACGATTCGTGATGTCTCTCGAGAACAACTTGTAGATATGGCTCAGGAGTGAGATGGGTCTTCTTCATTAAGGTCTTATCACCTTTTTTAAAGAACAACACCACCGCACTCATGCTCCAAACCTGAGGTGTTATACCCTGGTGTATGACGGAATTAAAAAGACTTGCTAATTCCTTTAGGATAGGAGTCCCGATGGCATTTTAGAAGTTCTGTTGTAATTCCGTCATCACCGGGTGCCTTGTTGGTCTAGAGTTGCCCAAGAGCCGCACTAATCTTCAGCTAATCTTCTGCAAAATCGGGGATGTCCTCACTGTAGTGACGCATTAACGGGGCTCTGTAGTCATTATCGCTGTGTCCCGTCGGCTTGGTCATCCGTGTGGAATAAAGGAGCCCATAAAAGTATTCTGTCTCTGCGGGAATCTCAGGCTTAGAGGTGACGACACCTCCATCCGCAGTTTTCAGTTTCGTCAGATGGGGCCTTCCCAGCTGCTGAGCAAACATTTTCGACCCTTTGTTTCGGTCGATCGCGTCCTCGATTTCTCGAGTATTCGATCCACGAAGGTCGCACCGCATCAGCTTTCTAATACGCTGGTTTAGGCTTTTCCATTCTGACGAAGACAGCTGATCGGATGGAGTTTCTCGTCTTTGCCTCATCAACTCGAGCGTCTCAGCAGAAAGTTAGGACTCCTTTTTCTGCGATCTGGGGAACAACCTTTGAGAAACTTTCCTCAGCGTGTTGACCACAGTGGCGGTCTTTTCGTCCACGTTGCCTGTGGTTTCCAGCAGGTCGAACCGATTTTTAAGTTCCATTTGGAACTTTTCAATTTCGGCTATTTGGAGTGGCGTAGGTCGGAGATTAGACCTCATCTTACGGGTCCTTTCAGCTTTCAAGTTAATATTTAGAGAGCCTCGAAGAAGTCGGTGATCACTTCCAGTATTGAACTTGTTGATCACAGGGACACCTCTAAATATATGCTTACTATCCGTTATGATAAAATCTATCTCGTTCCTTGTCACAGAATCGGGGCTTCGCCAAGTCCACCTTTTGTGGAGACTATTCTTGAAGAATGAATTCATCAAGAATAGCCCTTCAGACTCCAGAAATTTGATCAACATCTGGCCCCTGTGATTTCGGCACCCCAAGCCATATGGACCGATTTTCGTTTCGCCGCATTCTTGTACTCCCAGTTTGGCATTGAAGTCCCCCATAACAACGTTGTAGTGAGCCTTGGCGGTACCATGTATTGCTTTTGCAATATCTTCGTACATTGCCTCGGCTATCTCGTCAGAGTATGTCGAGGTCGGCGCATATACATATATTACCTTCAGAGTGTACCTGTTGGTGAGTTTCAGTACAAGGTACGCTACCCTGGTCGACACACTATTGATCTCCACAACGTTGCATACGAGGTCCTTGTGAACGAGGAAACCGACACCCCCCTGGGAGAGCTGGTCACCTTCCCGAAAGTAGACTAAGTTGCCTGACTGTAGGATTATCGTGTCCTTCCCCTCTCGTCGGACTTCAGATAGCGCTAGAATATGCCAGTTCAAACAACCCAGCTCTACCTCGAGTTCGGTGAGGTGTTCGTCCAGCCGAAGACTGCGTCAATTATAAGTGGCCACTAGTAGTTGTTTTTGGCAGCCTGCCGTAACCCGCAGATCCTTAGCACCCCCTGTCCCACCGTTACCACGACCGCTGCCTTGGCCGGGAATAGTGGGACCACCGGGAACTGGGGTTCGTTGTATTGGTGCTTTCATCTTGGTTTTGGCCCATAGTCCCCACGCTGGGCAAACGTGTTGGAGACCGCAGGGGTGAACCTTTTAAAGATGGGAAAGCTGCTGCCCGCCCCTATCAGAACATTTAAGTTGACCCATATTTTGGAATGGTTATCCCGCCATTCTTTGATTTTGTACTGTCCTGTGTAACATTTATTATAAACACCCTTTGATTATGTGGGGTGCCCACAGCACCCCGCGTGTGCTCACGGGACTAAAACCCGTGCGAGTGATCGCGGGTTATAGATCACTTCAGGCTTATATAACATTTACGTTTAGATTTAGTTTATTAAGTTATTTTGAGAATCATTGACACTATAAATATAATTGTTATAAACTTTACGCCGCTACTACTCGTAAGTGAATCCGAAAATGTACGGTAGGTTAAAATCGAATCAAACTTAACCACACATTTATCAAAAATGAAATATATATAATTTATGTACATATAGTTTTTGCTCTGCAAATCTGGCTGAAACTGATAGATTTACATTGTCTATAGCCGAACATAAGTGCGCATATTTTTATAAATAGGTTTTAAAGAGAACGAAGTCGAGAATAATCTGGTGTTATTTTTCCTTTGGTGATCTACTAAAACAAATGCAAACAACACCTTAAAAATGAAGCCAACAAATTTTTCAGCTGAATTATTTTTCATCTTTTCCGCTCAGGTGTTATTATTTTATGAAATATAACAGTAACCTGAAAACTGAAATTAACTCAACTCCGTCGGGACTGTTAATTTCATTTTACCGCGAATACTTTTTGTTGGTTATAAATTGTGTTTGTATTTAACTTTTGGAGTTCTTTAGGAACTGTAATACAGAAAAAGAAATTCTAATTGTTAGCTTACTTGGGTGTATAAAATATTTTTTTTGCGGCTGCAATTTCTATATTTAACGAATTCTATAGACATACATTAACCACAATTTGCTAGTCATATTCCAGAAAGTGACCAGACTAATCAGGTCTTATAATAGTAATAAGTCGTCTGACCATGAGGCCAAGTATTTTCTTCGGTGACTTGGAGCATCTCTCCTGCCCAGTTCTTCATACATTAAAGACGTGAAGTAATAGTTGTCGTACTGTACATAATTGGTTTTAAAATACTCTTATTTTTTTGTGTATATAATATTTAACAGTAATAAGTATCTAGTGCAATCAGGTAGAAGCCTAGACATTTCACTTTGGTTGTTTATCTTAACCTGTTCTCTGTGCAATAAACTTAAAGGTGCACGCTACCCATTACATAGGCTATTACAACGCATTAGGATCTAAATGCAAAATTCTATTTAAAAGTACATAAAATGATTACAATGATTTTCTAATGTATCTAATTTCGACTACTAAATGAATAAATAACTCTTATTAAACTCTAAACTAAAATACTGAACTGTACACAAATGATATTATCAGGAAACATCAAGTATTCCTAAGGTGACGCAAAATTTATTTCATAGTCTTCAGCAATGTAAACGCTTGATAACTTGCTTTTAAGACCTGAAACAAAATTTATTGAATGAAACATTTTTGTAATAAAACTAATAATATCATCATGAATTATGTAGATTTTGGAACTTACATCAGTCATAGTATCCAAGGAAAGATCATTTCCTAAAGCTGTTCTTATAGACAATTCCTTATTCATATAGGTGACAATTATTATGTAGTTTTTCTTATCGGCGACCTTCATATTAGACCAATCAAATTCCAATAAAGCCGTCTTTAACTCTGAAACCTTAAATGTTAAATACAATTTCGAGAGGTGGAGCTTCGGCTTGACCGGTGAAATACCACGGCCTCTCAGAATATCGACTTGAAGTGGCCTTTGCTGCATTTTGTTCGGTAAGAGAGGTATCCGGAGGCCCACCATCTTCCCTCTCCCCAAATGACAGTGGACTTAAAAGCACACTTACCCCGGGGGGGGGTACTAGTCGTATTCCCGCAGGAGAATCCCCCCCCTGAGCATCCAAGGTCTGTTGTTTGCTAGAGCGTAGACATTCAGGCTGCCCCTTGTTTTCTAGGGAGGGCAAATTTCCGCTACAAACATAAAACTGTCCGGGACAAATGTGAGGCATAAGGCACCCCCTGTCACTCTAAACATTGACATCTGCAACATCAGGTATATGCGTACAAATTTGCTTACTGTCCACCATCATCTCTAGCAAACCAAGCAGGCCTTGCTTTTTCTTACTGAGACGCAGATTTCTTCTCCGGCAGATACCACGGATCTCCCATACCCTGGGTACAAATTGGAGCATTTCTTTGTACCGCGGACTGGGGGCTGTGTGTATGTCCGGGAGGATATTAGAAGACCCGCACGCTTGTTTGCTCCTTTTTCTCATAATGATATATATATATATATATATATATAAGTTCCGGGCACCTGACATCATGGCATCATTTCCCTCAGTATCGTAAGAGGTGACTAAAGGATTTGACTTTTAAACACTCCGAGTCCAATGGCTCTAATTGTGGTTCATATTATGCGTTTTGTTACATAACCCATACATATTTTTTGTTAACTAAGGAGCATAGATCTTTTTTTATGGGATAGGAGGGCAAACGAGTAAGTGGGTCACCTGGTGGTAAGCAACTATTCACCGCCCATGAACACAGCGATGCGTTGTTGTCCCTTTAGGGGAGTAGGATCGAGGAACAGGAAGGGGAAAGGGGATCGCGTTTCCGGATAACTCTCTCACCAATCGAAACGAGGCATGAGCCACTTCACGCAAATATTCCGATAGGTCGTGGTATTTCACTGGTCGAGCCGGCCCATTCATACAGCGAACTGCAAGACTGTTGAAATATAATATTACATATTTTGGCTTGTTGTTAACCGGGTATGTTGTGTTAACCAGATATGTTTGTTTACCTTTAGTTTGAGGTGTTCACCAAACCAATTATATGCAAATATTTCCACGACTACTGGTACAAGATTAGCCATTAAGTTCCAATGTATTTCCTGAAATATTAAAAAAATATGAAAACATCTGATTGATGAACCCCGCTTCTAATTCATAAGTCGTAGGATCGATTCCAGGCACCGACTCCAACAATAAGTGACTATTGTAAATATTTTAATAGTTAAAGATTACTTTATAAAAGTATTACGTTTTGTATAGATATTATATTAAGTATACAAATTAGTAAGTTTCGATATTTATCGCTTTTTAGTTATGAAGGTATTGTTTACATTTTTTGTGGTTTACGTTTCTAGAAGTCGGTTTAACTTTTTTTTTTTAAATAAATTTTATGGAAATATAAATCAAAAAGTTAAAGTTAAAATTAAGAAGAAAAACTCTAAGAAATAAATATTGACAGTTCAGAAACTTTAGGGATCTATTATCCCTAACATTTAGGTGGATATGCCTACAAAATTTTATGAGAAATGGCTAAACCGTTTCGGAGTAGTTCAGAATCGTAACACAATAATTTTATATATTATAGTTACTGATTTGTTACCTTCACAAACTAGTAAATCTAAGAGTATATAATATAATAATAACAATAATAGTGTATAGCATAGGATATAGCCACATATAAAATACTTAGTATATATTAAATTATATGTCAAGCAATAAATATATTTTTCTAGCAATTTTATGCAAGAAAGATCTAAATTTTATACCTCACTCATAATAAACATCAAAATACAGAATGCCATTAATACGTTGAAAAGGGGTATTACTGCAGGCCATTTATACATATTACTGAAAATGTTAAAATACCTGTAAACAAAAAGGATATCAATTAATTAGATCGAAAACTTTATTTTACGCTAATATTAATTGTAGCAAAAAATGAGATGATATAAAATTTTGAATGAAATCATAACAAAATTTTATACAAAATCATCAAGTGACTATCATTTCATTCCTTTCACTAATAATATCATAATATTTTAAAGCTACTCTTAATTAATAGAATGCATATAAAAATTTCGAACTTTTAAAATTATAACTTACATCATCAAATCCCTGTGGCATTTGTAAAAATTACTTAACGTTTCATTTAGTCTTAAAGCATATGACAAATCACTCTCATAAATTCCTTTGGTTTCCAGCTGTAACGATATCACAAGACACTCACAACTAACGCAAAAGAAGAATATTACTAACACAAACCACATATCAATTATGCAAATAGTAAAAGACATATATGATAGAAATATAGTATGTAAAATAAATGATACTTCATAATAAGGACTCGTCATTGGCATTAACGTTGATGTTGTTTTTGATAATGTAACTCTCTCTCCATGTAAGTTAGACCAAATAGCTAAAACAATATACATAACTATTGGTAGTGCTATTGTAAACAAATACAATTTCACCACAATTCTAATTTTTTTCATCATATCAATCGACTTTGTCAACGAGATTCTCTTTATCATTTCAAATAGCGTTGTTTTTGCTATTAAATACACATTTTGTAAGGGTATACGATTTTTAGTAAATGCGCAATATTTTAACACAAACGTTAAAATAACTACAAAAGTGTAATATCCTTCTCCCTTTGCCGTGACATCTGCTGATCTTTTCAGTACATCCAATGTCCCTAATATGACATAGATTATGAGACAAATCCAGAAAGCGTGTTTGAAGGTTTTATTTTTCCATGTCCAGTTGGGATTCAAAATTTGTTGGCCGAAAATGCTTTGTATAAATAGAGGCCAAACTAATATTTCATCAATTTCTTTCAACTCGCCCACGGTGGTCGTATAATCTCTTAAGATATCATAAAAGGCCCTCATTTTCACGAAATCGTTATGAAAGTGCAAAAGTAGTGAAAGAATTGCAAGTCAGAGGGCGCGGAAGTACAGTTGAGTACAGAATGATTATGAAATAACAATTAGTTTTAAATTTCTTTACAAAAATAATGTTCATTTTTACATAGTTTCAATATTTTTTTGAAGGTGTTATTATTTGACTTGTACATTGCACAATTCTGTCCGTCACCAATATTCATAAAAAAACTGGAAATATTGAATGTTTACTGGGAGTTGAGCGCAAAATCTCTAAATACACTCTTTCCAATATTTAGCTGAAGCAGCTTATCTATAATTTGTGGCCTAAGGAAACTGTTCTCCGTTAGCATAGCATATTCTTGTAGTGCCGTATTACTTGACTAACGCGTAAGAACTGAAAGCTATCAGAAGGTAGTATTCTTAGGCTACAATTTTCAGTAATTTGTGGGTGGTGATAACCAGAACGAACTGATTAATTTAGTTTCGTTTTCGATCCATTCATTTCAATGCCGTAAAGCACGATTCTTACACGCCTCACTAGCTTCTTTGCCTTTTCATACACGTGCGTTTATTTTTAAGGCTCCTAGCCATCTGTTGTCAATATATAAATCGATTCTTAAATTTAATAAATGATATTTAATAATAATAATGCTTTTATATTTGCTTATTTTCTGTTTCGAATGTTTGCTGTTCTCGAGTGTACCACAGATAATGGTCAAGTATTATTATCCAATCAAGGTAATTAATCTTTTGCCGCCTTATGTCTGTACGGTAACTACCTATTGCAATTTTAGACAGCATTTAATGCAATCGGGACAATATGAATATTCAAATTACACTTCAACCAAAAGTCGCCTTTAAATGTTACGATATAAAGTTCATTTTGTAATGTCCTTGTGAAACTACAGTAGTTCAAAAGCCAATTATCTAATTAAGGTTAGCAAAGTTCAGAATCAAGTAATAACAGTTTTCACAGCTGTCAGTGAAATAATAAATTAAATCGTGATTTATTATCCAAATGAAATGTTTTAAAAGATTTTAGGTGTGATTTTTCTTCCTTTTATTTTTTTTCCTAAATGTGTTCTAATAAGATATCTATCTAATAAATAGAAAAATAATAGAAATTCGTCATTTCGTAATAATGTTATCATTCTTCATTCAATCGTCACACTCTTGGTCGAGTAGTTGTGGTAATCAATTAAGAGTTTGTGAGCACAAGGTGCTGTCGGGAAATAGCCTCCCTGGCAAATAAATATGTCTAGGGTGATTTTCATAATGAGCTCCGTGTACATATTAAGTAGAAGAGAAGACATTCTACACTCTTGACGTACTCTCGAACTGGGGTGAAAACTACTCAACAGTAGATCGTCTGCCCTAACGGAGGCTGTTTCTTCTTCATAAAGTCACCGGAGAACCTAGACAAGGTGTTTGGGGGTACTCATCCCTAGGAGCGTTTCCCACAGTTTTGGCAGCTTTTCAGAATCAAAAGTTTTTGAGAAGTCGACAAAGCAAATCGGCAAGCAAGTCGGCCTATTGAATTCTCAGGCTTTTTCTATTACTTGTCAGGTACACTTACGTGTACCCGTAAGTATTTCCCTTGACAAACCCTGCATGCTCTGTGGCAACCTCTTTTGACAAATAGGCCGCTCGTTCAGAATGTACAATAAAATTTTGCTTGCGTGTGAAATTAGGACTAGAAGAAGATAGAAGGTAGTTACTACGCACGGACAGTACTAGGATTAAATAGCAGTTTACTGCTTTGGGAGTCCCACACTATCCCCTGCCGTACACAGGCGGGGGGAGTGCATAAAGAATTTTCTCGCGTTAGAAAACAAAATGGCTACAGTAAACCACGAAAATTCCAGGTTCCTGTACCCAACTATCTTACGCTACGCTACGCATTTTCATAGCGTTGCGGGTTCCAGTAGTCCAATTTGAATGAAATGCCTGGTGGTACATGGTCATGTCCGGTAGCCAATTTCACACCGTCTGTCCCGGACGCAGATAGGCGCCGGTTGCTAAGCGGAGGGTCTCCGGGTATCTGTCTCACCGAATGAAACGCGGTATGAGCCACTTTACTTCGATCTTATGAGAGGTCTTGATATTTCACCGGTCGAGCCGGCGCAGTCATGCAGCGAACTGCTTGGCTCTACCCGCTCGACCGGTAAAAAACAGAACCTCTCAGAAAATAGACGTAAAGGCTCATACCGCCATGTTTGCAACCTATTCCATTGGGGACTTAAACATAACAGCCGCTGTCTACACCTTCAGGTAGAAAAGGCTTGAATTTATGTTATATTGTAGGAAACTATCAGTTAAACTACAACTTATTTATTCGATGACTGAAAACTTTGTGCCCGGTATGGCAATGGGTTCGCCCCCTATTCCATTTGGGACGTAAACATAACGGCGTGACGAGGCTTAACAGCCGCTGCCTACACCTTCGGGTAGAAAAGTCGTGAAGTTATATTATGTTTTATTTATTCTAAAGCTTGCATTGGCATCCAGCATATCTGCTGATCTACAGCTACGATTACCATTTCCTAAGGCCCCAAATTCCATAGCAAAGCTCTTCTTGAGAAGACCCCGGCAGTAAATTCATAAGCCACTTATTTAATATATAAATTTTTACATTTTTAAAATTTCATTTACGTGCTCCAAAAATTTGAAAACCTTACGTTTTTCTATTAAAATACCTTCTTTCCTTTTATGAAAATAACTTAGTAGAAGAAGAAAATTGTTCTGCTATTTTTATTATAAAACTATCAACTATTACTTCATACAAAATTAATTAAACATATTTTAACAATTAAATAAAATAAAATTTTATAACTACAATCGTTGCTAATTCCATTTAAGATGTTAAACCTAAAGTTATAACTTATAGTGTTACGAAAATATCTGTGGGACATACTCCCGGGCTACGGGGTGAGCGGAGCACTGCTGCGCGCTGTGCAGTCCACTTATTAGGGCTGCACGGCGTGTTGACGGCGGCTTGTCCCCCTGGTTTGACGTCAATATCGGCGTCAGACAGGGTTGCGTGCTGTCCGCTCGACTATTCATCCTGTGCCTGGACAGTTGTCTCCAGAGAGTGAGATCGATGGATGTAGGGATGCGAATGGGTGACCTAGATGTGAGCTGCATGCTTTACTCAGATGACGCTGTGCTTCTAGTCGAATCGCCGTCGGACCTGCAAACACTAGTCACTAATATGAAAGATGATTACGTGATTAAAGGCTTGCAGTTGAATGCGACGAAAACAAAAGTTATGGAATTTGAAAGGGAGGAATCCAGAACGGATGCAAGGATAACGGTTGATGATGTAGTGAATGAAATTGTGTATCTTGGATGCGCTTTTAGCAGAGATGGTACACCGCGGATGTAGAAAGGCAATAGGAAGTAGCGTAAATGGAGCGTTGGGCAGATTCCTGGGCCCAAAAAACATTAGCAGAAAAGCCCAACTAGCAATCCACAATGCAGTCCTGCTCCCAACGCTAACTTATGGAAGCGAGAGTTGGGTATGGCAGAGTGTGCATGAAAGTAGAATAAACGCGGTAGAAATGAGGGCACTGCGCAAAATCTGCGGAGAGACTCTCGCTAACCGCGTAGAAAACAAGGTTGTAAGGAAGGAAGTTGGTTTGAAAGAGAGTGTCGGTGTAAAAGTAAGAAAGGGTTCAGACATGTAGAAGGAATGATTGATGCAAGACTGACTAAGCAGATATACAATGCAAAAGCGGATGGATGTAGGAATCAAGGACGGCTAAGACACATATTCTATACCAAATAGAACGTGTTCTGGAAGAAGGTGATGTTAGGAGCCTCAAAGACCGACGCGCGTGCATGAAAAAAGTTATGAAAGTCAACGAAGCGAGTGAGGCGTGTAAGAATCGTGCCTTATGGCGCTCTGTTCTCTCTGCCTACCCCGCAAGAGATTTGGCGTGAAGTTATGTATGTATGTTATAACTTATAGAATTTAATTAATTGACTCATTAAAATTAAGGATGACTGAAAAATTGTGCGAAAAATTTGTATAAAATTTGTTATATTTTAGACCATAAATATGACTTTTGCAGTCTCGGTGGTCCAGAGGTCGAGCACACCTTTTTTGAAGCTGAAGATGTCGAAGGTTCGAATCTTGGCTCACACCAATGAATTTTCGAAAATTCTTTTCCGAAGATATGTGTGATAAATATCGATGGCTGAAAGGTCTGTGCCCAGTGTATGACAATAAATCTATTGTCACGCCACCTATTCCGTTTCGGACGTAAACAAATGGAAATTCGGGGCTACATCTTCGAGTAGAAAAAGGCGTGCAGTTATTTTATGTTGCGCGTATAATATGACTAAACTTGCTTTAAAAATCAGTGTAAACAAATCTATTAACTATATTAAAAGAGAAGTTTTAAGAAAATCTATCTTAAATTTCTCTCTTTAATTTTTTTATTGATATACAAAGAAGTAAATTACTAATTCACACAAAATATATTTACAAAGCAAAGTTCTTATATTTAAAGTTGCATTGAGTAAAATTACTTTTAAAAAAAGTTAAACCGACTCCTGTAATAGACTACGTTACCTAAGCTGGCATTGACTCAAATAATAGAATAGAATAGAATATACTTTATAGCACACCAATTAGATATTAAATAACAGTAAGTAGTACATGGTAAATATTTGGCAAGTACAATAGGCCGTCTTATCGCGTGCTGCGGTCTCTTCCAGACAACCTTTGGATAGACATGTTAAACTGGAAATAGTAATACGCGGTGTACAGTTGCATTATAGAAATATATTTAACATCAATTCTACATAAATAGATACTTAAACACACATACATAAAAATATATACACACAGATACCTACATACATAAACGAAATAATATATAAAATATAGATATACAAATGATACATAAATGATACCTGATATAATTATATACACCCACAAGAAGGCAGAATAGATAACATCTGAATTTATTTAGAGAGACAAGTAGTGCTCTTTAAGAAATCTTTGAAATATGGTTATTTTGTATATATTTTAAGTGCCAATTATAAATATCTTAATAGATAAATAGCTGTTGCCTGCGTGGAAAGCAAAAATACTATGCCTGTGCCAATATAAGGGTTCATTGCTTCCCCAATTTGTGATAGCGTGATAATATTTAGCCTATTTATTTATTTTTATTTATTTATTTATATATACTTTATTGCACACAAAGATGAAAAAGCAATTTCTACCAGGCAACCTTAGGATGGACAAAAATAGAAAAAGAGAGGGCAGTAAACGTTGTGTACATTTTAATTATGTGATAAAAATTGAATACTTTATTAATTTATTTTGTTAAAACATATTTAATATATTATATTTACATACAAACACCTACTTAAATTAATAAATATACACATATTTACAATGTGTGCCTATGTGTGCCTCTTGGCTATATTTATGCAAAATTGGACATAAAAGCATGCACTTTTAGAGTTTATCCGTAACAAACATACGGACAAAGAGACAAAAATTCTAAAACCCATATTTTTTGGGTTAGGATGGTATCGATTGTTGGCTATATCCCAAGAATTCTAAAAAAATAATCAAAGTACAGTTTCAACTATCCTATGATTTTATTATGTGTATAGATTAGGCCAATCGTAGACTAAAAAGTATTGCAGAAAATAAAAATAACAATTTTTTTCAGAATTGTGTCCTAAGTGTCAACCGTTTAAGTGTTCTGTAGCTTCGTCATCAGCACAGCAGTATCAGATGTCGATTCAAGCAAACCTCTCCATCAACACGTCAGTCCTATGTACTACTAAACAGATTCCATCGCCTAATTGCAGTACTGTCATCCAACTCCTAACCGTTAAGGAGTTCTGTGGCTTCAGCAGTTCTTCATCAGCAGTATCAGATGTTGACACCCCAAAGCACGCGTTACCTAAGAAATCAATATTACGTAACAAAAACACTATATTAGCATACAATTGTTGGTGTTTGCCTTCGATTTCTCCTGGTTCCTATCAATCCTGGTTCAACCTCCCATCTCGGAGGTCGAACCCTATCTAATGAAAAAAAATCCAATCCACATAATTGGCTAAAATATTGGTGAACATATATAAAAAAATATTCATACAGACGAATTGAGAACCTCCTCATACTAAGGCAGACAAACAGACGAATATTATGAGTATGTATAAAATAATATTCTTTATCGTATTATTGGATATATTAATTATTATTTAAATGGTATAAACAGCAACTATTCAAATAGTATGTAATAGAACATAGTTGATATTAATAATTATTTGTTTATAAAACAAACTGTACCCTAGAGGCTTGTTTGTTAATTGCCAACTGCGATTCAAAACTATTACTCTAATTAAAATTCACAACTTTACCACCGTTTTAATGCAAAATTTTTTTTACTGAGGTCTATAAATTTGAAAGAAATTAAGTAAGATTTATAAATAAATTTTATAAGTCTCGGTGATCCAGTGGTCGAGCACCCCGTTTCGGAATCAAGAGGTGGCGGGTTCGAATCCTAGCTCACACCAATCACTTTTCGAAATTAATTTTGAAACTTATGTGTGATACATATATCGATGACTGAAAACCTTGTGCCCGGTATGGCAATAGTTTCGCCCACCTAATCCATTTAGGACGTAATTGTAATGGTGACTCGAGGCTTAACAGACTACACCTTCAGACAAAGGCGTGAAGTTATGTTGTTACGTTAGAAATATGAGTGCAAGTGTGGTTTTTAGTTTCTATTTGTCATTCATGTTATAATATACATAAGTATTTATTTTTATAAATATAATCAATTGTTGATTAATATGATGGATGGATGATAATGTAATGAAAAGACAAAAAGAGATGGATATATACGTGGAACTGTAGATAACCCAAGTGTTAGAAGAAAATGGAAAATGAAGCAATAATTTCTTGTGCCATTTCTGTGAAAAGGACAGGACAATGCAACGGTATTAATTACATTTTCTACTAATTCAAATATTTTTCTTTATTCATTTGAATAAAATAATATGCAAAAAAAATAAAACTTACAGTTAACATAACCTCCTTCTATTATAAAATTGTAAGACTTTATAGCCAAACATCGCATGAGACTGCCCTTGCGTGTTAATTAGTGACTCATATTAAAAAAAAAAATCGCCCAAGTTAGCGTTAAACTTTTAATTTAGTAAATATGAATAGCAACGTTTATTAATCTCATTTTTTAGACGTGTTTTTTTTCTATTATAGTACTTAATTTCATCAAGTCATCGGACATGTAGAAAGGATGGATGATGCAAGATTGACCAAGCAGATATACAATGCAAAAGCGAATGAAGTCGAGAACGGCCAAGACACACATTCCATGACCAAAGAGAAAGTGTTCTGGAGGTGATGTTAAGAGCGTCAAAAGTCGACGCGCATGCATGAAAAGAAATGATGTGAAAGTCAACGAAGCGAGTGAGGTGTACAAGAATCGTGACTTTTGGCGCTCCGTTCTCTCTGCCTACCCCGCAAGGGATTTGGTGTGACGTTATGTATGTATGTATGTAATTTTATCATGTGTTCTGATAAAAAGAGTAGTCCAATACGCCGAATGATATACTTGTTTTTTTTTTAATATCGCGTATATTTTTACTTGAAGGTAATTGTCATACACTTGGCATAATAAGGCATCGAAATAAACCACAAATAAATTTCGAGAAAAATTTCAAAAGAGATATTAAGTACGAGTTAGAATGTGCATCTACGACTTCTTGATTCAGGAGTTGGATGCTCGATCTACATACCACAGGGACGACTATTAATCTAAATCATGTAATACCTGCATAGACGAAGATTAAATATTTATACACATAGCTAAATAATAACATATTTCGTGAACAGAGTAGAAAAAAAAATAATGTCAGAAATTTCTAAGACACTCATTTATAACACTGATAGATGAACGAACCTCAAGAAAGCTCACAAATAGCGTAAGTTTTAATAAATATTATTTAGTTATTAATGAAACAAGAACATTTGAAGGTGTTTATACCTTTGAAGCCATTGTAGGAAATATAATTATAGATAGTTTTTATTTTATAATAAACAGGAAACATTCTGTTTCGCAATAAACATTCTGTTTTAAAGGTCCTGAGTTTGAAACCTTATTATATAACTTCACTTCAATAATTTTAGCATAATAGAGAAATCTACTTTGAGTTATATTGTTTGCATATACAACATTTTCATCTTTAATCATTTAGTTGATGATTTTTTTTTATTTGCCAAACTCTTAATGATTCTACTATCATCATCATCATCATTAGCCTGTTGCAGTCCACAGCTGGACATAGGCCTCTCCCATAACTCTCTACTTAACTTCACGCTAAGACTCTTTTGGGTGGGCAAAAAGAACAACTCACTCGCTTTTTCGTCTTTCATAACTTTTTTTTATGGGACAGGAGGGCAAACGAGTAGGCGTGTCACCTGATGGTAAGCAACCAACGCCGCCCATGGACACCAGCAACACATATAGTATTACTGTTGCGTTGCCGACCTTTAATGAATAGGGGATAGGGAAGGATGGGGAAGGGGGGTGGGCCTCCAGGTACCTATCTCACCAAACGAAACGCATCATGAGCCACTTTACGTCGATCTTCTGAGAGGCCGTGATATTTCACCGGTCGAGCCGGCACATTCATGCAGCGAACTGCTTCGCTCTACCACTGTTCATAACTCTTTGTCAATCATGGTCGTCAGTATCTGCTTAGTCAATCTAATATCATCCATTCTTTCCACATGTCCAAACCACTTTCAATTCTTTTCACTTACAAACACTTTATCATATAGATTTTATAGATTGTTATAGACTTTAATAAAATGCTTTTTTCTAAATTGCTTGTGAAGGTGGACTTTATATTCGCAGGTAATGCATCGTGTGGCGATGATCTATCATTTATTCCAACGTCAGAAATCCATTACTGCACGTTGTCTCGCGTCTGACGTCTCTATTTAAGCAAATATCATAGAAAATAAATGTATATCTTTTTTAATGTTTACAACAAAATATTTTGTCGTATTTCACTTCTGTATCTTATATCTCACCAAAGACGTAAATGTAAACAAGGAAAATCGTATTCAATAAAAGAATTATGCTTGGCTGTGAGCTTCGCCGCAAAAAAAAAACGGAGATCTCTAAATGAGTGTGAAGTTCAATGAAAAATCCAAATATGTATTTATAGTACTAATATAGCATTATAAACAAGTATTAAAATCTATTTGCTTTATTTGATACCTATTACAATTGCTGTAATTTAAAAAATATGGAATGTTAAAGTAGATTAGATTTAATATGTGCGAAATTTAATACACCTCTGTCTCCTTTGTGACTTTTCGAAAAATATATCCAAAGTCTTACATTATTAACATTTTTTTTCTGTTTTACAGTGAACATAATATATATTTGCATATATTGGGTTAGTTTTAAATATCTTCTTGTAACGGTTCCAACGTTTGAACGGAGGTCGTGATATTTCATCGTTCAAACCGGCCCAATCATGGCGATAACTGCGTATTTCTTTCACTGAAAAGTCTGAGCCTAGTTTTATTACTCAATATTTATTCCTATTACATGGATCTTTTTAAACCATTATGTACGCAATAATATCATTACATAGTATAAAACAAAGTCACTTTCCGCTGTCTGTCCCTTTATATGCTTATATCTTTAAAACTACGCAACGGATTTTGATGCAGTTTTTTTTATTAGTTAGTGTGTCAACGGAGTGGTTATGATCTATAATTCATATACGATGTTGTAAAGAAAAAAACTTAATTTTTGAGATTTAGCACTTTAATTGCAAAGGCTAAACCCTAAGTGATAGATCAAAACAATGTTCTACATGACATTAAAACAACTTTTAGGATTATATCGCGTTTATTTTTTTCCCGACGTTTCGAACTCTTTACAGAGATCATTTTCACGAGTGATGAACAAAAAGATGGTATTTGTTCAAAAGCTATTTTCATTGATACAGAGAGCACCCACGTTTTGGAAATAAAAATCAAAAAGTTGATGTTAAAAATATGATTTTTACTATTGGTAACCCACATCAGACCATGAAACAAAAATTAAATAATTACTTAAATAAATCATACAACAAAGGATCTGTACAAAAAAAACTTTTTCTTTAGTAAATATATCTTATAAATAAATATTTAATTTTTGTTTCATGGTCTGATGTGGGTTACCAATAGTAGAAATCATATTTTTAACATCAACTTTTTGATTTTTATTTCCAAAAAGTGGGTGCTCTCTATATCAATGAAAATAGCTTTTGAACAAATACCATCTTTTTGTTCATCACTTGTGAAAATGATCTCTGTAAAGAGTTCGAAACGTCGGGAAATGAATAAAATTAGTAATAAATAGACGTGATATAGTCCTAAAAGTTGTTTTAATGTCATGAACGTGATTCGCGAAAGTCTTAGAGATAAATATGTAAAAAAAATGTTCTACATTATTGAACACCCTCAAAAGGTCTACAAAAAAGTCCGTGAGTGCATATGTCTATCTCTTTACTTTTTACGGGAAATAATGGCTTATTTACATTACAGCATAAATTTTCATCCAATTAAGTGTCTTAAATAGATTGTGCATGTAATATAGATGAACCTGGCGCTTTACAGCATGCAATTTAAACGAATATATTCGAAGATATTGTAGAAATAAAATAGATAATGGGAAAAACAAAGATAAACAGAAATATATCTTTAACCTTTGTTAATTAATCACATCTAAATGAATATGAAACTTGTAATATTATCGTACTGAAAATTGAAATTGCCACATAATTAAATTAGTAACTATAATATGACAACCAACTGGCACGTTATTGTTTTGTATAATGGCCATGCATTTAATACATTATTAAATATTGACAATTGGGTTCAACCACAAAGACTCATCATAAATATCTATAATATGATTTGTAGATAATGATGAGTACTAAATGAATACATGGACTGGTTAAATTTTTTTAACAGAATGCGCTTCATCACAAATAATATCTAATTAGAAATTTGATGGATAAAAGTTTTTTTAGTTTAAAAATGGTGATTCATAAAATTGCAAAATCGACTAATAAGTCGAATGTGCTCTTGTTATAAGTATTTGTTAAAATTATTTTTCGTTTTTATAAAGTTTAGTGATTAGAAAAAATATATATGACCCCCTCATTTTCGAACTAGCTTAATAATAAATGAATACTAATATCATCCAGAGAACATAAGTACTTAATAATAACTCCAAGAATAATACTTGCAAGCTTACAGGAGACGTCACCACTGACTACCACAAAACGCTACGGCCATTTCTCACAACCCTCTTCCAATTAAAGGTTTCCACAATCCACAAGTTTGTCCCAGAGCAGAAGTATTAAACATTACCAAAGTTATGACCATCGTTTGTTATTGGTTGCTGTAAATGATGTCTAGAAGGTGGTTTCAAATATATTATAAAAACAATAAAGACATAACATAACTTCACGCCTTTTTTACCCGAAGGTGTAGGCAGCGGCTGATAAGCCTCGTTTCGCCTTATGTTTACGTCCCAAATGAAATAGGTGGTGAACCTATTGCTATACCGGGCACAAAGTTTTGAGTCATCGATATGTATCACACATAACTTTCGAAATTAATTTCGTAAAGTCATTGGTGTGAGCCAGGATTCGAACCCGCGACCTCATAATTCAGAAGGGGAGTGCTCGACCACTGGACTACCGAAACTATCGAAAAAAAATAAAAATCTATACATATTATTTATATAATAAAACGGTAAAAATTCGTGCTTAGGTATACATCGTCATAATAACTGAAGGCTAAGGGATTTTTTACTATAAAACATAATTCTCATATTAAGCAAGCGAGTAGTGGACAAGTTTTAAGATTTAATGCTCAAGTTGTCTATTCTGCTTTCGGTTTCCGATTCTATCCCACTTTCCGAAATGTGTCGGTGCAAGGCAGCCCGACCTTCCTCAAATTATGTTATAACTTTAGCATAAATTCGAAATTTCAAGTCGCTCGTTGTGTCAAAGGACCATATTGTAGACGTGAAGCAAATTAATGTAGCTAGAGTGCTACGTTATTTTGCCGGGAAAAATGAATAGGTATCTACTAGAAACACGAAAAATCATATAAGAATATTATTTTATATAATAATAATCTATATAGTTTATAATAAAAGTGGTAAAAAAACAACTCAAGAACCAGAAAGAAGCAGGGGTAGAGGCAGGGGAAGAGGCAGAGGAAGAGGCAGAAGAATTCCTTAAAACTATAGGCATCTCTTTTTCCGTAGAAAACGGGACGGGGTGTCTATAAAAAACCGACCAAAAGTCGAGAAAAAGAAAATAGTATATAATATATGGTTCTGTACACCTATTTAATTCCTATAAACAAACCGACTATAAAAAGTTTTCAAAAGTATTTCAATACAAGCAAATGCAAATCTATGTTAAACCAATTCACGCTCCAAACGAAAAATCATGTAGAAAATTAAAAATATCTATAATTGGCTATTCTAAAAAAAAGTGCCCATTTTAATATATATTTTTGCTGCTTGCTGCATGAAATTCGCAATTCACATCCACCGGTCAATTTTATACGCCAGAATTATATTGCACACCCCCTAATATTTTTTCAGCGAGGTAAAGTGGATTACTGTATTTATAATAAATGAGTTGTGCAACGGAACCGCAACGCGGAAGCAGAAAGGTACCTAATAAATTATTTAATTACATTAAAATTACGACTGCAATATGGACGAAGAATTTAATAACTTTATTTATTAAGAAAATAACATCTTTATATTCCTTCGCGCGATAAATAATAATAATATCTTGGACACAATACACAGCGCCGCGGCGCGCCGTCTAATACCAAGCTAAGCAACTAAATGCTTGTGTAGAAACACCTCAAGGCTTTTAAAGTTTTTAAACAACTTCCAAAAAAGAAGGAGGTCCTCAATTCGTCTGTATGTATAATATTTTCTTTTTTTATGTATGTTCACTGATATTTTCGTCAATTATGGACGGTTTTTTTTTTAAAGGTTCGCTACATATTCCATTTGAGACGTAAACATAACGGCGAGAATAGGCTCAACAGCTGCTACCTACACATTTGGGTAGAAAAAGGCGTGAAGTTATGTTGTGGTAATTAAATAGGTGTACCAGCTTCTCCCATTTGCCTGCATCTAACGACGCCCAGTTCGGCTTTTCTACAACTAAACTCTTTTTCGTCGGCTTGATCCTTTGGCGTTGCTTAGAAATATAGCATCTCTAGGCATAACGTACTTATACCACGGGGAGTACTCCGAGGCATTGTTCGAACTTATGTGCTTCTGCTTAATGGTTGGTGATCAAAAGACTGTGCGTTTCAGCCGTCTTCTTGCCACGCTGCTCCTTTAGGGAACCAATTGCCGGCAACGTTATTTCCAGGCTGTTACAACCTAGGAACCTTTAAGTAACGAGATTACTTTTAATTAAAGGCTTACTTAAAGGCTGGAACTATATTACTAGCAATATAGATCAAATAATGCTATACCTACCTGGGTGAATCTTGGCAAACATTTATTTATCACATTCACATCCTAGAACTGTTAGAATATAAGAAATAGGCGCTCTGCATTCACAATTCAAAACATGACTTATTATTATAATATTTGTTTATTTTTAAGTTTAAATATTAAATTCAAACTAAAGTTTGTATTATAATATAATATTTAACCTTGATTCTATTATGCAAAATATATATAGTATTCCCCGAGTACGAGGACGAAAAAATACAGAAAAACATATCAAGAAGACGGTACAGTATAGACATGGCGCGGAAAACCAATAAAACCTGCTGGTTGAAGCTACCACTGAACACCATTAGCGTCCACCGTAATCGTGGTTCGTTGGGCGTAAATAGAGAACCGCACAAATACGGAACCCGCTGCAAATGACGCGGTTGGTGGCCATCGTCCGCAAATTTGTATTCGTTACCAATTTTAAGTTCATTGTTTGTAACCTACGAGTTTGATTTATAATATCTTTTTCATAAATAAAGCCTTTTTGTTTCTAACTTCACGCATTTGTCTACCCAGAGACTTAGGCAGCAACTGCTACACCTCCACTCATCTAATTATAACGTACCAAACAGAATGGACGTTGATCTTACATATCAGCCACAATTTTAGCAGTCATCTCTATTTAACACACACAATTATTGAAAAATTTGATCAGAAGATCGACATAAAAAGGCTTAAAACTGGGTTTCGTTCGGTGAGAGAGGTACCCAAAAGCCCACCAGTTAAGTATTAATGAGCCCATAGTTAAGTATTAGTCTCGTTAAGTATTAATGAGTCAAATAGATCTTAATTACCTTTAACTTTTAGTAATTCAGGTTTCGGCTTAGTAACAGTAAAGATTATAGAATTAAAAACATTAAAACACAACCGTGAAAATTAATGTATTTATGTCTTCATACGAACTTAAGTACTAAAAAAAATTCTAGGCTTACTACACGTACATATGCTTACGTACGTACATATGCTTATATGTACCACTTTCGATACCATTCAGCGGAAACAATGACAACATTATTTAGTCTATTAGCAATCATTGGGCACAATTCTGTCGGTGCAATACAATAGGGTCTTTTACCGAGGCTGGCACCGACTCCAAAAATAAGTGATAATTGTAAATATTTTAATATTTCAAGATTACTTTATAAAAGTATTACGTTTTGTATATTGTATTAAGTACACAAATTAGTAAGTTTCTTTATTTATCGCTTTTTAGTTATGAAGGTACTGTTTTTATTTACTTATGGATTTTCTGGTTTACGTTTCTAGAAGTCGGTTTAACTTTTTTTTTAAAGTAAGTTTTTATACCCTAATTCGAACCTGTCAAAAAATTAGTTGACATGATTTTTTTTATGGGATAGAAGGGCAAACGAGCAAGCGTGTCACCTGACGGTAAGCAACCTGCACTGTGTTACAGTGTTACTGTTGCGTTGCCGTCCTTTAATTATGTAGGATTGGAAAGGATGACGAAGGGAGGGTGCGCCTCCAGATACCTCTCTCACCCAGCGAAAAGCGGCAAAAGCCACTTTACGTTGATCTTCTGTGAAGTCGTGGTATTTCATAAGTCGAGCCGGCCCATTCATCCGGCAAACTGCTTGGCTCTACTACTGTTAGATAATAAAGTATTCCAACCCGGAAGCCCTTACAAAGATGTCGGAGTAATTAACCAGTAAGCCAACGAAACAACAACCGACTTTGACATAGTCTAAACAATCAATACTCTCTATAATGTATTCTCACTTCCTGATAAGTAACAAATTACATACATAACATAACTCCATGCCTTTTGTTACCCAAAGGTGTAGGTAGCGGCTGTTAAGCCTCGCCTCGCCGTTATGTTTACATCCCAAATGGAATGGTTGGCGAGCCTATTGCCATACCGGGCACAAATTCCAGCTTGACCGATGAAATACTACGACCTCTCGGAATATCGGCGTGAAGTAGCTCTTTCCGCGTTTCGTTCGGTGAGAGAGGTACTCGGAGGCCCGATCCCCTTTCCACTACTACTCCCTTAAAAGACAGCAACGCACCACAGTGTTCATGGTGAGTAGCCACTCGTGTGTCACTCGTCAAATTTTTGACGTTTCGCGTAAACTAGTTAACTGTTACGTCCAAAGTGGACGCCGTGACAGACGGCATCGATTCCAAAAAACGCATATTTTTTTTTGCAAAATTTGCATTTTTTACACAATTTTAATTCTATGTGCGAAAAATTTCAGTTAGATTTATGTTAAACACATATTGCCGTACTTATTTATTCAGATTTTTATGATATAAAAATAGTAGTTTAGTAGATAAATGAGAAAATATTACGACTTACCAGATTTCGTACTGCTTCAACTTTAAAATTTTCTTACAAATAAACTACAAAAACTGCTTACTAATGAATTATATTGATTTGTACATGATTATATCTACTTTCTCATAAAAAATAACTATCATATGTTACAATAAACTAGAATACACTGTACTGTTTTGAAATTGACCCTTAAATACGCGCCGAAACGGACCTCTTTTCAAACGCCGATTACATTTTAATTTGTACCATAAAGTTGTTTATAGTATATGCTGGACGGGAGCTTATTATATTCTTAATCGATGTAACCGAACTCCACCGAACATAAAATCGATAACAACCCGAGCCAAGTGTTTATTTATCTCAAGTGTTTTCAAGTGCTTACGTGTCCATAATGGACATAGGGACATATAAGTACCTACCATGCGTGTGTCCATAATGGACATGGTGACTGCGGAGGGGGTAGTTTCTTACCATCAGGTGATCCACTTGCTCGTTTGCCTTCCCATCCTATAAAATCTGTTCCTACTCTACTCTTCATTTTAAACCAAGTCTATGCTATCAAAGAAAATAAATAAACCTAGTTTATAATAAAAAAAATTATATTGTCATGATAATGTTATATACGGTGCATGGCAAACTAGAATTATCCGTAAATTAGGCTCATCTCCGTCTTCCATAGATGCTGCAAGTTTAAACTGACGTAAATAGCTCTTGGAACTGAACGGTGAACGAGTTAATGAAGGAACGATTATTTTAAGTACTTAATATCTTTGTTTACGTGTACCGATAATACTGTAATAACATGTTTAAATGTTTTTTTACATATTAAATTTCAGCAAATCAATAGAAAGAAATATTATTTAATAATTGAAATAAATAACATATATAGGAAATAAAAAAACATCAGCCAGCCGAGACTATACTATACTAGCTCGCTATACCTTCGGGTAAAAAGCGTGAAGTTATGTATGTATGTTACATACATAACTTCATATTGAGTATAAAATGAAATAGTGAAAAGATGTGGTCGTGCTTTAGGGATGGTGTACCATGACCAAATAGAGTATTTGTTAAGAAAATGACATCAGGAGCCTTGATAACCGATAGTCGTGTTAAACAAGTGTAATGCGAGTCAAAGAAGTAAGTGGAATGAGTAAGTGATTATCGTAACCTATCTCTTCCTGCCAACCCTACAAGGTGCTTGGCGTGAAGTCAAGCAAATATGAAATATTTGCTTCCTTCCTATAGCATAAATCATACACATACGAGATGTAAATTTTCAATAACAGTAAAAATATTCAATAACCATGATTTATTGTTATCAAGTCCTTCTGCCTACCCTGCAAGAGACTTGACATCATGACTTGATATCAA
The DNA here is from genome assembly GCA_905147225.2 of Euproctis similis. NCBI lineage: Eukaryota > Metazoa > Arthropoda > Insecta > Lepidoptera > Erebidae > Euproctis > Euproctis similis. The sequence goes on from LR990115.1 coordinate 15,671,130, forward strand.
TTGTTGTAGCATAATATGTAAAAATCTCTAATTAATGGTTGATGATCATTAATCTGCGAAAAGTTAAGGCTGTAAAGCTGTGTGAAGTAATGGAATTTTGTTGTCAGACCAAAAGTTCTTTAACTCAATCTTTGATGACCTTTTATAAAAAAGATCGAGGACTGGAAAATATAAATAACATAACTTCACGCCTTTTTCTACCCGAAGGTGTAGGCAGCGGCTGTTAAGCCTCGTCTCGCTGTTATGTTTACGTCCCAAACTTATTGCCATACCGTGCACAAAGTTTTCAGTCATCTATATTTATCACACTATAACTTTCGATATTAATTTCGAAAAGTCATTGGTGTGAGCCAGGATTTGAATGCGCGACCTCTTGATTCAGAAGCGGGGTGTTCGACCACTGGACCACCACCGAGACTGTTAAAACTGTTATTTTCTTACTTATTCCTGTCTATTAATTTTTAAATACATGACCTGGGTTGTGAATATTTAAAAATACAAATTATAACGTACTTACAGGTCTAGCGGTAAATATAAGTTAATTGAAAACGACACAAACTTTTGTCCCCATTGTGTAGTTCCAACTCTGTATTTTATCAGGGGGCCTGCTGTGACCTGCTGCGGGCCAGAAGCCTGTCATTTGTTCTAGCAACTGCGTCGTAACCACAGAAATAGATCAAGATAGAACGGCGAATAGGCGTGGCAAGCGTGCCAAAACCATGCACTATATTGCATGCTTTTCGAAACTCGCTCTCATTACGCAACGAGCGTTCCTGCCATGCGTTCAGGACGTAAAAAAATAGATAAAACGTCACATATATGCCTTATTATGCTGTGGTAAATTGTAAAAACAAAAGTAGTGAATCAAATATGAAAAAGGGAAATATTTCGTATGATCAGTAAGTACAGAAAATCAGTAGAAAGTATTTTTTTGAGATTATAAATTATTGTTTTACTTTTACTATGTTCAATAATTACGGTCACAATTTGTATATTTTTTCGTTATGATGAATATCCATTGCTGTCCGCATTCAACGCTCGTATACAAAAACATTGCGCGTATAAATTATACGCGTAATGTACGTCGAATCGAACGAAATACACAATACACCTGCCAGTTGATCGCTGTGTCTGTTAATCGCTGTGATTGGTCTTCGAATGTTAGAGATGGGCACTCCATGTATCGTTGAGTCTTAGGACTAATCGATAAATTAATTCAATAATAATTTGAGTATCAGCTCATGTCTTGCTTTGTCCCTACTTTATTCTAACACCACAAATTTCAACCAAAGTGCTTCGTAATTACATTGGCAGCAGTTTATTTATACTGTTGGAAAAATATGTTTTAGGTTTTAATATGTCGGATTAAAGTATTTAACATGTTTTACTTTCTATGATTATCGTTACACAAAATCAATAAAGTTGGTATAATATAAAAATAATAAAATTAACACGTTGCCGATATTAACATCGATGTGTAATAATCTATGTGTGTGATAATCTAATGTGTGTGTCTCCTAACTAGTCGCCCCGCTCACAATGAAAATGACGTCACGCTGTGGGCGTGGTTTTTCAAAAAAGTGACACGCTCGAAATGTATGGAAATATGACATCGCGGCCGTTCTATCTTGACCTATTTCTGTGGTCGTAACACTGTTAAAATAAATACAAGACCAAGTGAAGTTATAAATGAAAAATAAAGGTTTTAATAATTTTACAACCGCGTTTGTTTAACGTCTAAAAAAGTGTTTGTAGAATTTTATCTTTTATTATTATTGAAACAAAGTTCATGTTTCTGTTATTCCCACGTTTTCTATTTTAAATAGTAAATGTAAAAAAAGCATGAACATGATATTTAATTAAAACATCTGTTTAACTTTTCATTTTATATAAAAAATATTATCATTCATTTTAAAATATCAGTCTCAGTGGTCCAGCGGTCGAGCACATGGTTTCCGAATCCAGAGGTCGCGGATTCGAATCCTGGCTCACCACCACCAATGACGTTTCAAAATTGTTTTCGGAAAGTTATGTGTGATAAAAATCGATGACTGAAAATTTTAGGTTGTTAGTGTAGGCAGCGGCTGTTAAGCCTCGACTCGCCGTTATATTTACGTCCCAAATGGCGTAGGTGGCGAAACTGTTGCCATACCGGGCACAAAGTTTTCAGTCATTGATAGTTCTCACTCAGAACTTAAGAAAAGTCATTGGTGGGATTTGGAAGTGGGGTATTCGACCACTGGAGTGGGGTGCTCGATCTCTTAAAATAGTTAAGTACGTTCTGGTATATGGTATAAAATTGTATACAGAAATATATTTTCAAACTTTGCCTAATAATCGTGTTTCAATAAACATAAATATATAAAATCGTATACAAAATTGAAATTGCTAAATAATCAAATTAGTAACTATAATATGACAACCAACTGGCACGTTATTGTATAATGGCCGTGCATGTAATATATTATTAAATATTGACAATTGGGTTCAACTGCAAAGTTTCATTATAGATATTTATTAATATTTTATTTTAAATCTCGGTAGCCCAGTGGTCGAGCACACGGCTCCATTTGGGACGTAAACATAACGGCGAGACGAGGCTTAACAGCCGCTGCCTACACCTTCGGGTAACAAAAGGCGTGAAGTTATGTTATGTTATTTATAATTTGGTTTATAGATGAAGATGAATTCTTAATTAATGCGTTAATCGGTTAGATATCTTAAAAAAAAAAAAACTTTTAATTAGGTCAAAAATAATACCTTACAATTATTTTCAAGATAAAATTTGACATTGGCAGAGTCTTGCAGTTTGCTGCATGAATGGGCCGATTCGACCGGTAAAATACCACGATCTCTTAGAATATCGGCGGCCCGTGCCACTTTTCGTTTGGTAAGAGGGGTTTCTGGAGCCCCGATACCCTTTCCTCTTCCTTTCGGATCCTACTCTCTCAAAGGACGGCAACGCACAACGGTGTTTATGGGCAGAGTATAGTTGCTTACCGTCAGATGACCCACTTTTCGCCGTTTGCTCACTTACCCCATAAAACAATTAAAAGCCATTTCAATAAAACTATTTTAATTACTTTCAATGTTTTTTTAATTTGAAATGGCAAATCTCAAAAAACGCAAATCCGACTTGAGCAAGTATTTTTATATGCAAGAGATAAGGAAGTGATAAGTTACTTATTACATAGGCTAGCCATTTTTTAAATAAGTAAATAATTAATAAATACTTTAGCTTTGAAGACGATATGAAATAGAAAATTTATGTCTGTACATCTGTATAATAATACAAAGAAGTAATGTTGTAGAGTTTGTCACGTTGTGAGGGTTAATCTCTGGATCTACTGAACCGATTTTCAAATTGTTGGAGTAGTGAACATAGGCTATATTAATTTTCATAATTAATTACGCATATTAACTTGGATAGATATTTTTCAAATAGCTCTTGATGTATAAGCTCGAATAATGAAACAATAAGAACTACATACCTCTTCCGAAGCGTCTTCAGATGGCCACTTGGGATGACCCCAGTTAAGTTCTCGTTAAGTATTAATGAGTCAAATAGATCTTAATTACCGTTAGCTCTTAATGATTCAGGTTTCGGTTTTGTAATGGAACTGTATAGATTATAGAAGGAAAAACATTAAAACTAACTAATAACTAATAACTTCATGCTTTTTTCTACCCGAATGTGTAGGCAGAGGCTGTTAACATAACGATGTTAACGTCGCAAATGAAATAGGTGATAAACCTATTGCCATACACCGGGCAGTGTAGTCAATTATCGATATTTATCACACATAACTTCTGAAAAGAATTTCGATAAGTCATAGGTGTGAGCCCGGATTCCTACCCACGCTTTCTTGATTCAGAAGCGGGGTGCTCGATCACTGGACCACAGAGATTAACAAAAATATGTATAGATTAAAGTACCTTTTATATTATGAAGATATGACCTTTGGAACTTAAAAAAAGTCACATGTGTTACCCGACGATACCAGGATTCGAACTCATAACCTCTTAAACACAGGTTAGAGTGATAATCAACTAGGTCATGAAAACGAAAACCTACTTGGCATAACTTTAAACCTTCAATCACTTTCCTAATCTGTTTTCACTTCCTGTTAAAGAATAAATAGCAGCTTAACTCTTGATAATCTTCTCTATTACTAAAGGTTCCTTCAAAATCTTATTAAGATACTGATAATACTCGTTGTAAGTCATTTTAATTAGATTACACAGTAAGCTGTGACTTAAATAATACAATTTCACCCTTATTTGATGATTAAACGATAAGGTGCAGAATACAAAGCCTTGTTGTTTACAGATTTAAGTATCAGTAAATTGTTGAGATCGGATCCGGGAGCAACACCAGATATCAATTATTTACACAATCATGCTCGATGTATGGCAATAGGTTCCATACATAGAATCCTATAATATGGGTGCAAAAATTTAATTTTTAAACGCAAATATACGAGTATGTAATAGTAGTAATTTGTTTGGACAAAGATATGTTCCAAGGTCTACTGAACAACGACATTCGCCGTCGTGGCTATTTAAAAGAACATATTTTAATTTCAGTTCAGAGTATTTTTAATAAACGGTTGAAAAATTTTTCGTCATTTTTCCACGTAGTATTTATATGACCAATTCTCTACCAATCAAAACTATGAAGCTCATAGAATATGCAAATGATAAACTGCCGGTTATTTTCCAAACTGTCAGGTTGACGGGTGTGAGAAAAAAAATGAGCATTTCCTAACGATCTGATTATTGAACCAAAGTTGGTTAGTTAATTAACCGCCATCTTGGCAAAAGGGATCAAATACCTTTCTCGCGATATGTCAAAAACTATAAAGCATATCAATTCTCATATTTTTAATAATTACAAAATTAAAACAACTTTTAGGATTATATCGCGTTTATTTATTACTTATTTTTATTTATTTACCGACGTTTCGAACTCTTTACAGAGATCATTTGTATACATGAATGAATAAACGCGATATAATCCTAAAAGTTGTTTTAATGTTATGAGTGTGGTCCGCGAAAGTCTTAGAAATAAATATATGCATACATAACTTCACGACAAATCCCTTGCGGGGTAGGCAGAGAGAACGGAGCGCCATAGGGCACGATTCTTACACACCTCACTCGCTTCGTTGACTTTCATAACCTTTTTCATGCACGCGCGTCGATTTTTGAGGCTCCTAACATCACCTTCTTCCAGAACACGATCTATTTGGTCATGGAATGTGTGTCTAGGCCGTCCTTGACTCCTACATCCATCCGCTTTTGCATTGTATATCTGCTTAGTCAATCTGGCATCATCCATCCTTTCTACATGTCCGAACCATCGGAGCATGCCCTTTCTTACTTTTACACCGACACTCTCTTTCAATCCGACTTCCTTCCTTATAACCTTGTTTTCCACGCGGTCAGCGAGGGTCACTCCGCAGATTTTGCGCAATGCCCTCATTTCGACCGCGTTTATCCTACTTTCATGCACACTCTGCCATACTCAGCTCTCGCTTCCATAAGTTAGGGTTGGGATCAGTATTGCATTGTGAATTGCTAGCTGGGCTTTACTGCTAATATCTTTTGCGCCCAGGAATCTACCCAACGCCCCATTTACTTTATTTCTTAACGCTACTCTTCTTTATACATCCGCGGTGTACCTTCCATCCCTGCTAAAAGCGCATCCAAGATATACAATTTCATTCACCTGTTTTTTTTATGGGATAGGAGGGCAAACGAGCAGGCGTGTCACCTGATGGTAAGCAACCAACGCCGCCCATGGACACCAGCAACAGTATAGTGCAACATATAGTGTTACTGTTGCGTTGCCGACCTTTAAGGGATAGGGGATAGGAAAGAATGGGGAAGGGGGTGTGTGGGCCTCCGGGTACCTCTCTCACCGAACGATACGCGGCATGAGCCACTTTACGTCGGTCTTTTGAGAGGTCGTGGTATTTCACCGGTCGAGCCGGCCCATTCATGCAGCGAACTGCTTGGCTCTACCACTGTTCCAGCAAATATGTAAATGCAAATATGTAAATTACAAAATTCGTCGAAATCGATAAAACTAATAGTAACCTTCCTTAATCTATATTAAATTATTAGCTAAGTTGATTTAGGCATATAAAATTTAATTGTACCCTTATTTTATCACGCAAGCGTTTCATGCAAATTGTCGATAAAAAAAAAAGTTGACTCACCTGAAACTGTTTTGTGTTTATTAATATTTTTTTAAGAACCAGTTACATCGCCCATCAGTTAATGGTTTACCACGCCGCTACTGAAAAACTCTTAAGATGGAATCCGGCAAAAATTTAAAATGTATTCTTTAGATTTATGATGAATATCGATGAAAAGGACCTTTATTGACAGCCATTAATGTAAAAAATATATGATTGTATATCCCTCTATTCTCAGAGCCACGCAGCTTGTACATAAATGGGCTGACTCGACCAGTAAAATACCACGACCTCTCAGAATATCGACGTAAAGTGGCTCTTGCCGAGTTTTACTCGGTGAGAGAGGTATCCGGAGACCCAACTCCTTTCCTCCTCCCCTTCCCATCCCACTTCTAATCCCTTTCGTACCAAATTGTAAGGGCGGCAACGCAACTGTAATACTATGTGTTTAGGTGTCCATGGGCGGCGTTTGTTGCTCACCATCTCGTGACACGCCTGCTCGTTTGCCCCCTATACCATAAAAAAACTAATAATAATAGTAATAAAGAAATCCATACTAAACAAACGTCTACGAGAAAAAAATAAATACGTTTTATTTTCAATAAAGCTGAAAGGAAATAAGATACTAAATTGTTCCAGTTATCTTCTAGCCTTCAATAATAACGGTAGAGATTATGAAACAATTCACACCTCTTCCTCGGGAGTGAAGGCTGTGTTATCTGAGAGGTCCGACTAATGAGAAAAATAATGGCGTGCCTTATCTAAAGCCGTATTGAGTCGCTTAAGACCGCTCTATTTACGTGAGGGTTAAGTATTAATTGGACGAAAAATATGTGCACTTTTACCAATTATTTAGAAGTTATTAAAGTAAGATACGTTTGGATTGGTTGTTAATAACATTTCTGAAATATATGTCAGAAATATATTATTGCGTTTTATTTCATACGTAATAGTCTAGTTTTTCAACTAACCCTTGTGCTATAGAATTATACAACAAATGTTAATTCTTGACTTGACAGTGAACTGCTTCTAAACGGCTGACACGACTTGAATGAATATTTATGTGTGTGTTTTAGTAGATTTGAGAATGATTTGGATTTAAAAATAAGCTCGGCAGATGGCACTACAGTTGGTATCTAGGTTATATATCTATACTGCATGTAATAAACTGCTGAGCTCATTTGTGAATCTAAGCCATCCTCGAATCTACTTAAACACACTTATAAAAATCTTACAAATCGGTCTAGCTATTTAGGATAAAAATAAACAAATATTATTGTTTGAAACGGATTGCTTAGAGAAAAAATGATGTTATTTCAAAATAAAGAATAACAAAATTATTTTATTATTAGTTCTTACTTCGCTTAATATCCGAATCGCTTGGTATATCATACAGTACAACGTCTGTCAGGACTGCTAGTGTATTATATATTGCAAAGAGGCGGTGAAATCGACCGCGACATATTGCATCGAATTAGCGTTGAATAGATGACGACAGGTGATGGAAATAAATTGCAGGTCGCTATAATTTTGAAGGACAATCTTTATAAAACTATTATCAGACCTGTTCTTATGTATGGAACAACACGGACCGTGGTTGTTCGTCACAATGGGGGGGTAGTCTTTTTTATGGTATAGGGTAGGGCAAATTAGCAGGCATGTTACCATATGGTAAGCTAATAAGCCGCCCATGGACACCTACAACACAGATTGTGTTACAATTGCGTAGCCGGCCAATAAAATAGGAAAGGCAAGTGCTCGGAAGTAGGATGGGGAGAGGAGACGAAAAAGAAATAAGTCTCCGGATACCTCTTTTACTGAGCGATACGCGACATAAGACACTTAACAATGATATTCTGAGAGGTCGTGGTATTTCACCGGTCAAGATGGCCCGGTAAGAACCCCCGGTATGTAAGAACCGTTTTTGCGGCGCTATATTGCCTCTGCTTATACTGTAAAGAAGTATGGACATTATTAGTTATTAAAATAATTAATGCTGATCAAAAACGCCTACATAGCTGTCGGTACTTTTATTAAGGCACCACGAAAAAATGTCTAAGATGAATGTACCAAAAGAAGATAGATTTTAAGTATTACGTAGTATTATGACATCCAAGTCACCGGATATTAAGTGAAGTATAATAGCTTTGGAATGATTTCAAAGGATTCCTAACCGGATTCAACCGGATTGGTCCGGATTAAGGCCCGATGCACAATATCTGCGAAAACGTTTTACGATCATATTGCCACAGTACATTTATGACGGATTTAAAATACTGGCACTCCGTGCCTCATTGAAGTGAGTACTAATGGTTATCACATTGGATTCGTACTAAAACTTTTCGACATAAATAGTAAAAGTAGGGAACCAGTTACAGTGTTTTACTGTATCATACTTATAACATAACAGAACTTCACGTCCCAATCGGAATAGGCGGCGAACCAATCGCCATACAGCAGGCACAAAGTTGACAGTCATCGATATTTATCACATATAACTTCCGAAAAGAATAACAAAAAGTCATTGGTGTGAGCCAGGATTTAAACCACCACTTCTTGAATCAGAAGCGGGGCGCTCGACTACTGGCCTACCGAATTTACAGTCATATTTATAGTTATCCGAATATTAGTGTATTAAACTAAGGATTTATTATCGATCCGGCCATTTCTGACAAGCAAAATATTCGCGGGTAATGGACTAGAAAAGAGATAAAACCCGTTAAAAAGTAAGATAATTGTAATATAGGAAATATACGATATATCAGATTACTTTTTTACAGAATTAATAAATTTTATTTCTTCTAATCCTCAAAACCTACCGTCCCACGTTGCCTCCAAACTTACTCATCTAAGGTGCTCTTGCGCAACTCGCATATGGGTCAAGAGTCTTTTTGGTTACAAATTTTATTGTGCGCAGTTTCGAGGTATGAAGTTCAAAGGTCTATTTCGTATATGATGTGATAAATATTAATTTAAAATCAATTTTCTGATAATAGCGTATATTAAGACAACCTATTACGTTATACGAAGCAATTTTAACATTTGATAAAAGATTTTTCTTTAAATAGAACAATCATTTCGACCTGCGACTTTTAAATTTTATTGCAAATGTTCTAACTAAAGTGATATTAACAATTCTAATACATTCAAGCATTTTCAAACATTTAAGTTTATGTATGTTTATGTCTCGGTGGCCCAGTGGTCGAGCACACGGCTTCCGATCCAGAGGCACTCTTTTTTATAAAAAAAAGTGTAACACCAAATGAACTATGAAAAATTTACTTTTTATAAGTCCTTGAGTTGCAGCTACTTGAGGACTCACTCAGTGGCCGTATAGTAGGGGCTGTAGAGTGAAGTGAGCGCGGTAATTCAGCTCTTTTTCTTTTTCTGCAACGTGGAGACCATACCTGCGATGATTCAACTTCCCGACGTGGCGATAAAATAAAATAGTAAGCCATTGTGAGATATAATTTTATATTTTACTAAGAAAATATCTGAACAAATACAAACTGCATCTGATAAATTTCATATTTGATTTAGCAAGCATTGTATAAAATGTTCTGCAACATTTTACATACTGAAATATATTTTGTTTTAAATTCATAATATATAATTTTTATTTAGTGGTTTATGATCTGGGTGGTCCTGTGGTTCGAGCAACACGCTTCTAAATCAAGAAGTCACGGGTTCGAATCGCAATTCTTTCTGGAAGTTATGCGTCAATTCCCGATTTTTGGGGATTTGGGACGTAATAATTCGTTGATTTGCGTAACACGCACTGCCTGCACTTTCGGTTAGATATTGTAGAAAATACAAAACCAGTTACCCATATTAAAATATAAATAAATGAAACTATTATCAATGGAATTGGATTACATTATAATGTCTTATTTATTCTGATCATGAAGAGATACTTATATTATCATCGGATGAGTTATCTGCAATGAGAACGCTTTCGTGATAAAGCTAATGTAAAACGAGAATAATAGCCTGTAAAATGTAAAAGTTGTAAGATATATTGTTATATGTTACGAACAAATGTATTATGACAAAGAATATACACATATTTTATTTATTTGAAGTAGTCAGTAGTTGGTAGTCTCTCCATTTAACCCTAAATGGGCTTTTAAATCATGGCGTAAATATAGGCATATCACCATTAGATAGTATATAAGAAAGTTTTTTTATAAGGGATTGGAGGGCAAACGAGCATGCGTGGACACCTGCAACACATATAGTGTTACAGTTGCGTTGCCGACCTTTAAGGTAGTAGGATGGGAAAGGATGAGGAAGGGAGGTGGGGCTCCGGGTACCTCTCTTACCGAACAAAACGCGGCATGAGCCACTTTACGTCGATTTTCTGAGAGATCGTGGCGTTTCACCGGTCGAGCAGGCCCATTCATGCAGCGAACTGCTTGGCTTTACCACTGTCAAGAAATGTAGGGAACATTTTATACACACATATAATCGCGTTTATTTATTACTTATTTCATTTATTTCTCGACGTTTCGAATTCTTTACAGAGATCATTTTCACGAGTGATGAACAAAAAGATGGTATTTGTTCAAAAGCTATTTTCATTGATACAGAGAGCACCCACTTTTTGGAAATAAAAATCAAAAAGTTGATGTTAAAAAATATGATTTTTATAAGCTTTTATTTACCTTGCACTGTATGTATGTATGTATGTATGTAAGTATGTATGTTCGGTGGAATCTTGTAACTCAATTTTGAAGTAGATACCTTCAACCGATTGAGCTGAAATTTTGTATACACGTTTACTTTGGATGACAATGCATGATATAATGTATGACATTATTCTATATCCAATATGCCGGACGACCCAAGATGGCGGAATGGATATTTTTAATGGATTTCTGCAATATGGGTATCAAATGAAAGGGTTTGTTGAGTGTAACTCAAAATATAATATGACGTCATTCTAAATCCAATATGGTGGAATATCCAAGATGAAGGAATATATATTTTGAGCTTTCGTACAATATGGGTATCAAATGAAAGGGCTCATTGGGAAAACTAAAAAAATAATGTGACGTCATTCTAAATCCAATATGGCGGATAATCCAAGATAGAGGAACAGTTTTTTTTAATGCATTTCTACAATATGGGTATCAAATGAAAGGGCTTGTTAATAGTAGCTCGAAAAATAATGTGACGTCATTCTAAATCCAATATAGTGGAATAAATATTTGCGTTTCTACTATATGCGTATCAAATGGCCCTTTCATTAAAGAGTTATATGAGAACTTCAAAAAATTTGTCTCGGTGGTTCAGTAAACTAGCCCGCTTCTGAATCAGGAAGTCTTGGGTTCGAATTTGGCCTCACACCAATGTCTTTCGAAATTTCTCTCGAAAGTCATGTGTGATAAATATTTTTGACTGACCACTTTGTGCTCGCTGTATGGCAACAGTGGTAGAGCCCAGCAATTCACTGTATGAATGGGATGGCTCGACCGGTGAAATATCACAACCAGCTCACGGCGTGTTTCTTTAGGTGAGAGAGGTACCCGGAAGCCTACTCCCCTTCCCCATCCCTTCCTACTCCCATATCCTATATCCTACTCCCTTAAAGATAAGATAATACGATAAGATAAGACGTAAACATAGCGGCGAGTCGAGGCTTAATAGATGCTGCCTACACCTTCGGGTAGAAAAAGGAGTCGAGCTATGTTATGTTATTAATTAATGTTATAAACAAATTAGATTGTGTATAAATATTATATATATCATAGGGTTTTCAATATGAGCGGCTAGATACTAGTGGCCTGCTTGTTTGGGCAGTGTCAGTCAATCTGTTGTTTACTATTCAGTCACTGATGCCAAATCACCATGTCAAGATACAGGGTTAAGCAGTGCGTCCAAATTTATAATCAAAATGAGTTAGTGCTAACATTGAGAACCTTACGACCACTTTACGGCTGAGGCGGTAGTCCATCACAGTCGACGGCTTTCCGTTGACCTATGTTTTAATAGTTAACAGTGTTTTAATTGTGGTCAGCCACGCAATCTGCTGCATGAATGGGCCGGTTCGACCGGTGTAATGCCATGCCCTTTCAGGATACCGACGTAAATTGGACAGGATTTAATAACTTTAACATGATTGCTACACTAACGGATTTTAATGGTGTTATAGGTATTATTAGAATTAAACACAGTGGATGGTGGGAACGAACTATAACTTTTATTACAACTCACTCCTATGTTACACTCAGGTCAGCAAGTATAAAGTACTGATTAAAACAACAGATGGCGTTACACATCACAAGTAGTTAAACATATTTTGTTATTAAACAACAGTCCCACATAACAAAATTAAGTTGCAAAATTAACAAATAAGTAACAAAAAAATTTGTTTACTTAGGCTCGAAACTCTTTGCTGCTGGTCAAGCATACGCGGCCTTAAGTAGAGAAGAGACTTTAGGAGGTCTCCTCATTGAAGAGTTGGACTGTTCGAAATTAACTGGCAAATGACCTTGTAACAATGATGCTTTGAATGAGATGAAGAGACTGAGAAACTTACCCATCGATAACTAAAAACTTGAAAATAATTTAAAGAAAAAAACTTTTTTAAAGAAGCTTTTATTTAAACGCTCTAAAAAGAATAAAATAATTTTAACCTTATACATTTTAACTATCAACTTATAACCTTATTATATACAATTTATGTGATAATAAAAGCTTGTCGCTATGTTCAACCCAACCCTTCCCCCCTCCTCTTCCCATCCCAGTTCCAACCCCTTCCATTTCTCATGGAAAGGGCCGGCAACGGAACTGTACCACTATATGTGTTCGGGTGTCCATATATATGTTATAAACCAAAAAAATATATTTGGATAATGCGATCCGTCACAGTAATCATTAAATCTAAAAAAATATTTCTAGATGGTTATGGATAGCCACTGATAGGTAATTAAACATAGCGACAAGCTTTTATTATCACATAAATTGTATATAATAAGGTTATAAGTTGATAGTTAAAATGTATAAGGTTAAAATTATTTTATTCTTTTTAGAGCGTTTAAATAAAAGCTTCTTTAAAAAAGTTTTTTTCTTTAAATTTTACTATTGGTAACCCACATTAGACCATGAAACATAAAATTAAATATCTATTTATAAGATACATTTACTAAAGAAAAAGTTTGGTTTGTACAGATCCTTTGTTGTATGATTTAATAGGTAACAGTTGCTATTTGAAGTTAAGATGTTAAGTTGAAATTAGAGTATAACTATTATTAAATATTGATTGATTTTAAATTTAAAGGTAAGTTTTTGTTAAAAAATCTACCACTGGGTCACAAACGCGGCCAGTCCTGAGAAAGAACCAGCAAGAAAACTCAGCGGTTGTTCTTCAAAACTGATTATTATTTCATTTTGGACGGGCTATTGATAGTGCTATTATTTGTGATATTTTGAGAAAATAAACTTGGTTACCAAGTTAATAAAAATAATTTTGATTGTATGCTGTACTATTCAAAATTCTACATTATTTTGGTTTCTGATGTGGGTCTGACCTGCAAACTTTACTAATGGTATCCCGCTGTCTTAAGCTGTTTGATTGTGGGCTAGGTTTGATGAGACTTATGACTGGGTTCCAGCTAGGTGATAGTTTCCAGCCATCTTCTCTATTGAAATTCTTTGGATGTTTTTTTTTATTTCAATAGCCTCGCGTATCATCCTGTGACAATAATGTTGTTCTGGCGAGGATTTGTGGTTTGTCAAAGCTGATGTAGTGTTTTGGGCCCTCCCTACAGTGTTTACAAACAGCAGACTTATTATAGCGGTTGTGTTTCACATCAGCTATGTTCTTTGATCCTGGTTTTAATGGACCTGCTAATTAAAATAAGTAATAAATAAACGCGATATAATCCTGAAAGTTGTTTTAATGTCATATGCTAAGATATTGGAAACTTCGCAACGGATTTTTTAATAGATAGAGGGTTTCAACGGGGTGGTTTGTAAGTAAAATTCGTATACAAGTATGTAAATTAAAAGTGATACTTATCGACCTTTAGCACTTTAATTGAAAACGCTGTCTAAACCCTAAGTACACCTTCATATACACCTTAAAACGGTCTACAAAACAGTCGACAAAGGACGACTATCTCTTAGGGATAACCCACAATGACCTTTTTTTTTCTTTTGTGGCGAAATAAAGTTTGCTGGGTAAACTAGTTTTTAAATAAAAATCTTACATGAGCGTGAAAGAAATGTAAATAATAAATATTATATGATCATATTTGACAGAGTTAACATCTAACTCTAAATTATGTTACATGTATCAGGAATCATAACTCATTAATACTTCGATTTATTAGCTTAAAAGCTAAAAATATTTACTAAGGTCTACTTTACTAAGGGCTACTTTACTAAGGTCCTTCGATCAAAAATAGATATGAATGTTTTATAAGTGCTACGTATATCAAAAATATTGTATCACATATAAGATTTGAGCTCATAAATACATACTAAATAATCTAAACATTATTGTCATTCTAACCAACCAACCAAGAAGATTAATTTTCCTAAACAGGTTAATTATTAAATTACCATTAAAAAACTAATAAAATAAGATAATTTAGTTTTAATTACGGCCCTAAAGTTATTTCGTTATAAGAAATTTTATGGTATTTTCTAATCAACACGCGATATTTCTAAAGAACTATATAGTAACTTATAAAAATATTAAGCACAACTCAGACGATAAACATTTTCTTAAATGAATTTTTTGATGGCTAATAATTTTTTTTGGGAAAAGAGGCAGACACACTTGAAGATCACTTCTTTCTGCACACCTTGGGCCTTATATCTAAAACCTGAGATGATGATGATTACAGCTGCATTGCTAGCCTATATGACGGCATGTACAGGCATATGGTAGAATAATGTAGGGAGAACGGAAAGAACAAGAGGGTGTTTCTCTGGACACCTCCCTTGCTGAGAGAAGTACGGCATACATACAAAAAAGAAAGCAAGTTTTGATCAGATTCATATCTTTCTGTCTGTCCAAGGGAAGGAGGGCAAATATTTTCGAAGATATTGCAGTATTAACATAGCGGGACAGCAGTTATTACTTTTGATGCGGAACAAAGTTCGCCGGGTCAGCTAGTATTATATAAATTATCATTGCTAAGTATAATTTATAATGAAAACAAAGTACTATCATATCTTTAGGACAGGCTGAACTAACAAAATTAGAAACTCTCCAGCCTAAATAAGCCTGGGGCAATCTTTAAAACTGTTAAAATTATTAACAAAACAAATTCAGGCCTAATTTCCGACATTGAGTAGCGAGAGTGTTCCAATTTCTTTGACGACCCCACTGCTATCCATAATCTGCGTGAAATTTATTAAATTCTTACTTGAAACATTATTCCTTAAGGTAGTTTAAAATATAAAGAATTAGTCTTTAAATTTTTGTTTTATTTTTTATATTCTATTAGTAGTTTTATTTGAAAGCGTGTGAGGCGTGTAAAATCATGCCTTATGGCGCGCTGTTCTCTTTTCCTACCCCGAAAGGGACTTGGCGTGAAATTATGTATGTCCTTCCTGAGTTAAATATACACACTCTTTTTCAATATGACTTCATGACATTGACTCATTTCTACTCTCATATGCATTCTGGCATACCAAAAGAAAAGTAGAACATTAACCAAACAACAACATATATTAGATAACTTCCTGCTGAAATTGAGTTACTCATTCATTATGTGACATTTGAGCCTCACACCTCGGAAGGTTTACGACAATAGTTGCAACAAAACCGTCTCCAGTTGCTAACAGTGCTTGTGGAATGTTAATTGCTGTCATTTGTCGCGAGACACTGATAAATGTTGACGCTTGTCACTTGAAAATTTCGTTCACGCACTAACTCAGATAGACGCTGCGATTTATAAATTCGTGGAATTAGAGATTATATAATTTGTAAGTGGAAATTATGCTCCAATATGTTGATTTATTGTCCGTGTAATAATCGCGGAGCCTTACATCGAGCATAACTTTGACAGTCCCTGATTTCAAGCCCAGACGGTTCAGAATGATAATCAAAGCTCTGAACCACTACTCTCTCGAGATTAATGCTATTTGCAGTTTATTTCAAAATTTTGTCACCTTGCGCCTGAATACTGAACCGCCACTCAAATCTTACAACGAATAAAGTGCTACTTACTGCTCAAATTTCCATTGAGGACGTAACATAACGATTCGGCAGGTCCAGGTTGAAAATCGTTGCCTACAACTAAAAAAATTCGTGAAATTATTTTTATGTTGTCGTCTCAATGGCTTGGAGCTTTACTATTAATTAATGTCGATGGTTGACAGATTTGTTCCACAGATATTACAATTGCCCCCCACCCTATTAAATTGCAGACAAAAAATGGTCTTATATATGACCTTCGGGTATAAAAACTGTGCGAAGTTAAATTTATTCAAACTGTGCAGTTTCCCAACCAAGTGCGTATGATATCTGAACATTTGGCGTCGTATATAATCTTGTGAACAGAGCAAGATTCACCGCAAACATCTTACAGGCTTCTCTACAATTTGATAGAGTCAGTAGGGACTATATTTTTAATAGAGCAAGGTTTCACGAAGAACAAATTGAGGTCGTTTCGTGTTTTACTGTTCTTTGACGGTATTTTGTTTCAAGAAAAAACAAGAAGATTGTGTTTATTTTTTATTCTTCTTCTATTTCATTGTTCCTTGTTGATTAGTTCCCACTTTTATTTACAAACAAATAAACCACTTTTTTCCAACCAGATAGAAGCACTAACAAAAAATTCTAAGTTTTCTTTTAACATGAGATTGTCGGTTACTAAAACTTACTTATGTAATGTTCTATTCAGCGTATTGGACAAATGAATCTCGACCTTATTTGATATCTCATTCTTTGCCAATAATACGAAAAAATACTGCCTATCTACACTGATATTACTTTTAAGAAAATACCTTATAATATCAAACCCTACTACTACTTTTGTAGATGTACCCGTATGAAAAAAAATGCCTAATAATCTACAATTGCTCTGTATTTTATGGCGCTGTCATCATCCCTGTATCCTTGGCTTGGCTTGGTCATCTGTGTGGAATAAAGAAGTCCATAAAAAGATTAGGTTTCTGCGAGAATCTCAGGCTTAGAGTTGACAACACGTCAATCGTCCAAGATATTATTATTATTAATCGGCTACATAAACATGTCTGCCCGCCCCTATCAAGAATACTTGGGTTAACCCATATTTTGGAATAGTTATCCCGCCATTCTGCGATGCTGCGCTGTGTAAGCTTGTCAGCCATATGTTTTTCTTTCACTCCCGGTTGATAGAGACAGTCCCGACTGACAGAGAGAGGCTCTGTTTATTATGGCTCATAAATATTTTATAAGCCTAATATAATATAATGTATTTATAAATGTAACAAAGACTATAAAAAAAGCCTACTCAAGTGAAGTCTGATTTATTCAAGACATTGAATTCATAATGTGTTTCGAACGAAGCCTAAATTGAAAAAGTACTACACAAATTCAATTTATTTCTTATCAAAATGCAAAGCCTTATTAACCTTTTCTCTATCCGGGTTATATTTTTTTGAGATCCATAGTCGAAAATGTCTTAAACATAAAAAAATAGTTACTAAATTTACGGAAGGTTAATGAATTAAGGCTATACACACAGATAATAATAATAATATTTCGAAATCAAAATTAAACTTACAGCTTTAGATGTAACTCTTTTATATAAATTAAAGTAGGATAGAACCAACGACCCTTGTAGCCTACAACAAAACTCCATTATCTGGTGCGGATTAAAACCTTAACTCTTTAACCAGATTAATGGCTAACAGTCATACAAGTATACAGGTTCATATAGTTAATCTCTATTTCCAGTAATGTAATATAATTCCCATAAATAAAAAAGTACGAAAGTAGCTCTGGATGTTTTGACTGTATGTCTCATGGCCACTATTGTAATCTTAAAGGACTTGATAATTATGATTAAATATGATAAGCTGATAGTTTGAGCCCCAAGTAAGGACTGAGGATTGTAAAAGTAGTATTCGAAGCGTGATAACTTTTGTAACGAGGTGAGCAGTAATCCACAAGATTTTCCATGATTTTTTTGTGAAATATCAAAATGCTTAAAACCAGAAATAAATAAAGTTATCTTTAATAGTAATGGTATAATTCTTTAAAAGTATTATTTACGTAAAATACACTTTTTTATGAAATAGGAAATCAAAACGAACAGATGTTTTACCTGATGGTAAGCAACTACTGCTAATAACATATGCAACATAGATAGTCTTACAGATGCGTTGCCAGCCATTAAAATAAAATAGGGAAGGGATCAGAAGTGGGATGTGCAGGGGAGAGGGAAAGCGGTTGGGCCTCACCATACGTTCCTCACCGAGCGGCATGAGCCACTTTACGTCGATATTCTGCGTCCCATTTATGCAGCGAACTGTGTAGCTCTACCACTCCACTCGTTAAAAAATAAGGTTACAACATGAGATTTAAAATTGGACAAAACAAGGTATTTCCGGTATAATCAAATTTACGTTCAATTTGAAGCACGTAGGAGGCATTAAGAGACTGTGACGTCACGGAGGCTTGCACAAGTTAAATTGTGCGGTCTCAAACTAAACTGCATGTAAATAACAAAGGAATTAAGGAATGAATACCTCCTGTTTAAATGTAGCCTTCGAAAAGTCAGGAAACCTTCGAAAACAGTTATTTTAAGAGAATGGGCGTATTAAAATAAGGATCTCTTGTTTCGTCTATGAAGATAAATAAAGATGAAAGAATAAAAAAAGCACATAAACACAATAAAGGTAAAAGATTCAGAAGTGCAGGACGAAATTTCTATTCCAATTAACAGTGGTAGAGTCATGAATCGGCTCGTAAAATGAAATACCACGATCACATTTGAGTATCAACGTAAAGTAACCTATACCATGTTTGTTTTTTTTAAAAAGGTATCTGAAGACACACCTTCATCCTCCTACTCTCCTCACCATCTCTTCGTCAGGCAGGCAAAGCAACTGTAACTCTTAATCACTTACCACTGAGCGCATCCTCTAATGTCTCGCTTTCTCATGGAGTTAATGTCTAAATGTATCGACAGCAGGTAACACTATGAACGTCTTAAACTGACGAACTTTTTATATTTATACATAAAAAATAACTTCGCGCAAAATCCCTTGCGGGGTAGGCCGAAAGCACAGAGCGCCATAAGGCACCATTCTTACACGCCTCACTCGCTTCTTTGACTTTCATACACGCGCGTCTATTTTCAAAGCTTCTAACATCACCTTTCTCCAGAACACGTTCTATTTGATGATGGAATGTGTGTCTTGACCGTCCTCGACTCCTACATTCATGTTTGTATCGTATATCTGCTTAGTCAATCTTGCATCTATTATGATGTCTATAAATTTATATCAATCTCTGTGAGTATCAAGTTTTTTCCTGTCTTATCTAAGTTCATAGCATTTTTAAATTTGTCCAATTAACGCGCTCTTTCTTTACGAACGTAACTTACCGGTGTAACATTTAGCTCTTATAAGAATTTAATTATTTCCAAGCGTAAAATGTTATCTTTCTAATTATTTGTCTGTGTAAAAGCTTTTGAAAGTGCCAAGTACTGTTAATAATGTAACAAATTACCATTTGGAGCAGACGGTGAACATAATAATATATCCAGTCTTAAATACGTTTATACTGCGAAGTTATTTCATATACTTATATTTCTTATTTATTTACACGTTCCAATATTAACTAATAGCTTAAATTTAAGATATGCCATCCAGAACAATAAATAAACGCAAATTTACTGTTCATTATATATGACAAGACATTTAAATTTAAAATTTGCAATTTAAAAAAAAACTTAATGATATTTTCTTCTGATATCAGTCTTCAGGTGTAATTTTTTGTGGCACTTCTCATTAGTTATGATTGATATTTAATCATTTCGTAAATGACGTGTGATAATTAAATAAATTTCTAACAGTTTGTATCTAATTTATATTTCCCATGTAAGTAAATGGTGCGTTCAACACGATAAGGTAACGTGTTAACGTCTTATAATTCGATGGAGTCAGCTGGGCCCAGAAAAACATGACTCATGCGGCGTTACTTCGATGGGGAGTTACCTCGCTCTAAGACGTTCTATTTTGAAACGAAAATGATTTAATTAAAATTTTCTTTTTGTTAATTGTCGTAATTTGACAAATTAACGCATTCCATCAGTGTTTTCTTATGACGTTGTCACGTTCAACTGTCGTCAGTAAACCGGCTTTAGAGACAACCGATTTTTTTTTTACCTACATACACTAAATAAACATATTAAGGTCAATCATCATCATCATCAGCCCTTCGAGATCTACTGTTGGACGTAGGCCTCCCCCATAGAGCGCCACAACTGCCGGTCCTGTGCAACCTGCATCCATCGGCCTTCCGCGGATTTCACCTGGTCGTCGGTCCACCCAGTGGGGGGACGGCCTACACCGCGTTGACCGGTACGTGGTCGCCACTCGAGCACCTTTCTAAGGTCAAAAAATAAGTATATTATTTAAAAATCATATTTGGTTCCAATATGACGATTTAAGCTTTTGAGGTTATTTACTTTATTAGTATTATTAGAAATCACGCCAAGTAAGCTGCTTTCATTTTAACATCGTTAGATTATATTTTTATATTTGTTTCACGATTTTTTTAATACCTGATATTATTTTGTTTGTTACCAAGAAATATTCCACTAACTATATATTATAATTAATATACTATTAAATTAAGCGCTAGTTATGGTAAATTTAATTTTAGCTTATGTTGTAGAAAACTTTAACGCCCAACATACACGGAACATGGAGGGAGGTACAGAGCAAACAGTGAAGTTACTGGAAGTTCATGCTCCAGTCACCCACACGAACTAAGGTGCCTTCTATAAATTTCCGCCGTTTAAGTTTAAATTGTGATTGCAGATTAAAGCCTGGCACTGGAACCGACTTACATATAATTAGTTTTTTACATAACTTTACGCCTTTTATACATGAAGGTGGTGACATCGGCAGTTACGCCCTGATTCGCAGAATTTTTAAATCTTAAATGGTGAAATCTGTTGTTATTTAAATCGAGAACGAATTTCGAAGTCCATGCATATTATAAAAAAATCTACTTGTTCTTTATCTATATTTATATTAATTTTTTAACATAGATTGAATTAATTAATGGATTATTTCCAAAAAAAAAATTACAACGTAACGAAAGCTTTAAAATATGTTTCAATAATAAATAATATTACTAAAGATAGTATAATGAGAATACCAGCCACTGCCTACACCTTCGGGTGGAAAAATGCGTGAGGTTATGTTATGTTATAATTTGCCATTTCCATGGCATTATGCGCTTTAGTGCTATAATTTTAAAACTACCATCATAGTCTAATCTGTCAAGTTTAGACTTATAGTGGATTATCACTCTAATAATAACAATAATAATATCTTGGACACAATACACACAGCGCCCTCTAGTTCCAAGCTAAGCAACTAAATGCTTGTGTTATGGATACTAGATAACGGATATTAATACATATATACTTTTCTTTTGTAAATACATACTTATAATACATAGAAAAACACCCAGACGCCACACAGTCATTCATGTTTGTCACAAATATTTGTCCTCGGGTGGGAATCGAACCCTATTAAAATGCCTTTTTAAATTCAATTAAACTTTGTAAATGGTAAAAAGCCTGATATTTACAAAGGTGGCAAACAAGCAAGAATGCGATGGTCTGGTGCTAAGAAACTAGTGTCGAGAAGATCATAGTTGTGTTGCCGGCTTGAGATAGGAAATACAGAAAATGGAAGTGGGAACGGAAACCTCACAAGTGCCTCTTTCCGTCGATTTTCTCAGAGGTTGTGTTATTCCACGTTAAACGAAGATATTAATCAGACGCATCTAGAAGTATCTAATATCTGTTGCTCAACTTTTCGCAGATAGCTCACATTTGTCTATATACCACTGTCTTAGTAATTAAGTGGTCTCAGCCGAAGCAAGATTAACAGCTTCTGTTTATTATTGCATGACTTTGGTTCCGTATATAATGATTGTTCTAATGAGAATACATTATTAATGTTCTTGTTTAGAGTCTAGAAGTTTCTGAATCTAGAAGTCGTGACATCGAATCCGGGGCTCACGCCATTGACTTTTCGCAAATCCATCGCAATCCAAGTCCATGTTGCGAATATGCATTCGATCTTAAGACTTCTGAAACAAAAGCCTGAATGAAAGGTTATTACAGATTAGCATTTTTTTTTTTTTTTGAGTTATTAAAAAATAATAGTCGAATTTTAACAATGATATGCAATTCGCTGCATGAATTGGCTGGCTCCATCGGTGAAATACCACGACCTTTGAGAATAGTGATATAAAGTTACTAGAATTCGCTTGGTAAAATAGGTATCCGGAGGTCCAACTACTTCCCCTGTCCCCTCACATCCCACTTCTGACTCCTTCCATATCCTATTGTAAGGGCGGCAATGCAACTGTAAAACAGTGTCCATGGGCGGCATATGTCACTTGCGATAGGGTGACGCGACGGATTCTTTGCCACCCTATCACATTAAAATATATAAAATAAACCTCAGAATATTCTGTATATTTTAATTGGCAATTACCAATTTGGTTTTGCGGTGAGAATCTATTTCGGTTTGCCATTTAAATGAGCCAATATTTGGGTACATATATTGCTAAATGATTCGAAAACAACAGAGCACTGTGTATCTTAAACTTTGTTATAACATAAAACGTATATAACATAAAATAACTTCACGCCTTTGTTACCCGAAGGTGTAGGCAGCGGCTGTTAAGCATCGTCTCACCGTTATGTTTACGTCCCAAATGTGGTGGCCTACCTATTGCCATACCGGGCACAAAGTTTTCAGTCATCGATATTTACCACACTTAACTTTCGAAAACAATTTTAAAAAGTCGTTCAAGTTTTGTTTGTTTGTATTTCAAGTTCAATTTTATTTATACATATAAATAAAATTGAACTGTCTGTTTGTAATATTGAAATAACTAATTTCTACTACATTTAAATTAATAATAAATATACGGTACATACACCAAAACTATATTCTCTTAAAGTTTTTGTACATTTCTTCCGGGTAATCTCTGAAATAGCTAGACTTGACGAGACTTTTTTGGCAGGTAGCTGATGTTATAAGGAGTAACTAAGGCTTTTTTTTGTTTTTTTTTTATTGTTTATTTATTGCTTCCGATGCGAAACAATGTTCGCCGGGTAAGCTAGTTTTAAACATGTGTAGCAAAAGTTGTATAAAAAAAGATTGAGATACACTGTGCGCGATGCATAAAATAGATTATTTAAAAAAAAAGTTTTTTTTACATTGATAATGGAATAGAATGAAATTAATAATTTTTGAATAAAAAAACTGGAATTTTAAGTAGTTTTAGATAATAAGTATATTTATATATCTATCAATTTAACTAATTATAAAGTATGTCAGTTTGTAAAAAGATAAGATCAGAAGCTATCTCGACAGAAGTTCACTTCAAAACTTTGAAAACTAAGCTACGGCTTTGTTCCAAGGACTTCTGACAGCGTTTTCCTGTAAGTCATTTTCAGTTTTAGTTTTTTTCTGAACAGACTTCATTTTTTAAGAACCGGACAGTTTTTATTTTATTATTTGGTTTTTAAACCAATTATCATCCATTTATAAATATTTACAATAATATGTTAAAAGCAAAAAAAGTTCTTTAAAATCTTCAGTCGAGTTGTGTACGTACTTATAGTCGAAAAATAATGACATTCAATGATAGTAATAAGGATGAATAAAATATGAGAAAGATCTAAGTATCATCCAGAATATCGTACAGTTATTTATGTTTTCTATTTTCAACAACAACAATAACATAACTTCACTCCTTTTTTTACCCGAAGGTGTAGCCAGTGGTTAATATGCGTCGACTCGCCCGACTCGCCGTTACGTTTACGTCCCAAATGGGACCTGGGAATCTATTGGCACGGAGACTTTTATTTTTCAAATTCTTTAAAATTTTAATTATTAACATTTTACATGTTCTTCTCTCGCTCTTCTTTCTTCTTCTATTCAGTATATGTAAGTGTATACATTAAATATAACCTAATGTTAGAGCCACGCAGTTTGCTGCATAAATGGACTGACTGGACTGGTGAAATGACCTCTTTACGTTAATATTCTGTTACGTCGTGTCTCAGAATACAGACTTAAAGTATTTTATTCCGTGTTTCGATCGATGAGAAAGGTATCCGCAAACGGCCTACAACACAACTGTGAGTACTATCGATGGACGACGCCCGTAGTAGGGGAGCCCAAGTAGGGAATTGAAGAGTTACTCGAGTGCGTCAGAAAACGATATATGAGGAGGAACCTTATTCGGAGACCCTAGCGAAGAGCGTATCCACCACTCTTCCCACGACGTCCGGGTCCAGGGACTCCGTCAACGGAGGGACCCACGGGGTCAGCTTGCCCAGCACCATTTTGTACGGGCGTCCTCATGGGTCCCTGTCCAGTCCCTCGAAGAGCTCGTTCCAGGACCGCTCGCGAGCCGCACCGATGGCAACGCATACGGCGTGCACGGCGGCCCCGTATTCCCGTCTGGCTCTGAGAGCCTCCTCAATGGTAGTTCGCCTTCTTCAGCGGGCTCTTTTGTACCAGCGGCAGGCGACAAAAGCGGCCTTGCGAAGCCGCTCAATCTTCCCGCTCCACCAGTACACAGAGCCC
Organism: Euproctis similis; assembly: GCA_905147225.2. Lineage (NCBI taxonomy): Eukaryota > Metazoa > Arthropoda > Insecta > Lepidoptera > Erebidae > Euproctis > Euproctis similis. Next base: position 15,696,134 of record LR990115.1, read on the forward strand.
CGCCGGGGCGGCCCGACTCGCGGCTTCGACGCGTCGCAGATCGACGTCATCGTGCCGCGCAGCTAGGCCGCTTGCGCCTCGGGATCGGGCGATTCCGCTCCCTCCATCCAGTCCGCGATGCTGGCAGCGGCCACTACCATGTCTCAGTCGAGCCGCTTGAGAGACCAGCGCCGCGGGGGGCCGCTAGTCTGGTGCGGGTGGCTGGGGCGGCGGAGTGACACATCTAAAAAGATGTGTCGGTGGTCGGAGAGATTGACCACCTCCTCCGCCACCCGCCATCCCGTCACTGCGGCAGCCGCAAAGGGAGTCGCCCACGATAGGTCGACTATTGACTCCCCCTGCCACCGCATACAGGTGCTGACCGACCCCCGGTTGAACAGCCGGCGGTCAAGCCCTGCCGCCCACTCCAGAAGCCTCTTCCCCCTGGCGTTGTCCCGAGTGTCCCCCCACTCCCTTTAGGGAGTGTTAAAGTCACCCAGGACGAATACCGGGTGGGCGGGGACGCGGTAGGGCTCGGCGACCACCGCCAGGGCAACCGATCACTCTACCAGCTTGTAATGTACTCCTACCAAATATAAACACTTCTTAAAAGGGCGTGCTCCAAGGACAGCTCCTCAGATTAGTAAAATAAATTAATCCTCAGAAAAACTCCAGCGCGTCAGATTAAGGCCAGGTAAGTTAAATACATACAGAACAGAATATATTTCAATAATCTGACGATTTTCATGAGGCGATGTAGCTTAAGCCATAAATAAAGTGTGGAGCGTACAGCTGTTGAGAACTGGATTGAAACGAACCTCTATTTCCACATCCAAATTGTCAGATATTTTAATACGCCACTTTTTTGAGTCTTCTAAATATTCCCTTCTAATAATATATGACACGCTCGAATAACTTTTTGTTTTTTTTTCTACCCTTTTCTACAGCCATCTTCCCCTAATTACTCGTCAGAATAATATATCTCGTTTGTTAGAAAAACAAAGCTGTTAAACACAGTGAATGTCTGAGGCGCTCGAGTATTTTGATGTGAATAATTATTTTTTAACATTTTTTTTTAAATTATATCTCCTTCTCCTCCCTTCTCAATAAAATGGCAAAATGAACATAAATTATTCATGTTAGGCCCAAATCTTCACAATCTAATCGGTCTCCATGACGCTTTAATAACTGAAAATTTAGCGGTCCTGGCTCCCCTACTATATCGCTCACTATCAGGTCACCAGCTTCCTTTTTGCCTCCTTATAAAATTAAAAAATAACACAATTTTATGTTTATTTCTTAGACAGTATTTAATTTTGTATAATAGAGTAAACGCCAGAAATGTAAACAGGAAATCTTTTGCAATATTACGAGTTCTTAGTAACCTGATATAAATTTATGTTGTCATTCAAACAAAAAAGGTCCTCGAGGCGAACCTGCTAAAGGCATTTTTGATAACAAATTAAGATAGAACACATGACGACGTTAACAGGGTTATGTTATTTAAGATATAAATTAGCAATTATAACAATGTATTTTTTTTTAAATTTCACTCCTTTCGTACACAGGGCTCTAAGTTGTCAGTCATTGATATTTATCACACATAACTTCCGAAAATAATTTCGAGTCCGGACTGGAACAAACGGCTTCTTCATTCAAAAGCGGGGTGCTCGACCACTGTATCACCGAGACTTTAACTATCGGTATTTAGGAACAAAGGCGATTTTTTTTTTTTAACGTCGGCTCATTTCATTTTAAAATAATTCTTTAATGATATGCTCTTGTAAGCAGGATCAAAATATTGAGTTCAGTGGATTCACAAAGTCTTTTAAGATAAAAATATATGAAACTTGTTATACTATTCCAGCTGTCACACAAAGGAGTACGGATTATGTAAATGACAGGACATTATCTCAGTTACACCGACGTCACTGCTAATTCGAAATTATTCACAATTAAATATGAAGTCCAATGTTATCAAGGCTAACGTCAGTTACAAAATAACTTTAAAACTTCATAGCGGGAAACGGTAAAGTTATACGGTTTTGTCCGGCTGGCAAATACGATTTGTATCTTTTTAAGCTACTACAAAATGGAGGTGTGTTTTTTTTTTGTTTTTTGATGCAGGGAAAACGTGAGGTTTTAAAATGTTTCCTTTTTTTGACAAAGATCTTGAATAAACGTTGGTACTCGCTAGAAGGGAAAAATTGTTAAAGACATGTTTTGTTAGTATGGTGATTAGGTAATTTCGTTTTAATAGACTGATCGTTTTAGTCGTAATCGACATTATTACAATATATACATACTCACATGACTGTACGCTATCTCCCCTGCATGGTAGGCAGGGAGAACAGAGCCCCGTAAAGCACGATTCTTAGATACTTCACTCGCTTAATTGAATTTCAGAATATTTGTCATACACGCACGTTGGTTTTTAAGTCTCTTGAGATCACCTTCCGCAAGGCACGTTCAATATGATGATAGAACATAAGTCATGCCGTGTGTCCTACATCCTTCCGCTATTACACAATATATCAGCTTAGTCAATCTTGTATAATTTTAATAAATTGTAACATTTAACTTACAATATCCACCACAGGATTAAGTAATTATAAAATTATTAATCACACTATTACAATGAAAGCAAATCGAGTAACGAATACAAATTTGCGGACGGTGGCCGCCGACCGCGTCATTTGCAGCGAGTTCCGTATTTGTGCGGTTCTCTATTTACGCCCAACGTACCATGATTACGGCGGACGCTAATGGTGTTCAGTAGATGCATCGACCAGAATTTGCATTTGTTCTTCTAATACTCTGATTGTTCTATTTTTGATAGTAAAATGATTCTTTTCATTTACTATGCTCGTTAAAGAAATCCTGCGGTCATCTTAATTGGCCGTATTCTCGTCCTATTCGTGCTAATTATTTTGTCTGGAGTATCCTTTTGCAGAAAGTGAAGAGAGTGGCTAAGTCGCATCAGCTGATACGCGAAGCCAGTAACAAGAAGCGAAGTGCTTCTATCAAGGAGAGTATTGCCCGATCTCACTTCACAAAAAGCGATTTTCCCTATATTTTTCTTTACTGGAGCATACCTTCCTCAGTTTCCTCAACCATTTTCCATATTTAAGGTAATTAAATATATTTTTTGGTGATTTGTCGATAGAGTGGGCTCTCTACAACTTTTTTTTTAATAGGATAGAAGGGCCAAAGAGCAAGTGGGTCACCTGATGTTAAGCAACTAGCGCAATTAGGCAGAAATAGTTTTTCAGTTGCGTTACCGACCTTCAAGGGAGTAGGACGGTAAAAAGAGGAGGAAGGTGGATGCCTCTCTTGCTGAACGAAAAATAGAATACACCGCTTTACGTCGATATTCTGTGAGGTCGTCACATTTTAGCGGACAAGTTGACCCATTCATGCAGCAAACTCACATATCGATGAATAACAAACTTCTGCCTGACATGTGGCAATAAGTTTCAGCACCTGTTCTACACATTTGGAACTAGAAAATTAATACGACGCGTCAAGGCATAATTGCGTTTATGATTTAGCAGTCAACGTAAATCATTGCAAGATGGCTCTCGGGCATTATATGTCACGCTAACCAAAAACATATTTATTTGATAGAAGCAGTAATACACTACTGGAAAAAATTAAGGGATCAAAAAAAATTCCAAATTTTTCGGTAGTTTTCAACAGGCCGTAACTTTGAGAGAAATGGTCGTACAGGAAATAAAAAAAAGGAAATTGTAGCTCCAAGTGTCTAGTTTTTGGATTAGAACTTCAAAATTTTGTAGCCTCCGCGGTTTCTGAGTAATCGTAGAAAAACCAGCAGCATAAAAATTCTCAAAATTTTTTTAGTTTTTTTTTTGGTCTATGGGCGTGGAAAAAATTTTTTTAGCTTAACCACCATAAGGATCGGATACTTTGTTCAGTTAGCTTTAATTTCTTTTTTTAAACACCCTGATACGTCCACTCCTCGCTGAGATATCGGTCTTCAAATGGAAAAGGATCTTTTTGTCTTTGATTATCGATATCTCAGCAACCAATGATCGCACAGAAAGTTAGAGGTGGGTTTCAAGAACTTAAATGAATTTCCCTTAACAGCTGTCCATCTGAAACGATAATGTGGAAAAAGCTCGAAAAAAACAATTGTTTTTTCTCATTTTTAAAAATTATGAGCTTTTCAGAGCAAAAAACGTGATCCTTTAATTTTTTCAAAAATTCGATCAATTGAAACAAAAAAACGGCTGGCTGGATTAATTTGATTCTTTGTAGGATTTTTGTGGACATATTGAACTGTAAAAGGCACACCCAACATTAGCGGTTTCCTCAATATTTTCGATCCAGCGCTTGATTTTCCAAAAAACCACCAAAAGCCCTTTTTTTGTTGCATTTTCAAATTCATGTGACAGAACGAAAAAATTTTTTTTTCGAAAAAACAATGGACAGCTGTTAAGGGAAATTCATTTAAGTTCTTGAAACCCACCTCTAACTTTCTGTGCGATCATTGGTTGCTGAGATATCGATAATCAAAGACAAAAAGATCCTTTTCCATTTGAAGACCGATATCTCGGCGAGGAGTGGACCTATCAGGGTGTTTAAAAAAAGAAATTAAAGCTAACTGAACAAAGTATCCGATCCTTACGGTGGTTAAGCTAAAAAAATTTTTTCCACGCCCGTAGACCAAAAAAAAAACTAAAAAATATTTGAGAATTTTTTTGCTGCTGGTTTTTCTACGATTACTCAGAAACCGCGGAGGCTACAAAATTTTGAAGTTCTAACCCAAAAACTAGACACTTGGAGCTACAATTTCCTTTTTTTTTATTTCCTGTACGACTATTTCTCTCAAAGTTACGGCCTGTTGAAAACTACCGAAAAATATGGAATTTTTTTTTGATCCCTTAATTTTTTCCAGTAGTATATATAAATAATGAACGCAATATTCTCTTTTGAATTGTGCAGTCGGTAAATAGTAATTATTAATAAGAATAATATAATAGTGGTGCAGCCACACAGTTCGCTGCATGAATGGGCCGGTTCGACATGTGAATTAACTAAAACTCTCATAATACCGACGTAAAGTGGCTTATGCCACGTTTAGTTCGCTGAGAGAGGTATCCATAGGCCCATTCCTACTCTACCTCTCTTCTCTAAATGCTCTTCAATGGTTGTTTCGTTTACCCCCTATCCTATAATTACAACACAATAAAAAAATAAAGCTTGCCGCGTCAAAGTTGCAAACAAGGTCGTAAGGAAGGAAGTTGGATTGAAAGACAGAGTTAGCGTAAAAGAAGGGAATGTATGGTTTGAATATGTATGTAGAATGGATGATCCAACATTGACTAAGCAGATATACAGGGCAAAAACAGAAAGATTTAGGAGTCAAGGACGGCAACGACACACTTTGTTAAAAAGAGGAGCTTGTCTGAAAGTCAAAGAAGCGAGTGAAGTGTGCAAGTATCGTGCCCACCACGCGAGGGACTTGGCGTGAACTTGTGTGCGTATTTAAAATAAAATAAAAGTTAACCTTTTGGGACTGAATCATTTACTTATTCCTTTATAAAAATATATGCGATTGGTAACAGTTGCTTTTAATATCAACTTTTTTCAACATACACGAAAAGTTAGTGATCGTGGGAGCGTATTAAAACGCAAACACGAAAGTCTCAATTTACATGTCCAGGGTTGCCATTTAATTTAAAAAAAAAAAAATTATTGACCTTCATTTGTGTGTTCATATGTCTCTGTTACTATACTAGTAATAAGCTCGTATGCTTTTAACAACGAATACTTTTAAAATAACTTATTGTTGAATTAGCGCCTTTATGATATTTTATAAACATAACATAAATTCACGCCCTTTTCTACTCGAAGGTGTGTACGCAGTGGCTGTTAAGCCTCGACTCGCCGTTATGTTTACGTCCCAAAATGGAATAGGTGGCAAACCTATTGCCATACCGGGCACGTTTTTTAGTCATCGATATTTATCACACATAAGTTTCGAAATTAATTTCGTAAAATCATTACCTTGAGCCAGGATTCAAAACTGTGACTCCTTGATTTAGAAGCGTGGTGCGTGAACACTGGACCACCTAGACTTTTAAATACCTATCTAAAAACAATTTTTAAAATTAAGATTTTCGAGATATACATGTAGCTATTTCCAAACAATATTGTATATAGCAATTTTGCTAATATGTTAGCAGCTAAAGGTATATTAGTCTAGTCTCCCGTTACCAACTTTGCAAAGCCTTGTTAGGCACTACAACCTTACGAGCAAGAACACAACACAACCAACAAGTTATTTGACTGCAGTTTTCGAAAAGTTCGAGATACTGGTTAATATAAATTAATAGTAGCGTCGTTGTACTCACTATATGGTTGAAAAAAATCGTCCTCAAAGTCGATTTACAGGTTGACGACAGTTGAACGTGACAACCTAATAAGAAAATACTGATGGAATAGTTTTATTTTTCAAAAGTATATTTTAATTAAATCACGACAATTAACAAAAAGAAGATTTTAATTAAATTGCTGGTGATCCTAAATTGAACCCATCAGAGTGAGGTAACGACACATCGAGGTAACGCCGCTTAAACCCATTGAGTGCCAACTACGAGATATCTCTTATTAAGCGTTTGTATCAAAACTGTCAGCTACGAGATATCTCTTAGTGCGTGCTACAATTTTAAATTAATTACAAATGGCCATTTAAGTTAAACATATTATTAAAAAAATATTTATAGAGTTAAAAAACTAATTAATTTTTAGTTTTTATTATAAACTAGCTGACCCCGCGAACTTTGTTCCGCGTCAAAGGTAATCTTTACAGCGTTTGAAATTAAAGTGCTAAATCTCGAAAATTATCACTTTTTATTTTCTACATTATACATGAATTTTACACACAAACCACCCCATTCACATAAAAAAAACATAACAAAAAAAAGATAACTTCACGCCTTTGTTACCCGAAGGTGTAGGCAGCGGCTGTTAAGCCTCGTCTAGCCGTTATTTTACGTCCCAAGTGGAATAGGTGGCAAACCTATTGCCATACCGGGCACAAAGTTTTTCACGTTGTTCACCCCGTTGACACCTTCTATGTGTTAAAACAAATCGTACCAAAATCCGTTTCGTAGTTTCAAAGATATAAGCATATAAGGGGACAGTCAGCGGAAAGCGACTTTGTTTTATACTATGTAATGATAATGAAGTTCCATTCTTGGAATCTTCTACGGTTATCACAAGATTTTTTTATAGGATTAGAGTGCAAATGTGCAGGTGTGTTACCTGATGGTAAGTGACCAGCGCCGCCCATGGACACCCACAACACGTATAGTGATATAGTTGCTTTGTCGACCTTTGGGAAAGTAGGATGGGAAAGGGGGTACGACTCCGGGTACCTCTCTCACCGAAGGCATCGCGACATGAGCCCCTTTACGTCAGTTTTCTAAGAGGTCGTGGTATTTCACCAGGCGAGCATTCATGCAGCGAACTGCTCGACTCTACCACTATCTACTAATGCTATAAATGTATGCTTTGGTCGAAACAGAATTTCATTACAATAATTATATCTAATATATAAAATTCCCGTGTCACAGTGTGCGTTATTGAAATCCTCTGAAACGGCTTGTCCTATTTGGATAAAATTTTGTAGGCATATCAAGGTAGGTCTGAAAATCGGATATCTATTTAGGGGAGCTATTTATCTATCGAAACTATTTTTCATCCCCCTGAACGTTAAGTACACTCCGAATGTTTTTTTTATATTTTAAATTATTTTTATGATGCATATACTGCTTTTTCACCCTCTATTTTTTATTTGTTTATCAAGTTTGTAATTTCTTTGTAATCTTTATTTTTTGGGGCAAGAAAACGATTGCTGGGTCAACTATTTTGTATATATGAATGTAGTACTAAAATTTCAAAATAGTTTTATTGCTGAATATAGTGAACTCTTTCCTAAATTGAAGTAAGGTTGGCGTAACCTTTCATTCTTTCTCCATTCATTCATTTCATTCATTCTTTCTTGCATTTATTACATCCAAAATCTCAATTATCTTTGTTTACTTACTATCTCTAACATTCCACGTGCCTATACGGCACCCTCCTCTCCTCGCACGCAGCGAGGAGCGCATAAATATCAAGATAAATATATAAATGTAAAGTTCATAGATTAAAACAACTTTTAGGATTATATTAATATATATTAATATAATCCTAAAAGTTGTTTATGTATAATCCTAAAATATATATATTATATATATTATATCGGAAATAAGATAATTTTCTAATAATTAAATAATAACAACTGGTGAATACATCTTATAAATAAGTATTTAACTTTTGTTTTCATGGTCTGATGTGGGTTACCAATAGTAAAAATCATATTTTTTAACATCAACTTTTTTGATTTTTATTTCCAAAAAGTGGGTGCTCTCTGTATCAATAAAAATAGCTTTTGAACAACTACTATCTTTTTGTTCATCATTCGTGAAAATGATCTCTGTAAAGAGTTCGAAACGTCAGGACATAAATATAATTAAGTAATAAATAAACGCGACATAATCCTAAAAGTTGTTTTAATCTATGAGTGAGATTCGCGGAAGTCTTAGAAATAAATAAATGTAAAGTTACTATCACAATATTGTTATAGCATTTACTGTAATTTTGATATAAAAAAAGAACACTACGAGATAACTCGTAGGTGGCAACCAGCACAGAAATGTATATATGTGATGCCAGGCTACGAGTTATCTCGTAGTGTTTTTTTTTTCAATAAAAATTACTGTAAATAGTACATTATATATCACTAACACATTATAATTATATTTTGTAAATTTTCATGTATACTTCAAAATAAAACTTTGGCACCCAGGACAATACTCTCTAAATATGTCTGGCAGTCAATGGGTTAAGTTTTTTTATGCGTGCAGCCGGCTCCATTGAATAATAAGACGTTGTCACGTGTAAAAGAATTCTATCGTATAGTCTTTAAATGCCACACCCAAAGAATGGAAACACGTTTGTCCTGTCCAGACTATTTCATATTATGAATGTACACAATGATAAACCGATATCTTAGATCTCTTTTCAGCCACTGCCTGTGCTACAATTTTGGACACACCTATGTTTACATTGATGATACATTATGTACTAGCTGACCCGGCGAACTCTGTTTCGCATCAAAAGTAATAACTGCTGCCCCGCTATGTTAATACTGCAATATCTTCGACAAATTTGAAGTCGATAGCAGCTATAGGTTAAAAATGGGAATTTTCCATTGTTGACACCCCCGCAACCCCCCTTGTGGGTGGAATTTCGTAAAATCCGTTCTTAGCTGACCTCTACTCGGCGAAAGGAATAATCCTACCAAATTTCAAGTCGCTACGCCTTATGGTTCCAGAGATATCGTGATGAGTCATTAACACCCCCGTAACCCCCCTTGTGGGTGGAATTTCGTAAAATCCGTTCTTAGCTGACCTCTACTCGGCGAAAGGAATAATCCTACCAAATTTCAAGTCGCTATGCCTTATGGTTCCAGAGATATCGTGATGAGTCAATATATAGGTGGAAATCTCTTATTTATATATATATATATATATAGATAGATTAAACAGAGCTGTCAATGGCCACAAAACTGCCCGCGTAAGGATGTGAACGAGTGCTTCTCGAAGTATAACGTCCTCTACTGGCGAAAATTCTTTCTCGAAATGAAGAATAATCGTTCGACATTATGTTTGGCCTCCTGTGTTCCTATATTTCGTGATGCCACAGATTAACGCCAATACAAGCTGTTTTCTTGCATAGAGCGATATTATTTAAATTTGCCACATTTGAAAAAAATGAAAAATTAAGAAAACTTTTTTTCAGTAATTTTTGGTTCAGTTAATAGATTTTTTAAATATGCATACATTTATAATTTCTAGATAAATTTGAAGATATGAAACCATTGTTTGTTGATTTGATTAGTATTTTTTTGTTTTAATTACAGTTCCGATGATGAAAATAAATGTGTTAACTTAAATCTTGATAAAACCAAAATAATGTTTTTTAGTCAACGTCAGGCTCCTCCTAATCTAAATATAAAGTATTTGAACGTTACCCTGACCAATATAGAATACACGAAATTTTTGGGAGTTACTATTGATAGACACCTCAATTGGAAACAACAAACTAATCAGTTAAATAAAAAAATAAATTCATGTGTGTATGCTCTGCATAAGCTCTCGAAAGTTATCAATACAAATGCACTGATCATAGCTTATCACGGAATAGTATGCTCGCTATTAAGATTCGGAATAATTTTTTGGGGTAACTCAACAAATAAAAAAGCAGTTTTTAAATCGCAAAAGAAATGTATAAGGGCAATGTTTGGAGTGGACGTACGGGATAGCTGCAGACCCTATTTCAAACAATACAAAATTCTAACTGTCCCATCGTTATATATTCTAGAGGTGGCAATATTTGTGAAGAAAAATCCACATCCTTTTAATAAATTGTGTAGTGTAGTTCAACGTAATCGTCGAGATAATGATCGACTGTGTATTGCACCGTCTACAACTGCATTAAAAAATAAAAGTGTTTTCTGCATGGCACCGATTATTTACAACAAAATACCGAAACATATAAAGGAATTAAACATGGCACTTTTTAAACGGAGTTTGGAAGCATATTTGCGGGAGAAATGTTACTATACCATTAATTAATTTTTGATAGATAAACATTAGATGAGTAGCACTTAAAAATTATAATTATATATTTATACATCAAAATAATGCTAATATCCTGTCTGTGTATTTATACTTGTGAGTGTCTGTGCTCACACGATGCTGTTGCCTACCTATGCCAATTTACAGGTTTAATTTTTTGTTATTTAATTTAAGTTATGAAATATGAATAACTGTACATGATTCGATTACACATCGAGTTGATGTCAAAGAGTAAATACTCTTTGACATCAACTCGATGTGTAAAATAGGCAACTACCCACCTCTATTTGACTCATTAATTTGTGATTACGCGATTACTAACAATCATAACATAGTGTTTTAAGTTCATTGAATTTTTCTAATTGGTTATTTTCTTCTTTTTTTTTCTAATTTATCTATTAATAATTTAGATTGTACATAGATTTATTCATATATATAATTTTTATTAATATTTAATTTTAAATACTGTAAAAATATTCATATGCCATTACTGGCAGATTTTGGTGAAACTAAAAGGAAATTGTGAACTTGTATTGATAACCCAAAATGTAATGAATAAATAAATTGATTGATTGATTGATTTATAAGGAAAAATTATAAAAAATAATAATATTTATTTAAATATTAACGAGAAAAAATGGTCGTATATAAATGAGTGAAGTTTTAATTGTGAGTGTGGGGTACGCATCTGTTGTATCCACGGCTCGTGAGTTATTTGACGATTTGTCTCCTAAAAAGTTGGGTTGAATGTGATAAATCATTGTTCCAGGAGTACAGGGGCTTTGCTTAAGTGGGTACAGCGTTGATTAATCTATCCATATATCCTTTAAAGCAACAGCGATTAGATAAAGTAGATGCATTAAATTCTCAGTTCATTTAAATTGGTTTCATTTTGAGGATAGCAATTTTTCATTACATATACATGACTTTATGGATCGGAGGCATGGTCTTTTAATGTTGCCTGTATTAAGAATCTCAAAGTCGCTCAGCGTGCTATGGAGAGGGATGTACTCGGTATTTCTCTACGGGATAAGATCCGAAATACGGAGATCCGTAGACGGACGAAAGTAACTGGCATAGCCCGTAAAGTTGCTGCACGCTGAAGTGGAGGTGGGCAGGCGAAATCACTCGAAGAACCGACAACCGTTGGGGAAATAAAAGTTCTTGAGTAGAGAACACGGTTCGGTCTGCGTAGCGTAGGCCGTCCGCCCATTAGATGGACAGATGACCTAATAAAAACAGGTGGCAGTCATTGGATGCACCTGGCACAAGACCGGGAGTTGTGGCGTGCTAAGGTGGCCTACGTTTAGCAGTTGACAAATCTGATGATGGTGATAACTTTATAATTTTATAAAGTTGACCATAAATTTACTGAACTCGATCAGTTCAATGCAGTAATCATTAACCAATTTTCGATCAAGACCTGGGTTTTAAATACAGACGTCATACATCGTGCTAATTTTTATAAAACCTACCTACTACAAATTTGGATTTTCTGTGGGAAATTTCATAATTAAAAATACCCTTCTTTTTACTACATGAATGTGGATGTAGTCAATTGAAAGAAATAGTCTCTGGCTACCCTAGTAAGAACACATGAAATATGGTCGTGTAAATATTATGCATACAAAGTATACCAAACTAAAATAATTTTCAATTTTTGTCTGTCTGTAACTAGCTGTGTGGTGTAATACTTCAATCAGATATTACTACTACTTATGCATTAGAAATATTATTTATCTTCATTAAATTTGCATCAGGATGCAGACCAAAGCACTAATGATTCCTCCAAGTTTAGATTCAGTTCCATAAATTACACGACAACTTCTTTTAGCGACTATATCATAACATTAAAACTGTTTTCTCAAAGAGTCTATTAGATTATCTCAGAGCACTATTATATTGCAGTATATTTAATTAATTTAAATATCTAGGTAAAAATATTTTAAGTCAGGCGATAAATTCAGCATAATATTCTACCACGCTATAATATAAATCTCGGAGTAGGACTAAGATTAATGAAGTGTGATAAGGAAGCAGAATCAAGTTGTAAAATGGCTTCATTTTACCTTCATACACGTTTAGAGAAGCTACATTTATGTTGCGCTACACATTAATATAACTGAGTGAACCTTTTAAACTTTTTTTTTATTAATATTATATGTGTACAAAGACTGAAAGTTGTGCTCTAATCTAAGTTTGCTATATGTATGTATTTCTAAAAAAAAATGTTACATAATCGATTCCATAGTTCTTTTACAAAAAATACATTAACAGTGATTGAAGTTCGCAACACGAATGGGCGGGTTTGATCGATCAAAATATCCATGTTAAGTAGCTCAGGTCGCGTTCTGTTCGGTGAGAGAGTTACTCAGAGGCCCATTGATCTCCAGTCAATTAGTTTCTATAATAGTTTAGTTCAAAATGTAGACCTTCAGGGCCTGGAAGACTATTCTATCTCAAAGACGCTAATTCTATCTCGAAGACGCAGCAGTGACAATATTTATATTGCAGGTGTTTTAGCTGCTGGCCGCTGTTTCCTTTAAAAAAAAGTGCGTTGGGTCCCTCCGCGCTAAAGTAGTGAAACTTTATAACATACACACATTTATAACTTACTTGTGCAGGACGGGCTTGTATTAATGCACTAATAGTGCAAAAGCTGACGTCCTGTTAGGTCGCTGGTTAACTGTAAGATGAAAGTTACGAGGTGTACTGAAATAATAGAAGTCTTCCTGTGTTACCGAGGTTCCGGCGCGGCTCGCAGTTATTACTGCTATTTATTGTTTTACGAGCCGGCGGATACCGTGCCCGTAGTCTATTGCGCCTGCCAGATGGTGCGACTTCTATTGTTCGGCGACCCGTCAAAGACCCGTGTAGGACCGCGGATGGGAACGTCGAAGGACAGAGAGTCGCACGCAAGAGACAGGCCGCTCGGAGAGTTCGTAGAGAAGAGAGAGCTTTTACTAAAATGTTCGGCCTTTTATAGACCCTTATTTACCCTTCCGGATGCCGCGCGAGAACCTCTCTTTCTATCATTTATTGTGATTCCAAAAGGTGGGCGGTTACATCAGCCCACCACTATACTAACATACTACCAACTTAAGAACATTAACGCGTCGGTACAGCAGTACAATATTCTGTTGCACCGAGCGACATCTATATATAATCTTATCATCTATCACTAAAACTATATAATACTAAAAAGTGACATCTATTAACAACTATTTCACTATAACACTATTGCAGTATTTGTTGTCTTTACACTCTACATATTATACTATTTCACTTTAAACACAGACAGACACTTCAAACTATATACCTTTTACTGTGTCACGAATTGTCACTATTATCACTAATCTATTATGACGAACACGAAATGGGTTTTTATTGGTTCGTCGCGAACATTTCTCCCGCCGTGCAGCAGAGCGTTAAACTGTCGAAGCGATGCTGCAGAAACTACGGTGAGCGCGAACTAGTTACTTCGGTAGTGGAATGAGCATTTTCACGGGCCTTTGATGTATGCCCGCTAAAGTCTGCACCTCCACGATTCTTATTTGGCGGTCTGAACCCGAGTTATCCGATCCAGTGGCCATCGGCGATAATAAGTGGGTCTCCAACTTAAATGGCGGCTTCTATGCGGCTCCCGCCGGTGTTGGAGTTCAGGTAGATAGACGCACGGACCCATTGTTGCCCAAATAACTGTGTAATGATCTCGACTATTGACTATAGGTGTCGTAAACCGAATTGGTTACTTTGCACCATTACTATCATCAGTTACACCTATAACGCCACTCTATTAATGGGCGTTCTATTCACTATAGGTGCCGTAAACTTAGCGTTATTGTGACACCGTTACTATTGTTTAACGCCACTCCATTGATGGGCGTTGTATTGACGGTGGTGCCATAAATCGAACCGTTCACACGGCACCTTTCCTATTTTTAACGCAACTCTATTCCTGAGCGTCTTTATTCACTATTGGTACCATAAACGCAATTGGTCACTTTGTACCATTACTATTATAACGCCGCTTCATTCATGGGCGTTCTATTGTTTACGAAATCTTGTGTTCTTCAAACACATGTTTAATTATTATGTCCGATAATGCCGACTTTCTTATTTATTCCTTTTCATTAGAGATTCTATGTTGGCAATAATCATAAAGCTTTCTATTTTCTTGACATTCCACTAATGTGAGATCTATTTTTTAAAATTCGAATCACTTATGCACTATGTATCACTCACTTCCTTATCTCGAAAACTGTCTGATGTATATCTATACTACACTACTATGACATCGTCACATCACTATTATAATGTCTATTTATCGCAGTTTCAATCCCATATTTTTTATACATATTAATATGGCTCTGATAGCTTGGAGTTCCTACCGCAAGCATTGTCTTTTCCTTTGATACTTCTTCCGGATGATTTCTATTCGAACTAAACATACGGCGTTGTTGCGTGTTACTACTTTCGGGCCTGACTCGCACTTTTCGATATTGTTCGGATATGTTAGTGGTGTAAAATTTCATCTTCTTGTTCGATAAGTCGGGCCCTTTGCGATGAAAACGGAAGTCTACGTGTGGAAAGTACCATGACTTGTTTGGCGTAATATTAAGAGGTGCCCTTCTGGCGTGTTCCTTTTTATTATTATTGTCTATTTCATTTCTATAAGTAGGTTTTGTCTTAGCGTTTCGGTGAAGTTTCCTCTCTATGGACTTATGGGAACTAATAAAGTTGTCCTTTTTACAGGGCTGTATTGTTTTTCTGTGACCAACTTTTATTTTCTGATTACTTTTAACTATGCCTTCAGAATTATTTTTCGGATTCTTATTTAGCTGATACGAGTTTTTCTCATTTTTTTCTATATTTGTAATTTGCCCAACGAAATGAACGGCGCTGTCAACTTGCCCCCTTGGTCGCAACCCATGTAGCACCCATCCTAGTGCTGTAAGCGAGGCAATTGGTTGGTTTCGGTTTCCTCGGCGACTCTTATTAGCCACTAGGAGATGCCAGTTATCTTGTCCTATTAGAATTTTGGGTTCACCCTTTTCGTACACGAGTTGGCTCGCTATGTCTGAGAGATGAGCACAACCTTCTATGTCTTCTTTCTTGACTTCTTGTGGCATCAACGATAATCGTGGTACTGTTCGTAAACTCAGAGGTGTAACTTTACCGCTCATTGTTTTTACTGTCACATTCACGCGTCGAGAATTTCGCATGTTCAGTGGTTCCTCTCCTATTGTGTGAACAGTAAATGGTTCCAATCTGCCGTCGGCACCAACTGAATTAGCTATTTCTTTGTCTATAAGCGAAACTGTCGATCCATCGTCGAGTAACGCGAATGTAGACACTTCTCCCGCCGGTCCAATAAGACGTACGGGAACTATTTTCAAAAATGCTCTACTGTTGTTTACTCTAGAACTTGCAACAATCTCTTGTTTATCGTTGCTGCCATCATCTGACTGTTTCTTAAAATAGTGCAGCAGTCGATGGTGTGTGGCAGCGCATCCATCTATTCCGCACTTTCGAGGTTTGCACGAATGTGTCTTGTTTCGAGTATGCAAACAACGAAAGTATAATCCATGTTTCTTCGCTAAGTCCCATTTCTTGTTGGAATCATTTCTATTGAATTCTTCACAATTTGCTGGATGATGTGCCGCTTTTTCACAAATTTTGCAATTATATATGCTACTAGTATTTCGAGAGCTATTAAATGATCGTTCGTTCACGGTATGCGCGCGCTGCTGTTCAATTGCGGTGTGTGCGCGCTGAAAATTACGACGATTGTGCGTCTCACTATTGTCGGCCGAGGCAAACGCACTACAATATTTCGCGTTTTCAGTTACAAATTCGCTGAAATTACGTAAGTTTGGTACGGAGTTGTATTTTTCTGTATAGATTCGATACCACTGTACGCGCAGGGAGTTCGGTAGTTTCTCTGTGAGAATTCTAAGTAATTCAGCGTTTATTAAATAGTGCTCTTTTTTGAGCGCTTCTAAAGTGACTACGCCGCTTCTTATTTTGCCTGCAAATGTGCAAATCTTCCGAGGCGTTTCTCCACAGCGGGGTAGATTTTTCATTCGGTCTGATTCGGCTTGCGCTATAGAGTCTGGTCTCCCGAATTGAAGTGCCAACTCTTTCATTATCTCTGAAGGACGTGCATGTGCTATAAGTTCCGAGTTCACTGCTTCTAATGCACGTCCTATGAGACTTCTTCTGAGTCTTGCCGTGTTTTCTACATCATTAAAATAATTCTTTGTGGTGTCATATATGGCTTGGAATGACAACCACTCGGTATGTGCGCCGTCGAACGTCGGTAATGTCATAATGACCTTGGAAGCCACTGGATGTGTGGTATCTGGTGTCTTCTTTTCGGCGAGCGCTGCTATGGCTGAAGTAAGACCGGTTAATAACGATCTCATTGAATCACTATCGGATGAACATACCTTATTAGTTTCTTCGGCTATCCTATGCGTTTCTTTTTCTATTCCGAATAATTGAGTTGCTGTGTGCACGTGGTCCTGTTCTATTAGTTCGGAGTCCACACGTGGATTTGGAGCCACATGGTGTTCGGAATCCACATGTGGATTTGGGGCCACGTGGTTCGATTTGTCGGCTGCGGCTTCTATTTGTTCGCGATTTACGGGCGGATTTGGGACTTCCTTCAGCCAGGAACGGACATAACCTGCTTGAGAATTCCCTTCCTCAGCGTAGCTGTCAGATTCTTGACTTTCTTCAGCTTGCTGTAGCGCTATTTCCGCTAACTGTAACTGTATTTTAAGTAGATCTTGGCGTGCCTTCAATGCTTTCCTATTGGAACGATTCCGATTGGACGAAATCGTTCCTGCGGCACGTAGTTCTCTACTCACGTGTTCGTCCGGAGATGCGGTGTGCGCTGAGTCGCTTTCCCTTTGACGGAGTCTTCTGCTATTACGATTTTCTATTGTTGAAGACGTCGATGGCGGCGGCGGCTCAGTGCTTACTATAGGGGCTCCGGACGATAACTGTGACGGTTGCTGTTGGTGAGTGGTGGCGGGATTTATAATTACTTCTTCTATATCCGCCGACCACTCCGGTGCTCGTCCTCTAGAACGCGTAACGGGCATCTTGCGATCTTCTATTTTTCAGTACGGCGAAATCTAGTTGCTGTTGAAGGACCAGAACGGATAACCGTTCAACTATAAATATCTATCAAACTATATCACCTCTGTTTCGGCTGCGTAGGTCCAAAACGATGTGCTCCCGACTCGATGTGACCAAAACGATGTGATCGCGGCTCAAAGGATCAAAACGATGTGATCCGGCTCGAAGGGCCAAAACGATGTGCAGGACGGGCTTGTATTAATGCACTAATAGTGCAAAAGCTGACGTCCTGTTAGGTCGCTGGTTAACTGTAAGATGAAAGTTACGAGGTGTACTGAAATAATAGAAGTCTTCCTGTGTTACCGAGGTTCCGGCGCGGCTCGCAGTTATTACTGCTATTTATTGTTTTACGAGCCAGCGGATACCGTGCCCGTAGTCTATTGCGCCTGCCAGATGGTGCGACTTCTATTGTTCGGCGACCCGTCAAAGACCCGTGTAGGACCGCGGATGGGAACGTCGAAGGACAGAGAGTCGCACGCAAGAGACAGGCCGCTCGGAGAGTTCGTAGAGAAGAGAGAGCTTTTACTAAAATGTTCGGCCTTTTATAGACCCTTATTTACCCTTCCGGATGCCGCGCGAGAACCTCTCTTTCTATCATTTATTGTGATTCCAAAAGGTGGGCGGTTACATCAGCCCACCACTATACTAACATACTACCAACTTAAGAACATTAACGCGTCGGTACAGCAGTACAATATTCTGTTGCACCGAGCGACATCTATATATAATCTTATCATCTATCACTAAAACTATATAATACTAAAAAGTGACATCTATTAACAACTATTTCACTATAACACTATTGCAGTATTTGTTGTCTTTACACTCTACATATTATACTATTTCACTTTAAACACAGACAGACACTTCAAACTATATACCTTTTACTGTGTCACGAATTGTCACTATTATCACTAATCTATTATGACGAACACGAAATGGGTTTTTATTGGTTCGTCGCGAACATTTCTCCCGCCGTGCAGCAGAGCGTTAAACTGTCGAAGCGATGCTGCAGAAACTACGGTGAGCGCGAACTAGTTACTTCGGTAGTGGAATGAGCATTTTCACGGGCCTTTGATGTATGCCCGCTAAAGTCTGCACCTCCACGATTCTTATTTGGCGGTCTGAACCCGAGTTATCCGATCCAGTGGCCATCGGCGATAATAAGTGGGTCTCCAACTTAAATGGCGGCTTCTATGCGGCTCCCGCCGGTGTTGGAGTTCAGGTAGATAGACGCACGGACCCATTGTTGCCCAAATAACTGTGTAATGATCTCGACTATTGACTATAGGTGTCGTAAACCGAATTGGTTACTTTGCACCATTACTATCATCAGTTATACCTATAACGCCACTCTATTAATGGGCGTTCTATTCACTATAGGTGCCGTAAACTTAGCGTTATTGTGACACCGTTACTATTGTTTAACGCCACTCCATTGATGGGCGTTGTATTGACGGTGGTGCCATAAATCGAACCGTTCACACGGCACCTTTCCTATTTTTAACGCAACTCTATTCCTGAGCGTCTTTATTCACTATTGGTACCATAAACGCAATTGGTCACTTTGTACCATTACTATTATAACGCCGCTTCATTCATGGGCGTTCTATTGTTTACGAAATCTTGTGTTCTTCAAACACATGTTTAATTATTATGTCCGATAATGCCGACTTTCTTATTTATTCCTTTTCATTAGAGATTCTATGTTGGCAATAATCATAAAGCTTTCTATTTTCTTGACATTCCACTAATGTGAGATCTATTTTTTAAAATTCGAATCACTTATGCACTATGTATCACTCACTTCCTTATCTCGAAAACTGTCTGATGTATATCTATACTACACTACTATGACATCGTCACATCACTATTATAATGTCTATTTATCGCAGTTTCAATCCCATATTTTTTATACATATTAATATGGCTCTGATAGCTTGGAGTTCCTACCGCAAGCATTGTCTTTTCCTTTGATACTTCTTCCGGATGATTTCTATTCGAACTAAACATACGGCGTTGTTGCGTGTTACTACTTTCGGGCCTGACTCGCACTTTTCGATATTGTTCGGATATGTTAGTGGTGTAAAATTTCATCTTCTTGTTCGATAAGTCGGGCCCTTTGCGATGAAAACGGAAGTCTACGTGTGGAAAGTACCATGACTTGTTTGGCGTAATATTAAGAGGTGCCCTTCTGGCGTGTTCCTTTTTATTATTATTGTCTATTTCATTTCTATAAGTAGGTTTTGTCTTAGCGTTTCGGTGAAGTTTCCTCTCTATGGACTTATGG
This sequence comes from Euproctis similis, assembly GCA_905147225.2. Lineage (NCBI taxonomy): Eukaryota > Metazoa > Arthropoda > Insecta > Lepidoptera > Erebidae > Euproctis > Euproctis similis. The sequence continues at coordinate 15,716,264 of LR990115.1, forward strand.
GAACTAATAAAGTTGTCCTTTTTACAGGGCTGTATTGTTTTTCTGTGACCAACTTTTATTTTCTGATTACTTTTAACTATGCCTTCAGAATTATTTTTCGGATTCTTATTTAGCTGATACGAGTTTTTCTCATTTTTTTCTATATTTGTAATTTGCCCAACGAAATGAACGGCGCTGTCAACTTGCCCCCTTGGTCGCAACCCATGTAGCACCCATCCTAGTGCTGTAAGCGAGGCAATTGGTTGGTTTCGGTTTCCTCGGCGACTCTTATTAGCCACTAGGAGATGCCAGTTATCTTGTCCTATTAGAATTTTGGGTTCACCCTTTTCGTACACGAGTTGGCTCGCTATGTCTGAGAGATGAGCACAACCTTCTATGTCTTCTTTCTTGACTTCTTGTGGCATCAACGATAATCGTGGTACTGTTCGTAAACTCAGAGGTGTAACTTTACCGCTCATTGTTTTTACTGTCACATTCACGCGTCGAGAATTTCGCATGTTCAGTGGTTCCTCTCCTATTGTGTGAACAGTAAATGGTTCCAATCTGCCGTCGGCACCAACTGAATTAGCTATTTCTTTGTCTATAAGCGAAACTGTCGATCCATCGTCGAGTAACGCGAATGTAGACACTTCTCCCGCCGGTCCAATAAGACGTACGGGAACTATTTTCAAAAATGCTCTACTGTTGTTTACTCTAGAACTTGCAACAATCTCTTGTTTATCGTTGCTGCCATCATCTGACTGTTTCTTAAAATAGTGCAGCAGTCGATGGTGTGTGGCAGCGCATCCATCTATTCCGCACTTTCGAGGTTTGCACGAATGTGTCTTGTTTCGAGTATGCAAACAACGAAAGCATAATCCATGTTTCTTCGCTAAGTCCCATTTCTTGTTGGAATCATTTCTATTGAATTCTTCACAATTTGCTGGATGATGTGCCGCTTTTTCACAAATTTTGCAATTATATATGCTACTAGTATTTCGAGAGCTATTAAATGATCGTTCGTTCACGGTATGCGCGCGCTGCTGTTCAATTGCGGTGTGTGCGCGCTGAAAATTACGACGATTGTGCGTCTCACTATTGTCGGCCGAGGCAAACGCACTACAATATTTCGCGTTTTCAGTTACAAATTCGCTGAAATTACGTAAGTTTGGTACGGAGTTGTATTTTTCTGTATAGATTCGATACCACTGTACGCGCAGGGAGATCGGTAGTTTCTCTGTGAGAATTCTAAGTAATTCAGCGTTTATTAAATAGTGCTCTTTTTTGAGCGCTTCTAAAGTGACTACGCCGCTTCTTATTTTGCCTGCAAATGTGCAAATCTTCCGAGGCGTTTCTCCACAGCGGGGTAGATTTTTCATTCGGTCTGATTCGGCTTGCGCTATAGAGTCTGGTCTCCCGAATTGAAGTGCCAACTCTTTCATTATCTCTGAAGGACGTGCATGTGCTATAAGTTCCGAGTTCACTGCTTCTAATGCACGTCCTATGAGACTTCTTCTGAGTCTTGCCGTGTTTTCTACATCATTAAAATAATTCTTTGTGGTGTCATATATGGCTTGGAATGACAACCACTCGGTATGTGCGCCGTCGAACGTCGGTAATGTCATAATGACCTTGGAAGCCACTGGATGTGTGGTATCTGGTGTCTTCTTTTCGGCGAGCGCTGCTATGGCTGAAGTAAGACCGGTTAATAACGATCTCATTGAATCACTATCGGATGAACATACCTTATTAGTTTCTTCGGCTATCCTATGCGTTTCTTTTTCTATTCCGAATAATTGAGTTGCTGTGTGCACGTGGTCCTGTTCTATTAGTTCGGAGTCCACACGTGGATTTGGAGCCACATGGTGTTCGGAATCCACATGTGGATTTGGGGCCACGTGGTTCGATTTGTCGGCTGCGGCTTCTATTTGTTCGCGATTTACGGGCGGATTTGGGACTTCCTTCAGCCAGGAACGGACATAACCTGCTTGAGAATTCCCTTCCTCAGCGTAGCTGTCAGATTCTTGACTTTCTTCAGCTTGCTGTAGCGCTATTTCCGCTAACTGTAACTGTATTTTAAGTAGATCTTGGCGTGCCTTCAATGCTTTCCTATTGGAACGATTCCGATTGGACGAAATCGTTCCTGCGGCACGTAGTTCTCTACTCACGTGTTCGTCCGGAGATGCGGTGTGCGCTGAGTCGCTTTCCCTTTGACGGAGTCTTCTGCTATTACGATTTTCTATTGTTGAAGACGTCGATGGCGGCGGCGGCTCAGTGCTTACTATAGGGGCTCCGGACGATAACTGTGACGGTTGCTGTTGGTGAGTGGTGGCGGGATTTATAATTACTTCTTCTATATCCGCCGACCACTCCGGTGCTCGTCCTCTAGAACGCGTAACGGGCATCTTGCGATCTTCTATTTTTCAGTACGGCGAAATCTAGTTGCTGTTGAAGGACCAGAACGGATAACCGTTCAACTATAAATATCTATCAAACTATATCACCTCTGTTTCGGCTGCGTAGGTCCAAAACGATGTGCTCCCGACTCGATGTGACCAAAACGATGTGATCGCGGCTCAAAGGATCAAAACGATGTGATCCGGCTCGAAGGGCCAAAACGATGTGCAGGACGGGCTTGTATTAATGCACTAATAGTGCAAAAGCTGACGTCCTGTTAGGTCGCTGGTTAACTGTAAGATGAAAGTTACGAGGTGTACTGAAATAATAGAAGTCTTCCTGTGTTACCGAGGTTCCGGCGCGGCTCGCAGTTATTACTGCTATTTATTGTTTTACGAGCCGGCGGATACCGTGCCCGTAGTCTATTGCGCCTGCCAGATGGTGCGACTTCTATTGTTCGGCGACCCGTCAAAGACCCGTGTAGGACCGCGGATGGGAACGTCGAAGGACAGAGAGTCGCACGCAAGAGACAGGCCGCTCGGAGAGTTCGTAGAGAAGAGTGAAGAGAGAGCTTTTACTAAAATGTTCGGCCTTTTATAGACCCTTATTTACCCTTCCGGATGCCGCGCGAGAACCTCTCTTTCTATCATTTATTGTGATTCCAAAAGGTGGGCGGTTACATCAGCCCACCACTATACTAACATACTACCAACTTAAGAACATTAACGCGTCGGTACAGCAGTACAATATTCTGTTGCACCGAGCGACATCTATATATAATCTTATCATCTATCACTAAAACTATATAATACTAAAAAGTGACATCTATTAACAACTATTTCACTATAACACTATTGCAGTATTTGTTGTCTTTACACTCTACATATTATACTATTTCACTTTAAACACAGACAGACACTTCAAACTATATACCTTTTACTGTGTCACGAATTGTCACTATTATCACTAATCTATTATGACGAACACGAAATGGGTTTTTATTGGTTCGTCGCGAACATTACTAAATGTAAAAAGAGCACATTTTACTTACGTTGGTCGCAACGTAAGTAAGATGTGCTCTTTTTCGGGCCTTCGAATGCACCACGCATTGGTGGGGAATCGGGATTCGCGGGTTCTATCCCCACTCGAGTATAAATATTTATTTTGATCTATTTAGAATTTGGTATAATACCTGGTCTGATGATCTGCCAGATTAAGAATGACCACACATATTTTTTTTAAGTTACTCTCTCAACAAGCCCTTTAATTTGGTACCCATATTGTAGAAATACATAAAAAATATTTATTCCGCCAAATTGGATTTAGAATGACATCGCATTACTTTTCGAGTTACTATGACAAAGCCTTTTCATTTCATACTCATATTGTATATACAGATTTAAATATATTTTTTCCGCCATATTGGATTTAGAATGATGTCACATAAATTTTCGAGTTTCTATCAAAATGCCTATTTATTGTATATCCATATTGTAGAAATGCATTAAAATTACCTCCGGATAGGAGTACCACTATTAATATTATCATCCAAATTAAGCGTGTATTCAGCTCAATCGGTTGAAAATCGGGTGAAAAATTGAGTTATACAATTCACCTGAACTTACATATATACACTGCAAAACAAAAATAACTGAGTTTATTATCTTTGTAATATAAATTACAAGCAGAATAGTACCACCAGCTGCTACAAGATGTTTACGTACAGTTTTGAGCAGTTTATAAAAGTCGGTTATAATTATTGACCGGTTTATCTTACTTTTGTATATTTTGTGTCCGCACGGGGGCGTTAAAAGCGTTAAACGATTGCAAGATAAATTAGAAGTACCACTTTTAAGAAAATGCTCACAAGTATCACACAATTCATGATTCAATGAATTGTGCAAAACTCTAAACAATTAATCTTCAAACTAAACTGAACATGTAACGGACAAAACCAATAATAATAGGATGTTACTTGAGCATAAAATACGAATCGCACACCACAAAACGAGATTCTAAACATTATTCCGTGCATGAAGCCACCAGCTAATAGTCCATTAACTTGCTTCGGCACGCGACACTACAGATCGATTTCTCTTCATATTTATTGTTACTGAGGATCTAAGAGGGCCACGAGATAAACGGAAGATGATAAAACCAAAAAACGTGAGAGTAAAAGTTATCCTTATTAATAAAACTAGTTTTGAAGGACTACTTAGTCGCAGTTGTAACTTACTTAGAAGTTTCGCGCCAAATCTCTTTTAGAGATGGGCAGAAAGAACAGAGTGACGTGCATAACTCTTTTCGTGCAATCTTCAGCTTTTAAGGCTACTGATGCCATTTTCCAGTAAGACACGATGAACTTGGTGGTGCACCACTTACATCGTTCAACTTTTGCACTGTATAACGACTTTTGAGTCTTTCATCTCCCATTCTTTCTTCGTGCCCGGACCGTCAAAATAAGATTGAAACTTTCTTTATTAACACTTGTTTATTAATTATCCGATGTTTATCAAGAAATTAAGTGTACTGATTTTTTTTTTAATATTTTAAACAAGTTTCATCTCCAGTAACGATAGTGCGGAAAAAATCGCCACATGATGAAAATAATAACTCTCCGGCCGTGAAAGCATCAGTACACTTAGTTTCTGGATATACCTCATAAATAATTGGATCCCTTGGACTAATGCAATCCGCTAACTCATACCGCGATTTAAAATTCCACCAAAAAAATATCATTAAAAAGATAGATTTGTGAGGTTTTAGAAGTGATCACTGGATCTGCTGAAATAAAACATAATTTATCATCACTAAAATTTTCTGGGAAGCAAAAGCTTTTGGAGTAATACTAGTAAATGGTATTGTTGCTTTACATAAAAGAACGCTCATTTTATTAAGTACCTCAGTATTTATTTTAATGAACAAAGTATATTGTGCGCAATAAAATTTAATAGAATCTAAGCTTACTACAGAACTGTTTACAGTCCAGTTTAACAGTGGTAGAGCTATGCGTTCGCTGCATGAACGGGCTGGCTCAACCGGTGAAATACCACGACCTCTTAGAAGAAACACGTGCTGTAAGTTGCTTATGCCGCGTTTCGTTCGGTGAGAGATATACCCGGAGGCCCACCTCGCTCCCCCATCCTTTCCTATCCTACTCCCTTAAGGGTCGGCAAACAAATGTAACACTATATGTGTTGCAGGTGTCCATAGGCGGAGTTGGTCACTTACCATCAGGTGACATGCCTGCTCGTTTGCACTACTATCCCATAAAAAAAAACAATTATTGTTAAAAAGTCTTAAGTTACAATTTCTACTAAATACAGTGTTTCATAGCCTGAGCACGTAAGATTTACGCAGTATTGAAACACGATGCATGTTGACCTAACAGTTCAAATTTGTAGATATGTGTTTGCCAACACTTGACTAAGGCTTGTATGGCCGAATACGTGAGGTGTTACCTATATACTGAATGGGATATTAAAATTTTTTAGTTTTGTTTAAAGTATATAATATAAACTTCTCTTGCTTAAAATCAATTATTATTTTAGTACAAAGTTTTTTTTTCTAACCTTTTTTATCTGAAGATGCAGGCAGCTGCTGTTACAACTTGTCCCAAATGAAGAGTTGACAGAACCTACTGCTATCGTTATATATCATAATTTCGTAAGTAAATAATATTTATTATGTAATGAGCATGGAAGGAGGCATGTAATTTTTTTTATGGAATAGGCAAACGAGCAGACGTGTTACCGGATGGTGAGAAACAAACGCCGCCGCCCATGGACACTTGAACACATATAGTGTTACAGTTACGTTGCAAGCCCTTACCATGGTATGTGGAAGGGGTCGGAAGTGGGATGGGAAGGGGAGCGGGAAGGGGAGCGGGAAAGGGGTTGGGCCTCCGGATACCACTCTTACTAAGCGAAACGCGGCAACAGCCACTTTACGTCGATATGCTGAAGGGTCGTGGTATTTCACCAGTCTGCGTGGCTCTACCACTGTGAAAATAATGGGAACAGGACAGGAAAATGGATGAAATATGTTCACAATATTCAATATCTATCACACATCATACGGAAACTTCATCGAAGTGCAACCACCATACGGTTACTCGGTAAACCGGCGACCTATTAAAAAGACAATGGATGCATGAAGAATAATGTTCCGCGGAGGACATTGAAAGACTGGTGATGAATGATAATATTTCAACCGGATCGAACTATCTTTGAATCAGAAGTGGGATTTGAACCAACATTATTTTTAAAGATAATAAATACATCTGTTTTTAAGTACACCAACAGTAATAAATATTTAAACAAATTGACCTTTTCAGAAACAGAAATGTCTTAGAGTAACATTTTCAAGGAGGCCTCTTCACATAAATTTATTCATTAAATTTTCTTACGAGATTTATATCTGTTTGACACACCTGGTGTTCTGTCGAGTCTCTCTCTCTCTCTGTGTGTGTGTGTCTCTCTTGTCGATCTCTTATTAATTGCTCAACGAATAATTTATGAGATGTAGCGATTATCGATACCGATTTGGTTATCTCACCATTAGGGCTGTCGTCAAAGGAAATAGGCATTCCCTTTATAGTCAATGCGTTGGACATTAATTCAAATTCTTTTAATTTACATTCAGGTACATTGCTATAGGATTTTTCATGAATTTTATGAAAGTTGTGATGTAGTAGATAGGTGCTTACCTACACATTCGATGTACTCGTATGTGTCTATCAGTACATAGTATAAAACAAAGTCACTTTCCGCTGTCTGTCCCCTTATATGCACATAAACTACACAACGGATTAAAGTAAGTGATAAATCAAAACAATGTACTACATTATTATACACCTTTAAAAGGTCTACAAAAAAGTCCGCCAGGGCATATGTCTATCGCTTAGGGATAACCCACAATGACCATTTTTATTTTTTTACTTTTTACAGGAAATAATGGCCCTACTTACGAAGCGATTTTAAACATTACAGCATTAATTTTCATCCAATTACGTGTCTTAAATAGATTGTGCATGTAATATAGATGATCCTGGCCCTTTACAGCATGCAATTTAAACAAATATTTTGGAAGATATTGTAGGATTAACACAGCGGGACAGCAGTTATTACTTTTGATGCGGAACAAAGTTCGCCGGGTCAGCTAGTTTTCATATATAATTAACGAAGAATTCATTGAATATTTTTGCTAGTAAAATCCAATGGTTTTCTCTATGACATATAATTTATAACATTAAAACAACCTTTATGGATTATATCGCGTTTATTTAGAACCTATTTTTATTTATTTCCCGACGTTTCGAACTCTTTACAGAGATCATTTTCACGAGGATTTTCACATGATCTCTGTAAACAGTTCGAAACGTCGGGAAATAAATAAAAATAGGTTTTAAATAAACCCGATATAATCCATAAAGGTTGTTATAATGTTATGAGTGTGATTCGCGAAAATCTAAGAAATAAATATGACATATAATTTGTCAAAATGATAGTATAATCATAGCGCGTTGATATTGGGATTGGAATAGCCGCCGTCTTGGCGGTGATGACGTAGTGCAAGAGTCAGTGTCAGTACCGTTTGCAACGTTTTGAAGTGCATACTATTGAGTTTAAAGTGTTATTGTTGAATTTATAACTATATATAATAAATATATAACTTTTGTGATTTATTTATTGTTAAACATCATACTTACTCATTAAAATAAGTAAGAAAGTGATTAAAAGTCATGCGTTTTTTGAAACGAGTGACGTCACGCTGCTAGTATTGTGACAAGGTTCCATCACAATATAAACTTGCTATATTAGTACAAAGATTATAATAAATATTATTTCAAATTATTTGTAACTACATACCCTTCTCTACGCAATTCAGCGGCTGTTAAGCCTCGAAAAGCTGTTCTTTTACCTCCAGAGTGGCATAAGTGATGGGAGCCATTACCATTCATCAGGTACAATTTTGTCGGAAATCGTTATTTGTGAAGCGTGAGTCAAGATTCAAATCCGAGACTTCTTGATTCATAGTCCAATTGTGCAGCCAGTGCTCAGACCACCCTGATGCGATATTTAAATTATACTATATTAACTATATACAGGACAGTACTGAATCGGTATGCAGCAAAGCGAACGCAAACCGAAACCTTTTGATGGGCTACGGTAAATTTACCAATGAGATATCGCATCGGATTCATGGTTTGTAAAACCCGATGAAAAGGGGATACCGGGCTCTGTGGCCGACAGAAAAATGATAACTCTTTACATTCCGTTTACATGGATAATCGATACATATTTATCTTCAAACAGTTCACAAATATACATTATATACAGATGTTATTTCAAAACGCAAAGCTCTTGATTCATTTAAATAAATATCGTATCGTTATGATCCATGAAAGTAATTTAATATTATATTTTCATATAATGACAGAAACGAATTAGAACGAACGCTTACAGTACATTAGCGATGCTTTTAGCTTAAAGAAAAAGAAAACCGGAGCTGATATCAAAATTGTTAATTTCCTACTTGAAACGAATGATCTCCAGTTACTGAATTGAATTTTAGAATTAATTGGTGAGTGTTTTTTTTAGAAAATATTCACGCCTTTTCAATCTCGAGGTGTAAGCAGTAGCAGCTAAGCCTCCGCTCGCTGATTATTTTGTACGTTCTAAATGGAATAGGTATAGGAACCTATTTCCATGGATTGGGTGTAATGATAATTTGGATATTAGATATAAAAAGCACTTCAGTAAGTACCTAAGTAGTAACAAAAGTAGTATTGCCAAGACATATAAGAGTCGTGATGTCAGAAGTCTCTGTCTTATGGCGCTCTTTTCTCGCTACCTACTCCGCAAGGGACTTTTCCTGGTGTATATATTTATATAATAATTTCATAAACATATCTATAGTACCTTTGACATACTACGCGATATTTTTATAAAACAAATAATATATCATTCAATAACTTCTAGCGAAACTAAACAAGTATTTGTGTTGTCTTCATACATACATACCTTAACAAGTAAAGCATCTGTCACGTACCTTAAGGCGACTGTCTTTATACAAATATATATTTATTTTCATATGGATCCAATAATATCTATATATATAATAATATATATAATATATATGTAATATTTAATATCCGGATTTACTGAATCAACAAAAGCTTTTTGTTTCCTAATAACAGTGATATTTACAGTTTGTTTTAGTAGTTAATTGTCAAATAATTCAAATTTATATTTAAGCTTGATATTCAGACGAAGAGATCACTTGACAGGGGTTTTTAACCAAGCCTCTAAGGGTTATCATTTGTTACGATCTTACACTTTTGGAATCAAATGCGGTCCAGCTGTTATGGCGTCTTACCACCATGCACCGCCTTCTAGTTTTTGCAATGTTTCTTTCATAGGTTAGAGGGCAAACTAACAAGCGGATCACCTGGTGGTAAGGTAAGCCAATTTTTGCCGATACTCTGAGAGTGGTAATTTACAGGTCGATCAGACCCATTCATGCAGCGATTAACTATCGGTATTATATTAGTATATCTGTTGTCTTTTAGTAGCGTTACATGTCCAGTTCATTTCAAGTGGGGTGTCTTAATGATAAAGAATGAGTAAGCGGTCTCGCGTCAGATAAGAGTACAAGGCCACATAATAAAGTATTATTTGGTACTATATAGGCTAATGATGATGATAATATAGTCTCTCTGACCGATTGGATTAGCAATTTGCTTCTGAACGAATCGATTTCAAATCGAATGAAGTAATTCATTAAATTTGAAATCGTTTCGTTTGAGCTTCAATTACAATGCACAGCAATGATTTTCGAAGGTTGTATGTAAATAGTATTCAATTTGGCCATCATTTTCGGAGTGTCTTGATTCAGTTTGTCTACACCTTTGTGTGTTAATTGCGTAAAGTTGCTGGTTCGTTCTGGTGTATTCCAAAAATGCACAATTTTCGTATAATGAATCAATATTTTTTGGTATGTGCTCGATAGTTAATTTACCTATATTATCATATTTAAAACATAGTTTTTATTTTTACAATTAATTAAAACAGAAGTACGTTTTATTTCGCTGAAAGGCTGTTAGCGAAGTACTTCACAATTCGTGCGTATTAAATGGAGCAGTCAAAGCAAATATTTTATTTTTTTATAAACGTGTCGATGGGTCAATTCTCGAAGTCGTAAACAAATACGTCTTCCTAGGCCAAACTATTCAGTTAGGTAGACGAAACTTCGAGAAGGAAGCCGACAGGAGGATTCAGCTGGGTTGGCCCGCATTCGGCAAACTGCGTCGAGTTTTCGGCTCGCCTATATGCCTGAAGACCAAAGTGTTTGACCAGTGCGTCCTACCAGTAATAAACTACGCTGCCGAAACGTGGATACTTACGGTGGGGCTAGTCCACAAATTTAAAGTCGCTCAGCGAGCTATGGAGCGAGCTATGCTCGGAGTATCTCTGAAAGATAGACTCAGGAATGAGTATATCCGACAGAGAACCGGAGTAACCGACATAGCTTGTAGAATAAGGTCGCTAAAGTGGCAATGGGCTGGCCACATCTGTCGAAGGACCGATGGTAGATGGAGCAAGAAGGTCATAGAGTGGAGACCGCGACTTGGTAAGCGTAGTGTAGGACGCCCACCAGCCCGATGGTCAGACGACCTTAGAAGGGCTGCTGGAAAAGAGGCAGAAGGGCAGAGAATCGAATGTTGTGGCGCACATTGGGAGAGGCATAGGCCTCTCCCAATCTGCGCAGTCTCCCAATCTGCGCAGTCCCAATCTGTTGCAGTCCACTGCTGGACATAGGTCCAGCAGTGGACTGCAACAGGTTAATGATGATTATAAACGTAACTGTTCGTTGACTGCGGTTATAATTTGCACACTAGAAAAGTATGTTTAAAACATATAAATACATACATATTACAAAGAATTAATGCGGGTTCAGAGATAGAAGCAGAATAAACAAACATATCATAAACACATTAAAGCTTCACCATTAATTTTATGGGATCAAAAAACTTGGAGAATGGAGGCCAGCAATAATTGCCGCTGCTTACATCATCATGTGATAACAAAAAATCAAAAAATACATAATATACAAACAGACAACAGACTTTCGAAATTAATTTCGTAAGTTATCTGTGGTAAATATCAATGACTAAAAACTTTGTGCGCGGTATGGCAATAGGTTCGCCACCTATTACATTTGGGACGTAACCATAACGGCCAAACGAGGCTTAACAGCCACTGCCTAAACCTTCGGGTAGAAAAAGGCTTCAAGTTATGTTATGTTACAAAAAACAAAAGTCCGTATTACTCCGCTCTATGACAGTCTGTTAATTAATGCAGCCTATTTTAGTAGAAAATTCAGTTGAAATACATTAAACTTGTTTATAATAGACATGTCCAAACTCTCCATGGTTTATTAAAAGCAAAGTTTTACAGTCTATTTCAATATTTCTGAAACAGCTAACAAGCAAAATTTTTAATGAACTAGAATAACAACATGTAGGTAATATTTAGAAATTTTTAAATTGTTTGATTTTAATGAAACGGTAAATATATATATTATCAAGTATCGGTGGCCCAATGGTCGAGTACACGGCTTCTGATCCAAAGGTCCGAGTTCGAATCCTGACACTGGCTGAAGTTAAGTGTGATAAATATCGATGACTGAAAACTATGTGCCCGGTATGGCAATAGGTTCGCCACCTATTTCATTTGGGACGTAAACATAACGGCGAGACGAGGCTTAACAGCCGCTGCCTACACCTTCGGGTAACAATAGGCGTGACGTTATAACTTATACGAGTATGCTATCACCTAAAACGTTTGAAATCATATTACTATCTATTTAATTATATTAACTGGAGTAACTCAAGTAAAATGTTTTAACATTGGTAGAGCCACGCAGTTCGCTGGTGGCCAGCTCGACTAGTGGGTTCGTTCGGTGAGAGGGGTACCCGGAGGTCCACCTCCCTTCCCCATCCTTTCCCATCCTACTTCCTTAAAGGTCGGCAACGCAACCGTAACACTATATGTGTTGCAAGTGTCCATGGGCGGCGCTGGTCGCTTACTATTAGGTGAAATGCATGCTCGTTTGCCGTCCTATCCCATAAAAAAAATGAAATGTAAAAATATATACTATGGCAATAAAGTTGTAATAAATAGGTCCTTAAGTGGAAGGGAATGAAAATAAATTAATATTAGTAGTCTGTAATAGAGCAAAAGGAAGCCAAAACATGGTGGATAATCCACGCCAGTGTAGCAGGAGGCAATAGCTAGTAACAAAATAAAAGAATCTTTATGAAAGAAAATAGGTCGTTAATTTTCCTTTAGTCTTTTTTGTATTTTTACCGCTGTCTGTACAGACCTCGTACAGGCCCTCATCATCTTTAATCGGCGCCTCCAGCTTTGCGCTAATGAGAAAAATAATGATGAGCTACCGACTCAAAGCTTTAATCAACACCTACACAGCTTTGGAGACTATTTTTTTAAAGATATTCAAATAATATTATATAATTTAATATCACCCATAAAATGCTATAGCTTAAAGCTTTATATTTATTACATACATAACTTCACGCCAAATCCCTTGCGGGGTAGGCAGAGAGAACAGAGCGCCATAGGGCACGATTCTTACACGCCTCACTCGCTTCGTTGACTTTCATAACTCTTTTCATGCACTCGCGTCGGTTTTTGAGGCTCTTAACATCACCTTCCTCCAGAACACGTTCTATTTGGTCATGGAATGTGTGTCTTGGCCGTCCTCGACTCCTACATCCATCCGCTTTTGCATTGTATATCTGCTTAGTCAGTCTTCCATCTACCATTCTTTCTACATGTCCGAACCATCGGAGCATGCCCTTTCTTACTTTTACACCGACACTCTCTTTCAAACCAACTTCCTTCCTTACAACCTTGTTTTCTACGCGGTCAGCGAGAGTCACTCCGCAGATTTTGCGTAGTGCCCTCATTTCTACCGCGTTTATTCTACTTTCATGCACACTCTGCCATACCCAGCTCTCGCTTCCATAAGTTAGCGTTGGGATCAGGACTGCATTGTGGATTGCTAGCTGGGCTTTTCTATATTTATTCAGTCTTCAGTCTTCAGTCAATATTTATTCAGTCAGTCTTTATATTTATTCAGTATTATATATGGAGAAATTTATTACTACACATCTTTATCTATATATGTATAAATGAATCTTTACTTGCCTTAGTCATGGCATCATTCGCAAATGCCTCGACCGATTACGCTATTCTTTTTTTTATATTATCCCTTAAAGAACGAAGATGGTTTTCACGGCGAGTTTATTTTTAAAAATACCTGAAAACACCTAAAAACAACACAAATATTCGTTTTATTCAACTTAACTGTCAATTTGTACTGTATTTTTATAATATAAACTTTAATTTCAAAAGTGCAAATGGAGATTTTCCGGGAAAGAAAAAGAATCGAGTGTCATTGGTTATCGATATTTTATCACACATATCTTTCGAAATTTAGTTATTGTTTTTTTTCTTTATTTCAAAGCATATTTTACCAAAATCCACACTGCGTAATATTGTATCTGTATATTTTTACTACTTTCATAGGTTTCAGGAGACACGAGTACGAGGCAAGTACTTTTGTAGGATCTCAACGTCTGGATCCCGACAGTAAATCTTAACAAAAGTCTTTTCTTGTCTCTGTCTTGTAAAGATATACCTGAACACAATACCTTTAATAATAAATATACTATATTAGCTCAGCAGCCCTAAACCTCAGAAACCTTAGTATAAGAAGATTTTATTTTGTGATCAAAGCGACAGCAAACATTAACTTACATAAATATTATTATTTACGTATATAAACGGGAATTAAAGCGACACCTTTAGGCAAAAATTATTGACCTTGAGTAGATTGATGTTTGGGCCAGGCTGCATCTGACCACGGTCAGTGCAACCTGGCTGAAACGTCAAGCAAACGTATAGCGAAAATTTGCTTTTTATTTTATCTAATATTCAAAGCGAAAGCCTAAAAGTTATTCAAGATTAAGTTGATTTAACAAGCAAGAAATTAAATGTCAAAATAAAATATACTTCACGCCTTTTTCTACCCGAAATTGTAGGCTTTCCAACAACTGATGCTGTTTACTACGTTATTTATAATGATTTCATATGCGTATGATTAAATCAATTAAAGATTAAACCATCGTATAGAAGAAAATTTCATCATTTTTAATTAATTTAATTCTGATTTTTTTATGGGATAGGAAAGCAATCGAGCAAGCGGGTCACCTGGTGGTAAGTGACTATCGCTGCTCATCCACAACTGCATAGCGTTATTAATTGCATTATGTTAGTGTTATCAATCCACGAGAAAGTAGGATGGGAAAGGATAAGGAACGGGGCTGGTCTTCCGGAGACCATTATTTATTTTACGGCATAGGAGACAAACGAACAAGTGCATCACGTGATAGTAGGAAACTACGGCCGCCCATGGATACCTGTGACACTGCCGACTTCTAAGGGCATGGGATAATGGGAAAAGAGAGAGAAAGGAAAGGAAAGGGGGTGGGCATTTAGATACCTTTCTCACCGAAGGAAACGCGGCATTAGCCAATTTACGTCGATATTCGTATATCCAGCATTCTGGCACTATTAGTTGTTTTTTTTCACTTGTGTTTTTTTCTCATATAAGAATTTTATATTCAACACCTTGCTGACGTACCATTTTTCTTCCGAAACGAGTCAGTAAGTTGTCAACAACTCCAACAGCATACATTACTGTATTTGCTTAGATAGAAATGCTAGATGAGAGACGACGTGCAGTAATGGATTTCTGACGTTGAAATAAATGATAGATCATCGCCACACGATGCATTACCTGTGAACATGAAGGTGGGATACGAAACAATATAGTGAAGGCATTTAAAAAATATTCATTATAATATAGTTTACATATTTATTTCTAAGACTTTCGCGAATCTCACTCATTGATCAAAACAACTTTCAGGACTATATCGCGTTTATTTACTACACATTTATACTCTAACTCTTTACTCTTTACAGAGATTCGCACTCGTGAAAATGATCTCTGTAAAGAGTTCGAAACGTCGGGAAAAAAATATAAATGAGTAGTAAATAAACGCGATATAGTCCTGAAAGTTGTTTTGATCAATAATATAGTTTAGTTTTTTGTTCTATACATTTATTTCTAAATACTTGTGTCACGTGTCGTTTTTACATTTTTATTTTGTGTCATAGATACTTTAATGATGTGTACTATTTATTAAATACTTATAAATAATAATAATGTAAATATTAATATTACATGGTGAGAAATTCTTATAATATCACCAGTAAAACAAAAATAAAATAAGAATTGTGTTTAGGTTTGTCGTACGGAACAATCATTTTGTGTGAAATAAGAAGTCTAATTTAAAATATTTGATGAACATCAAGGTGGCATTGAAATACATTTCTAAAATCAGTTGTAATAACTATTGAGGACTGATAAAATTGTGCTCAATATACATCAATAGATTCCGCCATCAGTTGGCTCCAGTAAAAATATTTCAATAACTATAAGCACGCTCACCATAATAATATACTAACTATATACCTACCCTAAAAATATTGTAAGCTCATGCGTGTTACTCAGCTTACATGTATCATGATCCGAAGATAATATACAAAATAAATCCATTTGGAATAAACATGTGCACGTAGACATATGACTTCATGATTGATTGTTACTCATCATTTTTTATACGAAAAAGAAGTAGAGGATAAAAATTACGGACTCGGCAGCCATTTTAGATTTTAACTGTAACTTTACGCCTTTTTCTAACAGAATGTGTAAACAGATGTTATTACGCTTCGGATTTACCAATGTTTACTTCTCACATGAGTAGCGGAACCAATTGTCATATATAGCAAATAATTAATTAATCTTTAAATGGATATTTATAAAAAATAAGATATGATATAGATAATAAAAATTTAGTCTCGGTGTCGCAGTGGTCGAGCACACGGCTTCTGATCCAGAGGTCCGGGTTCGATTCCAGACTCTGGCTCACACCAATGACTTTTCGTAATTATTTTCGGAAGTTATGTGTGATAAATATCGATGACTGAAAACTTTGTGCCCGGTAATGGCAATAGGTTCTCCACCTATTCCATTTGGGACGTAAACATAACGGCGAGACGAGGCTTAACAGCCGCTGCCTACACCTTCGGCTAACAAAAGGCGTGAAGTTATGTTATGTTATGTTTATAAAAAATAATTTGCGAAAAAAATCCTGAAAAGTTATTGGTGTGAGCGATCCGAACTCGAGACTTTCTTGGCGATTGATTTGATAACTTGATTCTAAATCGGGTTTCTTCCAACGCAACTAAATAAATCAATACATATTTGATGTTTGGTTACACACAAGCGTTAATTGCTTAGCTCGGATGCTAGATGGCGCTGCGTATGTTGCGGTCGAAACATTAATATAAGTCCCAAATTCGTACAGCAGTTAATGGCAGTAGGCTCTAAATAATATTATTTTTTATGGAATAGGAAATGCGCAAGGCAAATGAGCAAGCGGTATCCTAAGAGGCCAGATACCGATGTATTTCACCGGTCGAGCCGACCCATTCATGCAACGAACAGCGTGGCTCTACCACTATTGAATAAATAGAGTTAAGAAGGCCATGGTATCGAGCTACGAATTGAAGATTCGTGTCTTATTGTGTTGTTGTTTTGACTGCAAGGGACTTGGCGTAAAGTTATTATGTATGTAAGAAACCGAATTAGGTATTTAAGAATCGTGTATTACAATGTTCTAATCGTTCTGTCTGTTCTTACCAGAAAGGATTTTGGTGTGATGTTTCTTTTTTATTTTACAGTGTCAGATATAAAATAGTTATTTAGTTACCTATTTATGTATGCTTTAAAATATAAATTAAGCCAGTGGAGGCTTCAGTAGAGGCTCCAGCGGTAAATACTAATTAATTGGGAACGACAAACTTGCGTCCCTGTTGCATCGTTCCGACTTCGTGTTTAATCAGGGGCTTCTCTGTGACCTGCTGCCGGCGAAGCCTCCCATTTGTCCCCAACGTATAAGTAATATAGTAATACGATGCCGCGAAAAAATAAAATACCTAATAAAGTTGTATAGTAAAACATAATGTTACTTCACGCCTTTAAACGGGATTCTAGTCACATCAGTAGCATTTTTATGTTTAAGATTTTTTTTAACTTTTCTTAGTCCTTAGTAAAAGAGCCAAAAAATTAAAAATATTTTTATAGTCTCAATGGTCCAGTGGTCGAGCACGTAGTTTCTGAATCCAGAAATCACGGGTTCAAATCCTAGCACACACCAATGACTTTTCGTTTTGTGATAAATATCGATGACTAAAAGCTTTGTGCCCGGTATGGGCACCTAATCCACGTAGGTTCGCCACCTATTCCATTTGGGACGTACACATAACGACGAGTCTGGGTTTTACAGCCACTGCCTACACCTTCGGGTAGAAAAAGGCGTGAAGTTATGTTATGTTAGTTTTATTTTCACAAGTCTTTACAGACACTTCAAAATATTTGATTAATATTAACAAATATTAGTAAAATTACAGTAAAAACTTGAGGAAAGTGCCTCCGTGGAACAAGAACACACGAACGCAATCGCCACGAGCGCCCCGATTCCGAGTGTAGGGGCTATCATGAGAAGAATCGGGCAAGAAACTCATGTGCTTGAATTTGACTTATTTTAACAGAACACATTTCACGCCTTATTCTATTCGAAGGTGTTGTGTGTGAATTCCATTTGGGACGTTGCAACAAAATTCAGCGAGTCGAACCTTAACAGCTGCCTACTATTTAGGGTAAGAAAAAGCGGCGAAATGTAAACTGGAAAACATAGCAAAATGCCGTATTTTTGTTTCGACAGAATTATGTAAAATAATTATAATGTAGCTTATGGTACTCACATTGGAAATGCAAATATAACGACACTTCGCATGCTAAAAGCCATCCAGCCACTTGTGATACAGGCTGGGTTTGCAGACATTCGTGTATAAATATACATAACATTACGCACTTTTGTGTGCACTCAAATAAAAATAAAATTTACCTAATTATTTTTATCTAAATGGATTTTAGACAAACACAATGACATATTTATAAATTTTAAGTCAATAGCGATTCTGATAAGTGTAAATTTAGACAATGAATTTCCGAATAAATATCTAGACAAAAATAGTTTAAGAATTATTACGAGCAAACATTTGCAGTTAATTCATGAAGCGTAAGAAAAAATTGTACGTCATTTTTATTTTAAAAATGTCGTCACTCTAACCGGATGTTGTTGCGGAACCTCGTTACTGAGCTAACTACATCCGTTTTCTTTCGTATAGGTGCATATCTGTTCCATTAGAATTTTGTATTTGATATCTTTGGAATTATGTTAGTAGTTCAACATTTCTATAGCATACATTATTAAAGTATATTTTAACATAACATATATAAAATAGTTGGCGAACCTATTGCCATACCGGGCACAAAGTCTTCAGTCATCAATATTTATCACACATAACTTCCGAAAACAATTTCGAAAAGTCATTGGTGTGAGCCAGTCAGGATTCAAACCCGTGACTTCCGGATTCAGAAGCGGGGTGCTCAACCACTGGACCACCGAGACATCATTATATTTAAAGTGTATTTTATTTCTGTATATTTATTTCCAGAGAATAATTAAAATGAACTTTGCCGGTGGCAGAGTCACGGAGGTTGTTTCATTTTGAAGAAATAAGTAAGAATAAGTCTTTTTTCTTAATTTGATACGTCACAGTTCTTTTCGAAAACAGTAATACGACCATTTACTTTTACATACATACATACATAACTTCACGCCAAGTCCCTTGAATGTGTGTCTAGGCCGTCCTCGACTCCTACATCCATCCGCTTTTGCATTGTATATCTGCTTAGTCAATCTTGCATCGTCAATCCTTTCTACATGTCCGAACCATCGGAGCATGCCCTTTCTTACTTTTACACCGACGCTCTCTTTCAATCCGACTTCCTTCCTTATAACCTTGTTTTCCTCGGGATCAGCGAGGGTCACTCCGCAGATTTTTCGCAATGCCCTCATTTCGATCTCGTTTATCCTACTTTCATGCACGCTCTGCCATACCCAGCTCTCGCTTCCATAAGTTACTTTTAAATAAAACAATTAAAACTTGTTATTTCTAAATTTCCTTTTCATCTCCTCATCTATGATATCTAATATTTTATTTGGTTTAATATTCTGTAAAATTATTGAAACAATTAAATCTTTGTTTAATAAAACACTTGTATAATAACTCAAATACTTTGAATAAATATTTAATGTCATATTTACGGTAAAAGTTTGTGATTTATATTCAATTATGCGTTTAATGCTGACTTTGAGCTTATAAAGTTTAAGTGTGTTCCCTAATTACAAGCCATGGATTGCGTGCAATGGTTCGATACAAAACACAGTCGGCTCACGTGTTACGATTTTATGCATTATTATCATTAATTCTAATAAACTCGTTATAAATTTAAATGCATTATATGAGTAGAGCAAAAGAGTAACCAGTTAATTTTGTACATATATTAACATAACTACACGCCTAATCTCTTCTGGAGTAGATAGTAAGAAGAGAGCGCCATCAGGTACGATTTCTACAAACCTCCCTCACGTTCTTATCTTTTACAACTCTTGCCATACCCGCTCGTTAGTTTTTAAGGTTCATGACTTAACTTTTCCATAAGGATAAGTCACTCAAAACGACTGAGTTATTATTTTAGTTAAAATGGACCGACATTTTTTAAATGTATTTAGGACTTGCATATTACATTTCTCCTTTTAACAATAAGAAAAACAAATGAAATCACACATTTTCCTTTTTTATGGTATAGGGGGGCAAACGAGCAGGTGACACCTGATGGCGAGCAACAAACGCCGTCCGTGGAAACCTGAATACAGTTGCGTTGCCGGCCCTTACAATGGGATATGGAAGAGGTCGGAAGTAGCATAATACCTCTCTCGCGTCAAGACCCACTTTACGTCGATATTCTGAGAGGTCGTGGTATTTCACCGGTCGAGCACATTCATGCAGCGAGCGCCTCTACCACTGTAATAATATCCTGGAATTGTATTTTTTAAGATTAAAACTTTTTAATGATACCGAAACCAGCCAGAGACAAATATTATAGCTTACTTTTATGAGAGAAGGGAAATGAGCAAATGGCTCACCTAGTGGTAACTTCTCATCGGCCATGACGTTGTCGTTGTGCGTTGACGTCCTTTAAGGGAGTAGGAGAGTAAAGGAAGGGGAAATGGGATCGGAAGGTAAAGATATTTTATTACAAGTTGATACATACAATATGCGAAAAGACTTTTTCTCTGAAACCATAAATTCCTTATTTTAGGGCATATGTGCAGAGGCTGTTATATTATTTTGAAAATCGAATTCCAGTTAAATTTAGTTATGCATTTGAACATGGGAAGGTTTAGAATGCTTTCAAACCATTTCGGCTAATATAAACCGATAGAAACCGGATTGATCTGGATTAGTGCACCGCGCTGCAACACCCCTGGAAACGCTTTACGATCATTGCCCGAGTACATTTATGGCGGATTTAAAATACTGACTCACCGTATATCACTTCTATTACTACCGGCTGTCAGTTTTTTAACAATAAATAAAAAATATATATCACGTAATATATATGTCGGAGTATGAACATGGTGGCACCATTTTTAGAGTATTTGTACACTACTCTTGGTTCCATGACTCATTATAATAAGGTAATACGCAGGAATTAGTATCCAAGCTTGTCTATCACGTGAGCTGAATGTTTGCGAACTAGTATTACGTACAAAACCAATGATTAGAAGAATAAGAGATGTGCAGCTGCTCGCTTGCCAAGCTATCGCAAAAAAAGGTGAGGAAACGGAAACTTTAAGATTATAATTTCTTTATGCAGCATAGTTGACGTATAGATATTTTTTTATATAAAATCCATATTTAAAGCGAAAAGAAGATTGAAAACTCCTTCGGTGAATTCGAAGCAGCGTGAGGTGATATATTCCTTAAAAGCGCCTCCTCAATTTTCACTTTGAAACAAATGGTAGGGGGGTTTCAGTAATCCCGTGAGGTGAGTGTGGCAGTTTAACTGTTAACCCCCACTTCCCCACTCTCTAATATGGCGACCGTACATCTAAACTATCCTAAAACGTGATGTTAAAATAAAAATGCTAATTCTCGGCATATAGTATGCCATTGGGCGATTCTATATCAAGATATCTAATAAAAATGATTCGTGACAGAGCTACGTAATTCGCTACATGAATGGGCCAACTCAACTGCTCATACCGCAACCTTTCACCAAATCGGCGTCAAGAAGTGTGCCTCATTGCGTTGAATGAGAGAGGTACTGGGATCCTAAATCTAAAATGAGTTCAGAATTGCTTTTGAGTTTTTATCATCATCATCATTAGCCTATTGCAGTCCACTGCTGGACATAGCCCTCTCCCAATTTGCGCCACAGCATCCG
Organism: Euproctis similis; assembly: GCA_905147225.2. Taxonomy (NCBI): domain Eukaryota; kingdom Metazoa; phylum Arthropoda; class Insecta; order Lepidoptera; family Erebidae; genus Euproctis; species Euproctis similis. The sequence continues at coordinate 15,738,215 of LR990115.1, forward strand.
ATTCTCTGCCTTCCGCATCCACTATTTTCCAGCAGCCTTTCTGAGGTCGTCTGACCATCGGGTTGGTGGGCGTTCTACACTACGCGTACCAAGTCGCGGTCTCTACTCTATGACCTTCTTGCTCCTTCTGCCATCAGTACTTCGACAGATATGACCAGCCCATTACCACTTCAGCGAGCTTATTTTACGAGCTGTGTCGGTTACTCAAGTTCTCTGTCTGATATACTCATCCCTTTTGAATTTTAAATGCCTCTAATATGAGTTAATTAAATTACAAGAATCGCTAAAATGTCTTTCTTTTCTAAATCATTCTAATTAAATAATATATACCTCCACCTTGACAAATTGAAAATAAGCAAGAATGACAGAGATGAACAATTAAATTAAAATCCCAGTGCAATTTTGTTAATTGCTTTTGCCAAAAATAACTTGCCGAGAATTTCTTTTTTCAAGTCATATCGGGCGTAGGCAGAGAGAAGAATAAGGCAAGAATAAGGTACAATTTTTATACACCTCACTCGCTTCTTTGACTTTTCCATACGATTCGAAACATCACACACACAACAACAGTGCTAGAGACAAACAGTTTACTGCATGAATAGGCCGGCTCGACCGGTGAAATACCACGACCTCTCAGAAGATCGACGTAAAGTTGCTTATGCCGCGTTTCGTTCGGTGAGAGATGTACCCGGAGGCCCACCTCCCTTCTCCATCTTTCCTTAAAGGTCGCCAACGGCACTGTAACACTATGTTGTTGCAGGTCCTGGTCGACGGGATCGGGCGAGACTTGTCCCCGCCGGCGTTGGTCGCGGCAATGCTGGCGGGCGAGGAGGAGTGGAGGGCTGTGGTCTCCTTCTGCGAAGCAGTCATGCTCCAGAAGGAGGCCGCCGAGCGGGATCGGGAGAGAGCCGATCCCGCTCGAAGGCGGCGGCGGCGAGCTCAGTAATCGCCGCCGCCGACGGGCCGCGAGGGCGCACACCCCGCGGGTGCGTCCGGGTCGCGGCCCGGGAAGGATGACCCCCCGGTGCGGCCGGGGAGGGTCGTCGGGGGCGCCGCCGGCCGCGCGCCTCTTTACAGCGCGCGGTCGGAGCCGCCCCGCCCGGGGGAGCCTCGCCGAGGCTCCCCGAGGATGAGCTCCCCCTCGTGACAGAGGGGGGACGACGGCGGGGTGGACCAGAGGGGTTTATCCGAATCCTGGACCACCCCAACGCCGGAGGAAGGCCGCCGCGAGGTTTTAGTGGGTAACCCTAGGATCGGATTTCAGTTTACTGTTTTACCACTACCCCCTGCCGCACCCAGGCGGGGGGTGTGCATAAAGCATTTCCTCGCGTAAAAAAAAAAAGGTGTCCATGTTAATTTACCATCAGGTGACACCCATGTTCATTTGCCCTCCTATTGCATGAAAAAATAGTAGAAGCTATTACAAATATTCTAAATAATATTTCATTTAATTCAATTTCATACTGAATTTTAAAAGGTACTTACACTAAACACTTATTTGGTAAGCAAACGACGTCGGACTAGTTATACTTAATGAACATAAATTATATTTTAAATTCATTACAGCAAAGTTCATTTTATTCACAGCACAGTTTCGCAATTAATTCAAAATGGTAATTACCTTTATGAAACAATAAAACTATTTTCTGTAATTTCAGTATATTTTAAGATTATTGCTTATATTATTATTATTATTATTGATTATTGATTATTACTACCTGACCTGACCTAGTAGTAGAAAAAACTTACATCAGATATCAGTATCAATAGAATAAGGAAATATAGTATAAGTAATATAGTATCAATAGTACAAGGAATTTTGTCAGTCTGTCAATGTGTACCCACCTGAACCCTGTAAAATACTGTATCGTCTTTAATATTGTTTTCATCTGGAGGTCTAAAATATTGCTATTATAATACTACAAGTAATATTTAATTCCCCGATAGCCTAGATACTACATTTTTTTAAATGAATAACCAAAATGACTTAAGAAGCCTTTTAAACTAATTGAGATAAAATACGGAGAATAGTTATAATAGCCAAAAAACGAGTGAAATATCTCAGAAGTATGTATTCTAGCTCTTTCTATGTATATTTAGAGAGACTTACAGTGGTAGAGCCAACCAGTTCGCTGCATGAATGGGTCGGCTCGACGGGTGAAATACCACGACCTCTCAGAAGACCGACGTAAAGTGGATCATGCCGCGTTTTGTGCGGTAAGAGAGGTACCCGGAGGCCCATCCCCCTTCCCCATCCTTTCCTATCCCCTATCCCTTAAAGTTCGGCAACGCAACAGTAACACTTTATGTGTTGCTGGTGTCCATGGATGGCGTTGGTTGCTTACCATCAGGTGACACGCCTGCTCGTTTGTCCTCCTATCCCATAAAAAAAAAGACTTCACGTGAACTTATATTGTGTTCTGAAAGCGAAACACAGCTATCTAATAACCGAGTTCGAAATATTATTGTTCTAGGAATAGATCAGATATAATTAATCAACTTCTATTAAAATCCTTAACAGACCAAACAGTATTAGGTTCTTGGGAACAATAGAACATGCTGGAACTTTGAGCTGAACAAACAATAGGCGATGTGCCAGATATCTATTTTGTACCAGATCATCGTAACGGAACTCTATTGTGTATACTAGTTAAGGCAATATTAAGTCTGGATAACTTAGTCTATATAGACCGAGACTATAGAGACAAATCTGTCCTACTATAAAAGCTACCTTACTTCTGTACAGTTCGCTACATGTTCTCTGCATGGCTTGGCCGATGATATATAACGAGCTCACAAAAAGTCCGGGTAGAGTGCCTCGTGCTGCGTTTCATTAAGTGATAGAGGTATTGCAACGCCCACCTAGCTTTATTTTACCCTGTCATCCCACTTCCTTTTCTATCGTAAAGGCTGGGATCACAACTGTAACACTATCTAAGTTACAGGTATGTGCCATGGGCAGCGCTAGTCCCTTAAAATCAGGCCCGCTTGTCCGTTTCCCTATTCTACAAAAAAAAACTAGACTGATTAATTTAGTGTAGCAAATGTGTACTTGTAATGGATTATTATTTAGTTTGTAATTCACTATCACACACGAACTTTAATAATGTAATAAATAAGTTTATAAACAATTTCATAACAAAGAATTTAAATACTATATGAGACCTTAATCATTATTTAAAGTGTTACTCCTCAAAGTGATCTGAATTGCTAACGATGCTGAACTAGACTTAGGAGCTCGTAAGTTAGAAACGCGCGCATTACAAAAACAAGGACTAAGTTTAAAGACTGCATCTTAGCAAAGAAAGGACGAGTTGTGCCGCAGCGCTTAGAAACTTTGTTATATTTTCATATTAGCATAACTTCGTACTTAACATAACATAGCTTCACGCCTTTGTTACCCAAGGGGGGTAGGCAGCGGCTGTTAAGCCTCGTCGCATCGTTATGTTAACGTCCCAAATGGAATAGGTGGCGAACTTATTGCTATACCGGGCACAAGTTCAGTCATCGATATTTATCACACATCACTTCCAAAAACAATTTCAAAAAGTGATTGCTGTGAGCCAGTGTCAGGATGCGAACACGCGACCTCTGGATCAGAAGCCGTGTGCTTGACTGCAGAACCACCGAGACTGACCTAAACTAATTCGTACTTACATATTTATATATAAAATGGGAATACATTAAGTTACATTCTTCATAATCAGCCTATTGCAGTCCACTGCTGGACATAGGCTTCTCCCAAGGTGCGCCATAATATCTGATTCTCTGCCTTCTGCATCCAGTCTTTTCCAGCAGCCTTTCTGAGGTCATCTGACCATCGGGCTGGTGAGCGTCCTACGCTACGTTTACCAAGACGCGGTCTCCACTCTATGACGTTCTTACTCCATCTACTGTCGGTTCTTCGGCAGATATGACCAGCCCATTGCTACTTCAGCGAGCTTAATCTACGAGCTATGTCGGTTACCCTAGTTCTCTGGCGGATATACTTATTCCTGAGTTTATCCTTCAGAGATACCCTGAGCATAGCCTGCTCCATAGCTCGCTAAGTGACTTTAAATTTGCGGACTAGCCCCACCGTGAGTGTCCACGTTTCGGCACCGTAGGTCATCACCGATAAGACGCACTGGTCAAAGACTTTGGTCTTTAGACATTGCGGTATAGGCGAGCTGAAGACTCGACGCAGTTTGCCGAATGCAGCCCAACTCAGCTGAATCCTCCTTTCGGCCTCCTTCTCGAATTTTCGTCTACCTAACTGGATAATTTGGCCTAGGTAGAGGTATTTGTTTACGACTTCGAGAACTGACCCTTCGACGCTCATCGGTCCGGGCACGACATGTTCATTGAACCGACACGCCGGGAGGACTCATCTAGGCTGCGCAGCATTCCGCTTAACTGTTCCAGCGACTCTGCCATTACAACGATGTCGTCGGCAAACCGAAGATGCGAGATGTACTCACCATTCACGTTGACACCTTGTCCAGTCCAATCCAGTGTCTTGAAAACGTCCTCCAGAGAATTGGTAAAAAGTTTACACCTGTTTACACTGTCTTACACCTCTATTTAGCTCGTTGGAGTTCGTCACCTGGCCCTGTATCTGGACAGCCATCGTGGCGGTGTCGTCCAAGCATTTCAACACCTCGATGTTATATCGAGGCCAGTCAATCCGACATCGCTGTAATGCATCCAGAACTGCCCAAGTTTCGATAGAGTTGAAGGCTTTTTTGTAGTCCACGAATGCCCTACACAGCGGCTGATTTTACTCTTCAGTCTTCTGAACAATCTGCCGAACAGTATGGATGTGGTCCACGGTACTAAAGCCTTTTCGAAACCCGGCCTGCTCCGGAGGCTGGAATTCGTCGAGTCTTGCAGCGAGACTATTCGTGACGACCCTCGAGAACAACTTGTAGATATGGCTCAGGAGTGAGATGGGTCTGTAATTCTTCAGTAAGGTCTTGTCACCTTTTTTGAAGAACAGCACCACCGCGCTCCTGCTCCAAACCTGTGGTGTTATACCCTGGTGTATGGCGGAATTAAAAAGACCTGCTAATTCCTTTAGGACAGGAGCCCCGCCGGCTTTTAGAAGCTCTGTAGTAACTCTGTCATCACCGGGTGCCTTGTTGTTCTTGAGTTGCCCGAGAGCCGCACGAAAGTCGCTTTCTGTGACATCGGCAATGATGTCCTCACTATAGTGACGCGTTAGCGGGGCTCTGTGGTCATCATCTGTGGTCCCGTCGGCTTGGTTATACGTGTGGAATAAAGGAGCCCATAAAAAGATTCTATCGACGACGAAGTGACGACACACTATCCGCATTTTCCAACTTCGTCCGATGGGGCCTTCCAAGCTGCTGAGCGAACACTTTCGACCCTTTGTTGCGGTCGATCGCGTCCTCGATTGCTCCAGTATTCGATCGACGAAGGTCGCCCCGCATCAGCTTTCTAATACGCTGGTCTAGGCTTTTCCATTCTGACGAAGACAGCTGATCGGGTGGAGTTTCTCGCCTTTGCCTCATCAGCTCGAGTGTCTCAGCAGAGAGCTTGGACTCCTTTTTCTGCGATCTCGGGAACAGCCGTTGAGACACTTTCCTTAGCGTGTTGACCACAGTGTCGGTTTTTTCGTACACGTTACCTGTGGTTTCCAGCTGGTCGAATCGATTTTTAAGTTCCGTTTTGAACTTTTCGGTTTCGGTTATTTGGAGTAGCGTAGGTCGGAGAATAGACCTTATTTTCCGGGTCCTTTCAGCTTTCAAGTTAATATTTAGAGAGCCTCGAAGAAGTCGGTGATCACTTCCAGTATTGAACCTGTTGTTCACAGAGACATCTCTAAATATATGCTTACTATCCGTATTGATACAATTTATCTCGTTCCTTGTCACAGAATCGGGGCTTCACCAAGTCCACCTCCTGTGGAGACTCTTCTTGAAGAATTAATTCATCAAGAAAAGCCCTTCAGACTCCAGGAAGTTGACTAGCATCTGGCCCCTGTGATTTCGGCACCCCCTATAACAACGTTGTAGTGTGCCTTGGCGGTACCATGTATTGCTTTTGCAATATCCTCGTACATCACCTCGGCTATCTCGTCGGAGTATGTCGAGGTCGGCGCATATATCTGTATTACCTTCAGGGTGTGCCTGTTGGTAAGTTTCTGTGCAAGGTACGCTACCTGGTCGACATACTAATGATCTCCACAACGCTGCTAACGAGGTCCTTGTGAACGAGAAAACCGACACCCCCCTGGGAGAGCTGGTCACCTTCCCGAAAGTAGAGTAAGTTGCCTGACTGTAGGGTCATCGTGTCCTCCCCCTCTCGCCGGACTTCAGATAACCCTAGAATATGCCAGTCCAAGCAACCCAGCTCTACCTCGAGTTCAGTGAGGTGTTGGTCCAGCCGAAGACTGCGTCCATTATAAGTGGGGGCTGTTGTAATCGCGCTTTTCTCATGGGAGGTTTTTGCCCAATAGTCCCCACGCTGAGCAAACGGGTTGGAGACCGCAGGGGTAAACCTTTTTTTTTGGATAGGGACGCTGCTGTCCGCCCCTACCACGAACATTTAGGTAGACCAATATTTAGGAATGGTTATACCGCCATTCTTCGGTGTGGTGCTATGTAAGCTTGTCAGCCATATGTTTTTCTTTCCCTCCCGACTGACTGAGAGAGAAGTTCGGCTACCGAAGTTAGATTTAATAATTATAAATTATTGATAAGCCTCGTTCATAAATATAGATTTTTTTGTTATCAAAAATTATAAGGAAACTACCAATACCTATCAATTGAATAATCTTCTAATTATTATAATAAATAGTTTTACAGAATAATTCCTGTACTAGCTTCTGTCCTGTTTTTAAAAGATATCCATTTATTCATTCTGATAATATAACTAGTTTGCTAATATCTTATTATAATCCCAAGAACAATCTCTACCTGAGAACTGATTGTTAACAGGACTTCGAGGATATGTTGATATTGTTTTTGTTCGGAATTACATACATACATAATACATACATAAGCTCACGCCTGTATCCCATGGGGGTAGGCAGAGACTTTGGCTTTCCACAAGCTACGATCCTGACACACATCTTTCGCCTCATCCACAGTCATACATCTTGTCATGCATTCGCGTCGGTTTCGGTTGCTATGCATTTTGCCTTTTTTAAATAGACCATTTATTTGGTCGTGGTAGCTCCGTCTTGGTCTCCCGATCCCGACCCTGCCACTCACATTTGCTTCGTATACTCTTTTAGTCAGTTGCCTTTCATCCATTCTTGTAATATGACCAAACTATCTTAACATACTTCTCTCTACTTTTGTCACCACATCATCCTTCAACTTGCATTTCTCCCTTATCACGCTATTTTTCAGTCGATCCGCAATGGTGACTCCACACATACTTCTCAGAGAACGCATTTCCACTGCATTCACCTTACTTTCATGCTTCGCCTGCCACACCCAATACTCACTCCCGTATGTGAGAGTTGGTACTAACACACAATGTGAATTGTCAAGCGCGCCTTTTTAGATACAGCCTGACTACGCATCAAGGCATGCAATGCACCATGAACTCTATTACCCGCAGTCACTCTCCTTTCAATATCTTCCTCACATTTTCCGTCTCTTGTAAACATAGTTCCCAAATATATATAATCTAATGATGATGATGATAAGTTATTTGTATTGTAACTAAAACCATATGTAAGTAGAAAGGTAAACGAAATATATTAATACAATAAGTCACTACGAGAGACATCCTGCTTAATAAATGAGAGTTGATACAAATCAAAGTTTGTTATGACTTAGTTACCTGTTCATTATTATATTATTTAAGAGTACGGGGAGAAGGGAGGTTGTTTTCCTGATACTTATCTCACCTAACAAAACGCGGCATGAGCCACATAGCGTCAATTTTCTGAGAGGTCGTCGCATTCACCAGTCAATGCAGAAAACTAGTTGACTATGCCACTGTTTAAATGAATTGTAGTATGGAAAGTAAAATTGCACTCCAAAGTACTGAACTGTGATCAGCAATTTGTGTTCCGACAGAATACACACAGCGCCTTCTAGTATCCACAGCTAAGGAACTTTATTCTTGGTGTACAAAACTTGAAATTTAAGGTGAAACCAGACAACAATAACATACCAAACATTTATATAGTTTTTTTTGTAAATATATCCTTAATATACATAGATATTATACGCCAATGCCTGAATGGCACTGTCTATTTTATGGCCTATCATCAATGTGGATTCTAGTACCAATAAATAGCTAACCTGCATTTTAAGTGATTTAAGCTTCCAAGGGTATTGAAGCATTTTTTTATTTATAAGTATACTTAAAGGATCACAGCTAAGCGTATTAATTTTGTCATTTAGTTTTCAATCTTATTCACTTGATCGATTGGAGCCAGTAACATATACGAGCTACAGCTGAAAAAAAAATTTAGTTCACTTAAGCTTAAATCTCTCTATTTGTCTAGCGCTTTATTCAATGAAGCTTGCCGAGGAAAAATCAGTCAACGCCACAGGAACCAAGTCCATTGATCCAAGATATTTTCTTCTTTTATTTTGTGATTTTCCCCCTTAATACCCGATACGCTTGGATTCGTTGGATTAATTTTCCAGCTCCTAATAAGCTACCCCCATTTCATACCATAGATGCCCTAAAAAGAAACTAAATAATTATTCATGATACCGAGCATCCCTCACATCATTAGTCTCAATAGCGTAGTGGTTCAGCTCTCTGACTTTCAGGGTATGAATTCTTGATAACACCAACGATTTCTCGACCTTTCAGTATATCGCCATTATAAGGGACCAAAAAACGAATTTGGTGCGTCATGGCTATAATTGCCGCTACCTACACCTTCAGATATTACGAGCATGAAGTAACAGATTGCAGATTCTTATTTATCACGTTCTTTTATAATTAAAACAAATGACCTCAACATTGCGAAATTAAACTTACAGAATAATCACCTGAGTGACCTCATTCGTCTTGATTAAATGTTGGTCTGAAACGAGTAACAGTTATATTGGGTATTTGTAGATAAATTATGTGTGTCTTATTTTAACACGTCTGAGAGTAGAATATTCATTTAAAAAAGATAAAAAATTGTAGAACAATATCTATACTAACATAATAAAACTGACCGATTTATTTGTTTGAACGCGCTAATCTCAGAAATTACTAAATCGAATTGAAAAATTCTTGCTGTGATGGATAATCTATTTATCGAAGAAGGCTTTAGGCTTTATTCCGTCACGCAATGACTAATAAGACCGGATCATTAACCTTTTTAGTAGATTAACTATATGATATAGCGGAATGGAATTGGCGCGGCCAACCAGTCATATATATATCAGTTAGTAAGTGGTCCAGTTGTAGAGCACCTCGTTTCTGAATACAGAGGTCGCGGGTTCGCATCCTCAAATTGGCTCGCACCAATGACTTTTCGAAAATAATTTCGTAGGTAATGTGTGATAAATGTGACGATGACTAAAAACTTTGTGCTCGGTATGGCAATAGGTTCGCCACCCATTGGTTCCATTTGGAACGCAAAATAACGATGACGCTGCCTACATCTTCGGGTAGAAAACGGCGTGAAGTTATGTTATGTAGTAGATATTCTTGTAAAAATATAATCAAATGGACATACATACATACATAACTTCACGCCAAATCCCTTGCGGGGTAGGCAGAGAGAATGGAGCGCCTTATGGCATGATTCTTACACACCTCGCTCGCTTAGTTTTGGAAGTAATTAGTACTGATCATTTCATTACAAGTATAAAACAATAATCATAAGTATTACAAATATTGTATTAATTGCAGAATGGATTCCGTTAATGTTTATTCAGCAGCCTGAACTATAAACCGCTGTACCAATATAAAATATAACTATCCTAGACATCGCTAAAATCTTATCAAACAGTGGTTACCATATTCTGAGTTGGGAGCTCTTCAAACAAACTTTGTTGACAAGGGTAGTTCTCAAATCACAATCTATACGTACATTAAATTTTACGCCAGATGTGATATCGTTAATACTGGCGCCGCGCTGATGGGTCGCTCGTTACATATATACCTAGATCAAAATATCAGTTGCTGATATTTCAGCATCGATATATATATTAATATATATATCACAAATATATTAATATATATATCACAAATTGGTTGTCGATATTATTTACAATTGAAAGATTAGCTGAAGTCAAATTTCTCCGCATCTCGGTCTACTTGCAGCGTGCCCAGAAGACTGGCCACATTGCCTCGCTGAATGGCAACGCTAATCCTCTGTGCGAAGAATAAACAGCCCTCTCGTGGCAAGAGGACGATAAATCTGTTGAGTGTAGATATTTATACTCGTTAAGTAGACTACTAGAAAAACGGTTTATTTAAAAAAACGCCCCCGCGATCCCCCTTGTGGAGTAGAATTTCATAAAATCCTAGTTTCTAGCTGATCGCAAAACTGCAAAGATTACTCCTACCAAATTTCAAGTCATTGTGCCTTATAGTTCCTAAGATGAGATATGAGTATGTTCAGAAATGGGATATTGTACCTTATATTTTTATGCAATAGTAACCCAATTCCAAATGATGAAAAATTACTCAAATACAAATAGAATCTTCTAGACGTAAGGTTCCAAACATCCAGGCAACCGAGACCACTACTATTTATTATCCATTATAAAGACCATTTATAAACCAAAACAACAAAAGAAAAAACAATACGAAAACAATTACAAAGAAATAATATTATTCAGATATTACTTTGAAATGAAATATTAGCAGATAAATGAGATGTGGGAGTATGGACCCTTCAAGATATTCCACCTAGCTTTAGGACCTAGAGCGTAAACTGGCACTAAAGCTACTAAAAGGCTTTAAAAGGTAGTGCCAAGAAATTGGATTCAGTACAGACAGCGCCATCTAGTTTCCAAATAAGGCAACTAATGCTTGTGTAGAGTATATTATTATTCCTGATTCACCCACTTCATTTTTTTTGTAGTTATCACATATTCGAAATTCATGTAAAATAAAAAGGTATATGAATTTATAAAATACATGAAATAAATATACCTAAGCTTGAAATTTACTACTGACTATTATTTTACCTATGATCCGTATGTTAAGGATTTCAGTGCCTATTTTTTATAGTATAGCAAAGGAGCAAGCGGGTCACCTGATAGTAAACAACCAGCCCTGCCCATGGACCTGTAACACAGATAGTGTTAGAGTTGCGGCCTTTTACGGTGTAGGATGGGAAAGGAAGGGGAAGGGGGTGGGGCTCCGGATAGCTCTCTCACCGAACGAAACACGGCATGAGCGGATTACGTTGATATTTTAAGATATTATTTAATTTAAAATCATTAAATTAACCGCCTATTGTACAGTATTTACCTACATAATATAAATAGTATTTAAGCATAGTTTTAAGCAGTAAATGTACAATAAAGTGTAAATAAATAAAATAAATAAATTAATTCATTAAATTTCTGGGGACATGGGGTCCGAGTGCTTGTGCACTTTATATCTTGCAAAGAGACTGATCGAGGCCACTCGCGACCAGAGGGCTGGTCTAAACTTCGCACAGAGGATGAGCATCGCCATTCAGCGTGGCAATGCGGCCAGTCTTCTGGCCACTTTGCCAGTAGACAGAGATGCGGACAAATTTGATTTCAGCTAGTTTTTTAATTGTATATATTGTGAATAATGTAATTAATTGATTCCTTCTTAATATTGTGAATAAATTTATTCATAGACTTTGTTGCTTACTAAGCAAAAGAACTGCATTAAAAATTTTGATTCCCCTTTTAAAACACTAAACATGTATTTTAGATTTTTATCATCCTATAAAACGGTTTAAAGATACGTGTTTTACCTTCTAATGCCTGAGTACTGTCTAGCAATATAGGAAGGCGTGAACTTGAGAGCGGAACACTGAAATCCCAGGAGGTGCTTCCAGTGTTTTGCATCACCAGCGCAATAACGATGAATTCAATCATTTATACTCCACTTTATGGCGACTCGAATGCGATTTCGACCAGTTTTATGATGATAGAAAACCAAACAGCAAATATAGATGGATTTTATTGTCTGCCATTAATGGTATTATATATATAACGGAGTAAATGACAAGGCGTGTTATTGTTCTTTTTATACAGATCTCTTTTGTATTATTTATAAATTTATTATAAGTAATAATATTGTAATAACGTTTCGATTTAACAGAGCAGAAGACTTGCTTGTAGAGCGAGGTCTTGATGCCATCTTTACTTTATGGTATTGATGGAAAGATAGTGATAGCGACCGATCGAGTTGGATTCTTCTAGTCTATGACTAATCGTAGGTTTCAAGGTCCTTGTACTCTCTGCTCGGTCCAAATAGTTTATTAAATAATTTTAATACTGTTGAACAAAACAACTTTTAGGATTATATCGCGTTTATTTATTATTTATTTATATTTATTTCCCGACGTTTCGAACTCTTTACAGAGATCATTTTCACGAGTGTGTTTAATGATCTCTGTAAAGAGTTCGTAGAAGTATTATCATACTCTTTTATCTAAGTACTGTAAACTCTTTGGTATTTTTAGATATAAACTCTTTGATATTTTTAATACGTGTATTTCAAAATTTGTATTTGAATTTTTAAAAACATTTTGATTTAAAAAGATTTGAATGTCAATAAATAAAAAAGAGGACTTAGAGATGGACTCTCATAAGGAGAGGTTGTGAAAAATACCAAAGGAGAATAGCGAGATATATACGTATCATTTAGAATTGTAATGTAAAAGAAGTCTGATGTGGTGCAAAGGACAGAGCTACGAATTAGAAGAAGACTGATGTGGAGCAATGGACAAAGGAACGAATATATATAAAAGGTCATGTACATTAATTAACTAATATATACTATGAATTAATCTGTTGGCATTATTATTTAATACACATGCACTGAGCTCCTAAATACCCTAGGAATGAATAACTGAGCTGAGTTATATTATATAGTGGTTCTCACGTTGGTTCTACCCACAGAAATAGATCAAGATAGAACGGCGAATAGGCGTGGCAAGCGTGCCAAAACCCTGCACTATATTGCATGCTTTTCGAAACTCGCTCTCATTACGCAACGAGCGTTCCTGCCATGCGTTCAGGACGTAAAAAAATAGATAAAACGTCACATATATGCCTTATTGTGCTGTGGCAAATTGTAAAAACAAAAGTAGTGAATCAAAAAGGAAATATTTCGTATGATCAGTAAGTACAGAAAATCAGTAGAAAGTATTTTTTTGAGATTATAAATTATTGTTTTACTTTTACTATGTTCAATAATTACGATCACACGTTGTATATTTTTTCGTTATGATAAATATCCATTGCTGTCCGCATTCAACGCTCGTATACAAAAACATTGCGCGTATAAATTATACGCGTAATGTACGTCGAATCGAACGAAATACACAATACACCTGCCAGTTGATCGCTGTGTCTATTAATCGCTGTGATTCGAATGTTAGAGATGGGCACTCCATGTATCGTTGAGTCTTAGAACTTATCGATAAATTAATTCAATAATAATTTGAGTATCAGCTCATATCTTGCTTTTTCCCTACTTTATTCTAACACCACAAATTTCAACCAAAGTGTTTCGTAATTACATTGGCAGCAGTTTATTTGACAGTATAAGTTTTCACCAATTTGACCAATCGCCGATGGAAAATCATCTCGTTCTTCTCAAATGGGCAGTAACCGAGGTATATGTAGACGTTCGGCTTCGTTATTTAACCAGGACTGTGAGGCCAACCCTTACAAAAAGGCAAATATTTAATAAATATGTATAGTTTCAAGGACAGTAAAATATTTATAATTAAATTTTATATACTGTTGGAAAAGTATGTTTTAGGTTTTAATATGTCGGATTGAAGTATTTAACATGTTTTACTTTCTATGATTATCGTTACAGAAAATCAATAAAGTTGGTAAAATATAAAAATAATAAAATTAACACACGTTGCCGATATTAACATCGATAATCTAATGTGTGTGTCTCCTAACTAGTCGCCCCGCTCACAATGAAAATGACGTCACGCTGTGGGCGTGGTTTTTCAAAAAAGTGACACGCTCGAAATGTATGGAAATATGACATCGCGGCCGTTCTATCTTGATCTATTTCTGTGGTTCTACCAATATCATATAGATTGGGAAGCCGAGAGAACGAAGTCGTTACAGTACCTATGTATGACAATTATAGCTCCCTAAAAATATTAATCATTTAACAAACTTGGGCTTGTAATTATTGTATATCTTTATTTATTATACTGAAAGCCATGTAAATGAACTAACTTCTATTAAAATTCACAACTCATTAATAGCACTAAAACTCGTGAAAAAAATTACTTTAAAAAAAAAAGTTAAATCGACTTCTAGAAACGTAAACTACAAAATCTTTAAGTATATGAGAACAGTACTTCTATAAATAAAAAGCGATAAATAACGTAATTTACTAATTTCTATACTTAATACAATATACAAAACGTAATACTTTAATAAAGTCATCTTTAACTGTTAAAATGTATACAATTGTCACTCATTATTGAAGTCGGTGCAACACATGCGCAACATATGCATTACACAAACAACATATGCATTTGTATATTGTATTAAGCATAGAAATTAGTAAATTACGTTATTTTTCGCTTTTTAGTTATAGAAATACTGTTCTCATATACTTAAAGATTTTGTAGTTTACGTTCTAGAAGTCGGTTTAACTTTTTTTTAAAGTATATTTTGTGTTTACCTTTCGTCATACAAATTAAGTAAAAATATTTAATTTGAGATTAATTTACATAAAATGTTATTTCTATTTTTATCGTTAAATGATACGTAATAATAACGATAATAACACTGTTCACACTTCCTTATTAACTAGTTTAAATTATACACTTTCTTCAGGTAAAAAATTTGTTCAAAATAATCCCAGAGTAATACTAAATCGTGGGTAACCAAACCACAGCGTGATTCAGTCTACAGCATCTAGTGTATTAAACAAAAATTAGAAAATATATAGCAAACGCAAATAATATTAAAACATAAGGCTAAATCCTCAACAGACACACCGGATTAGTTGGAGTCCCAAATAAAATGACAAATATACGTCACTCCTGATCAAGTCGCTTGCAGGGTAGGCAGAGAGAACAGAGCGTCTAAGATATGATTTTGACACATCTCGTTCGCTTGTTCGACTTTAGTAACTGCTGTCATACAACCTTGTCGGTTTTTATGACTCTCGAAATAATCTTTCGCAAGGACACACTCACCGAATACCAATAAATATAGTAAAACCAACACACACAGTACATTTATAATTTTATAGTTCCAAATCGATAACAATTGCTAAATAAAAATGGATGATAGCTAAATAAATATATGGTTATAAATAAAACAAACTTGAAGTAAGTAAATCCTCGTCCCGTTACAGGGAACTTCACTTATCTAGTAAACTTTGTATAGACAGTGCATCAAGTCTCATGAATAAGAGAAAGAGCCTCGGAGCGAATCCACAAGTAAAGTATACTTTTACTGCTGAACAGCTTATGTAATATATATATACATATATTTGTTGTTTCTGTCCGCAGTTCTGTCCGAACAAAAATTACAAATATAAAACTAAGGCCAACCAAGTGATTTTGATGTTTATTATGGAACTATAAATGTTAATAATTTAAAGAAAAAAACTTTTTTAAAGAAGCTTTTATTTAAACGCTCTAAAAAGAATAAAATAATTTTAACCTTATACATATTAACTATCAACTAATAACCTTATTATATACAATTTATGTGATAATAAAAGCTTGTCGCTATGTTTAATTACCTATCAGTGGCTATCCATAACATACATACACATACATACATAACTTCACGCCAAATCCCTTGCGGGGTAGGCAGAGAGAACAGAGCGCCATAGGGCACGATTCTTACACACCTCACTCGCTTCGTTGACTTTCATAACTCTTTTCATGCACGCGCGTCGGTTTTTGAGGCTCTTAACATCACCTTCCTCCAGAACACGTTCTATTTGGTCTTGGAATGTGTGTCTTGGCCGTCCTCGACTCCTACATCCGTCCGCTTTTGCATTGTATATCTGCTTAGTCAGTCTTGCGTCAACCATTCTTTCTACATGTCCGAACCATCGGAGCATGCCCTTTCTTACTTTTACACCGACACTCTCTTTCAAACCAACTTCCTTCCTTACAACCTTGTTTTCTACGCGGTCAGCGAGAGGCACTCCGCAGATTTTCCATAACCATCTAGAAATATTTTTTTAGATTTAATGATTACTGTGACGGATCGCATTATCCAAATATATTTTTTTGGTTTATAACATATATATGGACACCCGAACACATATAGTGGTACAGTTCCGTTGCCGGCCCTTTCCATGGGAAATGGAAGGGATCGGAATTGGGATGGGAAGAGGAGGGGGGAAGGGTTGGGTTGAACATAGCGACAAGCTTTTATTATCACATAAATTGTATATAATAAGGTTATAAGTTGATAAGTTAATATGTATAAGGTTAAAATTATTTTATTCTTTTTAGAGCGTTTAAATAAAAGCTTCTTTAAAAAAGTTTTTTTCTTTAAAATATTTTCAAGTTTTTAGTTATCGATGGGTAAGTTTCTCAGTCTCTTCATCTCATTCAAAGCATCATTGTTACAAGGTCATTTGCCAGTTAATTTCGAACAGTCCAACTCTTCAATGAGGAGACCTCTCTACTCTAAGTCTTTTCTCTACTTAGGCCGCGTATGCTTGACCAGCAAAGAGTTTCGAGCCTAAGTAAACAAATTTTTTTGTTACTTATTTGTTGATTTTGCAACTTAATTTTGTTATGTGGGACTGTTGTTTAATAACAAAATATGTTTAACTACTTGTGATGTGTAACGCCATCTGTTGTTTTAATCAGTACTTTATACTTGCTGACCTGAGTGTAACATAGGAGTGAGTTGTAATAAAAGTTATAGTTCGTTCCCACC
The DNA here is from genome assembly GCA_905147225.2 of Euproctis similis. NCBI lineage: Eukaryota > Metazoa > Arthropoda > Insecta > Lepidoptera > Erebidae > Euproctis > Euproctis similis. The sequence goes on from LR990115.1 coordinate 15,755,242, forward strand.
ATCCACTGTATTTAATTCTAATAATACCTATAACACCATTAAAATCCGTTAGTGTAGCAATCATGTTAAAGTTATTAAATCCTGTCCAATTTACGTCGGTATCCTGAAAGGGCATGGCATTACACCGGTCGAACCGGCCCATTCATGCAGCAGATTGCGTGGCTGACCACAATTAAAACACTGTTAACTATTAAAACATAGGTCAACGGAAAGCCGTCGACTGTGATGGACTACCGCCTCAGCCGTAAAGTGGTCGTAAGGTTCCCAATGTTAGCACTAACTCATTTTGATTATAAATTTGGACGCGCCGCTTAACCCTGTATCTTGACATGGTGATTTGGCATCAGTGACTGAATAGTAAACAACAGATTGACTGACACTGCCCAAACAAGCAGGCCACTAGTATCTAGCCGCTCATATTGAAAACCCTCTGATATATATAATATTTATACACAATCTAATTTGTTTATAACATTGATTAATAATATAACATAGCTCGACTCCTTTTTCTACCCGAAGGTGTAGGCAGCATCTATTAAGCCTCGACTCGCCGCTATGTTTACGTCTCACGATCTATAAGGGAGTAGGATATAGGATATGGGAGTAGGAAGGGATGGGGAAGGGGAGTAGGTCTCCGGGTACCTCTCTCACCCAAAGAAACAAGGCGTGAGCTGGTTGTGGTATTTCACCGGTCGAGCCAGCCCATTCATACAGTGAATTGCTGGGCTCTACCACTGTTGCCATACAGCGAGCACAAAGTGGTCAGTCAAAAATATTTATTACACATGACTTTCGAGAGAAATTTCGAAAGAATTGGTGTGAGGCCAAATTCGAACCCAAGACTTCCTGATTCAGAAGCGGGCTAGTTTACTGAACCACCGAGACATAGTTTTTGAAGTTCTCATATAACTCTTTAATGAAAGGGCCATTTGATACGCATATAGCAGAAACGCAAATATTTATTCCACTATATTGGATTTAGAATGACGTCACATTATTTTTCGAGCTACTATTAACAAGCCCTTTCATTTGATACCCATATTGTAGAAATGCATTAAAAAAAACTGTTCCTCTATCTTGGATTATCCGCCATATTGGATTTAGAATGACGTCACATTATTTTTTTAGTTTTCCCAATGAGCCCTTTCATTTGATACCCATATTGTACGAAAGCTTAAAATATATATTCCTTCATCTTGGATATTCCACCATATTGGATTTAGAATGACGTCATATTCTATTTTGAGTTACACTCAACAAACCCTTTCATTTGATACCCATATTGCAGAAATGCATTAAAAATATCCATTCCGCCATCTTGGGGCGTCCGCCATATTGGATATAGAATAATGTCATACATTATATCATGCATTGTCATCCAAAGTAAACGTGTATACAAAATTTCAGCTCAATCGGTTGAAGGTATCTACTTCAAAATTGAGTTACAAGATTCCACCGAACATACATACTTACATACATACATACATACATACATACATACATACATACATACAGTGCAAGGTAAATAAAAGCTTATAAAAAGAAATTCTACTCATAATCTCAAAGGTATTATTTTTTCGCCAGATATTTAATTATTCAACACAATCAATACTTGTTATAATGATTGTAATATGTCTGTACAATGCGGATATCGAAGAAGAGAAAAACTGATATGAAGGAAGCTTTTATTAAGTTGCTTTGTCTGTCTGTTTGTTAGTATGTGATTTTTTTTTAAATTACTAAAGTTTATGTTACATGGTTTTCACCAATGTCAGAGATTGAAATATTGTCAGAGATTTAACATATGAAATAAGCAATATTTGACCACAATAATACACTTTCAAAAATCGAGACTCAAAAGTTGAAAAGTTATCGTCACTTGAATGCCTACGAAAGCGGATATTTTTCCTTTGTTTTTTCAGTGTCACCTCATGATAAGCAACTAGCGCCGGCCCTGATTGACAAACTTTAAGATGAGATTGGGTCGTAAATCTAATCTGCAGGGAGGAGGGAAAAGTTGGACCTCTTAGCTTCCTCACCGAATGAAACGCAGTACAAGCCACTGTAAATTTACATTCTGAGAGGTCATGGTATTTCACCGGTCGAGCAGGCCCATTAATTCCGCAAACTGAGTGACTCTACCACTGTAAAAACGGTGGTCAGCAAACAGTATCTAATATCAACAAACTTCTAATCCATTTGTTTCACAAGTCAAGATGAAATCAGCGAAACAAAGATAAATGTCATTGTTTTCCAGCTTTAATTCTGCCATGTTTAGACAGTTTGTTCAAATTAACGCCAACCCCAAACAAATAAAGAGTCATTGCTTTTTTATACTTGATTGTCTTACCGACGTTTAAGTTTTTGTTTGGTTTTGAGGTATTATATAGTCTATTTTATGTACCACGATAAAATAATAAGTTTCTTGTTTGTTTTTTTTATTTCAAAATATTTATCAGTGCTTAATTATATAGATTTAATATGAGTAAGATAAAAAACAACAATATAATTACATAACTTCACGCCTTTTTCTACCCGAAGGTGTAGGCAGTGGCTGTTAAGCTTCGACTCGTCGTTATGTTTACGTTCCAAATGGTATAGGTGGCGAGAACCTATTGCCATGCCAGGCACAAAGTGTTCATTCATCGATATGTATCACACATAACTTTCGAAATTAATTTCAAATAGTCATTGTTGTGAGCCAGGATTCTAACACACGACTTCTTAATTCAGAAGAGGGGTGCTCCATTACTGGACCACCGAGACATTATTATGATGAAAAAAAAAGAAGAATGTGTCTAGTTATTGCAAGGACTGAGAAATGATTGGATATTATAAGCACTTTTAGTCTTCTTTTGACTTTTCATTTGATGAACAGAAGATGAAATTTGGGCGAATAAAACATTCAAATGTTTAAAGAGACGATCCCTAAACAATTAATAATTACTCAATAATATCCACGTTCAATCAGTAATCGTTTATAACGAATCCAGAGCGCATAAAAATCATTTCGAATCTCAAACTGGTAGTGAAATAGAAAATTTAAAATAAAATCATCTTTTAAATAGTAGTACGAAATTCGCATTGCATCGTCGCTATCCTGACTCAAAATAATAGAGACTTGTATAACTTCATATAACAATCTTCTAACAAAGAGTGAGACTCGCCGTTCCGAGACAAGACAAACGCAAATTAGATTTATTTATACGACCTGACTTTATGCTCCGAGCGAAACCGCTGACCTTTTCTGAGATATATATATGTATATATATACACATACATAAATTCACGCCAAATCCCGCCGGGGTAGGCACAGAGAACGGAGTGCCATAAGGCACGATTCTTACACACCTCACTCGCTTCGTTGACTTTCATAACTCTTTTCATGCACGCGCGTCGATTTTTGAGGCTCTTAACATCACCTTCCTCCAGAACAGGTTCTATTTGGTCATGAAATGTGTGTCTAGGCCGTCCTCGACTCCTACATCCATCCGCTTTTGCATTGTATATCTGCTTAGTCAATCTTGCATCATCCATCCTTTCTAAATGTCTGAACCATCGGAGCATGCCCTTTCTTATTTATACACCGACACTCTCTTTCAATCTGACTTCCTTCCTTACAACCTTGTTTTCCACGCGGTCAGCGAGGGTCACTCCGCAGATTTTGCGCAATGGCCTCATTTCGACCGCGTTTATCCTACTTTCATGCACGCTCTGTCATACCCAGCTCTCGCTTCCATACGTTAGCGTTGGGATCAGTATTGCATTGTGAATTGCTAGCTGGGCTATATATACAATAGATTTTTATCGATAAAGCTTTTTCTAAACATACAAAATTTCACACTTTAAATTTGGGAGTATTATAGACGAAACAAAAGTAAAGTCTTCTGTTCACCTTCATTCTTTCCACGTGTCAAAACTAGGGGAGCTACTAAGACAAATAGTTTTGCTTATCTTAACAACACCCTGGTACCCTGTTCCATATCTACTCTTATGATCTTCAAACTTAGTCCCTAGCACTATTCAGCAAATTTTAGGTAGTAATATGGAAACACCAAGTATGTAAAATCAAAACAAATCTTAGCTACATTTTGTGGAGCAACAGACCTTTGTTTTCAGTTCGTTCTAGTGTCTTAGTATTTTACTTTTTTGCTTGTTCTAAAATATCTAACTTCTACTCTCATATGCGAGATAATGTCTAATAAACTCAGTCTTCAGGCTTCGCGATATTAACGTTCAGTATTGGTATAACTCAACTTTAAAACATCCCACGAGTCCACGTAATCAACGGCCACTTTTGTTAGACCGGCGTCAGTTAACAACGAAATATGATCCATAAATAGCCATTATAATTTAGCAATACTATCAAGACAAATATAGAGAGCAGTGGAGGCATATAAAATAAATTTTAATGTTCTGATAACACTGAGCCTGACCCTCGTAAAATAACTGGCACGGTTATTTCAAAATTACACCCTCAGGATACTAGAGGATAGTCGTAAACTGTTTGTCAATATTCTTGTACTACAGTAAAGATTTAAACGATGAAAATAATATATAATAAATATTATAAATATATAACAAATAATATATAATATATAATAAATATAAAAATAATATATAATAAATATTATCGAATTTACCAAATTTTTTTTTATTAAAAATCAGTACAGATTTTTTTTGAAGTGGAACTTCTAATGTCTCGTGCAAGAGCATTTAACGCTTTTAACGCCCCCTTGCGGCCACTATTAATATAATATAATGGTTACAAAAAAGCCAAGATCCATATAAACCAAGAACGAAAAGACATAGCGACTTTTTAAACTACCCGTACAGACATCTAGTAGCGGATGGTGGTACTAGCTGGTCATAATTGATATAACAATAATGATGAACAACATCTTTTTACACAACAAGTGAACCTACTCGAGAATTATAATTGAAAAATAGGTTAAAATTCAAAATAACAATTTTAAATAATTATGACACCAGTTTTAGTGCGAAATAGTTTGTAAATCTATAAATTACTTATTTTAACAATCCAAATTCACCATCTTTCGGCGGATGGCGCTACTAGGAAGTTGTAAAGTGTAGTTAAGTTCTCATAAGTTATAATTATTACATAGAACGAGTTGGTACTATCTAGTATTAAGATATTAATTATAATAAAATAATTATTATGAATATTCATGCAGCATTAGTATTGATTTAAAGAATAAAAGGCAATATAACCAAAACAGTTATGAGTCATGAATTGTTAAATCACATAATTATAAATTTCGCGCATTTTACTTAACTAAATAATAGATTTTAGTAATATCTTGACCAGTTTAAGTACGAAATAGTTTGTAAATATATAAATTAATTATTTTAATAATCAATAACTTCACTATCTTTCGGCGGATGGCGCTACTAGTCAACTTAAAATGGCGTTTTAAAATTAAGTTCTCTTAAACAAAAAATATTACATAGAACGAATTGATACTATCTAATATTAAGATATTAATCATGAAAATAAATATTACGAATATTCATGCAGCATCAGTATGGATTTAAACATTTATACAATAAAAGGAAATATCACCAAAACAGTTATAAAATGTAATGAATTGCTTAATTAATCACAGAATTAAAAATTTCGTGTATTTTACTTAACTAAATAATACATATATTGCAGTAATATATTGACATAAATAATATAACATAAGTTCACGCCTTTTGTTACCCGAAGGTGTAGGCAGCGGCTGTTAAGCCTCGTCTCGCCTTTATGTTTACGTCCCAAATGGAATAGGTGGCTTCCGAAATCAATTTTGAATCGTCATTGGTGTGAGCCAAAGTCTGGAATCGAACCCGGATCTCTGGATCATAAGCTGTGTGCTCGACCACTGCGCCACCGAGACTAATAATAACATGTAATCATAATTAAATCAGTTTACCTAATAAAGTTTTATAGGGTTATCAATTATGCGATTTTTTTTAATAGTCAGAGGGTATCAACGGGGTGGTTTTGATCTATAATTCATGTATAGTGTAGAAATAAAAAGTGATAATTTTCAAGATTTAAAACTTTAATCGAAAACGCTGCCTGAACCCTAAGTGATAAATGAAAACACTGTACTACATTATTATACACCTCTAAAAGGTCTACAAAAAAGTCCCCAAGGGCATATGTCTACCTCGTAGGGATAACCCACAATGGCCATTAATATTTTTTTATTTTTTACGAGAAATAGTGGCTTATTTACGAAGCAATTTTAAACATTACAGCATTAATTTTCATCCAGTTAACTATCTTAAGTAGATTGTGATTTTAATATAGATCAATATAGCCGTTTACAGCATGTAATTTAAACTAATATTTACGAAGATATTACAGTATTAACATAGCGGTACTTAGCAGTTGCCTTTGCGCGCCATAACGCTTGCTGATAAATAGCACAAATTGAACTATTTAAGATACAAATATCACTGATTTATTTCTTTTAATGCGTGGTAGAGCCAAGCAGTTCGCTGCATGAATGGGCCGGCTCGACCGATGAAATACCACGACCTTTCAGAAGACCGACGTAAAGTGGCTCATGCCGCGTTTCGTTCGTTGAGAGAGGTACCCGGAGGCCCACCCCTTCCCCGTCCTTTCCTATCCCCTATCCCTCAAAGGTCGGCAACGCTACAGTAACACTATATGTGTTGCTGGTGTCCATGGGCGGCGTTGATTGCTTACCATCAGGTGACACGCCTGCTTGTTTGCCCTCTTATCCCATAAAAAAACGAAGTTCGCCGGGTCATGAGTTATTGTATATAGTTGACATCATATACCGCTAGATGGCGTCCTGCGCCGACATATGTATGTTCGGGTGAATATTAGAACTCAATTTTGAAGTAGATAGTTGTCATCTCGGTAGTCTCGGCGGTCCAGTGGTCGAGCACCCCCCTCCTAAATCAAAAGTTGTGGGTTCGTATCCTAGCTAACACAAATGGCTTCTCGAAATTATTTTTGACAGCTGAGTGTAATAAATACCGATGGCTGAGTGTAATAAATACCGATGGCTGAAAACTTTGCACCCTGTGTACCACCATAGGTTTACCATCTATTCCAATCGAAACGTAAAAAAACAGCGAGTCGGGGCGTAACAGCCACTGCGGGAGCCCCGTACAGGGCCACGGATCGCGCGACACCACCGTAGAGGCGGCGAATCTCGGGGGAGGCGGTTTAACGCGCCTGCCACCCGTCCTACTCGGGGGACCATCCTCACGAAGTACTCCTCGAAGCTCCAGAGGCTGTTCAGGGTGAGGCCGAGGTACTTCAAGTACCTCGCCACCGGGACAGCCGTGTCGCCCACCTGGATCCACGCAGCTGGTGGTTCCCAGCGCCGAGTGAGGCGGTGGAACCACAGAGCCTCACTTTTGTGAGGCGCAGCCTCCAGCCGAATTCTACCTAGACCCAGATATTTATTTATACTTGGGTGGGGATCGAACCCGCCAATCTCGATTCTACATTCGGTAGTTTTACCAACGCACCACCAAACCTCACCCTTACTTACATTAGCAGTATATTATAAATCTATATTGTTAATTATTTATTGACTATTTTTAAGTGTCAGTGAAGACCTATAAAAATAAAGAAAGCTATTGTGAATACATGTTACTAAGTTCCACTTCTGTAGCGCGGCGGGACTCCACGCAAATTTTTTTTAAAAATACTGCACTCACATCTATAAACTTTAAGTGAATTCTTTATAAGAAACCAATTATTTTGTTATACCTAACATGAAAAATAGAGGCCGCTAATAATTTCCAGTCTTCATTATGAGTTCTTTGACAGCTTTAGAGTAAGCCTTGAGGGAAGGTAAAAAAAAAAACTTTATTGAAATAGTCGAAAAATCTTATTGCGGTCTGATGATTTAGCACTCCATCTATAATTCATGGGCAGGTCCAGTTGAAATCCAAAAATATACCAATAACATATTTTCTTTTTCTACCCAAAGGTGTAAGCGGCTGTTCAGTGGAAAAAATGGTGAACCTATTGCCATGCACTGGGCAGAGTAATTAGTTAGGTATAAAATAGAACCAAATAATAATTCGCAACATAATGGCAGCTGCCTATACTTACAGATAATAAAGGTGTGAGTGTACAGGACATAACATAAATTTAATAAACCAAATTCAAAAGAATGGTCCGTCATATTACATAAAAAGTAAACCACTTAATACATATCAAAGAATAACCGAATGATATCGTCCTTATAAATAAATAAAAATAAAACTAAGAGCGATGTTGAGGCGCATGAAATATGATTTAGAGTCCGATCCAATCCTACCCACATATTGTCGATCAGCGAGCCGGCACAATATTGAAAATAAAGTTTTTTGTATGCATTGAAGGGTCTAATGTGGGTAGCTGCGGAATAACTTATGGCGGGAAATAGACCTAACATTGCCATTCTATTTGACATCAATATTTTTTATTCTTTTTTTTTGTTAACGTTTCGAAACAGTGGCCAGTGACTATCATTATGCAATCTGATGTAACCTTATTGTTTCTCGGCATTCGATTAAATTTAATAACCACGATAATGAATTATCTATACTAACATTATAAAGAGGAAAGATTTGTATTTTTATATGTAACGAATAAACTCAAAAAGTACTGGACCGATTTTCATAATTCTTTTTTCTTTAACAAGCTACATTAGCAACATAGGCTGTAATCATCGTCGTCATCGTCATTTTGTTTGTACGCGTGTAACACCGTGAGGCGGGTAGCTACATACAATATAGCGGTACGAAGTTCGCGCGGTCTTCTAGTTTTCAATAAAATGATGAGTGCCTTTGGTTTCACTTATTTTAGTAAGAGTTTTAAAGTCGAGAACAATATTTTCACATTTTGTAATTAGAAGCTTTGTTTTAGCTTTTCTTTTTTTACTTTAATATCGGTCTATTCTCCTCGTCCCTACCCTGTCTCCTTTCTTTTCCACTACCGTCCACTTTCCTAGCCCATTTTAAAGACTGGCAATGCAACTGTTGCACTATCATAGCTGCATCGATGGGCGGCGTTAGTTGCTTACCATCAGATGAAACGCCTGCTTATAAGCCCCTTTATCCCATACAAAATGGTTTCAATTCATTTCTAGATACCTTTTTGGAGTTCTTCGAGTTTCTTAATCTCATTCAGTCCTATATTTCAGAAGTGTAAAGCATCTCAGTTGTTAAGGCTATTGAAATCATTCATCATTGAAATCGAGGACACTCTGCCTACTTCTTGGTGTATTAAAAGTCGTGAAGGAATTAAAATAAAATTATTTTACTATTTAACTTGTAAGAAGTGAAATGAAATAACTATACAGAAACTTATTTCCCAAGAGTTTTAAGATCTTATTACGCTGTTCAGCGTAATTTCAAAGACGCGATTTTGCTATCAGGTCTCGAATGCGACCTCTTGCAATATGCAATTGTTATAGTTTTTAAAACCATCAACTATTAATAATTGATCGAATTGGATCGAAAATTAAGCGTTTTATTTTCTTAGTCGCGCCTTTTTTCACTTATTTGTATCTGAATTGTAGGAATAATGAATATTTTTTTAATTCTATGACCCTATTGATAAATCGATGATTATTTTTATTTTTCATGGGATGGGAGGGCAAACGAGTGGGTCACCGGATGGTAAGCAACTTTTCACCGGACATGAACACCGTGGTGCGTTGTGTCTCTTACCGAACGAGACGCGGCACGAGCCACTTCGCGCAGATATTCCGAGAGGTCTTGGCATTTCATCGGTCGAGCTGGCCCATTCATGGAGCGAACTGCAAGACTCTACCACTGTTAAAATTGATTGAACAGAAAGCACCCAATATATGGCTCGCTGTCTATTCCATGTGATTACAAATATTTTAATCGCTAACTCACCGTACGCCTACATTTTGAAGTATTACAAATAGAAAAAAAAACTCAATTCACTCAAGCGTAACCATTTTAAAACGCTATTTTATGATTTACATCCCCCAGTCTTTGTCTGACGCCTTATCTTTCCAATAACTGTGAATTATCGCTTACCACTGTTCAAGAAGCGAAGCGTATATTTCAAATAGATTGTCTTATTTAAAACTGTCCCCCAGATAAGTAATTAGGTGCGTCTTTTTTGTTTTTAAGTTTAATTTTAATATAATAAAGCCAAGTTCTTAAACATTTGGACAAATGAATTTCAAAAATTTGCGTAAAATTCATTGCAAAATATTAAGGTGACTAATTGTGTCGCGCAGCACGCTGCATTATTGCTCGACCGGTGAAATACCACGACCTCTCTGAATTTCGACGTGAAGTGACTCATGCTGCATTTCTTTCCGAGGAGAGACCAACCCCTACATTCCTCCCCTCTCCATACTACTTCCTCCCCCATTCCTATCCCATCTTAAAGGTTGGCAAAGTTACTGTAACACTATCTGTTGCCGGTTTCCACGCGTGACGTTAGTGACTTTCTATCAGGTCAGCCGCTTGCTCGTTGTGACTGAACCAAATCATATCCAACATAGACCCCGACACCTATTCTATAAAACATTATACAGACATTTATTACTCCTGTATATGATGAAATGAAATAAAAAATTAATGGCGCTTTACAATTACAATTTAGGTTTAGGAATGAATTGAGTATGTATTATGTCGCTGCGGAGAGGTTGTCGGCAGTAAGGGACATCATGGCCTCTCATGCACTAGGAGCGCCGGCCGCATTTTCCGTCACGCCAACATCAACGACATTATCCGACGTGCTCTTGCCACCGCCGGTGTACCAGCCTGTACCAGTTCTGGAACCGAACGGTTTGGTCCGCGATGATTGCAGGAGACCCAACGGGATGTCTCTTTTGCCTTGGAGGATGGGTAGGCCTTTGGTGTGGGACGCTACTTGCGTCGACACCCTTGCGCCATGACATCTTCCAAGCACGGTAGAGGTGCTGCTGCTGCTTCGGCAGAAAATCTCAAGCGGCACAAATACAGAAACCTTGTAAGTGATTATGTATTTGAGCCGTTTGGGGTTGATACTTTGGGGACATGGGGTCCGAGTGCTCGTGCGCTTTACAAAGATCTTGTAAAGAGGCTGATCGAAGCCTCTCGCGACCAGAGGGCTGGTCTATTCTTCGCGCAGAGGATTAGCATTGCCATTCAGCATGGCAATGCTGAATGGCTGGCAGCGTGCCCAGAAGGCTGGCCAGCCTTCTGGGCACGCTGCCAGTAGACCGAGATGCGGAGAAATTTGATTTCAGGTAATTTTTTAATTGTATATATTGTAAATAATGTAAATAATTTATTCTTCCAATTGATAGTAACACAACTTGAGTATTGCTTATTATTATTATTAAACAGGTAGGCTTTTCAAAGATTTTTTCATTGAACAAGACTATCGAGATCAGCTTTCACACACCGATATTAACGACGTGAAAGCGACATTTAAACCAAATCCACCGCACTTATCAAATTTTCTAAACTACAGTCAGTCTAATATTTGCACAAGATGAAGTTTTAAACTAATTTACATTTAAATAGCACTACAAAATCTGAGATTTACAAAATCTACATAGAATAGTGGGAACTAAAGTTCTCAATTTAACTTCTGCGCAACGAGACTATTTGCTTGGAGCTATGCTGATTGCAGGTAAGCACTTACTTCTGAAGGTATTTAAGTAGATTTTATTATTATGCTGCATTTATGCTAGAGAAGCTATTTATCGTTCATAGCTAATGAAAATCTATTAGCTTGTTTGCTTGTAATCGAAAAGTCGTAGGTGGCACACCTACGACTTTTCGATTAGATCTCACAATTACACATTCAGAAGCGGAGTGTTGAACCAGTACCAGTACCAGAACCAGACCACCTGCCCTACTTGAAGAATCGACCGGTGACTAAAACTTTTGCATTTATAATATTTTAGTGATTAATGAATAAACTTATAAAGATTATCTTTTATTTTTTTTCTGAAAAAAATAGCAACAAAGCAGGCGGAAGACTTAGAACCATGGAAATTTACAATGCAACTGTTATACGTTGAGTAACAATTGCGTTTACTGGCCTTTGCGATGGGAAAAATAGGGAGATTTAGAGAGAATGGGTAAGCGTTTTGACTACTAGATATCAATCACCAAACAAAATATGATATGACCCATTCGCCGGCTTTTTTCCTGAGTGGTCATGATATTTTACCAGCCGAGTCGGCCCGTTCATACAGCGAACTGACACTCTACCTATGTGAAAATTTTTACTGTATGTAGCTGTACGCTTTTTTCTACCCAAAGGTGTAGGCAGCGGCTGTTAAAGCCTCGACTCGCGCGAATAGTGCATTTGCGTCCCTAATGAAATAGGTGGCGAACCTATTTCAATTACACCGGGCACAAAGTTATTAGTCATCGATATTTATCACTCAAAACTTGACTCATATCTCAGAATTTCGAGAAATCATTGACGCTAGTCCAGAATCGGACCCACGACATCTGAATCAGAAGCGGGTCTGGCTCTACCACTGGACCACCGAAACTTACTTTTACAATGTGAAATAAAGCATAATCATGCCTGTATCAATTGTTATCATGGTGTAAGTACGAAGTATTCCGTCTACTGTACAAATATTCTCTGAACTGTGCGTCAATGCGACCCTAAAGATTAGTGCTGCCACAACAAGCACGCACAATAGCCAACTGGAACAATAAATCTGCACGAGATATGTATCTATTACATTGTACATTGTGCCAGAATACCCAACAGTACAGTCTCAGCCCATTGAAATGATACCAGGGATCTGGTGTTATCGATCGGTTGCCGAGTGGAAATATACTGGTGTGCTATTCTAATTGTAAACTAAACCTCACAATAAGTTACATACATACATAACTTCACGCCAAATCGCTTGAGGGGTAAGCAGAGAGAACGGAGCGCCATAAGACATGATTCTTATACATACACCTCACTCGCTGGGTGACTTTCATAACTCTTTTCGTGCACGCGCGTCGTTTTTTGAGGCTCCTATCACCACATTCATCCAGAACGCGTTCTATTTGGTTATTGAATGTGGGTCTTGGCCGTCCTCGACTCCTACATCCATTCGCTTTTGCATTCTATCACGATCAGTTGTGTTTGCAAAATTATAATTAACTTGGTTAAATAGATATTTACATAGCGCATACTAACTACTATATACTTATGAATAGTAGACATTTCGGTATATTTTCCAAACTAGCTGACCATGCTAATTCCGTACACCGTTCCTGCTGACCATAGCGTAAAGATATATTGCCTAAAGCCTTCCTCAATAAATGTACTAAGTTCAAGTGCTTTGTATAAGATACTTTGATAGTTTTAAGTATTTGTATTTAAGTTGAGTTTTTTGTCGTTAAAAAACAAAAGCCACTCGACCGGCGTGTAAGTACACAGTTATTAAAGTCTAAGAAGCGAGTGAGGTGTGTCTTAATGGTGCTCTGTTCTCTCTGCCTACCCCGCAAGGAACTTGGCGTGTAGTTATATATGTATGAAAAAAAAGTGAGGAACGTATATTTACAGTAGAATCTGCTGACATTATTATACATTTTCATGGATACACTGCTTCACTATGCATAGATGTATCACACATATTCAAACAACGTACAAAAATATTGTATATTAAATGAGTTCACACATATACAAGTTATAGACAACCGAGTATGTAATAAATAAATAAGTTATACCCTACAAGGAGCCTAATAAATATAGACGACTTAGTAGGTATTCTCTTCGAAAACTGTCAAAGTCTCACTGGGACAAAGTTGGGTGGCGTTAAACTAACTTTGTCCAAGTATACAGTGATTATGACACCGCCACTTTTGTAATACGTGTATAATAATGTTTAATATAGCAGTTTTAAACAACATGACGTAACTTGACTCAAGAACTTTGTAGGCAGAAATGAGTAGGTATAGACATTAATTTTAAAGTCTTCACATAGTTCAGACTATCTTGACTTTCATATCTCTTACCATACAAACTTGTCTTTTCTTATGGCTTCTGACGTCACCTCCTAAATTTCGTTCTAGACATAAATGTCCTTCTTCTTTTGTATTACAAACTTAAATGACTTTACGCCAATTCTCTTACGGTGAAGGCAGAGATGACAGAGCGCCATAAGCCACGATTCTTACACGACTCACTCGCGTCTTTGACTTTTGTAACTCCTTTCATACACACTTTTGTATTGTATGATAAAAATAAATAAAAATTCGCGTGGAGTCCCTCCGCACTATAGAAGTGAAACTTTGTAACAAACATACATTTATAACACGCTTAATTTAAAAAGAGCACATCTTACATTACGAAGGGCCACGTGGTGCATTGGTAAAACTACCGACTGTGGAAAGGAGATTGGCGGGTTCGATCCCCACTCGAGTATAAATCTTAATATGGGTCTGGGTAGAATTTGGTAATTACTCCTCTATTTAAGAGAATCCGCCATATTCAAAGTAGCATTATTCACTTATTCCGCAATATTGGATTTAGAATGACGTCACATTTTTCAAGATACTATCGAAAAGCCCTTTTATTTGATACCCAAAAAAGCATTACAACTATCTGTGAATGAGAGCTAGTGGCATTTCCCGGGCGAGCCAGCCCATTCATGCAGTGGACTGCTTGGCTCCTCGACTGTTAATAATATCATCCTAAGCGTGTTTAAAAACTTCAAAATTGAGCACTAAGATCAAGAACTACGTAATACATATTTATTACATTCATAATAGGTATATATACCTACATACTATTTGTGAAATTTATTTATTTAATACCACGATTCAGTACACACCAATGAAATACCACGACCTCAGAATATCGACGTAAAATTTGCTCGTGCTGCTTTTCGTTCGGTGAGAGAGGTATCCAGAGGCTCGAGCCACTTTCCCTCCTACTCTCTTAACGGACGACAACGCATCACGGTGTTCATGGGCGGTGTCAAGTTGCTTACCATCAGGGGACCCACTTACTCGTTTGCCCTCCTATCCCATAAAAAAGAAACATTTTAATTGTTATTATCATTTTCGAGTGGAGAATTAGCCAAATCTCAATTTTTTACCATGGGGTAACCTACCTAACATCAAGTAATTCAGAGAAATCATTGGCCCGGAATCGATCCCACGACCACCGAGACTATTAATATTAAAATATTATAGGTACTATTAAAAATGGGAATGATAACTAAGTTCAAATGATAACTAAATTCCTAACTTTTACCCTCAAAATTTGAAAGTAACATTTAATTTTTATATTATGCGATGTTAGATTTGTATTATTTGTATAGTATTATTTTAATGTTATGTTATGATAAGGAGGAGCGGAGTCTATCTGGTACAGGTATTCAATACCTAAAAGATAGACTCACGCGAATCTTTGTAGAAAAATTGTTTGTTGTGAAATAAATAAATCTTAAATCTTAAACTAGTATTTTAATTTAACTTTGTATTTAAGAATACAACAGACTGATCTGAGGCACTTGAAGTTTTGACTTTGAGTTGGTGTAACCTGATGGTATTGTTACATCACAAGTAAAACTAATAATCACTTTGAACTTCGAAAATGTATAATGTGTTGAAATATAAATTATAAAAGGCATGGAACTTCAAATAGATTGTGATTAACAGACATAAAATAGAATGGTCAGCATTATCATAATGGTGTCTGTAGAGATATATTTTCCAAATATCTCTGGTTAGATTATTATATTAAAGATAATATGTATAATAAAAATATTTGATATTTTTGTATTTCATAATATAGAGATTATTTGACCGAGGACCATAAACAGACTATTATTTATACCCTTATTCTGAGCTTATTTTATTCCAAATATCTCTGGTTCAGAGCTTATTTCTAAGATCTTGTAACTTGTAATTGACAAACTAATTATCAATTAACTACATATATTTATTAGACTTAAACAACCAAGACTCATGTATATATGTAAAATAGAGATTATTTCACCGAGGACCAGAAACAGACTATTATTTATAACCATAATCTGAACTTATAAATGTTTCTTTTTGTAAGATTAGTTAACCATGAGTATAAATGTTTATCATGTGATGATTGAAGTCAGTTTGTCATTAAATTATCCTTGAAATATATTATACTTGAAAATTATTTCGCTTATAAATGATAAATGAAAATTATACATCAAGTTACTTGATAAATAACATATTTTTATGTAATATACCTACTAAAGAAAGTAATTATGTTCCTGTATAGAGAAAACTGTAATTATCTAATGTTGTTTAGGTATGCTTTGCAAGATTTTAAATGTGATGAATTAAAAAAGAAAATAGAATTTATAAGTTTATAATTACCAAAATATTCCTAAGTATATCCAGTAACAAGTGATATATTTGTTCAAATCACGACTAATTCTAGTTTAAGCACAAGCTTTGTTGTCTTTCAGGGAGTAAAATTAATTTATCGTCACATTATCGTCGTTTTTACGTTGATCGGTTTTACACTTTACAGTTGGAGTATAATATACTCCAACAATTCAACATATTATGTTGAACATTTTTAATAAAAGCACATAACAAATAGAGTGGAGTACCTACTCAATAACTACTGTCAGTGTTACGATTGTCACGAATGTTTACTAATAATATGTTTTTACGTTTTCGGTCATAGAGGTCGCAATACGTCAACTTATTAAATCGCGCTATTGTTTCACTACCGTAGGGTTTATATATGATTGCTATTCCAAATCAATTATAGTACCTCCACTTGCCACTAGATGTCTGTGTACTATTAAAATTCAAGCTTAAGAAATTGAAAAGTTAGCTTGATATATTCTTCGATGTTTCCAAGTACTATTATACTTAGTCTGGCCATAAATACTGTTACAACTAAAAATAAAAAAAATATTACATTTGAATTTGGAATCTGTCATTTTTATACGATTGTTCAGTGTGTTTTCTCGTTTTGGCGCCAATAGTTTGTACAATATTTTGCGATATTAAAATGGAGTAGGGTGATAGAGAGAACCGAATCGCTGTGATTGCATTACACAAAGTAGGTATGGAGCCAAATGCAATTTTTAAAACTCTCCATACACTTGGTATTAGTCAAATGTTTGCGTACCGGGCTATTAATAGGTACAATGAGACCTCCTCTGTTTGTGACAGAAAAAGACCTGGCCGTCCACGTAGTGTTCGTACGAAAAAGGTGGTCAAAGCAGTAAGGGAAAGAATTCTAAGAAATCCTATCCGCAAGCAAAAGATTTTATCTCGGGAGATGAAGATAGCACCTAGAACAATGTCGCGTATTTTAAAAGATGACTTATGACTTGCAGCCCATAAGAGGCGCACTGGTCATTTATTAACTGATAATTTAAAAAGGATAGGGTGTTAAAATCTAAACAACTACTGAAGCGGTACGCAAAGGGAGGTCACCGAAAAATATTGTTTACGGATGAAAAAGTTTTTACAATTGAGCAACATTTTAACAAACAAAATGACCGTATTTATGCTCAAAGCTCTAAGGAAGCTTGCCACTTAGTTGACAGAGTGCAACGTGGGCATTATCCGACTTCAGTGATGGTTTGGTGGGGTGTTAGCTACGAAGGAATGACTGAGCCATATTTTTGTGAAAAAGGTATCAAAACATCGGCACAAGTTTATCAAGATACCATTCTTGAAAAGGTAGTCAAGCCCCTTAACAACACCATGTTCAATAACGAAGTATGGTCCTTTCAGCAAGACTCGGCACCGGGTCATAAAGCTCGGTCCACGCAATCTTGGTTGGAAGCGAACGTTTCGGACTTCATTAGAGCTGAAGACTGGCCGTCGTCTAGTCCCGATCTTAATCCACTGGATTATGATTTGTGGTCAGTTTTAGAGAGTACGGCTTGCTCTAAACGTCATAATAATTTAGAGTCCCTAAAACAATCCATACGATTGGCAGTGAAGAATTTTCCCATGGAAAGAGTGCGTGTTTCTATTGATAACTGGCCTCAACGTTTAAAGGCCTGTATTGCAGCCAATGGAGACCACTTCGAATAAGATTTTTATATTTTATATTGTTTTATATTTATGTATTAAAGTAACACACTGTAAAAGTAATAAATGTTATTTTCAATAAAAATTTTTTTTTTCTTTGTTACAATATTTATGGCATGACTAAGTATATTAATATATATTGCCCCGCGAGGGGCGCAAGGGGGCGTTAAAAGCGTTAAACGCTCTTGCAAGAGACATTAGAAGTTTCACTTTAGACATGGGTCGTATCGCCTTTTTGGAGTACCGTATCTATAACAGATTTAGATTTTCAATATCCGATATCGGAACTATTTATTAAAACACATTTTTAACCGCCGTAGCGGAAACACGTGGAACTGCTGATTCATACAAAAATTGGTATCATTTAAACACGCACCAATACTGTTCTCTCACCGTTTAATCTGTATGTACTGTTTTATAAAACCTCGCATTAGAAAAAGAGTCTCGGTGGCGCAGTGGTCGAGCACACGGCTTCTGATCCAGAGGTAAGGGCTCGATTCCAGACACTGGCTCACACCAATGACTTTTCGAAATTGTTTTCGAAAGTTATGTGTGAAAAATATCGATGACTGGAAAACTTTGTGCCCGGTATGGCAATAGGTTCGCCACCTATTCCATTTGGGACGTCAACATAACGGCGAGACGAGGCTTAACAGCCGCTGCCTACACCTTCGGGTAACAAAAGGCATGAAGTTATGTTTATGTTATGTTATGTTCGCGTCAGAAAAGGATGCTTAATTCCCAGATGGTAATACCTGGTAGAAAGTAGAATTTACGCTTCACTTAATACCGATCTAAGCCATATTACCGATAAATGCATTCACTCAATGTTTAGAGTTTTAGAGTTTAGTTAATGATGATATGAATTCCTATGACTTGTTCTCATCAAAATAATTCCATTACTATTAAATATGTTGTAATTAGAAGCTTTGTTTTAGCTTTTCTTTTTTACTATAATATCGGTCTATTCTCATCGTCCCTACCCTGTCTCCTTTTTTTTTTTTCAAAGTCAAAATAACTTTATTTTTATAGGTCTTCACAGACACTTAAAAATAGTCAACAAGTACAGATAACATTATGATTTAAAATTAAATAAAAAAAACAAACACGAGCGCTTGTGGAAAGTGCCTCCGTGGAACAAAAAAAGACACGGACGCAATCGCCACGAGCGGCCCGATTCCGAGTGTAGGGGCTATCATGAGAAGAATCGGGCAAGAAACTCATGTGCCAAATACTCTTTTCAAACCATTTGAAATAAATAACAATATTATTATCACTGCTGAAAATAAATCAGTAGGTTGGTGAATAAAAGGTGTAGCAAACAGAATACTCGACAATCACAATTAAGATCCAACCAAATTAAAATCAACGTCCTACAAGTTAACTAAGAAATTCTATGCGATCACAGTAGTCGAGCACAACTGACGCGACACCTTTTAATTAGAGTGGTAACGTTGTGCAAAAATTGTAGCAAATAATTTAAAAAAAAATTAAGTTTCTATTAAATATGTGAACACCATATCAAGGCAAATTTACAATTAAAAAGCTATCAGAAATTATTACAGAACGCCTCCACTCCGAAAAAGTGAACAAATTCCAATACACAAACTACAAAATCTACAAAATCCGCGTTGAGCAAGCAATTTGACGGTCCCACTCCGACTTGTCAGTCATGAAGTCGTTGATGGTGTAGTATGCACCACCAATGAGACGACCCTTCACAGCCCGCCTAAAGCGATCATAAGACAAATCCAGAATATGCGCAGGTATCCTATTATAAAACTGTACACCCATTCCCAAAAAAGACTTGTGTACCTTGTGCAGGCGATGATACGGTAATTCAAGCTTATGCTTGCCTCTAGTATTAAAATTGTGTACATCGCTATGTTTTGTATATCTATCTAAGTTTCTCCTCACAAACATGATGTTATCATATATAAACTGGGAGACAACCGTTAAAATGCCAATTTCCTTAAAACGTTCTCTGAGGGAGACCCTAGCACCCAAATTATAAATTGCCCGTATTGCTCGTTTCTGAATAACGAAAATGGACTGAATCTCAGCTGCTCTGCCCCATAGCAATATACCATATGACATAACGCTATGAAAATAACTAAAATAAACTATTCTGGCGGTTACAATATCGGTAAGCGGTCGAACTTTTCGAACCGCGTAAGCAGCAGAGCTAAGTTTTCCCACTAAAGACTTTATTTGGGCCCCACTGTAGCGTATTATCTAAGGTGATACCCAAGAATACAGAAGACTTCACTGGGTCAAGAATTTTATTATTTAGAGCTATACTTATATCCGGACCTTTAACACTAGGCAAAGTGAACTTTATTATTTTAGTTTTATTCGCATTTAGAACTAAATTATTAGCCGTGAACCATTCATGAACTTGTGTGAGAGAACAATTCACATCATCAAATATACTCTTTTTACGTTCTACCTTGAAGAGAAGTGATGTGTCATCGGCAAATAGTACAACGTTACAAAACTTCTGTACGCAAAAGGGCAAGTCATTAATATGGATATTAAATAATAAGGGGCCAAGTATCGAACCCTGGGGAACGCCCATAGTCACCGATGATCCAGATGATCTCACTCCACTTATATCAACAAACTGTAACCTGTCACTTAAGTAGGATGCAATTAGCCTAAGTGCCGCGTTATTAATGCCATAATGACTAAGCTTAGGTACGTAAAAGTGTGTTATGCTCCACGCAATCAAAAGCTTTAGAGAGATCATAGAATACGCCAATTGCATCCTGCGAGTTCTCCCAAGCATCGAAAATATGTTTTATAAGAGCAGCCCCAGCATCAGTCGTAGAACGACCTTTAGTGAAACCGTATTGCTCTTTGTGGAAAAGATTATTTAAATTGAAATGGTCTAATAATTGTCGCGAAATAATTTTTTCAAAAATTTTGCTAAGTGCAGGTAGAATTGAAATAGGACGGAAGTTGGTTGGATCATTTTTATATGCATTTTTAAATAAGGGTATCAATTTGCTGCGTTTCATTAAGTTAGGAAACACACCCGCATCTACACATTTATTAAAAAGCACAGCCAGGCTTGGAGCTATGACGGCAATAATAGAATCTATCAATTTAACGGAAATGCCCCATAGATCAGCAGTTTTTTTAGAATTTAATAATTTGAACACTTTTATAATTTCGTAAGAGTCGACATGATCAAATTTAAGAGAAACGTTGCACTCGCGCACACTATCCCTAAGGAGAGTTTCAGCATGAAGAGGACATGATTTTAACACAGACGTTGTAGTACTCTGATTTTTGGCAAAAAAGTCACTAAATGCATCGGCAACGGCACTTTCTTTTCCACTACCGTCCACTTTCCTAGCCCATTTTAAAGACTGGCAATGCAACTGTTGCACTATTATAGCTGCATCGATGAGCGGCGTTAGTTGCTTACCATCAGATAAAACGCCTGCTTATAAGCCACCTTATCCCATACAAAATGGTTTCAATTCATTTCTAGATACTTTTTTGGAGTTATTCGAGTTTCTTAATCTCATTCAGTCCTATATTTCAGAAGGGTAAAGCATCTCAGTTGTTAAGGCTATTGAAATCATTCATCATTGAAATCGAGGACACTCTGCCTACTTCTTGGTGTATTAAAAGTCGTGAAGGAATTAAAATAAAATTATTTTACTATTTAACTTGTAAGAAGTGAATTGAAATAACTATACAGAAACTTATTTCCCAAGAGTTTTAAGATCTTATTACGCTGTTCAGCGTAATTTCAAAGACGCGATTTTGCTATCAGGTCTCGAATGCGACCTCTTGCAATATGCAATTGTTATAGTTTTTAAAACCATCAACTATTAATAATTGATAGAAAGATATTATTGACGGCGCACGATCGAGCGTTGTGGTTTTTTTTTTCAATTATATTTATATCTACTAGCTGACCCGGCGAACTCTGTTTCGCATCAAAAGTAATAACTGCTGCCCCGCTATGTTAATACTGCAATATCTTCGATAAATTTGAAGTCGATAGCAGCTATAGGTTAAAAATGGGAATTTTCCATTGTTTTTTTTTAATTTTTCTTTTATTTACAATTTTCCATTTTCGCATCAAAAGTAATAACTGCTGCCCCGCTATGTTAATACTGCAATATCTTCGACAAATTTGAAGTCGATAGCAGCTATAGGTTAAAAATGGGAATTTTCCATTGTTAACACCCCCGCAACCCCCCTTCTGGGTGGAATTTCGTAAAATCCGTTCTTAGCTGACCTCTACTCGGCGAAAGGAATAATCCTACCAAATTTCAAGTCGCTACGCCTTATGGTTGCAGAGATATCGTGATGAGTCAATATATAGGTGGAAATCTCTTATTATATTTATATCTATTTGTTAGACTCGTCCTAGCAAACTGACAGAGGATTGGATCGAAAATTAAGCGTTTTATTTTCTTAGTCGCGCCTTTTTTCACTTATTTGTATCTGAATTTTAGGAATAATGAATATTTTTTTAATTCTATGATCCTATTGATAAATCGATGATTATTTTTATTTTTCATGGGATGGGAGGGCAAACGAGTGGGTCACCGGATGGTAAGCAACTTTTCACCGGACATGAACACCGTGATGCGTTGTGTCTCTTACCGAACGAGACGCGGCACGAGCCACTTCGCGCAGATATTCCGAGAGGTCTTGGCATTTCATCGGTCGAGCTGGCCCATTCATGGAGCGAACTTCAAGACTCTACCACTGTTAAAACTGATTGAACAGAAAGCACCCAATATATGGCTCGCTGTCTATTCCATGTGATTACAAATATTTTAATCGCTAACTCACCGTACGCCTACATTTTGAAGTATTACAAATAGAAAAAAACTCAATTCACTCAAGCGTAACCATTTTAAAACGCTATTTTATGATTTACATCCCCCAGTCTTTGTCTGACGCCTTATCTTTCCAATAACTGTGAATTATCGCTTACCACTGTTCAAGAAGCGAAGCGTATATTTCAAATAGATTGTCTTATTTAAAACTGTCCCCCAGATAAGTAATTAGGTGCGTCTTTTTTGTTTTTAAGTTTAATTTTAATATAATATAGCCAAGTTCTTAAACATTTGGACAAATGAATTTAAAAAATTTGCGTAAAATTCATTGCAAAATATTAAGGTGACTAATTGTGTCGCGCAGCACGCTGCATTATTGCTCGACCGGTGAAATACCACGACCTCTCTGAATTTCGACGTGAAGTGACTCATGCTGCATTTCTTTCCGAGGAGAGACCAACCCCTACATTCCTCCCCTCTCCATACTACTTCCTCCCCCATTCCTATCCCATCTTAAAGGTTGGCAAAGTTACTGTAACACTATCTGTTGCTGGTTTCCACGCGTGACGTTAGTGACTTTCTATCAGGTCAGCCGCTTGCTCGTTGTGACTGAACCAAATCATATCCAACATAGACCCCGACACCTATTCTATAAAACATTATACAGACATTTATTACTCCTGTATATGATGAAATGAAATAAAAAATTATTGGCGCTTTACAATTACAATTTAGGTTTAGGAATGAATTGGGTATGTATTATGTCGCTGCGGAGAGGTTGTCGGCAGTAAGGGACATCATGGCCTCTCATGCACTAGGAGCGCCGGCCGCATTTTCCGTCACGCCAACATCAACGACATTATCCGACGTGCTCTTGCCACCGCCGGTGTACCAGCCTGTACCAGTTCTGGAACCGAACGGTTTGGTCCGCGATGATTGCAGGAGACCCAACGGGATGTCTCTTTTGCCTTGGAGGATGGGTAGGCCTTTGGTGTGGGACGCTACTTGCGTCGACACCCTTGCGCCATGACATCTTCCAAGCACGGTAGAGGTGCTGCTGCTGCTTCGGCAGAAAATCTCAAGCGGCACAAATACAGAAACCTTGTAAGTGATTATGTATTTGAGCCGTTTGGGGTTTCAAAGTCAAAGTCAAAGTCAAAATAAGCTTTATTTTCATAGGTCTTCACAGACACTTAAAAATAGTCAACAAGTACAATTTTACTTTATTATTTTAATTAAACTACTTAACACGAGCGCTTGAGGAAAGTGCGTCCGTGGAACAAGAAAACACGGACGCAATCGCCACGAGCGGCCCGATTCCGAGTGTAGGGGCTATCATGAGAAGAATCGGGCAAGAAACTCATGTGCCAAATACTCTTTTCAAACTATTAGACATAAATAACAATAATATTAATATCGCTACTGAAAACAAAGCAGTAGACTCGTGCATAAAAGGTGTAGCAGCCAGAATACTCGACCATCACAGCAAATTAACATTGATCAACGTCCTAAAAAGAATAACTAAGCAAATATATTAGTCGAGCGCAACTGACGCGACATCTTTTGTTTAGAGTGGTAACGTTGTGCAATAAATGAAACTTATATGTACATATATTATAAACAATATCAAAGCAAATTATAAATTAAAAAGTGTATATACATAACTATCAGAAATTATTACGGAACGCCTCCACTCCAGAACATGTGAACAAATTTCAACACGCAAACTACAGAATCCGCGTTGAGCAAGCAACTTGACGGTCCCAAGATGACTTGTCCGTCATGAAGTCATTGATGGTGTAATAAGCACCAGCAATAAGACGATCCTTCACCGCCCGACTAAACCGATCGAATGACAGAGCCAGGATATGCGCAGGGACTCTATTATAAAATTGTACACCCATTCCCAGAAAAGACTTATGTACTTTGTGCAGGCGATGACACGGCAACACAAGTTTATGCTTGCCTCTGGTATTAAAATTATGAACATCACTATTTTTAGTATATTTATTCAAGTTTTTCCTAACAAACATTATATTGGCATATATAAATTGTGAAACAACTGTTAATATGCCAAATTCCTTAAAACGTTCTCTTAGAGAGACTTTGGCCACCAAATTATAAATTGCCCGAATAGCTCGTTTCTGAATAACAAAAATCGACTGAATCTCAGCTGCTCTACCCCATAGCAAAATACCATAAGACATAACGCTATGAAAATAACTGAAGTAGACTAATCTGGCGGTTGCAACATCGGAAAGCTGTCGAACTTTTCGAACCGCGTAGGCAGCAGAGCTGAGTTTTCCCACTAAAGATTTTACTTGAGGACCCCATTGAAGCGTATTATCTAGAGTAATACCTAAGAATAAAGTTGACTTCACTGGGTCTAAAATTGTGTTATTCAGAGATATATTTATAGCCGGAACATTAACATTAGGCATAGTAAACCTTATTATTTTAGTTTTATTGGAATTCAGAACTAAATTGTTAGCCGTAAACCATTCATGGGCATGTGTAAGGGAGCTATTCACATCATCAAAAATGCTTTTTTTACGGTCTACCTTGAAGAGGAGTGAAGTGTCATCAGCAAATAGTACAATGTTACAAAATTTCTGAACGCAAAAAGGCAAATCATTAATATGTATAATAAACAGCAACGGACCGAGAATGGAACCCTGGGGAACGCCCATAGACACAGATGATCCAGATGATCTCACTCCGTTTACATCAACAAACTGTAACCTGTTATTCAAGTATGATGCAACCAGCCTAAGTGCAGTGTTCTTAATACCATAGTGACTGAGCTTACGTAAAAGAGTGTGGTGATCCACGCAGTCAAAAGCTTTAGAGAGGTCACAGAATACGCCAATTACGTCCTGCGAGTTCTCCCAACCATCGAAAATATGTTTGATAAGAGCAGCCCCAGCATCGGTTGTAGAGCGACCTTTTGTAAAACCGTATTGTTCTTTGTGAAAAAGATTATTCAAATTAAAATGGCTTAGTATTTGTTGAGAGATAATTTTTTCAAAAATTTTGCTGAGTGCAGGCAAAATAGAAATAGGACGAAAGTTAGCTGGATCGTTCCTACTACCACTTTTAAACAAAGGTATCAATTTGCTGTGTTTCATTAAATTAGGAAACACACCTGCGTCTACACATTTATTGAAAAGCACAGCTAGGTTTGGAGCTATGAGGACAATAATAGAATCTATCAATTTCACGGAAATGCCCCATAAATCAGCCGTTTTTTTGGAATTTAATTGCTTAAACACTTTTATAATATCGTAAGGGTCGACATGTTCAAATTTAAAAGAAACATTGCACTCGGCCACACTTTCCTTAAGCAGAGTTTCAGCTTTGACGGGACACGAATTTAATGTATTAGTAGTAGTAATGGGAATTTTGGCAAAAAAGTCATTAAATGTTTCGACAATAGCATATTTATCTTGGATAATTTTATTATTAATTATAAGTTTAATATTATCATCACGGTCCCTTGTACGACCAGTCTCATTGTTGATAATATTCCAAGTAACTTTAATCTTGTTCTGTGATTCTTGTATCCGCTTACTTAAATATATTGATTTGGCAGATAAGCAGACTTTTTTAAATATTTTAGAGTAATTTCTAACATATCTAATAAAAACGGGATCAAAATTCCACTTCTTTATACTATATAAATCATACAACTTAGTTCTACTTTTGTAAATGCCCTTGGTGGCCCAATCGCAAAATGATAAATTGACATTTTTACTCATAGTTTTGGTTTTAAAAATAGATTTATGTTCCGAGTCAATGGTTTTTAAAAGTGAGTTGTACAGTTCATCTGGATCATTCGACATGTCCGGCGAAGCAACCCTAGCCGCGATAGCGTTTTGAAAATGTTTGATGCCTTTCTGGGTTATGGGTCTACAAGTAAATTTACTAACTAATTTAGGCATATTCATCACAAAAACTGCCTTTTGACCACAATGGTCCGATGGCAACTGACTTAATATTTCTTTTTGCACAAAATTACAATTACAAAAAATATTGTCTAAGCAGGTAGCAGAGTGAGATGTAATTCTTGTGGGTTCTAAGAACAGATGTTGTAGTCCAAATGAGGTAAATAAACTAACAAGCCTACTATTGTTAGTTGAATCTTTTAACAGATTAACATTAAAATCACCACATACAATTACATTCCTACCACTTACAATAAGTTTTTGCATAACATCATCCATAGTGGATTCGAATATATTAAAATCACCCAGTGGCGGCCTATAAACACAAAGCACAATAAATTGCTCAAGCTCAACACAGGACAGTTCAACAGTGCGTTCAATGGAGAGCTTTGTAATGTCTCTCCTGTTTTTAAATCTAATATTATTTGATACAAGGATCATGGCACCACCATGATTGGCTTTTTTCCTACAAAATACACTGCCAACAGAGTAGTGAGCATTATTGAAAGCGAGTTCACAAGTTTTAAGCCAATGTTCAGTCAAACATAATACTTGAACATTGTGCTTTTTACAAAATAGGTCAAGCTCAAGTTCTTTGCCAGATAAACCTTGCATATTTTGATGTACAATAGTGAGCAATGATTTAGGTCTATCCTTTGTCGCTTCTATTAATTTAAACAAATAGAAGTGTCAAGATCCTTACAATTAATAGAATGAGGTACTACGTTACAAGTAGCCCTGTCAGTTTGTATATATAATGCTAGCAGTCTAGCAATTTCTTTCCTGTCAGCAAATGGCAGATACACAGTATCTTTTGTTAACCTAAGATTTGTTTTTACACTATTAATATCAAAAACTGATATTATATCCTTCAAGTAGTGTGATAAATTATATAATAGTAGGTTTAAGTTATAAATGTGCCTATTTTGTCTTGCTGTCAGAACGTAGGAGTATGGCAACGATGAAACAATGAATTTGCAGCCAATACTGTTGTGAAGGACTTCCATTAGCTCAATCAAATTCGTTATATCTTTTTTTGTGACAGTAATGCTATTACCATATAGTACAAGCACAGTAGATTCAGCAGTTAGCTTTGTGGATTTTATGTGGTATATAATATTTTCTAATTTCATACTAGGTGAGCAGTGATTGAGAATAGGCTGCTTTAAATTATCACTAATCAGTCTACCAAAGCCTTTTCCCAACTCATCAGAAAACATTAAGACCCCTGAAGACCCATCCATGATAGGTGTTGTCGTTAAACTAGTGCCAGTGAAGCTGGCCGTTTGGAGAGGAAAGTCTAGTTGTAGAGTATGATTGGTCTCTGACTGTGACAATGTTTTATTAGAACAGTTAACTTCATTACACAGTGACAGCACTTTAGCCAACTGCTCATTACCCATCCTAGCTATGTCCTCGTATTTCTCAATATATTCTAAAGTGTCTTGCTCGTATTTCTGGCTTAAGCTACATAAACAAGTTTCTAAGCTAACTATTTGCCTTTTTAATTCATTAATGAGCTGGTCATACTGAACCCTACTTGATACCAGCTCCTCTTGAGCTATCAGCAACTCTGATTGTAGCTCACAATTTAAATGGTGCAATTTTTTAGTTTTCAGTGACTTTTTAATAGTCAACTCAAGTTTTTTAATTACTTTGCTAATTTTAGTAAACTTTTTAGTCTTTTTCAGGCTAGTTTTATATTTTAATTTCAATTTCCTAATTAAATTATTATTTATAGAACTTTTGTCACCTAACAATTGTGAGAACTGGTTCTGAGTCTCAATACTATTGGACACCTCAATAAATCTCTCTAATTCTTCAATCCTAGAATAAGCTACATTAAGGTTTTGTTGTAATTCTGCATTGTGACTCAGAGACCTAGTATATATATCATCACACTCATGGGATGATTTTAATTGAGAGTGTGCTTTTCTTAATTGGTCCAGTGTGTCCATGTGCTCAATGTCTAACTCTACTAATTGGCTCTTAAGCTCTGAAATGTTTTTGTTTAAAGAAATAATTTCACCTTCACAGTCACTACGCTCAATCAGCAATTGAGTGTTATCTTCCTGGTACTTTTTTAGCTCTGACAGAGCTAACTTCAGCTGAGCCTCCAACTTTTTTGCTGCTGCCTTACGGGTTACTGGGTATGATTCCATTTTAAAGAGTGTGTTATTAAGACCTAAAAAAGTATTTAGAGAGTTAGCCAGGAAAAATAAGGGCAGAAAGTGAAAAGAAAAAAAAAAGTAGGTATCTAGAAATTAATATGGAAATGTATTAAGTGATAATTTAAGCGGGTTTAGATAAGTATAAGTGGAATAACCCAGAGGGGCAACTGAGTACAATTATTTAAAGTACAAATTAACAAATAGACACAACAAGCAATAGTTTAAAATACTAACTATAACTATATAATACTAATCTGTTAGTAGATTATTTATATATATCATAAAACAACAATAATAATATATTACTTAAATACTAGCTACATTAGGGACCTAAACTAGCAGTTTAGTAATAATATGTGCAGTCTTCATGAATAAATTAATCATGAACATCATTCATGAATATCATCCATGAAGTTTGGAAATGTCTGAGGCGAAGCTTATCGTCATCAGTTTTATTTCCACACTTTGTCAAAATAAAATGAGACACAAACTGAGCCAGTGAGTGTGGTGTATGTTGCTCACAAGTTACAGCAGAGCTTGTGAGGTTCACTAATGTCCTGTGGAGTGTGGTGTTATTACAGGTTATTAGAGGTGAGTAACTCAGGAGAGATAGATAAAAATGATATGTATCTGTCTCTTTCTATCCATCACTCTATCTATCACTTACTTTATGAATCTATCAGTGTATCTTTTCAATCTTTTGAATCGCAATCATTGGCGATCATAGCGATCACTGACTAGGAGTGATCGCAACGGATGTATATCGGCGATGAGTGATTACGTCAACATAAGTTCGTTTCGTAGAATGAACCACGCGTTTTGTTTGAATTATGGTATGCCATGATTCTGATTTATGATGCGATAATATATTATTACAAAATTACAATATTTAGTTTAGTACGAGTAATTTAATTCTATCAATATAATATTATTAAACAATCAATAATTTTATTTGGTTGCTAAGGCTTAATTTTATTTAAATAATAATATGCACAAAAAGTTGTGGAGCCAAGCAGATCGCTGCATGAATGGGCTGGCTCGACCAGTGAAAACCACGATCTCTCAGTATTTCACCGGTCGAGCCAGCCCGTTCATGCAGCGAACTGCAAGACGCTCCTACTGTATATTTATAGTATAGTTATTATTATTAATAATACTTTTTTTTACTATAAATTTATAATGTAGTTAGTATTAATAATAATATGTAAAAAATATATTATAATAATATAGTTATTAATATTATTAAATACTAATACAATAGTATTAATAATAAAATTCAAATTCATTGTAGGGCTCGGTATCTTTTCTAAAATAACGAACGAACCATGTTGAACATGGGCAGCCATGGATTATGCACGGAGGAACGCTTGTTGATACGAAAATATATAATGATTTAAAAGAGTGAATATATTCACTTTTGAATTTGATCACTCAGTGATCAAATGAATCACGCTGAGTAGAATGAGTGGTGAGTTGTCGCGCGGAGCGCGATACAAAGTGATATAGTGATAGAAAAGAGTGATGCATATCGCAGTGATCAAAAGATTCATATGCATCTTTTCTTTTCACTGATACATTAATCCCATGTCTACAGGTTATCTACTAATAAAAAAATATAATATACTCCCCGGGACAGAAATAAGTGTGATTGAGAAGTCCATATAAAGTTCAAGTAAGAAGCAAAATTTGAATTTGCATTATTTGTTATACTGTTAACGGTCACTTCGTCAATGGTTGATTTACACCGAATACTGGGCACAGTTTTACACAATTTATATTCAAAACGTCAAGAAAACTACTTAAATTAATTATACACTGTAAAGTTTATGATGAAACAATTATGATATTATTTAAATACAAATTTAAAGTAGCGAACACAATTTCACTACATTACTGGCACAGTGTTGCCCTTTTTAACTCTACTTTGGTTGATACTTTGGGGACATGGGGTCCGAGTGCTCGTGCGCTTTACAAAGATCTTGTAAAGAGGCTGATCGAAGCCTCTCGCGACCAGAGGGCTGGTCTATTCTTCGCGCAGAGGCATTCTTCAGCATGGCAATGCTGAATGGCTGGCAGCGTGCCCAGAAGGCTGGCCAGCCTTCTGGGCACGCTGCCAGTAGACCGAGATGCGGAGAAATTTGATTTCAGGTAATTTTTTAATTGTATATATTGTAAATAATGTAAATAATTTATTCTTCCAATTGATAGTAACACAACTTGAGTATTGCTTATTATTATTATTAAACAGGTAGGCTTTTCAAAGATTTTTTCATTGAACAAGACTATCGAGATCAGCTTTCACACACCGATATTAACGACGTGAAAGCGACATTTAAACCAAATCCACCGCACTTATCAAATTTTCTAAACTACAGTCAGTCTAATATTTGCACAAGATGAAGTTTTAAACTAATTTACATTTAAATAGCACTACAAAATCTGAGATTTACAAAATCTACATAGAATAGTGGGAACTAAAGTTCTCAATTTAACTTCTGCGCAACGAGACTATTTGCTTGGAGCTATGCTGATTGCAGGTAAGCACTTACTTCTGAAGGTATTTAAGTAGATTTTATTATGCTGCATTTATGCTAGAGAAGCTATTTATCGTTCATAGCTAATGAAAATCTATTAGCTTGTTTGCTTGTAATCGAAAAGTCGTAGGTGTGCCGCCCTCTCGGATTAGATCTCACAATTACACATTCAGAAGCGGAGTGTTGAACCAGTACCAGTACCAGAACCAGACCACCTGCCCTACTTGAAGAATCGACCGGTGACTAAAACTTTTGCATTTATAATATTTTAGTGATTAATGAATAAACTTATAAAGATTATCTTTTATTTTTTTCTGAAAAGAATAGCAAAAAAGCAGGCGGAAGACTTAGAACCATGGAAATTTACAATGCAACTGTTATACGTTGAGTAACAATTGCGTTTACTGGCCTTTGCGATGGGAAAAATAGGGAGATTTAGAGAGAATGGGTAAGCGTTTTGACTACTAGATATCAATCACCAAACAAAATATGATATGACCCATTCGCCGTCTTTTTTCCTGAGTGGTCATGATATTTTACCAGCCGAGTCGGCCCGTTCATGCAGCGAACTGACACTCTACCTATGTGAAAATTTTTACTGTATGTAGCTGTACGCTTTTTTCTACCCAAAGGTGTAGGCAGCGGCTGTTAAAGCCTCGACTCGCGCGAATAGTGCATTTGCGTCCCTAATGAAATAGGTGGCGAACCTATTTCAATTACACCGGGCACAAAGTTATTAGTCATCGATATTTATCACTCAAAACTTGACTCATATCTCAGAATTTCGAGAAATCATTGACGCTAGTCCAGAATCGGACCCACGACATCTGAATCAGAAGCGGGTCTGGCTCTACCACTGGACCACCGAAACTTACTTTTACAATGTGAAATAAAGCATAATCATGCCTGTATCAATTGTTATCATGGTGTAAGTACGAAGTATTCCGTCTACTGTACAAATATTCTCTGAACTGTGCGTCAATGCGACCCTAAAGATTAGTGCTGCCACAACAAGCACGCACAATAGCCAACTGGAACAATAAATCTGCACGAGATATGTATCTATTACATTGTACATTGTGCCAGAATACCCAACAGTACAGTCTCAGCCCATTGAAATGATACCAGGGATCTGGTGTTATCGATCTGGAAATATACCGGTGTGCTATTCTAACTGTAAACTAAACCTCACAATAAGTTACATACATACATAACTTCACGCCAAATCGCTTGAGGGGTAAGCAGAGAGAACGGAGCGCCATAAGACATGATTCTTATACATACACCTCACTCGCTGGGTGACTTTCATAACTCTTTTCGTGCACGCGCGTCGTTTTTTGAGGCTCCTATCACCACATTCATCCAGAACGCGTTCTATTTGGTCATTGAATGTGTGTTTTGGCCGTCCTCGTCTCCTACATCCATTCGCTTTTGCATTCTATCACGATCAGTTGTGTTTGCAAAATTATAATTAACTTGGTTAAATAGATATTTACATAGCGCATACTAACTACTTAATACTTATGAATAGTAGACATTTCGGTATATTTTCCAAACTAGCTGACCATGCTAATTCCGTACACCGTTCCTGCTGACCATAGCGTGAAGATATATTGCCTAAAGCCTTCCTCAATAAATGTACCAAGTTCAAATGCTTTGTATAAGATACTTTGATAGTTTTAAGTATTTGTATTTAAGTTGAGTTTTTTGTCGTTAAAAAACAAAAGCCACTCGACCGGCGTGTAAGTCAACAGTTATTAAAGTCTAAGAAGCGAGTGAGGTGGGTCTTAATAGTGCTCTGTTCTCTCTGCCTACCCCGCAAGGAACTTGGCGTGTAGTTATATATGTATGAAAAAAAAGTGAGAAACGTATATTGACAGTAGAATCTGCTGACATTATTATACATTTTCATGGATACACTGCTTCACTATGCATAGATGTATCACACATATTCAAACAACGTACAAAAATATTGTATATTAAATGAGTTCACACATATACAAGTTATAGACAACCGAGTATGTAATAAATAAATAAGTAATACCCTACAAGGAGCCTAATAAATATAGACGACTTAGTAGGTATTCTCTTCGAAAACTGTCAAAGAGTCTCACTGGGACAAAGTGTTAGCGTTAAACTAACTTTGTCCAAGTATACAGTGATTATGACACCGCCACTTTTGTAATACGTGTATAATAATGTTTAATATAGCAGTTTTAAACAACATGACGTAACTTGACTCAAGAACTTTGTAGGCAGAAATGAGTAGGTATAGACATTAATTTTAAAGTCTTCACATAGTTCAGACTATCTTGACTTTCATATCTCTTACCATACAAACTTGTCTTTTCTTATGGCTTCTGACGTCACCTCCTAAATTTCGTTCTAGACATAAATGTCCTTCTTCTTTTGTATTACAAACATACATGACTTTACGCCAATTCTCTTACGGTGAAGGCTGAGATGACAGAGCGCCATAAGCCACGATTCTTACACGACTCACTCGCGTCTTTGACTTTTGTAACTCCTTTCATACACACTTTTGTATTGTATGATAAAAATAAATAAAAATTCGCGTGGAGTCCCTCCGCACTATAGAAGTGAAACTTTGTAACAAACATACATTTATAACACGCTTAATTTAAAAAGAGCACATCTTACATTACGAAGGGCCACGTGGTGCATTGGTAAAACTACCGACTGTGGAAAGGAGATTGGCGGGTTCGATCCCCACTCGAGTATAAATCTTAATATGGGTCTGGGTAGAATTTGGTAATTACTCCTCTATTTAAGAGAATCCGCCATATTCAAAGTAGCATTATTCACTTATTCCGCAATATTGGATTTAGAATGACGTCACATTTTTCAAGATACTATCGAAAAGCCCTTTTATTTAATACCCAAAAAAGCATTACAACTATCTGTGAATGAGAGCTAGTGGCATTTCCCGGGCGAGCCAGCCCATTCATGCAGTGGACTGCTTGGCTCCTCGACTGTTAATAATATCATCCTAAGCGTGTTTAAAAACTTCAAAATTGAGCACTAAAATCAAGAACTACGTAATACATATTTATTACATTCATAATAGGTATATATACCTACATACTATTTGTGAAATTTTTTTATTTAATACCACGATTCAGTACACACCAATGAAATACCACGACCTCAGAATATCGACGTAAAATTTGCTCGTGCTGCTTTTCGTTCGGTGAGAGAGGTATCCAGAGGCTCGAGCCCCTTTCCCTCCTACTCTCTTAACGGAAGACAACGCATCACGGTGTTCATGGGCGGTGTCAAGTTGCTTACCATCAGGGGACCCACTTACTCGTTTGCCCTCCTATCCCATAAAAAAGAAACATTTTAATTGTTATTATCATTTTCGAGTGGAGAATTAGCCAAATCTCAATTTTTTACCATGGGGTAACCTACCTAATATCAAGTAATTCAGAGAAATCATTGGCCCGGAATCGATCCCACGACCACCGAGACTATTAATATTAAAATATTATAGGTACTATTAAAAATGGGAATGATAACTAAGTTCAAATGATAACTAAGTTCCTAACTTTTACCCTCAAAATTTGAAAGTAACATTTAATTTTTATATTATGCGATGTTAGATTTGTATTATTTGTATAGTATTATTTTAATGTTATGTTATGATAAGGAGGAGCGGAGTCTATCTGGTACAGGTATTCAATACCTAAAAGATAGACTCACGCGAATCTTTGTAGAAAAATTGTTTGTTGTGAAATAAATAAATCTTAAATCTTAAACTAGTATTTTAATTTAACTTTGTATTTAAGAATACAACAGACTGATCTGAGGCACTTGAAGTTTTGACTTTGAGTTGGTGTAACCTGATGGTATTGTTACATCACAAGTAAAACTAATAATCACTTTGAACTTCGAAAATGTATAATGTGTTGAAATATAAATTATAAAAGGCATGGAACTTCAAATAGATTGTGATTAACAGACATAAAATAGAATGGTCAGCATTATCATAATGGTGTCTGTAGAGATATATTTTCCAAATATCTAATATATATTAAAGATAATATAATAAAAATATTTGATATTTTTGTATTTCATAATATAGAGATTATTTGACCGAGGACCATAAACAGACTATTATTTATACCCTTATTCTGAGCTTATTTTATTCCAAATATCTCTGGTTCAGCGCTTATTTCTAAGATCTTGTAACTTGTAATTGACAAACTAATTATCAATTAACTACATATATTTATTAGACTTAAACAACCAAGACTCATGTATATATGTAAAATAGAGATTATTTCACCGAGGACCAGAAACAGACTATTATTTATAACCATAATCTGAACTTATAAATGTTTCTTTTTGTAAGATTAGTTAACCATGAGTATAAATGTTTATCATGTGATGATTGAAGTCAGTTTGTCATTAAATTATCCTTGAAATATATTATACTTGAAAATTATTTCGCTTAAAAATGATAAATGAAAATTATACATCAAGTTACTTGATAAATAACATATTTTTATGTAATATACCTACTAAAGAAAGTAATTATGTTCCTGTATAGAGAAAACTGTAATTATCTAATGTTGTTTAGGTATGCTTTGCAAGATTTTAAATGTGATGAATTAAAAAAGAAAATAGAATTTATAAGTTTAAAATTACCAAAATATTCCTAAGTATATCCAGTAACAAGTGATATATTTGTTCAAATCACGACTAATTCTAGTTTAAGCACAAGCTTTGTTGTCTTTCAGGGAGTAAAATTAATTTATCGTCACATTATCGTCGTTTTTACGTTGATCGGTTTTACACTTTACAGTTGGAGTATAATATACTCCAACAATTCAACATATTATGTTGAACATTTTTAATAAAAGCACATAACAAATAGAGTGGAGTACCTACTCAATAACTACTATCAGTGTTACGATTGTCACGAATGTTTACTAATAATATGTTTTTACGTTTTCGGTCATAGAGGTCGCAATACGTCAACTTATTAAATCGCGCTATTGTTTCACTACCGTAGGGTTTATATATGATTGCTATTCCAAATCAATTATAGTACCTCCACTTGCCACTAGATGTCTGTGTACTATTAAAATTCAAGCTTAAGAAATTGAAAAGTTAGCTTCATATATTCTTCGATGTTTCCAAGTACTATTATATATTAATATATATTGCCCCGCGAGGGGCGCAAGGGGGCGTTAA
This sequence comes from Euproctis similis, assembly GCA_905147225.2. Lineage (NCBI taxonomy): Eukaryota > Metazoa > Arthropoda > Insecta > Lepidoptera > Erebidae > Euproctis > Euproctis similis. The sequence goes on from LR990115.1 coordinate 15,791,952, forward strand.
AAGCGTTAAACGTTCTTGCAAGAGACATTAGAAGTTTCACTTTAGACATGGGTCGTATCGCCTTTTTGGAGTACCGTATCTTTAACAGATTTAGATTTTCAATATCCGATATCGGAACTATTTATTAAAATACATAGATATTCAAATATCTAAATCTAAGAATACCAGCATTTTGATTCTGTTAGTCAAATACCCATATTGCCTTTCCGCTCTAGCCAACTATATATTTCAATGATCCCAATTTTAAGAAATCATCTATATTTCTATGCAATAAGATTCAATTTACAATGTTGTTAAACCGTCTATATACTGCTATTTCACTCCAACCAACCTTTTACTTTCAACGTTAAAAATCTAAAATAAGCTTTAAATATATAGCAATAATGTTCAAATCTGTCTGATACAGGTATCGTGCATATATTGCTGTACCACTCTAATATATATAGCTCGCGCTCACTTGCTCCAACTATATATTCGATGCGGCACGGTACTGACGGTACGGTAAAAATCTAGATATTGTAAGTAACAGATTTTTGCAAATATAGATTTCGTGTGAGCCAGTAACAGATTTTTAGATATTGCTACGAAATCGGATTTCGTATCTATGTACGATTTGTATCACCCATATCTATTTCACTTCAACATTAGAAGTTTAACTTCAAAAACTGTCTGTTACTAATAATACTTAAATGTAATTACATCAGGTTAGGTCGCTTCAGCATATTCGATGTACCAAATAGTATCCAAAGGGATTAAACATTACAAACATATTTATCAAGAGTAGGTATAAATTCCTTTTTAATTTTAATGACATTAAAATTAATTTAAAAATAAATTTGATTGAATTGATAATCGCTTAATCTCCTACTCAAGAAGATTCCATAATTATCAATTTTATACATTCATTAAATACTCTAACTTCATAGAAGTTGAAAGGAACTATTCATCTTGATTAATATCCAGCGGCACTTCCATTACTTCTAGGATCAAATGCACCTTCCAACATGCCATCAGGGCGTCTCACTAAAGCTCCAGCCTGACCCATTCTTTCATGGAAATCTGACATCACAATAATATCGTGGCCCCTATTTTTCAGATATTGAATAGTTTTTTCACGTATCCTTCCTTCTATTCTCAAACGATCTTCATTCTCATATGTCTCTTTTCCATAAAACCATCTAGGGGCCAATATTGATTCCTGCAAATCTATACCCTGAATTACATATCGGTGGAAGATGGCTGCTTGTGTTTGAGACTGGCCGTCACCACCTCTAGTTCCATACACCATTAAACGCCCATCATTCAAACGAGCTGCAGCAGGATTTAAAGTGTGAAAAGGCCTCTTTCCGGGTCTTATAGAACGTATGTGACCCTTTTGTAAATTGAATGCTGTACCTCTATTTTGCCATAGTATGCCTGTTCTGGGTAAAAGTAATCCACTACCAAATTCATGATAGATGCTTTGAATAAATGATACTGAAAATCCTTTGCTATCCATTATACCCATCCAAATTGTGTCTCCAGGACCTTTACCCTTTCCATTACTACATACCTTTTCAAAAGAAATATTTTTTGCCATTTTGTTTAACCTTTGATCAGACAATAATAAATCCGGATCAACTGACATATAATCTGGATCAGTAATATATTCATCTCGTAATTGAAATGCTTGCTTAGTTGCTTCCACTATACTGTGAATAAACTCACCCTCATTATCTCCATCTATATCCAACCGGTCTAAAATTCCAAGAATGGACAAGGAAACTAAACCTTGGGTTGGCGGAGGAGTATTGAATAGTTCTCCTTCACTATGTAATAATCGTAAAGGTGTTTTTCTAATTGCAGAACAGCTTTCAAGGTCTGACTCCGTGATGGCCATTCCTAGCGATACCATGTCTGCTGCTATCTTTTTCGCCAGCTCGCCTTTGTAGTAACTTGTTAGACCATGTTCAGCGAGTAGTTTTAAGGATTTGGCAAGTTCTTTTTGACAAAATCTTTCACCTACTTTGGGTATTCTTCCATCAGGAAAAAAAACTTTAGAAAATTCAACAAAATTTGACTTATCTTCGGTGTTTAAGAAATTATTTGATGATTGCTTCTGGGAATATGTCATAGGGAATCCTTCTTCAGCATATCGAATGGCATCTTCTAATAGTTTAGATATTGGCATTCTCTTGTATCCACACTCAGAAACATATGTAAGAGCTTCTTCCCATCCTGCAACAGTTCCAGCTACGGTTGTAGCTGATTTAGGACCCCTAATTGGTACATCCTTAAAACCATTAAAAAAATCAGGTGTTGCTAACGATCCTGCGACTCCACAAGCTTCAATAACAATAGGATCACCTTTAGGTGGTACAATGAGCCAAAATCCATCGCCACCGATGGAATTCATGTGAGGATATACTACTGATACAGTCGCTGCTGCAGCAACCATGGCTTCAATAGCAGTCCCACCTTCCTTAAGTATAGCTATAGCACTTTGTGTGGCCAAGTGATGTGGTGTTACCACCATAGCATTTGATGCAATATTCGTCTCCATTGTGCCAATACAATTTATTTTGTTATATAATTGTGGTCTGCTCGTTATGGTCTTAATTACCTGTAAAACATAAAAAAGTAAGAAGTAAAGTAGGATAAACGCGGTCGAAATGAGGGCATTGCGTAAAATCTGCGGAGTGACTCTGGCTGCCCTAATAAAAAACAAGGTTATAAGGAAGGAAGTCGGATTGAAATAGAGTGTCGGTGTAAAGGTAAGAAAGGGCATGCTCCGATGGTTCGGATTTGTAGAAAGGATGGATGATGATACAATGCAAAGGTGAAATGGATGTGGGCGTCGAAGACTACCATGACACAGTTTCTGTCACCAAATTAAACGAGTCCTTGGGGTAGATGAAATGGTAAAAACCGACAAACGTGTACTTATGACTAGAGTCATAAAAGGCAAATTAGCGAGAGACGTCTGCAAGAATCGTGCCTTATGGCACTCTGTTCTCCCTGCCGACCCTACAAGGGACTTGACGTGAAGTTCTGTATGTACCTATGTTTTAACATAACTGTATGCCTTTTCCTACCCGAAGGTGTAGGCAGTAGCTGTTAAGCCTCGACTCGCCGCTATGTTTACGTTTAATAATGTTTTGGAGACAATATACATAGCGCCATCTAGTTTTAATGCTAAGCTTTAGTTGTGTTATTGAAACTAGAGAACAAAATCTTTATTTTCTTGTAAATTCATACTTCTATATACAATAACACCAGGACACCAAACAAATTACACATGCTCACATCATTGATGTTTGTATTCGTGTGGGAATCGAACTCGCAGACGTCAATTCAACAACCAAGAGGCATCACGAGGCCCATCGTATACAGGTGAACAACGAAATATGAACATATGTATTATTATAATACAACAACATACTCAAATAATTATTATATTGAGCGTCTTGGTCTGATATAACATAACATAACATAACTTCACGCCTTTTTCTACTCTAAGATGTAGGCAGTGGTTGTTAATGCTAAAAATGATCCATTTTACTAAACCTTTATAAATAATGACAAATGTCACGAGAACTGCACCCACGGTATGCGTTAAATTCTTATTATATGTGTTGAATAATGACTAATAAAGCGCCCTCTAGTTCCTTATTAATGTAAACAAATATTGAAAATTGTGTTCATACATAACTTGACAACTTTTTGATACCCGAAGGCATAAGCTTCGACTTGCCGAATCGTTACATCCCAAATGGAATAGTTGTCAGTCATCGGTACCTATATAACTTCCGAAAATAATTTCGAAAAGTCATTGGTGTGAGCTTTGCAATCGATCCAACTACTCCTGATTCAGAAGCGGGGAGCTAGACCACTGGACCACCGAGATTGTTAAGTAATATCCGTTCATGATATTACTTTTTTTCTCATTATTTTTTTATCCGGAATATTTGAAAGATGTGAATATAAAATTGATCTTCTTTCATTCAGGTACTTAGTATCATCAGTAGATGACACCAGGTATCATAATTATTAATAGGTACAGTTTAATAATTATTTATATACAATTTTTATTTTTAATAATTATTCATGTGAAAATAATTATTAACATTTATGAAATTTAGGAACTTTGTAGAAAATGGTTTTATTGAATTTTCTGTTAAAATTATATTATGCAATTATTTTTACTGATAGCGATAATCGCTTAGTCCATAACTATTAAATTAACGTAATAAGTAATAAAAAAATAATTCTAATTTAATTAAATCTACTTAGTTTTTTTAAATAGTAGCATAAAGCCAGTCATAAATTAACCAACATAAGTTTTGTGAAACGTTCATGACGACTAAAATTAGGTACCTACATTTTTAATTAGGTTTACATAAGTTTTTAATAACTGTTTTCCTTGCACATTTTGCGCAGCTTTAAAACAAAACAAGATTCTTGAAAATCGGTTAAACTTATAAAAAGTTATGTCCATTTAAATTTTTAAAACTTTCAAATGTTAATATGTATCTCAAAAAACACGCTATTTCGAGTTAGTGATTATGCGCTCTACGGGGACGATATCAAGTTATACCTACATCTAAGTGCACTCGCACACGGGCCACCGGCCACAACCACAAAACGCCGCCACAAGATGCAAAAAAGGCTACAAATGAAGCTGAAGCCCGCGACAGCCACTTGTGGCCGATTATCGACACTTGCGGTCGGTAGCTGCTACTTTTTTAACCCATGCAGGCAGACACATTATCCTAATAAACTCGGACGAAAAAGGTTTAATTATGCTACTTTTGTTAAAAAGACATCGTCGTAGAAGACTAAACCGTAATTCTTGGCTACATCCAAATTTAACGAATGTACACAAATGTAACGAACAATTCAATGATTATCTAAACCTTCTAAAGACGTTTTTCAAACATTTTCGGTTAAGTATAGGTACATTTTGGGAACTACATGCTCTATTATTTGCTGGAATAAGGCACCACAATACCAACATGCGGAGAAGCATCACCCCTGCGGAAAGACTAGCTATCTCCTGTATAACTATAACTATAACTATCACGTTTTGAATCCCAAATCGCAGGACGGAATTGAATCTCTGATATAAATAGTGCTGTATCCATATTTAATTACCTATATGAACCACAGACTACGTGCGTGCGTTACCAGTGGATGAGTTTACTGAGAAAAGGTAGAGAGAGAGAGATTCGCGCGAGTGGCGTGTGGCGGCTTTTTGTGTCAGCGTTTAGTGGCCGGTGGGGGCCACAAGAAGCAAGCTGTGACAATTTGTAGCGTGTGGCTGCCACCAACGCCTACCGTGTGCGGCAAGTCCATATAAAATGTATGAAAATCACAGGCGTTTTGTGGTTGTGGCCAGTGGCCCGTGTGCGGGTGCTCTAAAGTGTAAGTTAACACTTTACACAATATACACAATAACAAGAAATATAAAATACTCGCTGCCCATCGAACTTTAAAAAACATATTAACAAAGCTTTCTTTGGTTATCTACAATTTTTTACTAGAACCTAAATGGAAATAGTTACTTCCTTGTTTACTTAGAACCTTATTACGAGTTACCACAATGAAGTCGAAACTGTTCACAAGGCTTTCCATAGATGGTGCTGTCAGATCATCAAGTTTTAGCGTACGGTAAATAATAAATAATTCATGGAAAACATTAAACTTTGGATTTGACAAAATTTATTGTGATGTATGGCAATGGGCTGTGCCATTTGATATTGCCATTGGGTACCATTGAAATGGTACCCAATAATGCTGGATATGAATCAGTATTTAAAATATCGTGTGTTATGTTTTATTTACTAAAATCTATAATAAATTTAGTAACAAATCTACCCACTATTTAAACATTCAAAACCAATTCTTGGTCTCTTACATAATAATATACTACCATCACAGTTTTTAGTTTTACGTAAATACTATTCACATTACATTTATACAAAATTTTACAAATCCAAGTCAATGTTACGAGGGTTCTTATAATGATGAAATAATAAAAATAAGATAGATATTTTGCCACTGTGGCCATCCTGCACACGGATAACAAAACTATTAAAAATTGAGCGCGAAATTGTTAGAATTTTAAGCTGTAGGATAATTATAGGCTAAGCTAAACTATGACTTATAGCTGCTCATCACTATTATGTCAATACTGTCACTACTTGTCAATTCGAAGTCTACGGAAAATGTCAAAGTAGTGAACTCTTTGCAAAAAAGTTCGCATGGCGAGTACGCTGTGCGGCGAAGTTACGGAGTTACAAATTGTTTACTGTAGATCAAAAACAAAAGAACTTCTAAACATTTTCGTATAATAAATCCGATTAACAGCCGGGTGATCAAGCCGCGGCTGTACGATCATGAGCCTAGTGCGTGTCTATCAAAAATAGATTTACTTTACATTTTTAAATAAAGTGACGTGATATGTGATATCAGAGCAACCGAATTTTAACAAGATTTTTCTTTGAGTTAACTTTACTGTTTATAAAGGTTCTTTTAATAAGAAAATTGTGTCGTGACATATTAACACTACTGTAATGTTCAATACTCTGCTAAGTTCTTTATTAACTCAAGCCAGCTGTCAAGAGGTGGGTAAGTTTTGATTTTTTTAAAAATGTGCGCTATGCTACACACACAACAGGCTTCGTCCTTCAAATTAAACTGGTTTACAACTTGCCCTTGAATTTTAGGGCTGTCACTGGTTATTGTGAATTATTGACCTTCGCATACCAGTTATCACGTATCCTCTAAGTTAGAAGTTACATGTGATACTAAACAGGCTGATTATTAAATAATAATATCTTAATTACAACAATCTGAGCGGATCTTTTAATCACGACAATATTAGATAATCAGCTTAACCTCTTTGACCTTTTGAAGATTTTAAATATTTTTTTTGGTTGGTCACCAAAAATCTTCCTTAAAGCTCAAATATTCTGATTGGGAGGAATTAATTTTAACTTGCTATATATTCACACACTGCTTTTGACAAAAATGAATAAAATAAAAAATAATAATAGTAAATGAATGCTCTTGTCTCATAAACAGTTTCTGAAAATTTAATGGTGTTCGCTCAGATTGAGAATGGAGACAAATTATTTAGAAGTGGAATACTAAACTACTAGGTTAATGATAACACTTTATTACAGTATGATTTACCTAATGTATTAAAAAATATTAAATAGTCATACAATAATCTAATATGTTAGAGTAGTTAATGAAATGTAATTTAAGTATTTTAACCCAAAATATTTAAAATAAACTATGTTAAATAATTTTAGCATTCAATTAAATATTAAAAAAAATTGAATATTTTGTGATTTTTTTTTCAATAAGTTTTTATTTACATCTGAAACCAGTTTATTATTTATAACTTTTACTCTTATTGAACCTATTGTATATGTATTAGTGTAAATAAATTGGTGTAATAAAATTATTAATTTCACTATAGCACAAATTATAAACATTAAAATTTATTGCAACTTTACTTACCAAGTTATTTAATCATGAAAATATGACAATATATTATATAAAAATATACAACAGTCTTTAATGAACTGTTATAGCCGAGTACTAATATTAAAAGTTAAAACTTTTAGTTATACCAGCCCACAATAGTTGATAATATTTGTCTTATCTGTTATGTTGTCAGATTGATAGTAGTTACTTCAGTTTGATAGAGTTCTTTACAACACAATGACAAGTCGCCGGGTAAATTTTTTTTTTATATTAATATCTTGTTATGCTTATGAGCCTAATTAATATTTTTTAATACGTAAATATTATAATTAAATTGTGTTTGTGTGTTGTGTCTCAAAAAGGTTATGTTAAGTTATTGGCATGAAAAAATACTTCTTGTGATAATATGGTTTGACTTGGATATTATACTATTCATTTTATTATTACTCAAGTGTCAATATCACGCTTTCTAGTGTCAAAGTTGCTCATTATTTTTATTTTATATTATAAATAACGAGGGTCAGAGTAAACAACCTTTGGGTTATTAAACGGTCATTTGTTTCTGATGTTTTTGTACTCCGAGAATAAATATATTGTGTAAACATTTTAATCAGACAGACTGTATGTTCCTGATAACATACCTTCACCATTTTTCTGTTTTTATTTTTCTCAGTGTTTAATTTAAACTTTTTATAACACATACTGTTTCTGGCCAGTAACATACCACATGGGGAATGGTTATGTAATATTAAATGCTAATTGCCATTAATAAAATATTTAAATATATATCTTATTATGTACGACCTTCGTTGACCTTTACATAGAGAATATATCAGCCAACATCAACACAAATGTAAATCTTATTCTAGATGAAATAGAATTTTATCTATACATAGTCATTTATTTACTGTATAATTTACTTAAGTAATCATATGGCAATTTTAATATTTTATTTTAACTAAATACTTATTACTTAAAACAGTAATCACTTTGTTTGGTAGAACATTGTCTTCAATCTTAGTGAAGAATGTCATGACTTTGTCATGTCGAATCTTTCTCCACATGGAACATAGTTTGTTATAGAATAAATAAATATACTAAAGAAAAGTTTATAGCCAAGCTATAACATAGTTCACGTATTATCAGGAAATGTTATTTAGGCACAACCAGAGCAAAATAGTGAACGGACCATCAATACATAGACTATTGTTCGTTCAATTTATGATGGGTGTGTATTCCCCTAGGATGACACTGGTACCATACATACACACATAGCTTCACGCCGAATCCCTTGTGGGGTAGGCAGAGAGAACAGAGCGCCATTTCATGTATGCACGTCGATTTGTGAGGCTCCTAACATCAGCTGCCTCCAGAACTTGTTCTATTTGGTCATGGAATGACGTGGCCGTCCTCGACTCCTACATCCATCCGCTTTTGCATTGTATTTCTGCTTAGTCAATCTTGTACCATACAGATTACTTTTTTTTGTACAAGCTAATGCAAGCAAGGTATCAGGAGTGTGATGGTACACATATATATATATATATATATATATATATATACATCTTAACTATCTGCAACTAAACTTTGAAACATGAAAAAGTATCCAGCAACATATTATAAGTTCACAATGACATTTACACCCTTGTTGGGTGCGTATAAATAATCGAATAAAATATTTTGTATCATGCAATTTGGTAAGATCATGAAAACAACAAGTCAACAAATATTCCATCTGTATTTATATTGTAAATCAGAAGATATTGTTTGTTTGGACGTAAAATCATGCAGTACTTGAGAGTTTATCTGTAACAAACATACAGAGAAACAGTTAAACAGACAAAAATTCTAAAAATTGACGGGCCTCGTTGCTCATTGGTAAAACTATCGACTTCAGCAATGAGGTTGGTGGTTCGATCCCCACCCGAGCACGAATATTTGTGTCAAACATGAATGTTTGTGTGGCGTCTGGGTGTTTTTCTATGTATTATAAGTATATATTTACAAAAGAAAAGTATATTATGTATTATTATCCGTTATCTAGTATCCATAACACAAGCATTTAGTTGCTTAGCTTGGAACTAGAGGGTGCTGTGTGTATTGTGTCCAAGATATTATAATTATTCTAAAAACCATATTTTTGATTTCGGTATCGATTGTAGATAATGTCACAAGTATTAAAAAAAAAACTATAGAATATCACCTATAGGAGCAAAGCACTAGTCTTTTTAGTGCTAAAGTTATATAGAAATAATGGCGGAGCTAAATCCATCGGGTCAACTAGTTCATTGATACATGCTTGTAATAATATTCGTAAACATGATCAATAGTTTCATGTTTTTACATAATTTTTGTTGGTTTAATTCCGGAATTGACGTAAATCATGAGATAAATAATGTTGTAAATTGTTTTGCGTAATTATCAACTTTATTGTAGTCAGCGTTACGTTATATTATTAAATACCTACGTTTTTACTATAATAATAAGAACCGTGAATTATTGGCGCTATGTTCTCTGTGCCTACCCTACAAATGACTAAGCGTCAAGTTATGTGTGTATGTGTATCAACTTCACTAATATCTGTAATATTTAAATATTTCTCCCTAAAACTACTTTAGGGTGTCTTTATTGGAGCTATAGAAGCCAAAACAACAATTGAAATTATGTATTATCTGATTCCCCAAAGGAAATATACAGCTCAATTTAATAACGTGGAGAAATTTAAGATCTCTGTTATTTTCACAAATTAAATTAATTCGTACTGAAACTTTATATATTTACATACATATACATAAACTTCGCCTGTATCCCATAGGAGTAGGCAGAGACTTTGGCTTTCCACAAGCTACGATCCTGACGCACCTCTTTTGCCTCATCCACAGTCATACCTCATGCATTCACGTCGGTTTCGGGTACTACTATTTTGCCTTTTTAAACAGACTATTTATTTGGTCGTGGTAGCCCCGTATTGGTCTCCCGATCCCGACCCTGCCACTCACATTCGCTTCAAATACTCTTTTAGTCAGTCATTCATTCTTGCAACATGACCAAACCATTTTATCATACTTCTCTCGAACTTGGTCACCACATCATCCTTCAGCTTGCATTTCTCCCTTAACACGCTATTCTTCATTCGATCCGCAAGGATCCACACATACTTCTCAGAGAACGCATTTCCACCCAATTCACCTTACTTTCATGTTTCGCCTGCCATACCCAACTATACTTAGTCATGCCATAAATATTGTAACAAAGAAACATTTTTTTTTTAATTGCAAATAACATTTATTACTTTTACAGTGTGTTACTTTAATACATAAATATAAAACGATATAAAATATAAAAAGCTTATTCGAAGTGGTCTCCATTGGCTGCAATACAGGCCTTTAAACGTTGAGGCCAGTTATCAATAGAAACACGCACTCTTTCCATGGGAAAATTCTTCACTGCCAATCGTATGGATTGTTTTAGGGACTCTAAATTATTATGACGTTTAGAGCAAGCCGTACTCTCTAAAACTGACCACAAATCATAATCCAGTGGATTAAGATCGGGACTAGACGACGGCCAGTCTTCAGCTCTATTGAAGTCCGAAACCAAAGACCATACTTCGTTATTGAACATGGTGTTGTTAAGGGGCTTGACTACCTTTTCAAGAATGGTATCTTGATACACTTGTGCCGATGTTTTGATACCTTTTTCACAAAAATATGGCTCAGTCACTCCTTCGTAGCTAACACCCCACCAAACCATCACTGAAGTAAAAACTTTTTCATCCGTAAACAACATTTTTCTGTGACCTCCCTTTGCGTACCGCTTCAGTAGTTGTTTAGATTTTAACACCCTATTCTTTTTTAAATTATCAGTTAATAAATGACCAGTGCGCCTCTTATAGGCTGCAAGTCCTAAGTCATCTTTTAAAATACGCGACATTGTTCTAGGTGCTATCTTCATCTCCCGAGATAAAATCTTTTGCTTGCGGACAGGATTTCTTCGAATTCTTTCCCTTACTGCTTTGACCACCTTTTTCGTACGAACACTACGTGGACGGCCAGGTCTTTTTCTGTCATAAACAGAGGAGGTCTCATTGTGCCTATTAATAGCCCGGTACACAAACATTTGACTAATACCAAGTGTATGGAGAGTTTTAAAAATTGCATTTGGCTCCATACCTACTTTGTGTAATGCAATCACAGCGATTCGGCTCTCTTTATCACCCCACTCCATTATAATATCGCAAAATATTGTACAATGTATTGGCGCCAAAACGAGAAAACACAATGAACAATCGTATAAATATGACAGATTCCAAATTCAAATGTAATATTTTTTTATTTTTAGTTGTAACAGTATTTATGGCCAGACTAAGTATATACCTATTTGCTCATTAGGATCTGTTTGCAAAAAGTTGTCATCATCAGAAAGGCCACTCGAGCTGGGCTATTACAGCAACTATTTGGCTAATGTGCCTATATCTAATAATTTTCAACCTTGGCCTTCCAAAGCTTGTATTCGTGTTTATTGTTATATTCTGTACTTATTACACTTGGTTAAAATATTACAATGATGTACTGCATTTTGTTGCTTTAAAGAACGCGATTTTCCTTAACAAGTCAGATTATAGAATAATAATGTATACATTTATAGCAATTTTGCGGTTGGGTTATTCTATAAGGTTAGTTAGTTACCTGACGTATTAATTTTTTTAATGTCTCAGTGATCCAGTGATCGAACAACCCGCTTCTGAATCAAGAAGTCGTGGAATCGATCGATTGCGGATCATTGTCTTCTAGGATTTTTTCCGAAATTTTGAGTGATAAATATCGATGACTATAACAACATTGAGCCCAGTGTAGGGCGATAGGTTCCGACACCTATTCCATGAAACATGGCGAGTAGAGGTTTAACAGTCGGTTCATACATCTTCGGGTAGATATCTACCCGAACGAACGTGTAACGCCATAGACGTGAAGCTACAAAAAACGCAATCCGACTGGAATAGAAAACCGCGACATTTTTGATAATATCCTGAAATCTATCAAACAAATTTAGATAAAATTAAAACCATCACAGAAATATATACGTATATTTGTACTTAACTCAGAAAATATAATGCTTTCTGCAGTCATGTAAAATAATAAGTTTAGTACTTAAGTGTGATTTATAATCCACCAAGCTGCTTATCGTGACGGGCTTGATAATGCAGTGGCTAAATAGTACATCTTGCGCAGTGGATTCGAATCCCCCACTAAAATGCAAACATATTCTGGCTCCATTTTCAACGCGCCATATTTTGGGCGACTTCAAAAAAAAGAAGGATTTCAAAGTTACATAATAATGTTTTTAAAAACGACATCAGAACATCAATAAGTTTATATTTTAGGTGCACGTAATCTATAATGCAGTCTCGGTGGCGCAGTGGCTAGCACCCCGCTTCTGGTTCAAGAAGTAGTGGGTTCAAATCCTGGCACAAACCAATGACTTTTCGAAATTTTCGGAAGTTACGTGAGATAAATATCGATGACTGACAAACTTTGTGCCCGGTATGGCAATAGGTTCGCCACCTATTCCATTTGGGACGTAAACATAACGGCGAGACGAGGCTTAACAGCCGCTGCCTACACCTTCGGGTAAGAATGGCGTGAAGTTATGTTATGTTATGTTAATCTATAATCAGTCCGTGTTTTATCTAAATCATTGATGCCTGGTCTTCTACAGACTACTATTACGTTACAATCGTATTTATTTATCGCTTCCTTGACAAAAGTTATCAAGATTACTTTAAATATTACGATAAATATTACATACAAACTATAATGTAGGAAGAATAAATTGTACAGGATGTACACAAAAATGGAGTAAATAGTTTAAAACAGATACAGCATGTTGTTTTAAATATTACATTAATTTAAATTTATATTTTATTTACATTTAAATTACATTATTATATTTTTTAATATGAAGCTATTGTTTTATGGGTGTGTTTTTATATAACTAATTAGTAATACTTATTTACAGGGGGCTGGTTACTTAAAAAGAGCGGACACAGACCGGCTACATGAGATATTCTTAAAATACGCCACCGTCGAAAAGAACGGGGAGAGATGCATCACCAGTGAAGATTTTGTTCGAAAATTTTTGGGATTATTCGAGGAAGGTTTGTATTGGATCTATAGTTCAATTATTTTTAGTGAAAGTGTGTAATTGAATCGATTAAGTGGATTTTTTTTAATTAAATTATGGATTTTTATGTTAAGTTTTCGCGAACAACATTCGTGACAATGAAACTCTTATTGGATTTTATCGTGATTATTTATTGCGACGATTCGAAGGCTTTCCTGCACGAAGATTGGCAGTTGCCCAATACTCACTTTTATTGCTGTGAATGGTACCAGAATCTAATGATTATATACATAAATAACTTAAATAAAGGCAAACAAATTTAAATTGAATACTATACTTTTTTGGGCAAACGCGGTTGTTGTGGGCAAACAAGTGTTGTATTATTTATAAATACTTTAAATGTAGAAGAAAAGTAAACTAAATTGATTTGATTGAAGTAACTATCTGATTGACGTTAATCAGGCCGTAATGTACAACTATTGTAGTTAAAATATATATTATTACTAGCTGAACCGGCAAACGTTGTCTTGCCGAAAAATAAAATTTTAAAAATAGGGGTTGATCGTAGGGGGTTGAAAATTTAGGGTTGTATGTATTTTTGTGTCCCGTTTTATAAAATAAATAAGAAACAGAAATATATCGAAAAATTAAAAAGAAATATTGAGGGGTGGGCTACCCTTGTGATTTAGGGGGATGAAAAATAGATGTTGTCCTATTCTCAGACTTACCCGATATGCACACAAAATTTCATGAGAATCGGTCAAGCCGTTTCGGAGGAGTATGGGAACGAAAACTGTGACACGAGAATTTTATGTACTAGTAGTTTTGTGTATAAAAGCCTCCCCCCCCCCCCCCCCCCTCCTGCGCCGAAAGATTAAAACGATGACGTCATATTGCCGCCTCGTGTACACAACGTGCTCAATGAATGCAAACACGATATGATAAAACGTAATATCTATTATAATGTCCAATAATACTTTCGTAAAATAATGACGACGACATTTGTAGATATTCATGGTCACATTTTATCAGAATTGCACTGTTTATAGACTTACGAAACCAGTATTAGCTACGAGAAAGAGAGTTAATAAAGGTCCCATTTACCCGCGGTTACCCTTTATTGTTGGTCCCAGTTTATTTTTAGAAATTTTCTATAGGTACCTACCACTAGCTAAGGCTTCAACAGGACGTTATACCGACTAAAACCAGTGGAGTGTACCTGTTCACCACATATGATAGGGTCTCAGAATATCAACGAAAAAAGTGGCTCATGCCGCCATTCGTTTGGTGAGGAAGGTCTCGGCCCTTTCCCATCCTACTACTTTAAAGGCCGACAACGCATCTGTGGCACTATCTGTGTTGTAGGTGTGGACACCTGAGCGGCGGTAGTTGCTTACCATCCGGTGACCCGCTTGCTCGTTTGACCTCCTATTCCATAAAAAGAACTAAGTCTGTTTGAAACGTTTGCATTATAATCTTTCGGCTTAGTCTATGTAATCATGCCATTTTAAAATAAGCCAAAGCAAACCGTGGTAGTAGGCAGTAAAAAGTCAGCCATTCAATGAGAATTATATTGTGATTCTGTTATTTGTTCCATGCCATCAAAAAGGCTCGGAATATTTAAAAAACACGACATGTTTGAAGAAGTACACCAATTTATATTTACGTGGTTCCAGATGACTACAACAAGGAGTCAGTTAACCTCATCGCGGGCATCGTGGACATTGACAAAGATGGGTTCATCTCATTCTCCGAGTTCCAGGCCTTTGAGGGGTTGTTGTGTGTACCAGATGCACTCTACAAAACCGCTTTCCAGCTGTTTGACACCAATGGAAATGGGCTCGTTGCTTTTGGTATGTCTTAATTTCTTCTGTTTGTGAAGAAGACAAGTCGCTCACACTCACCAATATAATTTTAAATTAAAAATTATATGCATAATATGAGTTATTATTATTTAGGTCACTGTAACTACTTACCATCATGCACACTACACGTCTGATGGTAAGCAGTATACCTAAGCTATAAAATCGATCGATGCCTACAAAAAATCATTTAGTCCTGCAAATACCCTTGGACATATAAATCAAACACAAAAATACAAAGTCTCAATTGAAAACCAAATTCTGAGGTCTTTCTGATAAAAGACGTTGATCTATTCCAGACGAGTTCGCAGAGGTTATGCGCAAAACGGTTCTTCATCAAAAACTCCCTTTCAACATGGAGAGTACCTTCGTCCGCTTGTACTTTGGCAAGGATAAAAAAAGACTCGTGACCTACCCAGAGTTCAGTCAGTTCCTTCACGATTTTCACGAGGAGTACGGAGTGGAAGCCTTCAAGAAATGTGACAAGGATGGTTCTGGATTCATTGCTGTTGGGGATTTCAGAGACATCATGTTATCAGTAAAGAAGCATCTGTTAACTAAGGAGTTGATGTCAAAAGTTATAAATGTAAGTATTGAATCTTCAACTGTATATTTGATGAGCTAGTACTTCTAACTGATGAGTGAGATGTT
The DNA here is from genome assembly GCA_905147225.2 of Euproctis similis. Classification (NCBI taxonomy): domain Eukaryota; kingdom Metazoa; phylum Arthropoda; class Insecta; order Lepidoptera; family Erebidae; genus Euproctis; species Euproctis similis. Next base: position 15,808,064 of record LR990115.1, read on the forward strand.
CCATGTTCCGTTCCGGGTATTAATAGACGGGTTATTATAGTCCGGTCAAATTTGCCAAAAAATAAGAGTAAAATTACCTTAATTCCCACCAAGCTGAAAATCGGTAAGATTGTTTAAAATATCATTAAAAACAAAATTTGATAGTTCCCCATCTTTCCCCTGTAAGGAAAAGAAAATATTCATGGCCAAAGGTCAAAAAATGAGTTTTTCACGATTTTCAACAAAACGGTAAGTAACATTAAAACAACTTTTTAAGATCATATCGCGTTTATTTATTACTTATTTTTATTTATTTCCCGACGTTTCGAACTCGTTATCGTCCCAGGATGATACGCGAGGCTATTGAAATCAAAAAACATCCAAAAAATTTCAATAGAGAAGATGGCTGGAAACTATCACCTAGCTGGAACCCAGTCATAAGTCTCATCAAACCTAGCCCACAATCAAACAGCTCAAGACAGCGAGATACTATTAGTATAATAGGTTGGGGAAAAAGTATTTTCGTATTTTTGTATGAAAAGTCAAGACATTTTTTTTCAAAGTTTATTTACATTTATTTACAATATATATGTACCGTTTTGTTGAATAACTTTCTGCCATTTTGTGGGCAGAGACATTATCCCGTTACTGTAGAAACTTTGGGACTTCTGATCAAAAAAACGGGACAAATAGTTTTGGCAGTCCTCTCTTGAGGTCAACCTTACAGAACCTAAAGAATTCTGAAGAGACCGAAACAGGTGAAAATCTGAAGGCGCAAGGTCAGGGCTATATGGTGGATGCACTAGGACCTCCCAGTCGAACTCTCTTAATTTTTGCTGAGTGGCTAAAGATGTGTGTGGTCTAGCGTTATCGTGATGAAAGACCACACCCTTCCTGTTGATCAATTCCGGCCGTTTTCTCTCGACTGCTTCCTTTAATCTCATCAGTTGCTGGCAGTAAAGATCAGAATCGATGGTTTTGCCGGACGGTAAAAGCTCATAATGAACAATGCCCTTCCAATCCCACCATATACACAGCATCACCTTATTTCGTGTTAGGCCAGGTTTGGCCACAGTCTGTGAAGCCTGGCCAACTTTCGACCACGACCTTTTTCGCACGTTCTTGTCGTACGTGATCCACTTTTCATCGCCAGTTATCAATCTCTTCAAAAACGGCTCGGTTTCATTACGTCTCAATAATGAATCGCAAATGAGTACACGGTTCATTAAGTTTCTTTGAGTGAGCTCGTGTGGCACCCAAATATCGAGCTTTTTTGTATAACCAGCTTTCTTCAAATGGGTCAAAACTGTTTTGTGGTCAATTCCCAGTTCTTCAGCTACATCGTAACTACTAATATGCCGATCTTGCTCCACTCTTTCAAAAATGGCGTCCATTTTATTCGTAACAGGGCGACCAGAGCGAGGTGCATCTTTAACATCAAAATTTCCGGACTGAAAACGTTTGAACCAAATTTGTGCTACTCTTACTGACACTGCATCAGGTCCATAAACATCACAAATTTTTTTCACTGCTTGAGTTGCATTTTTGCCTTTTTTATAATAAAATTTTAAAATGTATCGAATTTCTTCATTAGATTCACTCATTTTTACGGAGAGAAAAACAAATGAAAAATAGCGGGAAACAACTTTTTTTTATTTTTTTCTTTTCTTTATAATGTAACCTTTTTAATGTTACCAAAACCAGCCAGACACAAATAGTACAGTCAAAGAAATTTTATAATAAGTATAAACTTATACTTATTATAAAATTAGGTCGGGGAAAAAGTCTTTTCGCATAACGTAGGTATAAACCTACGTTATGCGAAAAGACTTTTTCCCCGACCTATTAGTTTGCAGGTCAGACCCACATCAGAAACCAAAATAATGTATATTTTGAATAGTGCAGTATACAATCAAAATAATTTTATTTACCTGGAAACCAAGTTTCTTTTTCGCAAAATATTACAAATAATAGTATCATCAATAGCCCGTCCAAAATGAAATAATAATCAGTTTTGAAGAACAGCCGCTGAGTTTTCTTGCTGGGTCTTTCTCAGGACTGGCCGCATTTTTGACCCAGTGATAGATTTTTTTAACAAATACTTACCTTTAAATTTAATGTCAATCAATCTATACTTCTAGAGTTTGTTTGTTTGTTTGAACGCGCTAATCTCAGAAACCACCGGTCGGATTTCAAAAATTCTTTCACTGGTGTATAGTCCATTTATCGAGGAAGGCTTTAGGCTATATTATATTTTCAAATAAATTAGGGATCCTTACTATAAGTCCAATAATGTAACCCAAGATGTCAGAAAAAGACCCGAAAAAAATTCTTACATCGCGAACGCTGCAAAAACTATTGATTATAGAACAAAACAATGTACTACACTTTTAAAGAACATATAATTGCCGACAAAAAAGTCCGCGATGCTATATGTCTAACTATTGTAGTTATCGCACAATAAGAGTTTTTTTAATTTTTTAAAATAATTATAATGAGGTCGTTTTAAAAGTTCTTTATTTTGTACCTTGGTATTAACTCTTCTCAAAATAAATTACTTCAATATAAAGATAGATTCAATACCTTTCTATAACTTTTTAAATGATGCAATTTGGACATTTAATTCAAAAGATATCGCAAAATACAAAATGTAAGTATTCGTTTCTTAGGCAAATATTCCGTGCACATATATATGATCGGGAGTCCCCGCCCGAGTCGGTCATGAGCGCCGCTCATAGCTGGCAGGTAAATGTTTTTTTAATATTCTTAGACATATATTTTTTGTTTCTTTTTGTCCTAATGAGTTTGATATATTTAATTGTCTTTTGGGGTATATATATTTTTATTTTGTAATAATTAATAGGCGATGTGAACATGTAATATCTATGACCCCGTGTCTATTTAGACACATAGATTAGAATTTGATCTATTTAAGAATATAATAAACGGGAAATAACGCGACACGTTTAGGTAAACAAATACTTACTTTTATTATTAGCTTGACGTTTCGGCCTGGTTGCACTGGCCGTAGTCACAAGCAGACAGATAATTTGTTTACCTAAATATGTCGCGTTATTTTCCGTTAATTATATTTATGTAATATGCAATGCGAATATTAAAATATTTAAAAATATTTTCATGCTTAAGTAACCAAAGTCATGGGTCAAAGCTAGAGTTAGTTTACAGTTAGTTCTTCACGCAGATATTATAGTATTATCTATAATTCTTTACAATATTGCAACTTCATATAGGTAAATGGACGAAGCGCAAGATATGCCTACGCACCTCTATCGTCTTTTGCAAAAATATAAAGACTGCGGGTTTGTTACACGTCAGCATAACACATAGAGTTGCCCATATATATTTTATTCGTTATTATTTAAATGTTTAATATCGTGATCACTTTTAAAATGTAGTGAATTTATTTTGATAAGAGTGCAAAATCGACATCATTTAAATTATAAAAAAACACTCACTGTGAGTTAGCCATACTGGTAAGAACATGTGGTGACCAGGATTTTTTTAAATCGACGACAGGGACCAATTACAAAAAAAATGTTTTAATTAGTATTAAAAAAAAGGATTGACAAAAAATATCGGACAAAGTTACTGGTATTGTTATTAATATTACTTAAAAAGCGTTTATTGAAGTTGATAATATTTTTTATGGGATAGGAGGGCAAAGGAGCAAGCGTGTCACCTGATGGTAAGCAACCTGCGCCGCCCATGGACACCGGCAACATAGCTATAGTGTTACCGTTGCGTTGCCGACCTATAAGCGAGAAGGATGTGCCCTCCGGGTACTTCTCTCACCGAACGAAATGCGCCATGAGCCACTTTACGTCGATCTTCTGAGAGGTCGCGGTATTTCACCGGTTGAGCCGGCCCATTCATGCAGCGAACTGCTTATTATTTTAACTGATATTATTTTCATCATATCTAGGTTGTTAGTCGCTAATATCAACAGCTAAGCAAGTGAGGTGTGTAATAATCGTGCCTTATGGCGCTTTGTCCTCTCTACCTACCCCGCAAGGGATCTAGCGTGAAATTATGTATCAGGAACTTGAATTGAAAACAATATTAGTGTTAGTCCATTTATGAGGAAAGCTTTAGGGTATAATATGAGTGGGACAATAATCTTTTTAGTGGAAAATGTATAAACTATGGCGGTACGAAGTTCGCGCGGTCTGCTAGTATTTAATAATAGTTATACTCTGATTTCTACTAACTTAAGAAAATAAGATAATTATCTAATAATTAAAAATAACAACTGTAACCTATTAAATCATACAATAAAGGATCTTTACAAACAAAAATTTTTCTTTAGTAAATATATCTTATAAATAAGTATTAAATTTTTTGTTTCATGGTCTGATGTGGGTTACCAATAGTAAAAATATTTTTAACATCAACTTTTTGATTTTTATTTCCAAAAAGTGGATGCTTTCTGTATCAATGAAAATAGCTTTTGAACGACTACCATCTTTTTGTTTATCACTCGTGAAAATGATCTCTGTGAAGATTTCGAAACGTCGGGAAATAAATAAAAATAAATAATATAATCCTAAAAAGTTGTTTTAATGTTATGTATGTGATTCGCGAAAATCTGAGAAATAAATATCTAAAACGGTAAGTTTTATCATAAGAATACTGCAGACAAAATTGTAGGTCATAAAATTATCTACAAAAAAATCACTACATAATTCTTTTTTCTACGAGAACTAGACGAAGTACTTTAGTCGTGAAAAGTTCAAATATAACAAATAACAATATATTTTCAGACTTCAGGATTTCCTCAAGGAGAGCGTAAAATTAGTTTTCCATATTACATGGCTTTCAATTCGTTATTGAATAATATGGAACTGATTAAACGTGTTTATTTGAATGCAACAAATGGTCAAAGAACTATTGAGGTGACCAAGGAGGAGTTTCTACATTCAGCACAAATGATGTCCCAGATAACACCGCTAGAAGTTGACATACTGTTTACTTTATGTGACAACATTCATCACACGAATGGGTGAGTTGGATTCGTTTTATATATGTCACACCTCACCTGATGGTAAGTGATCGTGGGTAGGGCAGCGCACTGACTTTTGTAGGCTATCTTGCCTACATTGTACCTATACCCAAATTAAAATTGAAATACAGTGGTAGAGCCACGCATTTCGCTGCATGAATGGGCCGGATCGACTGGTAAAAGTGGCTGACGCCGCGTTGCGCTCAGTGAGAAATGAATCCGGAAGCGCAACCTCTTCCCCTGTACCATACATATCCCACTTCCGACCCCTTCCATTTCCCATTGTAAAGGCCGGCAACGCAACTATTGTAACACTATCTGGGTTCAGATGTCCGTGGGTGGCGTTTGTTGCTTGCCATCGGGTGACACGCCTGCTCGCTTGTCCCCCTATCCCATAAAAAAAACAAAAAATACTCTTTCAAAAGTCTTTCTCAATGCAATACCGGCGCTACCTATTTCCAATTTATTTCTAAAATACCAAAAATATTCTTAAAGACTTTTCCAGTTAAGTGTCATTTAATATTTTATTAAAGTCCGGATGGATTGTAATATAATCAAAATTATTAATTAATTTAAAGTCTTGGTGGTCCAGTGGTCTTGACCCCGCTTCTGAATCCAGAGGTCGGGGTCCGATTCCTCACAGTGTCTCACTGACTTTTCGAAATTATTTTCGAAAGTTATGTGATAAATATCGATGACTAAAAACTTTTTGCCCATTTGGGACGTAAAAAAGCAGCGAGACGAGGCTTAACTTAGCCGCTGCCTACATCTTCGGGTAGGAAAAAGCGTGAAGTTATGCTATGTTAATACGTAATTAACAAATTTTTTTTTATTTTCAGTCGAATTGTTTACAATGATCTCAACACAATAACCCCTGAACAATATTTCAAACAAGTCACAAGTCGCATCGCTGAAATCAAAGCAGTCTCGGTGAGTATATATATAAAAATATATGTATCTCGCTCATACTAGTGCGATTAGTCAGATGCTGTCCCCTTCTATCAAAATTGTTTTGCTTTAGCAATGTTTGTTTGGTTCATCATACTGTAATTTTTTATTGAATATTGCTATATATCTAGATATGTGTAGCATGATGTAGTGGGATGATGCAAGATTGACTAAGCAGATATACATTGCAAAAGCGGAAGGATGTAAGAGTCAAGTACGGCCATCACACACTTTCCATGACCAAATTGGCCTGAGCCCTTAAGAAAGATAATCAAGAGCCTTAATAACTAATGAGCGAGAGAAAGTTATGAAAGTCAAAGAAGCGAGTGAGGTGTATAAAAATCGTGCCTTATGACATTCTGTACTCTCTGACTGCGGGGGCAAGGGATTTGGACAGAAGTGATGCTATGTTGTGTATTGTGTTGGTAGACACTGTAAAATTTTATTAAACTAATATGTTATTTATATTAAAAAAAAAAGATGTCAAATAATTTTATTAGTCTGGGATATGATAGTCTATTTCGTGTCTAGCTTTAATTGTTAGTGTTTAAGTCATCTAGAAACATCACTAACTTGAAGCTGTATATTTCTCTTTATACATGCACATAAGGACGAGGTAAATATGTATGAGCCATATCGATTTGTAAACATTTTGGATGTGATCATGGTAAGTGTTCATGTATTTGGTACACGCTAGACAAAAATCATTGTACAACGCCATCTATCCAATCAACGCCGAACTAACTTGAAATATAATTCACGCTCCACACTATGCGCGAAGTTGGTTGAAGTTACCCGAATTACGACAATATAATTTACGAAACTATGTACTTCTCGGTACTTTTACCAACTTCCTTGTAAATTTTATTAGCTGAAATAAATAAAGTTAACTTGTACACATTCAACTAAATGATCATAGAAAATATTCACTGTTTGCCCGCCATTTTATCCCGCGAGTATCAAGCTAAGCACTTTGTTAATTTCAGTCTCCCTGATCACTTCCATATCATAAAATCAAACATAATATTATAAGCCCATACATTTTTTTTGTGATACTAGAGCATGCTGATCATGGGTTATGTTTGTTTCAGAGTCCAGAAGAGCGAAGTGTGTTCATTCAGATATTGGAGAGCACATACAGATTCACACTAGGTTCAATTGCTGGTGGTAAGTGATCTAGAATATTTATTTTTTTATTGAATAGAAAGGCAAACGAGCAAACAGTTCACCTGATGGTAAGCAACTACCGCCGCCCATGGACACCTTTTTATGGTATGAGGCGGCAAACGAGCAGGCGTGTCACCTGATGGTGATTTACAATCGCCATATATTAGGCATGTATTATGCTGAATTTGCATTTTTTTGCTACCAGCCGTGGGCGCATCTGCGGTATACCCAATCGACTTGGTGAAGACTCGCATGCAGAATCAACGTACAGGCTCTTTCATAGGTGAAGTGGCTTACAGGAACTCGTGGGACTGTTTCAAAAAGGTCATCAGACACGAAGGTGTGTTTGGTCTGTACAGAGGTTTAGTTCCGCAGTTGATCGGTGTGGCGCCGGAGAAAGCCATCAAGTTGACAGTAAGTTGCAAATATATCACCGTGATATAGAATTCTAAACTTATACTATAACTTATGTATGGCTTATGCCTCATCTCCCTCATCAAACGAAATGTGGCATGACCCACTTTACGTCAATTTCTAAGAGGTTGTGGTATTTCACCAGTCGAGCCACTTCATTCTTGCAGCGATCTGCGTAGCTCTATTGACGACTACGCTAGTAAAAACATAATTCTTGAATTCTTAAGTTTTGGTGGCTAACTTCTAGTGTTTTGAGACAGTGCATTAGGGTCACCAGCACATACCCAGTCTGCCTCATCAAATTACTTGATATTTTTTCTGAGATAGGGGGGCAAACGTACAGGCGTGTCACCCGATGGCAAGCAACAAACGCTGCCAGTGGACACCTGAACACAGATAGTGTTACAGTTCCGTTGCCGGCTCTTACAATCGGACATGGAAGGGGTCGGAAGTGGGATGATAAGGGGAAGAGGTTGGGCCTTTGGATACCTCTCTTACCGAGCTAATCGCGGCATGAGCTACTTTACGTCGATATTCTGAGACGTCGTGGTATTTCACCGGTCAACTCGGCCCATTAATGCAGCGAACGATAGAGCCACTCAGGCTCTACCACTTTTAAAAAGTCAATTAGTTAATTATTTCTAAGACTTTCGCGAATCTCACCCATTGATCGAAACAACTTTTAGGATTATATCGCGTTTATTTACCACTTATTTTTATTTATTTCCCGACGTTTCAAACTCTTTACAGAGATCATTTTCACGAGTGATGAACAAAAAAATGGTAGTTGTTCAACATCGTTCAAAACCACTACCATCTTTTTGTTCATCAGTTACTTTAATACTACTACTACTACTTACGATTTAATGATTTTTTTTCTTTTTTCCTGGTGATTAATAAGTACGCACTTTACAGATGAACGATTTGGTTCGTGACAAATTATCAGACAAAAACGGCAATATATCGTTGTATGCGGAAATTCTTGCTGGCGGTTGTGTAAGTTTATCAAGTTATGATTCTATAACATAACATAACTTCACGCCTTTTGTTACCCGAAGGTGTAGGCAGCGGCTGTTAAGCCTTATCTCGCCGTTATGTTTACGACCCAAATGGAATAGGTGGCGAACCTATTGCCATACCGGGCATAAAGTTTTCAGTCATCGATATTTATCACACTTACCTTCCGAAAACAATTTCGAAAAGTCGTTGGTGTGAGCCAGTGTCAGGATTCGAACCTCGACCTCTGGATCGGAAGCCGTGTGTTCTACCACTGGATCTATAGTTATTGAAAAATTAAAATTTCTAGTGATTTTCTGTTTGTTAAGGAATTGATTTAAAAAATGTGGTAATCATTTTAAAGCATCACATCAAACTTCTTCACTAGCATATTGTTGGAAAAGAGTGGGTTTTGTGTGTATTGACCCAAGTGTATATGTTACAAAATTAAAAATAATCTGCTCAGTTGTCTGGAGGTCGTGGGATTTCTATTCTATTTGGGAAGTAAAATTTGGCGAAACGAAGCTCGAACAGCCGCTGCATACACCCTCAAGTGGAAAAAGGCGTGAAATTATAAATAAACCAACATTACTCTACATTCCATCACAGGCCGGTGGTTCCCAAGTGGTGTTCACGAATCCCTTAGAAATAGTAAAAATACGTCTGCAAGTGGCCGGAGAGATAGCGGCCGCGAAGAAAGTGCGCGCGTGGTCCGTAGTGAAGGACCTGGGGCTGTTCGGACTGTACAAGGGGGCGAAGGCCTGCCTGCTGAGAGACGTGCCTTTCAGTGCCATATACTTCCCAGCGTATGCACATGTTAAGGTAATTGCCCTCTATACTAACATTATATAGGTTTTGTTTGCTTGGACGAGCTAATCTCAAAAAATTGATATGATTATTTCTAAGACTTTCGCGAATCTCGCTCATTGATCAAGAAAGGGGGCAAACGGGCAAGTCACCTGATGGTGAGCAACTAGCTTCTTTTTCTACAACTTCGGGGTGGTCGCAGTATTTAGTATTTGGCTCATAAGGACTGTCTATCCTATCCTAACTCAGGACCTCTAAATAAGACTGTTGGGATATAGAAGACTTATTCAGAGGTCCTGAGTTCGAATTAGGAATTACACGAATGACATTCATCATATTAAGTTTAGGCTACTTTTTAGGCAAAATTTGCTGATGAAAATGGATATAACCATCCATTGACGCTGCTGGCGGCCGGAGCAATAGCCGGTATTCCTGCAGCCTCCCTAGTCACACCAGCTGATGTTATCAAAACAAGATTACAGGTGAGATATTTTCTTTCTTTTCTATTAAAAATCTCAAATATATGTATGTTTTTTTTTAAATTTTATTATAATTATTTCTGCGTGATTTCTAATTGTTTTGTTAGAACAATTGGCAATAAGGCAGAAATAATTCTTACAACGACCGCTCTACCAAGAGCGATACGACAGAGAAGAAGAGAATTCTTACAAACTCAACGATGGGAAGTTATGTCTATATCGAGCATCCCCTGATCCTCTGAGCTCATGAATCCGATGATATTTTGGAACCTATGTGAAATAAATGTAGATATAATATTGTGTCCGATCTATGCCAATAATTTTCGCCAGATTCTATTTGTGACTTAAAATTCGGTGAGCTCAGGTGTAACTGAAAAATCGATGAAGTTACAAAAATAAAGCTTTTTATTTGAACCTAAAATTTAAGATTTTCTTATAAATAATATTCTTCCTGTCTTTGTTTTAATTTTAGGTGGTGGCACGTTCAGGTCAAACCACTTATAATGGGGTGATTGACGCCACGAGAAAGATCTATGCTGAAGAGGGTGCCAGGGCTTTCTGGAAAGGGGCCGTAGGTAAGATGATAATAAAACATGAATGGAATATTGTAATAATGCATTGATTGCAATAATTGTTATGATATTAAAAAGTACCTTTCACTATTATTAATAAGTCCGCACAAAATTATTCAAATCTGTCCAAAAGTATTATTGCAATCTTGTTCTTAGTGGTAATATACGTAATCTTTATATTACGACCAGGTGAAATGGTTGAATTCTTTTTGCTTTCTTGATCTGTGAAGTTTTGGGAAAAACTATATAATATATTTGTTACAGTTAAAATATTATCTTTGAATATGTACTTAGGTATGTCTTGTTTGTCTTCCAGCTCGCGTGTTCAGATCATCGCCACAGTTCGGCGTGACGTTGGTGACATATGAAATATTACAACGTCTGTTCTACGTCGATTTCGGTGGAACGTAAGTACCCTGATTTGTGTTTATATAATAATAATCTGCACGAACAGGCTCTCTCGATAAGCGTTTAGTTCGGTGGAAGAAGTACACCCTCCACTGAGGCTTGTAACGCAGCTGTGACCGTCTGGCGTATGAGGTATAAATACACAGTAGTCCGAGCTTAATGTTGAACGAATGGTGTCCATTCAGGGGAAAGAACCCTCGCTGGTAGAGGGAGCCACCATTCGAGAAACAAAGCAAAAGAGTTTACAGCTCTGTATAATAGGTACTAAACGTGAAGTATGTACCTAATCATCACTGCGTCCGAAAACCTAGCGCATCCATTGGCTAAAAAGAGAACTAAGATTTAAGTTTATTATTGTGTACAATATTACTATGGAGCAGCCTATACCGTTCGGACTCCTGGGTATCTATACTTCGTGGTCTCGCGCATTGCAGATGTCCGCTCATTTTCCAGCAGACAGTTGACATGTTGTTGTGTTTCCAGGCGGCCGGCGGGCTCGGAGCTGCACGTGGCGCGTCCTGCTGCGGAACGCGCGCGGCCGCACCACCTGGGCGGGTACCAGGTGGCGCTGCCGGTGCTCACGGGGCTGGAGACCAAGTTCGGCATCTCGCTGCCACGATGGGCGCCCACCCCGCCCTCCGCGCCGCAGTGACGCGTACGTACCTAGGGATGCAATCAACTCTCTTGACTAAAGGACTAATTACATGCTTTTTTACTGGATACTGGCACGAGTACTGGATACAGGTACGTGTACTAGATACTGGTATGAGTACTGGATACTGGTACGTGTACTAGATACTGGTGCGTGTACTGAATACTGTTGCGGGTACTGGATACTAGTACGTGTACTGGATACTGGTACGTGTACTGTATACTGCTACGTGAACTGGATACTGTCACGTGTACTGGATACTGGTATCTACCCGCCGCCGCCCATCACACCGTAAATATTTGTGTGGCATACTTGTTTTTTAAGAGCAAGGCTATTATTACGTATACTGAAGCGGTTTACTGCGTTTACTCTCTGTTTTATTTCCACGAGTTGCAGTCGACCACGAGGTTAGATCGAACGATCGATTTTTTAAATTTTGTAACAAATCAGAAGCATGTAATTATTTCTTGTTTTGTATGTATTCTTATTGACGATTGTTAAAATTCACATTAAAAATGTGATTTTTTGTGAGATTTAAATAAAAGTGAATTTAGCGTAGGTATAGATTCAATTTTATTCTTAAAACTTTCTATATCCACTGTAACCAGATTTATATTGCTCTGAATCACATCACTTTATAATATTAATCTTTAATAGTTTAAAAACTAGTTATAGATTATCTGATGAAATCAAATTATATTGGGTATTAACGTTCTCAGAGACGATTGCAAATTCATACGTAAAAAAAAAGTAACTAAGCCACCACAAGCAAAACTGAAATTATTTGCTACTACATACATATATTAATTTGTTGAGAATATTGTTTAATTTTGGCAATATATATTACTCATATTTTGTTGTGAAACCGACTAGCTCAATATACCTGATTATTGTATAAAAAGTGTCTAAGTACGTCTAAAGTGCAAAGTTTTCATATATTTCCACGCATAAATATAATTTCTAATAAACTGCAATCAAACTCGCAGTTTTAAGTATACATACGAATTTTTTATATTATTTTTTTTGACGTGTGTTACGAGTCTTTTGAGTACGTATTTAAAAGATATTAAAAGTGTTAATTGCATTATATGTTGACGTTGTCAAATATCACTGCCATTTTTACCAAGTGCAAAAAAGTACATTTATGAAACATTTTTCCATTTTAAAAATGTTTCAAATCCAAATATTTGAAACATTAAATTTTTGTATTTGAAACATTTTTTTTTATTTGAAACATTTGTAGATGAGTTGTACAAGATATTGGCTAGCATAGACGGTGGGCTTAACTCTCGTTTTGGCATCATTTTGCTATTTTAATTATATCCTAATGTAAAACATAACTACCCCAATAAATAGTAAAAAAACCTACGTCTAATATGATTATTGCTAAATTTAAAAATTATATTTTGTTAACTGTAACACATGATAATTATCAAATTTATTTGTCTAAGTAATAATAATAATAATATCTGGACACAAATCACACAGCGCCCTCTAGTTCCAAGCTAAGCAACTAAATGCTTGTGTTGTGGATACTAGACAACGGATAATAATACATATATACTTTTCTTTTGTAAATACATACTTATAATACATAGAAAAACACCCAGACGCCACACAAATATTCATGTTAGTCACAAATATTTGTGCTCGGGTGGGAATCGAACCCCCGACCTCGTTGCTGCAGAAACGAGACATATAATGAGGGGGATATTGTTTATTGTTTTATTACCCGACTGCACCGGTCGGAGCATTAAGTATGTTTTTCGAATGTACGAATGTCAGTTAAGACTACACTACTGTAGGTATACAGACAGACACCTGTACCCATACAGTCTTATCTTCAGGAGGGATATAGGCTAGAGAATTTTCGGTAGTTTCTTCATAATTATTCGAAAAAATTACCTGAATTATTAATATTTTTTATGTGTACGATTTATTGATCGATTTTTTTAAGGTACTTATTTTTTTTTATCTACTATATGTGATTATATCGTATCCATATCTTCGAAGCCTTTCAACATATTTATAATAATATATCTCTTGTATATATTTAAGATAATAATTGTATTAAAAAAAAAACGAAAGATATTTTATCTAGAATATTTCTACAAGAAATATATGTAAATTGAAACGATGTCCATATATATAAATAATATATATAATAAATATCTATTGTAATAAGCGTTGAGTAATATCAATAATTTTAAAAAGAGATTACTTTAGTAAGATATTATTTCTACCAATATTTAATTAATAATCTTTTGTACCATAACCATAAAAAAACGAGAAACAAACAGACATACGTCTATATCTTCGTATAGAGAAGGGTTTTCTGATACTTAAGATATAATTATATATATATTTAATTTAAATACATACTCTATAATATATGAATGAATCAACAGATTTTGTAATATATATTCAATTGGACGTGTCATAAGTTATAGTAAACAATACCTAATTTCCTACATTAAAAATAAATAACTTTGTAGGTGAAAATAAAAATAACACTAATTTATTTTTATATTGCGCTAATTTTCAATCACTTTTTTCTAATGGCACCTGTAACACTGTTGATACCACTTTGCCAGTATTTTTTTAATCACATAGGGTTGATTAATTATGTACTGTCAAATTATATCAAATTCTTTTTCAAATATTCTTCTGTCAAACTGAAATGCTGTCAAATTTTTCTTCTGTGAAATTATAATAAGAACACTTGTGATATTGCTTTTGAAATCTTTTAAAAGTATCTAACGCCAGCCAAACAGTCTGCACTTTTTTTTTATTAAAGCGAATATAATGTTAAGATGTAATTAATGGTTGTATAACAACAATGTATAATAATTGTAACGACAGGTGATAGATACCGGATGTAACTATATTTATTGACAATTTATGTACATTTTGTGTTACAAATAAATCGAATGAAACATATTAAATTTGTATGTTTATTTTTCCCATTTAAAAAACAACTACAGCTTCTGCTTACCAAAATTGGCCCACTTGGCACTGTCATCAGATCTCTGGCTTCGTCGTTCGAGTAAGCCAGAGTACTCGCCCATTTAAAGTTTGAGAATAGGTTGAGGTCGTTTCGGCCCCAATGCCTCTAATCATTCGCTTTACCGGATGAGACTGTTCAAATCGACGCCAGTACATAACATAACTTCACGCCTTTTTCTACCCGAAGGCGTTGGCAGCGGCTGTCAAACCTCGACTCGCCGTTATGTTTACGTCCAAAATGGAATAGGTGGCGAACTTATTGCCATACACCGGGCACAAATTTGTTGTTCGATATTTAGTTATTTCTGTCTTCGATATTAATCACACATAACTTCCGAAAATTATTTCAAAAAGTCATAGATGTAAGACCGAATTCGAACCGCTTGATTCAGATGCGGGTTGCTCACATCGAGACTTAATTTCGAACCCACGACTTCTTAGTTCAGAAGCGGGTTGCTCGAGAACGTCGGGACTAGTTATCTATTTGAATTTTTCTAGTAACTAGCAGACATCAGGTGCTGTCAAAAACCTTGATGTAGCTGAGTCGATCACAGCGCTACCTATTTGTTTCAGTTACTAGAATGTGAAGGTATTGCCAGATATAGATTTCATTACAATGTCATTTTACACAGCATACCTATTTATAACACAATTTATAGCATAATATTAAATGAGCAGTTTCTTGCTAATGTTGGCTAAGTAAATATATAACAATAATATACAAAAGTAGTTGTCATGTAAGGTGAATACCTAACAGCATTGCTGACCGAGGGTTTGATGGATTTTTTTTATTACGACGCTATAGCCAATTGACGCATAGCAATTATTGAAGATTAATTACAGGTAAATATTTCGCTTCTTTTTAAAACATTACATTTGTAAAAATAATATCTAAATAGTTGTAAGTGATGGCAACAGCCTACACAGAGTACAGTTTTCTTAATCATCCAAATGAGCACTATGTTCCCGATAATGACTAGTGCGAGCCAAGATGCGAATAGAGGACTTCACCAAAGGATACAAAATATGGCCTGCATCGAATCCCTTCTTCTAATCGCTTCCTACGACAACCACTGGGAAGACATATGGGTGACCCCATTGTACTAAGCACAGCCAAATCTTATTAAAAAAACTAGCTGTCCCGGCGAACTTGGTTTGGCTTCGGATAATTAAAATATTTTTTTTCTACAAGAAAGTAGTCTACGTTAATCCTTATTACACCAGTTACCTGCCAATAAAGATCCCATCCAAATCGGCTGTCATATCAGAAATTACCGAGAACAAACAGACAGACATGAAATTGTTGTTATTTTGGTGTATGTACCGGGTATATATTCAATGAATGTTATATAAATAATATTTGTATAGATAAATTATCTGTCAATTTCTGAGAGGAATTCCAGGTTACCTGATAGAAAATGAACAACACGACACCAAGATTTCTTCCGATGTCCCCTGATTTATATAAAAGAAACACAATTTCTTTAAATTTATCAAATTTTATTGCTAGCGCATTGTGAGTTTTTTTTTTGACAAATTTTACAAGTCGGTACATAGCTAACTATCTAAGCAATTTGTGGCTACTCAATTATTTAAGTACCTTATACACTTGATATTTGTATTGATAGTACATTTTTTTATGCGTCACCAAAGATATTGCTCGTATTGCAAAATTTAAAACACCTATAGTTAAATCAGTTACTAAGAACTAACAACAGTCTAGATAAAATATTGCTGTAACACCTATTTTTATTTCGATAAAAAAATATATTTAATAATATTATTGTTGCTAATTGAATGTAGATTTGTGATTTAATATAACATTTCATCAATAAATAACTCTATTACTTTAATATTTTGCAGCTCGAGATGGCAATCTGTTTGAACCCAATAGTGACGCACTTGTACATTACTTTGAGCAATTGTATCGATATTTACTCCATTTGTATCTAAAAATAATTATTTCATAGTGCTTGATCAAATTAAGTGTATTTAGAAAGCTTGAGAAAATATAAAGATCCGGATTATTACTCCGGTAATGTCGAAAATTGTTCACATTCAGAACGGATGTAGAGGAAAAATTGGTCCAAGGTGCATAAGCGCCTCTCACACTATCGTATCCGTGTGACTTCCGCTATCGTGCAGTGAAATGACCGTAAAAATACCGTAAGCATTTGTCGAGAAGGAATAATTACGAAATATAGACAATTGATTTAAATTATTATTAATTTATCGATATCGATTCATTCGTACACATCACTAGTAAGTTGCCATATCGACCTGTGACTGTAACTACATACTATCTCTAGCTAAAACACTATACAGCAGAGCACCCCCTTGGCATAAGAAGTCTGTAAGAACTATTATTTGTACATGAATATCATTTTAAGGCATTATTCACGACACGAGGTATTACATAATTATTTACTATTAACTGTCCACAAAACTCAAAACAATATTAATCTACTATTTTGTCAATAAAAAATTTATGACAGAAAACTATAAGAAATTCATTTAATTTGTCTTGAAAATTAATGTAAAAAATAAAATCTTTAATTTTCGAATAACCAAGTAACATATTTTGCAAGCAAATTGAGATAGATTTAGGATATTAGCAAATGAAGGATGTGAATCGCAATAAAATATAATTAAAATTCTGTTAGCCACATTGAAACTTTAGAACTAAATCAAGATATTAATGGTATTATTATGAATTAATAGCTATAATATACGCTTCTAACTTAATCATAATACCCGATGGAGCGGCGAGCGTAACGTCGTCTTGTTCAATTAAAAAAAAATATGACATGGAATATGAATGGAGAACACATTACTCATACTTGTTCAGTCAATAATATAACATCTCACATTGAAAGCGAAAATTCATTATTGTGTGTATTTAAATATTTTTTTGACATGTACTGCTTTAATGGTTCATAATTTTTGAGCAAATAATTTTTATCTAGAATCTAGAACATTCCAGGATTTGCAATTCTTAATTCAAAAATATAATTACTATAAAGAAATAAACTTTTCACAATGATCATATTATGTTGATTAAAAATTTACAAAGATTTATTTCTATCAAACACAAAAAGCTAAAAATAGTAAAGGTACTGATGATAAATATTAAAAATATAATATCTCAACCAAATCAGTCAACTATCGATTCTACAATAGGTATAGATAGAACTTAACAATTAAAAATTCTAAAAAAAATTAAGCCAGTATATGGGTTTTAATTGTGTCCCCTTATACATAAAATAGCAAATTGTAGGTTTAAAGAAAATGACGAATTAATTGGTTTAAAGAAGCTGCCACACAGAAACAAGCCAATACAGTTTGGAATTCAATAAAACATTTCTTTTTATAATAATGATCAAGACTATGATATCCTACTTATTTAGTAATAGCTCTTGGTCAATTTGCGATGTGACAATAACCCGCTAATGGCCAATAACCTTGATGTCTATGTCTCTATTCTATTAGTCACTTGACAAGTTTGACAAGTTGAATTGTCATCGGCAAAATCGTATCAGCTGAAATAGTGACGTCATCAAAATCCTAGTATTATTTATTTTTTGTTTTATTGTCTTCAGTGCATTATTGTTGTTACGTTTATACTTTTTAGAATACATTTTTTATATGAATCCGTCAATAATTTCACTCTATCATTTCAACATTCAAAGGATCATATTGATTGTAAGGAAGATTTTGAAACTGAAATAAAAGCAATAAATAGACACAATCAACCTACAAAAATATTTGAAATAAATTAAAATTGATTGCTAAACTTCACCGAAATTCGTATGATTAGTTTCTTTAGCGTGTCTCTGAGCTTCCACTTGACCCGTTAAGAACTTATCACAGACCATACATTTAAGCGTAAACTTATTTAAATCTGTGAACTGTCTTGATGATTTGGCTTCATGCGCTAACTGCTCTGCTTCTCTATATATATCCATATCTTCTGCTGCAAATATTGTTTGGACTCCACCCTGAAATGAAATTTCAATAATGTAATCTCAATAACCAAAACCAATTTCAAGATTGGGTTAAATTTGAATATTTTAACGCATCGCTGACATGTTAAGTTGGTATGGTATGTTGGTTGGTTGGTATGGTATGGTATTGGTATGATTCAACTCGGTTGGGCAGCGACCCAACCGAGTTGAATCCGTCGGTTTATCTCTTTCTCGAAGTTGGCTCTACCTAGCTGGACTGTTTGTCCTAGGTAAACATAGTGGTCGACAACTTCGAGGATCGCATCGCCAACAGTAACCGGTGCTTGAATGACATGGGCATTGAACATTACTTTGGTTTTTCCATGTCCATTCTGAGACCTACTTGTTGGGAAAATCTGCTGAGATCCTTGAGCATTGTACCAAGGTCCTCCAGTGACTCTGGCATGACCACGATATCGTCGGCAAATCGAAGGTGAGTGATGTATTCGCCATTGATGTTGATGCCTAGTCCAGACCAATCCAGGAGCTTGAATACGTCCTCCAATGCAGCGGTGAACAGCTTTGGGGAAATTACATCCCCTTGTCTGACACCTTTCTGCAATAGGATAGGATTCGTACTCCCAGACCCAATCCGGACTGACATAGTGGCGTTTCTATACAAACACTGCAACACTTCGATATACCGATAGTCAATTTGCAAACTGCAGCACTGCCCAAGTTTCGACGGAATCAAAGGCTTTCTCATAGTCCACAAAGGCCAGGCACAAAGGCTGATTATACTCCTCGGTCTTTTGTATAATTTGACGCAGTGTGTGTATGTGGTCTATGGTACTATACCCTTTCCGGAAACCGGCTTGATCGGGAGGCTGGAAGTCGTCAAGTCTGCGCGAGAGTCGGTTTGTAATGACCCTCGAGAACAAAAGCGAGATGGGTCTATAATTTTTCAAGAGGGTTGTATCACCCTTTTTGAAAAATAACAGCACTACGCTCCTGGTACGCCTTTGAAACGTCGCCCCCGATCACGACAGAATTAAAAAGTTTCTGAAGGGCCTTAAGGTCGGTGTACCACCCGCCTTTAGAAGTTCGATAGTAATTCCATCGTCACCCGGTGCCTTTCCGTTCTTTAGCTGCTTGAGAGCCATTCTGATCTCGTACAGACTGACGTCCGGGATGTCTTCGCTGTAGTGCCGAATTAGCTTGGATCTGGGATCTCGAGCCAAGCCGACAACAGGAGTTTGTGAAGACTCACACAACTGTCTATAAAACTTCTGAACCTCTCCCAGAATCTCATCTTTGGAAGAAACAAAGACGCCGTTATCCTTCTTTAATTTAGTCAATTGACTCTGCCCATTAGACAGATCTTTCGCGAATACTTTAGAGCCTTGGTTTCGCTCTATAGCTTTTCGTATCCGCTGGGTGTTATATTTGCGAAAATCGCGTCGTACATTTATCGAGATCTCCCTGTTTAGCTGCCAGAGTTTGGACCAATCGGCCGAAGACTGGGTCGAAATTTCTCGTCTCTCTTGCATGAGCCTGAGAGTAGGTTCCGACAGTTTCTGAGTTATGTTTGCACGTTGCTTACTAAAAAATTTACCACCTTCGGCATGCACAACTTCCACTATCCTGCTGTTCATATCGTTCACTGTTTCACACTCATCTAGGCATTGGAAGCGATTTTGGAGTTCGAGCTGAAAGTTTCCTGGGTTTTGGTATTGAACAGGTGAAGGACGCAAAGTAGACCTCATCCGACGTGAGCGCTCGGCTTTGACACAAAGATTGAACATGCCTCTAACTAGTCTGTGATCGCTCCCAGTTTTCACTCTGTTGATCACTGAGACATCGTTGAATATATGTCGTTTGTCTGACAAGATGAAGTTTATCTCATTCCTTGTTGAACCATCGGGGCTAACCCAGGTCCATTTCCTTTGTGGCTGTTTTCTGAAGAAGGAATTCATCATAAAGTTGCCCTCCTTCTCCAGAAATTCAGCCATTTTTTGACCCCTCTGGTTTCTCTGTCCAACACCGAATTGCCCCACCCTCAGCTCATCGTCCTTCGTTCTGCACTCATCGTTTTGCGTTGAAGTCGCCCATAAGCACAGTGAAGTAGGTTTTGGACGAATGGATGGCTTTCGAGATATCCTCATATAAGGCCTCCACTTCGTCGTCGCGGTGTGTCGAGGTCAGCGCATAAACCTGTATGACCTTCAGCGAATATCCCTTGGATATTCTTCTGAGTATAAGGTACGCTACCCTTGTCGACACACTCTCGATCCTCTCCACGCTGGCTACTAGAGACCGGTGAACGATAAATCCGACACCACCTTGCGAGGGGTTTTCGCCTTCCCGGTAGAAGAGCAAGTTTCCAGACCGCAGGATTACCGTATCCTCCCCCTGTCTACGGACTTCTGATAATCCTACAATGTGGCATCGAATCTTACTCAGTTCTTCTTCCAGTTCGGTGATTCTCTCGTCAGTCCTAAGCGTGCGTATGTTGTGTTACCAGGGCCAAAGTTCGTTTTTTATGGTAGCCGTGTCGCGACCGGTGATTTTTAGCACCCCCTACTCCGCCGTTACCGAGCCCGCTACCGTGAGCCAACGGAATAGCGGAGCTGCCGTGACTGGGGGCCGTAGCTTTTTCTTGTTGCATCATGGGGGGGTTTTGCCATAATCGCCATGCTTGGCAGGCGGGTTGGCGATCGCAGTAGGCTGTATTATGTTCCTATCCTTCCAGCTTTTCCCTTAGTCACCTTTTACGACACCCACGGGAAGAGAGGGGGTGGCGGTACTGTAAGCCGGCGCCACACAGCCATAAGTGTATAATACATAATAAAAAATAATAAAAAACTCACATCAGGCTGCTCCAAATATAATGGATCATAGTGGACTCCATCAAATAGGAGAAAAACTCTTTGACCATAATTTTTATCTTCACCAAATCGATTTATAATTGCATTTAATGTATCCACTACGGCCATTTCTATTCCATAAAATCTAGATAATATTGCCACCTAAAACAAACATCTGATAAGTTGAATAAGATCTATTTGATACAAATGATAAAGACCCTTGAAATAACACAACACAATGTTTCAATTAATATATCATCAAAAATGTCTCGGTGGTCCAGTGGCTGAGCACACCCGCTTCTGAACCTAGAAGTCACACCAATGACTTTTCGGTTTATGAAGTTCTTTACAGAAGGCATATGTGAAAATATCCATGACCAAAAACTTTGTGCCTGGTATGGCAATAGGTTCGCCACCTATTCCCTTTGGGACGTAAACATAACGGTGAGACGAGGCTTAACAGCCGCTGCCTACACCTTTGGGTAGAAAAAGGTGTGAAGTTATATTATGTTATAACATCATAAATAGATAAAAAGCTCACATTTATTCCAAATAAAATAGTCATAGATTCTGTATATGGTAAAGCATGAACAGATGCTGCTTAAGAAAAAGGGAACCATATAACTTTAAACATTTTATTATTCTTACTAAAAAGATTCCTATAAGAATAATACAACCTCAAGTTTCATAGGCATTCTTTGTTTAAATAGAGGATTACCTCAATAGCGCCACCCCAGGAGCTGGGCTGTTGGATCCATAAAAAATATTCATCATTTGGCTTGCCCAGCATTGCTTCACTGTAAGTCTCATGATCACTTGCTACTTCCATTGCTATTATCTGTCTCATAATAATGTGACTTGATGTGTCTACAGTACCATTTAAAACAAATCCTGAAAATTAAAAGAAACAGCCAGTAAATTTGAGAATAAAGTGCACCTTCAGGTGTGGGTAGCAAGATGGTGTGCAATTATCATATGATTTAATCCTACCTGAACTAGATTCTAAAATCCAATTGATATTATAATTGGAAAACAATTTCAACAAAATAAGTGTTGATCAATATATGCATATATATGTATTAGAAACAACAGTCTCGGTGGCGCAGTGGTCGAGCACATGGCTTCTGATCCAGAGGTCTGGGTTCGATTCCAGACACTGGCTTACACCAATGACTATTCGAAATTATTTTCGGAAGTTATGTGTGATAAATATCGATGACTGAAAACTTTGTGCCCGGTATGGCAATAGGTTCGCCACCTATTCCATTTGGGACGTAAACATAATGGCGAGACGAGGCTTAACAGCCGCTGCCTACACCTTTGGGTAACAAAAGGTGTGAAGTTATGTTATGTTATTATATTAATGTTACATAATATATTTATATTGAATTGTGTATTGCTTTTTAATATTTTAGAAGTATTAGAGTAATTTAAAATTTTAAGTGACTGTAGTTTATAAACCCAAATAGATTTAATTTAAATAAATTAATTATGGAGTGTCTAGACTTACCTATACTAGTAAATAAACAGGAATTATCAGATGGCACAACCTTTTTCATTAGGATACCAGGTCTGCAGGGCCCTATATTATTCTGGGGTGAAACACCATTTTCTACAGACTTCTGAGTTTCCGGAGGTCTATCTTCATTGGGTGGTGTCACTTTTTCTTCCACTATTAAAGTTTCCCCCGTTTTCAAACCCACTTCACAAATACTTTTATTATCATTGCTAATATCCAGTGGTTTTGGGGGAAATCCACACAGAACACAAACTCGTTCGGTACTGATTCCCGTTAAACTCGATAAAAACATCTTTAATTCGCCCACGGTGCTATCAGAGGTCAAATCTTTCAATATTTGCTGACCATTTTTACTTTTAATTTTAAACGCTACAGTCGTCATTTTCTAATTGCGTCTTATAAGAAATCTTATACGTGTCTCTCAAGTTTTTAATAATTAGGTCAAAAACACATCAAACTACAAAGACGAAATTAATAAATTGCATAAATTGTACTGACTGACTTTTTCTTTTTGAAATGACAGTTGCATGAAAGAATGAACTCATGTCATTTGAAGATGACACTAAATTATTTATTGCCATCTAAAAAAAGCATTCAATTTATATCCAGTTACATCTATAGGCTTTAGGCATAATGAGAAATATCAAGCCGAAATCAAGAATACCTAATATGAGCCTATGGAAATATCGATTTCTTAAGTGACTTTACTTATTATGAGGTTCCAAATAATGGAAAATAAAATTATTTTTCAAAATTTGTGAAAATTATAGGTACGCATGCGGGCTATGTCCAGCGTCGGCTGTCTGCGGCCAGTTAGATATTAATAAGTATTATCTATGTCTGCGGTCACGTAATCAGTGCGACTAACAATTTAAAATACGGTGTGTTGAGATTTCTCGATAAATTTCCCTGTCTACGTATTGGAGTGTAGGTTGTAATTCTGTTCAACACAGCGTACAGAATCCGTACGCTTAAAGGTACAAAACGAAACGTAGGTAATGAAACTTACAATGTTATTTTTATCTTTTATTAGAAATAACGTTTCTACTTATAAATATTCATACCTAATTATGTTACAAAATACTAAACTATTTTACTCTAAGCTACCTTTGACAAACTAGTAATAAAATTATTCCGGCATTCGAAATATGAACAGATATCATACATAATATATGCATACCAGATTGGCACGATAGGTCTTTACCTAGTTTTTAAATAACATTGATCTATTATATCTATTATATTATATTATTTAATCTGATTATTTCTGATACTTCTACTTATTTTGGACTATTTTTGTTGGCATATTAACTTTAGCATTAAGTACATATTTTTCTTTAAATAATATGTTTAATAAGCTTTTTATTTTGACTACTTGTCTATGATGCTCGTAGTACATATGTAGTGAAATATGGCTTATATAGGTAATATTTTACATGCAAACTTTACAATTAATAAAACAGCTAAGTTCGTTTTCTACACGTATACATACTAGATAGATCACTTGTCTAGATAATATTAGACATCAATACGCGTAGGTATTTGAGATCAAGTACATTATTTATTCTTATTAAAATTTCTTAGTTGTAAACAAACTTATTAAAATATTTTCGATAATCATATGCATTTACTCATACTATATTTCACTACATGCGAACTACGAGCGTCAAATAGTGTCGTTTTAGACAGGATTAATAATGACTGCTGAACCTGCATCATCTCCATGTCTATTCTCTTTTTATTCCCAACTTGCTGCTATAAAAAGTGTCATTTACCAAGTTCGAAGCCTAATATTTACTTAACTTTAATAGTCCCGCGGTATCTCCCATGTCAAAATATAAAAATTGAAAAAAAAAACAGTTGTATGAAATGACATGCATTGTTTTGCTATAAGAGAATGAAATATTAGTTACTGTTTATCTATGATATAATTAATTACTATACATTTATCCAAAGCGTAGCTTTATATAGGTACGCAAAATTTGTTGTCATTTTTGGCCTATTTTCTTTCATTGAATATTTTGTTCCATTGCACATGTTAGATTATTTAGTGTTAGTATTGTATCAAGTGGATTGGTAGATGTATGTATGTATGTATGGTATCTCACTGAATATTGTAACAGCCTTATGGATTGAAATTGGGTTTCTATTCACTGATTGATTAAGTATCTATTTGCCTATATTAGGTACATTGGTAGGTAGGCAAGTACTTCTTAGTATCTATATTATTATGGCAATATTAGTAGACAATATAGATAATTACTCAAATATTGATATGAGTCGAACACTTATACTAACTCTTTACATCTTATAATATAACTTAATTGTACATATTGTCTCAAATTCTATAGATTAGCTAATAATTAATGATTAATATTGTTAGTGAGTCTAGGCGCTAAATATTATTATAAATAATTTAAGATTTTTGAGATTAAAATGCAAATATGTTTCTATTAAATAAATTTGCCGTTATTATACTTTATGTATCTAAAATCATGAAATATATGGGTTTGGTATAATAAATAGATATAATCGTTTGAAATAATAATAAAATGGAACACTTTTTGCTTAAATGGGAACATCACCCCGTCCATGCAACTTGATACTTGTTAAAATTCCATTGGACAAAAAAATAAAGAAAATTAAAGAACTTTGTAATTAAATCCCAATAACATTATCTTTGGTAAACATACCTACTTATATAAAATAAACCTGTTCATTACATTCTAAAAACACTATTTTAAGTAAAAGACTTAATCAAGACTAGGAATATTAATTTATTTACACTTTTGTTCAGTCATAAAAATAACTTGCAAAATCGCGTTTCAAATATTTCCACCATATACATAGATAACACGTTTGTATGGCATCTGATCTGGTAATCCAAGTAATTAAATAATATTGCATTATTTTAAAGCAAACTAATATTGCCATGTTGGTATGTTTGTCATATAAGAAAATTTCGCATTGAATTTGACAGTGTCTTTCTGGTGTTGCCATATAAAAAAATAATAAATTACATTCTATTGTGGTGCGGTCTGCGATGTCGAGAATGTTGAGGCAACGGCCAACGTCACGTAGGGCGACGGACAAATCTTGAAAGCGGCGATGCTCGTCTTCTGCCTACTACAAGAGGTGGCATTTTTTCATCTTCTTCCTCATAATATTCTGAGCTCTCGCCGCCATCTTCATCGCTCCACACAGGTTTTACCATTTGATATGACGCCGAAAAACCTTTGAAGACTAACGAATCGTCGGTGCGGAATTTTATTAATAAAGCTTCCGATGTTGATACAATTTCTGGTGGCATCTGAAATATAGATATGCATGTATATTAATAATTAAAGCTCCTTCTTCTGCAGATAAAACAAATGAAAAAAAAATCCGCTATTTTTCAAACTTATATTTATGGCATTAGGTTCGCCACCTATTTCAATTGGAACGTAAACATAACGGCGAGACGAGGCTTAACAGCCGCTGCCTACACCTTCGGATAACAAAGGCGTGAAGTTATGTTATGTTATATTTATATATTACCTTAGTCCCACAGAAAACCCCATAGTCTCCTCCACTACCATCAAGTCCTCCGAAAACCTGAACGTAATCATATCTACAGTTGGTTTCCGGCTCCAAGTCGAAGGTCAAGAATGTGAGCTTGACGAAGTGGTTACGTGGAGCTTCTATATTCCAGTCGCAGTTGGAGCGGGATTCATATGTGCTGTCACCGTAGCGAGCGTGGGAGTACAGGTGCTGGACAGCATCAGTTGCCATCAGGTACCCGCCGCAAGCTAAAAGAAAGTCAGTATAATAATGCGAGGATTTTTATTATTATTCCTGCGTTGAAAACCACGTTAATAATTATTTTAACATAATTATATGATTATGAACTTTTTTATAGTTAGAAATGATTTCCTGGTTCATAAAAGAAAAATGTTGGATTTGCACTCCTATGTATATCCGTCTTCAGCGGCAGTTAGGTTAGGTTTTTAAGTCTCAAAAGCAAAAGATAACGAAATCCATACGGAAGAGCTTTGTCACCCATAACTTCCGAATGGATCAAAAAAAGTCGTTAGTTTGAGGCTGGATTCAAATACGAGACTAATAACGGCTTCTTAGTATCAAACACTCAAACGTTAATTAATATAATTGATTTATCTAGGTAAAACTCAAATAATATCGTAAAATGTGCTTTTTTTTAACATTTTTAAAAGGGTTTCACATTATGTCCATAGTGTAGTCTAGGGGTAGTGTGATTCACAGTGATTCAGAAGTCGTGGATATTACCTATGTTCTTAGGTTCGATTCGAAAAACACACTAATGATTAATCGGAATCTTTTTCGGAAGTTTTAACATTGGTAGTGTCATGCAGTTAGCTGCATGAATGGGGGGACTCGATCGCTGAAATACCAGGACCTCTCTGAATATCGGCGAGAAGTGGCTCGTGCCCCTTTTCGTTATGCCCGAAAAGAGGTATCCGAAAGCCCGATCCCCTTTCCCCTTCCTTTTTCCTGTCCCATAAAAAAAGTAAACTGTGATAAATATCGATGACTGAAAACTTTGTGTCCATAGTGTCTGGCAATAGGTTAGCATTCTATTCTATTTGGGACGTAAACATAACTGCGAGTCGAGGCTTAACAGCCGCTGCCTACACCTTCGGGTAGATAAAAGCGTGAAGTAATGTTAAGTTATAAAAGCTAAATTACTTACCAGTGGAGTGGTTTGCAAGGAATCCCTTTCTTTGTACAGAACCATCCGACTTGAACACAACATACATTTGGTTCTGGGACGCTACGATTGGATGTGGAAGTCTGTTGCCACAAAATAGACCCAAGGTCTTTTCGTCGGCTGAGGCTCCATCATAAATTGTGACGTAGTCAAAAGCACATTCCTGAAAAAAAATCCCCATTAAATCATAAGAAATCTTTTTTTAAATTGCAAAAACATTTCTTATTCTTGTAAATTTAGATGTTTATAAATTTAGATACAGACAAACAGACAAAAATATAAAAAATAGGCAGGCTTTGGTGTAAGCCAATTTTAAAAAGAATTTTTTATGGGTCTATGTTATAATTAAAAATATTAGCTGATACCACGCGTATGATGTCACTGGCGACAGCACAGTAATAATACCTATTTATGTACCTATCTATTAAACCAAGAAAAAATAAATAAATTACATTTTTTAAAATATATACAGTTAAAAGAAAAGCTGAAATCAAATATCTGCGCATGTCAGAAAACTGGCCGCATTGCCATGCTGAATGAGAATGCTAATCCTCTGTGCGAAGAATAAACCAGCCTCCTGGTCTCGAAAAGCCTCGATCTGTCTCTTTGCAAAATATTTAACTAAAGTCATCTACTACTGTAGTCAGATACTATTGTAGTCAGTGCCAGCCTAAGTAAGTGTTGTATGGTATGCGCAGTCGTTAAAGCTACACGGCAAAATAAAATACGGGTTAACTTACTGCCGGCACCGACTTCAATAGTAACTAATAATAGTAAATATTTTTATAATTAAAGATGGCCTTGTTAAAGTATTATGTTTTGTATATTGTACTAAGTAGGTAAATTAATTGGGTTATTTATCGCTTTTTAGTTACTTATGTAGGTACCTTTTGTCGTTTATCTTCTTGAAGTCGGTTTAACTTTTTTTTCAAAGTAATTTTATTTCTAAATTTTTAGTTGTAGTAATGAGTTATGAACTTAAATAGATGTTAATTTCAAAATAAAATCGAAGCGAGCTCTGTAGCCTTATCATCAGCACAGTAGCATCAAGTGATGATGCAAGCATACCTCCCAAGCAACAAGTTAGCCTTACATACTAGTAAGTAGTTTATATCGACCGAAAGCAGATCTGTCTCCCAACTCCTAACCGTTATGGAGTTATGTAGCTACATCATCAGCACATCAGCATCTAGTGTAGATGCAAGCATACCTCCCAAGCAACACGTTAGCCTTACATAATACTAAGTGGTTTCTATCGAACAAACGCAGTTCAGTCTCCCAACTCCTAACCGCTAAGGAGTTCTGTGAGCTTCATCATCAGCGCAGCATCATATTTTGACACAGTAAAGCATATCCGTAAGACATCACTATTACGTAACAAAAATACCATACTCGCATACAATTTTCGGTGGTTGCCTTCGATTTCTCATGGTTCCCATCATCAGACCCTGACCTGGTGAAAATGGGACCAAATGGGAAACACCAGCTTTCAAATAAAAAAAAATTAAAATCGCTTCGTCCAGTCCAAAGTTACGAGGTAACAAACATAAAAAAAAAAAAAACATACAGACGAATTGAGAACCTCCTCCTTTTTTTGGAAGTCGGTTAAAAAAGAAACCGTCCTGGTAGGGTGAGAATCGAACAGGGCACCATCTGTTCTGTAGCCGGAAATGCTATCCACTTGCATCTTAATGCCTAAATTAAAATTTAACATCTAAAAATATGAAAATAAATAAAATATCATACCGGATGAGGTTCCAATTCAAACTTCTGGAAAATCAGTTTGATCCGATGTCCAGGTGTTGTGGAGAATTGCCAAACACAATCCTTTCTAGACGGGTACTCGTTTGGGTAATTGGGGCTGTGAAAATGTAAGGTTTTTTATGGATCTACTGCTGTATATAGTAGAAAAAAAATTAAAACATTTAACAAGAAAAGTCAAAACAGAAAACAATAGGAGACCAAGTTTTTCAAGATTCTAATTATCGCTAAACTGCAAACATATTCGAAATTGTCAGACTTCAGTCTGTCAATACCTTTCCTTCATAACAATCTTATACTTTTAAATAAGCTTCACACAGAAAAAAAGCAGAAAGATTGTTCGGATAGAGCTGTGGACATTATCATAATAAGTATAAATCTCAAAATATGTAAATAACTGACAGCCAGAGACACTGAGAGCCAAGCAGTGCGCTGCATGAAAGGGCCGGCTGGATCGGTGAAATGCCACGACCTCTCAGAAGATCGACGTAAAGTGGCTCATACCGCGTTTCGGTAGATAGGTAACCAGAGACCACCCCCCGTCCCAATCCTTGTCTATGCTACACCTTAAAAGGCCGGCAACGCACCCCTACACGTAACTATGTTTTGCAGGTGTCTATGGGCGGCTCTGATCACTTACCTTCAGGTGACACGCCTGCTCGTTTACCCTCCTATCCCTTTAAAAAACATCACTACCAACGTGTTCAATTATTTAAGCCAGTGTGAGAACAGAACTTTTTTTTTCAGTTTAATACATAATACAACAACGTTTAAATATTTATTAGTTATTTCCATGAACATAGAAGTCATTTCGGTTCCAGCAGTGATTAATAAATTCTATAGCACCTGTATATAAGTCCTTGTGGTTCAGTGACGTCATGCTTGCAGCCACCTTCCTTGCAGTCGTAGTTGTTTGGATGTAACGTGAATCCGCTGTAACAGGCGCATTCGAAACCACCGAGTGTGTTTCGACACTCGTGCTGGCATCCACCATTGTTCTCAGCGCACTCGTCCACGTCTATGTAGTAGACTGCTGCGAAACCTGAACGGTGAACTGATCCATCCGAGGTGAACTGCAGAGGAAAATTAAACATTAATACAAAGAGGTCCGGAGATAGAACACCCCTGCTTCTGATCAAGAGTCGTGGGATCGAATGCCGGTTCACACTAATGGATTCTCGGATGTTATGGGAGACAAATATTAAGCCCGATGCATGGCAATATTCTGTCACCAATTCCGATTGGCTAGAAAAAAATCGGTTAAGCGAAACTTAACAGCCGCAGTAGAAAATGGCGGGTTTATTAAAATTATATACGTGTAACTGTGATAAACTGAGATTAGAAGACTAATAGAAAAAAAGATCTAAAATAGGCCTTCAAACATGTCCGGCTAAGTGTAATAATAAACAATGTCATACCTGCACTCTCAATACGGATCCATCTGAAGTAACTGGAGAAGGTAGAGCTGAACCACAGAATACTCCGTGACGCCTCAAAACATCAGCGCCTAACTTTGAGTGAACAGTGACGCTGTCATATTCACACTCCTAGGAAAAGTAAGATATTCAATATTGAGCTAATAAGAACTGGACTTTGACACTAAAGAAGTTACTAGTTACTTGTGCCATTAAACGAGAAACTATCTAAGCTATGCAATAATGAACTCAGAAAATCAAATCAGCACCTTCTTTTCTTCTTTCATTCGAAAGTATACTCGTATAACTCTCTCTCTCTGACTCTCTTCGGTCCACACAAAATGAATCCGTCATTTTATTTAAGGGTTTTGAAATAAGTGACCGATTACCTGTTGATACATATTATTTCCTTCGATGTCGAAATGAGTAAAATTAAGAGTAATCTTATGCTGTGGAGGTGCTACTATCTCCCACAGACAGTTCTTCGATGGAGGGTAGAGATCAGGAAATGATGGTGATGTTATAGTGCCGTTGGGCGCATAAAGAGCTCCACCGCATGCATCTGGAATTGATATGGAATTTTCAACCAAAATTCATGAGGTGTCAGTCAGTCAGTCAGGCAGTCACACACAGAGTTCACAGTTTGATGACAAACGGATTAAAGATATCAAACGGATATCAAAGACTTAGTAATGGGGTCTGCCTTTTATGATTTAGGTACCGAATCCTACTAATACTTATAATACCATCATACCTGCAAAAAAATATTTTCCAGAAAGTTTTACCAAATCCTAACTTATGTTTAACTGACAATTGAAAAGAGTCGTTCCTTGCCAGTTCTTTTCAAGAAGCCCTGACGCTCGAACTGGCACTTAGATTCACTTACATATTCAAGACAGTATGACGAAAGGGAATCTAAGCTCCGCGGACTTTAGCTAGTAGATAATAAGTGCTTCTAGTTTTGTGTAACTAATTTGTGAAGTGTTTGGTGAAGTCCAATGAAAAAAGATATTTTGAATTGTATATTTTAAAATAGTTTTTACTAACTTTCACAATTCTTTCCATCTGAATGCAGTTCGTAGCCAATATCACAGGCGCACTCGTATCCACCCAGAGTGTTGACACAAGAGTGACTGCAGCCATGCTCTATGGACGCACACTCGTCGAACTCCTTCATAAACGTCGCCGAGAAGCCTGCTTTTTGAACTGTGGCATCAGATTCGAAGATAACCAGCAACTTGTTGGATGTGGATCTGTAACGGATTTACAAACGTATACTTGCAAAATATGCCTTGTAAGGAAGGTGCCTACTGATTTCTTTTTGGATTTTTTCTTGAGACTATTTTGTTCTAAAAGTCAAAATTAGTTTGTGTACGCAAAATTGATAAAATTAGGTAAACGCTGAGGTGGAACTACTTAAACAAGAGTATTCATTTTTTTGGAATTTCAGCATTTAATGTAAATACGAAAACTAAAGTTGCTGACCTGATAGGAGGAGGTATCTTTTGTCCACAAAATATGGCAATCAGTGGACTATCCATTGATTCACCATCTCTGACTGTTACTCTGTCGCAGGCACATGTGTCGTGATTCTCGACTTCAAATGAATGGAACCTCAGGGCCACTTGGTAGTCCTGTGGAAATGCAAATCTTTATAGATCAGTCCATGAGTGTCAGTAAAATCTAGAACCTAGGCGGCGGTCCTTAAACCTTCAATAGATAATATAATAATCAGTCATAGATTTATAGTAGATAAAAAATATACCACACAAAAAATCAACAATCCTCAGTCATCATAATCATGGTGTTAAGCAAAATAGGCAAGGACAAATTATGCACTATTAATTGTCGAGAATTTATAAGACCAAAGCAACAAGTAGGACGGTAGTAATAATAACTTACTTGCGGAACAGATAGTTTCCAAATACAAAGTTTGTTTGGCTGATAATCATCAGGGTAGTTTGGTGACTCCAAATGTCCAGTGCTGTTCACTTCAATGTCGCCACCACACACAGCTACAACGGAACAAAAAATGGTCAAATTCACTTGAGACATAATTAGAGCCACATTCGCCACTTCACAGTTCGCCACATGAAGTTCCATTAAATGAGAGAGAAAGATCCAAAGGCACTCCCCTGCCCACTTCCAAGCCCACAACCCTTAACACCGGCAAAATAACTATACACTATCTGTGTTGTAGGTGTCCATGGGCGGCGGTAATTGCTTACCATCAGGAGACTTCCTTGCTCGTTTGCGCCGTATCCCATAAAAAAAACAATCACAATGACTTTCTTGTGGTTTCCACTTCTGCATGAGATGAAACGAGTACGATACACTACAAGATACGTAAGGTACATTATGACTTCTAAATGTGACTATAGATGCACATTTGCAGCTGCTTACACTTTCGGGTACTAAACGGGTGAAGGTACAAATTCAAATCAATAACTCACTTCCTGAACTGTAATCTCTACACGAAAGAAAGTTTTCGAGTTTATGAAGAAAATCAATTAAGAAAATGTCTTAAATTTGAACTTCACGGTTAGTTGATTTTAAATTAGGCAGTAAATTTTGAAAATTTTTGTTCCCAATTCCAAGTTTAAGAATTCATTTGCTAAGATTAATAATTGGATTTGAGTAGTTTGCTGATAAGGTGTTTAGATTGTATTGAAGACTTGAATGTTTGAATGTAAATTATTACCTTCGTAAAATGCTTTGAATCCTCTATGTGGCTTTGGCTTAGGTCCAGGTTGATATATTACTGTTAATCTCGAGCCGGTAGACCTCATTATGGGGCCTTTCCCTGATCCACAGATCCTACCTAAGACATGAGCATCAGGCATATATCCGTCTCTCACCTCCACCCATTCGGTTCGACACTCTTCAGACTTGTGGATGTCAATTTCTGAAACAACAGAATTAAGAATGTAATATATTATGACATAAAAACACTGAAAAAATAATTATAAATATGAATTACGAATTTGTAACTTTATATTTGTGACTTTAACGTTTAAAGTTCAAATAATTTATGTAGTTTTAAGCTTTCTATAATGACCCTGAAAATTTACGAGATTTATGCTCGAAATACCGTTAGCAGCATAGCCAGTGAGTGTTTTTTTTTAATTTTCTTGGTAAACTTAATGCAATACAAATGTATGATCCGTAATACCAAAGGTGTAGGCAGCGTCATTATGTGTCGATAGATTTAATATATAAGTATATTTATAAAAACCATTCCTGGCACCTTACATTATAAATGCCTATTTTTTTTCTTACGCGTGGAAATGCACTGCAAGCCAATCCTAGGGCTACCCACTAGGTAACCATAGGATCGGATTGCAGTTTACTGTTCTGGGAGTCCCACACTACCCCCCTAAAGCGTTTCCTCGCGTAAAAAAGGGCTCCCCACTAAAACTCCGCGGCGGCCATCCTCCGGCGTTAGGTCCAGGATGGGGTTAACCGCTCTGGACCACGCTGACATTATATATGCCTACATTTTTACCTTCTGTCTCATCAACTTTACAAATAGGTACACACTGCAATATTTTATAGTTAAAAATACATATATTAAGTTCAATCACCTAAATATTTTCATATCTAAATCCTATAAATATCCATAACATATATGTATTATAATCATAAAAGTTATTCCAGCGGTTTTCACATGACAAGACGTTTCACAAAGGTAGTCTAGCGGTTATCAAAGTAATATTTCGATTGAGCGAGTTTATTAATACCATTTCAGCGATCCAATTTATTTTACTATGTAGCAATTCGCAGACTCGTAAATTAATAGTTACACTGTTTCCACCGCAATCCTGAACTAAGGTTGTACTGACCAGCGAGAATTTACGACCTCTCAGTGTCCAGTTTACCAAGAACTCTCGAATTTTGTTCATTTAGCGAAGTTTATTATAGTTATTTACACGTATTCTAAGTCGTGAAAGATCTTGTTATAATGGAAAGTTTGCGTCGAACAGTATTTGCTAACTATTCAAGTGAATGATTTGAATTTGAAAACTTATTGTTTCGTTAGTTCTAGTCTAGGGTCTATTTAGTTTATTGTTGTATCTGACAACCAGATTCAACTAGTTCAATCACAATTTACGAAAAACTACAATTAAATAATTATGTTAGTTCTTTTAAAGTTAAGTAACTTAGTGCTGATTTATTTTATACATTTGTATTTATATTATTAATCTAGACACAGATTTTTATAGTCTCGGTGGTCAAGTGATCTAGCACCTGGTTTCTGAATCCAGAGGTCACAGGTTCGAATGCTGGCATACACCAATGACTTTTCGAAATTAATGAATTTCGAAAGTTATGTGTGATAAATTTCGATGACTATAAATTTTATACCTGGTATGGCAATAGCTTCGCAAGCTATTCCATTTGGGACGTAATCATAACGGCGAATCGTCGCTTAACAGCCACTGTCTACACCTTCGGGTAGAAAAAGGCGTGAAGTTATGTTATGTTAATCTAGACACATTTCTTACTCTGGAAATCTGGACTGTACTTAATACAAATATTACTATAATGTTAATCATATTTAGATCGGTGTCAATGTCGATTCGTGACATATAGGTACATATACGAGTACGTCAGATACACATAGTTTAGTCAGATAGAGCCACACAGCTCGTTGCATGAATAGGCCAAAACCACGACCTATCAGAATATCGACGTAAAGTGACACATATCGCATTTCGTTTGCTGAGAGGGGTCTTCGGAGACCCCCATTTCCCCCCATCATTTCTTTGTTTTTTTTTACGCAAAAGAATGCCTTATCCCATCTCACTGCCTTAAAACCCGGCAATGCAACTGTAACACTATTTGTAATGCAGGAGCCTATAGGCGGTCGTAATTGCTTATCATCAGGTGACCCCGCTTGCTTGTTTGCCCCCTATTCCTATGAAAAAAGAGGTTATAAATTTCGAGTGTGTACAAAATTATATAGAGAAATCAAATATATTTGTGTATCGTTTGAAGTAATCGATTTCTGTGAACATCGAATATGAATCTCATCGCAAAATCGGTCATCACAAAAATAATAAAAATCCGTTGACAACTAGTTTTATATAAATGTGTGTACGAAAAAGAAAAAAACATAGTGAAGAATATAATATTTTCGTTAATACCATAATTATAACTAGCAATTAACTAATGACCTGGCCGAGTGATTGATCGCTCGCTTCATCAGTCAGAGGGCGAGACAAAAAGTGACCGGTCTTTTACTATAATTCTATAATGAATGTGAAAGATATTATCTTATTTCTAGAAAATACTAAAACTACATACATACACACATACACAACTTCACGCCGAATCCCTTGTTAACATCACCTTCATCCAGAACACGTTCTATTTGGTCATGGAATGTGTGGACTCCTACATCCATCCGCTTTTGCATTGTATATCTGCTTAGTCACTACTGCATCATCCATCCTTTCTACATGTTCGAACCATCGGAACATGCCCTTTCTTACTTTTACACCGACACTCTTTCAATCCGACTTCCTTCCTCCTTATAACCTTGTTTTCGACGCGGTCAGTGAGGGTTACTCCGCAGATTTTGCACAATGACTTCATTTCGACTGCGTTTTTCCTACTTTCATGCACAGTCTGCTATAGCCAACTCTCACTTCCATAATTTTGCTTTGGGATCTGTCCCGCATTGTAGATTGCCCTTCTGGGCTTTTCTGCTAACGGTTTTGCGCCCAAGAATCTGCCCAACTATCCAT
This sequence comes from Euproctis similis, assembly GCA_905147225.2. Lineage (NCBI taxonomy): Eukaryota > Metazoa > Arthropoda > Insecta > Lepidoptera > Erebidae > Euproctis > Euproctis similis. Next base: position 15,844,494 of record LR990115.1, read on the forward strand.
TTACGCTGTTTCCTAACGCTACTCGTCTTTCTACATCTGTACCTTCCATTCCTGCTAAAAGCGCATCCAAGATATACAATTTCATTCACCTGTTCCAGCACTACATCATCAACCATTATCCTTGCATCTGTTCTGTATTCCTCCCTTTCAAACATGATCTATGTTTCATATCACATCATTACACCTATGATTTATTAATCCTAAATAATCCTATTACTTAATAATCCTTATTAAAAAAAATAGTAGGTCATCTCGATATCTTAACGATTTAGTAAGGAACCTTCTGCTTCAATTAAAAGGTACCGAGTTCGAATCTGAATGTACTACTGTTGTTTCAGGGCCCATTTTGTAGAGTATTATGCGATATTGATCGATGAATGAACAGATTGGGTCTGATCTATAACAATAGGCATCTTCCCCATGGGATCACACGAGGAAACGTGAAACCTTCAGGTGTCAAGGGCACACATAAAAACACTCGTTTGAGATTTTATTACTATCCTATATGGGTAATTTGTATGAGAAAACAGTTTTAGAGACGTATGGTCTATTTATATGAGGACTAGTCTAATATATACAATTCTCGTGTCACAGTGTTAGTTACCATACTCCTCCCAAACGGCTTGACCAATTCTCATGACATTTTGTGTGCATATCGGGTAGGTCTGAGAATAGGACAGCATACATTTCATCGCCCTAAACTTTTAGTGTCCGTGTAGCCCATATTGTTTTCTTTTTTATGAAACAGCATAAAAAATACGCAGTACCCTAAATTTTCATATCTCTATATTCATATTTTATATCAACCCCTATTTTTCATTTTTATAACATAACATAATTTCACGCCTTTTTCTTCCCGAAGGTGTAGCAGTGGCTTTTAAGCTTCGATTCGGCGCTATGTTTTCATACCAAACGGAATGGGTGACAAACCTATTGTCATACTGTGCACAAAGTTTTCAGTCATCGATATTTATTTATCATACGTAACTTTCGAAATTAATTTCGAAAATTCAAAAATATGTAAAAATTTGTCAAATATGGAAACATTTAATAAGTAAGTTATAAAGTAGACAATCTAAACTATAGACCGTTAATTGTCGCTAAAATTTGTAATTAATTCGACTAGGTTTGAACTTCAAAGCGTAGCGAGAGGCTGATCAAATGGTTCCGTTGTGACGGCTGTTTTTCATCTGTACATATGTATCACGCCGACTATTATTGCTTTGATGTCGGACGACTAAGCTTCAAGCTTATATTAAAAATTTGCAGAATTTTTACATGGTATACGATTTATAAAGCAAAAAAAGATATATGGCACTAACGGTCATAATAGGCTTATTTCCACTATGAATGAATCGGGTGGATTATAGTTTCTAACTATTAATTGTGATATATATATTTAAAAAAAGAAAACTATTTATCAAGACGAGTAGAATATATTAATATTTTTAGATAAGAAAGTCTCAAAATTAGGCATTGTATCAAGTGACAGTGAAAATGGCACTCAGAAAATGTCGTCTATAATGACGTCACGCCGTGCCAAACATCACTGAAAACATTGACAACGTCCCTACAAAAACATATATGTTTGCTATGGCAGAAATTTGTTATTTTTTTTTATAATGAATCTCTGTGTGCCAGTGGTCGAGCACCCGCTCCTGAATCAGGAAGTCGCGGGTTCGACTCCTGAAAACCGATATCGATGACTGAAAACTTCGTGCCCGGTATGGCAATAGGTTCTTCACCTATTCCATTTGGGGCGTAAACATAACGGCAAGTCGAGGCTAAATAGCCACTACCTACACCTTCGAGTAGAAAAAAGGCGTGAAGTTTATGTATATTTTTAAGTTTTTTTTGACGTGACAACGTCTTAAATTAGGTTGCGGCTGGGAGTCACTTATGAAAAAGTGTAACGCTCGGTAACGTTACGATGAGTCACCGAACGAGAGAGAGGCCCGCCGAATGCCTTGCGTCTCTCTCCCACTCAACTATGATCGGTCTGCCGCGCGCGCAGCACTAGAGAATTAGGCGCATTGAATCGGCGCATGCTTGTGTCTCTGTCTTTGTCTTTCTCGAACGTTCTTGGCGTTGGAAAAACAAGAAAGCGTCATAATACAAGTTCACACGTGTGGTTAAAGTATCGTCAGCTGTGTCTGTAGTGAAAATGTGGAGTGCTTAGATTCGTCATTTACAACAACTACAACAATAAAGGTAAATAATTGTACACTGATATTTCATTATCGTAAACTATGATTGATTGATTAATTGTTAGATTGACACAAAAGTTGAGAAACTGAGTTTATAGGTTATGTCATACTATTGATAAATGTTGATAGTGTTAAGTAAATTATTAGTTTAAAATTAATTAATTAATTAATTATTATTTTACAAATTTTCATTAATTTCAAATTTATTTAGCAAAAATTTGAACCTTCGATCTGAATAAATGTTTTGATTTTCGAATTGATTCTTTAAAATTACAAATATTAAGAAAAAGTGGCAGATATAAGAAAACTTGATTTAAACTGTGTTGAGCAAGAATTTTAACATCTAATTTAAGTAAATGTTTTAATTTTCAACTTCATCATTTACAATTACAAATTTTAATTAATTTCAAATTTATTTAGCAAAAATTTGAACCTTCGATCTGAATAAGTGTTTTGATTTTCAAATTGATTCTTTAAAATTAAAAATTCATCCATTCAATTTCAAATGTTCAACAGGAATCACCACTCTCAAAACAATGGAAACGGACGAGCAAATGCCTTCAACTTAATTATATTCATATCAATAAATATTCTACCGAGAAAAAGACGTTGTCACGTAAAATCTTCGCCCGTAAAACCGACTTTACAGGCAACCAGATTTTTTTTTTAGTTTATATTTAAGTTAAGTTTTTTATAATGCAAAATATTTATTGTAAATGTAAGTGTTTTAAAAAAATATATAGGTGTTTCTACGTAAGTAAATATATATTTATTTTTAAGGAGACGTCAGGATCCTTAAGAACCGTAAGTCATATAAAGAATTATGCAAGTCGAAGAAGCGAGTGAGGTGTGTAAGAATCGTGCCTTATCGCACTCCGTTCTCTCTGCTTACCCCTGAGAGACTTAGCATAAAGTTATGTATGTTTAAAATATATATATATATATATATTTATATGCAAATAAAAACATACATTTCGTACTATATAAGAGCGATTGTGAGCCTTTTTTAAGTTACAAAAAAAAACAGGAATTAATGAATTTATTGTACGGCTTTTATTTTAAAAGGCTTATTTGTACGCCGTTTGTGCTGATAAATCTTTATTTTTAATAATGGTTCAAACTGAAGGCTGAAAATTTGTTAAAATATAAAAAATCATCCTTTAAAACGATGTGTTGAAACAAATCGAATAGAAGCTTTTTAATATAAATGGGAAACAGATGTTGTATTTCCAATTATCTGGTTATATGGATGTTGACATTAAAAGTAACAACGTAACATAACTTCACGTCTTTTTCTACCCAAAGGTGTAGGCAGCGGTTATTAAGCCTCGATACGCCGGATGGTTATGTCACAAATTGGCGGACATATTGCCCTACACCGGGCACAAAGTTGTCAGTTATCAATATATATCACACATGACTTCTGTACAGTATACGAGAAATCATTGAGCTCGGAATCATTCTGACGACTTCTGAATCAAAAGCCCGGAGCTCGACCACTGGATCACCGACACTGTGGATAGTGAAATATTAAAGAATATGTACATTTTCATAGAAATTTCAAGAAATAATAATATTACTATTTTCACGATATACGCCAATTAAATATATTTATTTCTTAGATTTTCACTTATCACATTTATAAAATGAATCGTGAAAATGATCTCTGTAAAGAAATCAATAAATAGAAAATAAGTTCTAAATAATCGCGTCTATATCTTTTTTTAATATATAAAATTCTCGAGTCTAGATGTGCGTAATTGAACTCCTCCGAAACGGCTCGACCGATTCTCATGAAATTTTGTGTGCATATCGGGTAGGTCTGAGAATAGGACAACATCTATTTTTCATCCCCCTAAATCACAAGGGTAGCCCACCCCTCAATATTTTTTTTTAATTTTTCGACATTTTTCTGTTTCTTATTTTTTTTATAAAACGAGATACAAAAATACATACAACCCTAAAATTTCAACCCCCTACGATCAACCCTTATTTTTTAAATTTTATTTTTTGGCAAAACAACGTTTGCGGGGTCAGCTAGTATATCTATATAATCCATAAAAAGTTATTTCAATGTTGCCAATTAAATATTCAAAAAAATATATTCTATAACAAACATACAAATTAAATTATATCAGTCTGTGTTCTATAAAACAGTAACTGAGAAGACAAGAGGGAAACGTCTTTTGTGGTATGGGCATCTAATGAGGAAGGATGATACACATGTCGCAAGAAGAATGATCAATCTGAACTGAAGTTATGTAAGAGAAGAGATAGACTTAAAAAAATATGAATGGAATGTGTGCAGGACGATGAATTTCGTATTCAGGTGTTAGTGTGGAAGAAGTACCCCAATTAATGGAAACTGGGTATAAAAGTAAAAGAAGTGTTTTATTCTGTAGCTATTGGATATAAAGTTTTTAATTTATAAAGAAACAGCGTAGAGAATATATTTAAAACCATTGTATAATATTTACAATTTCAATCATTGAATCTGATTGGTTTGTGATTATTTAGTCTGTAAAACTAAATTTGATCAGAATGTTAGTATCTCAAAAAAAAGTTTTTTTTAAATATCGTGACAAAAAAATAGTATGTTGGCTTTTCATGAATGCTGTATCAAGATCCTTTAGTATTTAATTATCATTTCTGTTCAAAACTAACAAATATTAAATAGTATTTCGGAAAAGATTCATAAAATGAATAACAATTAAATAAAATACGTTTTAAAATATAAACAACACATAGATATGAAAATACAGGGCTTATTGTTAAAGATGCATTTGGCGCTGTCTGTAGGCACGAGGGTCGGTCGGAGCCATTCTCCTGTCGCTATAGGTACCGTAAATCTTAGGGGCAGTCTTTGTTTTTATAAGCTTTTTATTACCTTGCACTGTATGTATGTATGTATGTATGTATGTATGTAAGTATGTATGTTCGGTGGAATCTTGTAACTCAATTTTGAAGTAGATACCTTCAACCGATTGAGCTGAAATTTTGTATACACGTTTATTTTGGATGACAATGCATGATATAATGTATGACATTATTCTATATCCAATATGGCGGACGACCCAAGATGGCGGAATGGATATTTTTAATGCATTTCTGCAATATGGGTATCAAATGAAAGGGTTTGTTGAGTGTAACTCAAAATATAATATGACGTCATTCTAAATCCAATATGGTGGAATATCCAAGATGAAGGAATATATATTTTAAGCTTTCGTACAATATGGGTATCAAATGAAAGGGCTCATTGGGAGCAACTAAAAAAATAATGTGACGTCATTCTAAATCCAATATGGCGGATAATCCAAGATAGAGGAACAGTTTTTTTAATGCATTTCTACAATATGGGTATCAAATGAAAGGGCTTGTTAATAGTAGCTCGAAAAATAATGTGACGTCATTCTAAATCCAATATAGTGGAATAAATATTTGCGTTTCTACTATATGCGTATCAAATGGCCCTTTCATTAAAGAGTTATATGAGAACTTCAAAAACTATGTCTCGGTGGTTCAGTAAACTAGCCCGCTTCTAAATCAGAAAGTCTTGGGTTCGAATTTGGCCTCACACCAATTCTTTCGAAATTTCTCTCGAAAGTCATGTGTAATAAATATTTTTGACTGACCACTTTGTGCTCGCTGTATGGCAACAGTGATAGAGCCCAGCAATTCACTGTATGAATGGGCTGGCTCGACCGGTGAAATACCACAACCAGCTCACGCCTTGTTTCTTTGGGTGAGAGAGGTACCCGGAGACCTACTCCCCTTCCCCATCCCTTCCTACTCCCATATCCTATATCCTACTCCCTTATAGATCGTGAGACGTAAACATAGCGGCGAGTCGAGGCTTAATAGATGCTGCCTACACCTTCGGGTAGAAAAAGGAGTCGAGCTATGTTATGTTATTAATTATTGTTATAAACAAATTAGATTGTGTATAAATATTATATATATCATAGGGTTTTCAATATGAGCGGCTAGATACTAGTGGCCTGCTTGTTTGGGCAGTGTCAGTCAATCTGTTGTTTACTATTCAGTCACTGATGCCAAATCACCATGTCAAGATACAGGGTTAAGCGGCGCGTCCAAATTTATAATCAAAATGAGTTAGTGCTAACATTGAGAACCTTACGACCACTTTACGGCTGAGGCGGTAGTCCATCACAGTCGACGGCTTTCCGTTGACCTATGTTTTAATAGTTAACAGTGTTTTAATTGTGGTCAGCCACGCAATCTGCTGCATGAATGGGCCGCTTCGACCGGTGTAATGCCATGCCCTTTCAGGATACCGACGTAAATTGGACAGGATTTAATAACTTTAACATGATTGCTACACTAACGGATTTTAATGGTGTTATAGGTATTATAGAATTAAACACAGTGGATGGTGGGAACGAACTATAACTTTTATTACAACTCACTCCTATGTTACACTCAGGTCAGCAAGTATAAAGTACTGATTAAAACAACAGATGGCGTTACACATCACAAGTAGTTAAACATATTTTGTTATTAAACAACAGTCCCACATAACAAAATTAAGTTGCAAAATCAACAAATAAGTAACAAAAAAAATTGTTTACTTAGGCTCGAAACTCTTTGCTGCTGGTCAAGCATACGCGGCCTTAAGTAGAGAAAAGACTTTAGGAGGTCTCCTCATTGAAGAGTTGGACTGTTCGAAATTAACTGGCAAATGACCTTGTAACAATGATGCTTTGAATGAGATGAAGAGACTGAGAAACTTACCCATCGATAACTAAAAACTTGAAAATAATTTAAAGAAAAAACCTTTTTTAAAGAAGCTTTTATTTAAACGCTCTAAAAAGAATAAAATAATTTTAACCTTATACATTTTTTTAACTATGAACTTATAACCTTATTATATACAATTTATGTGATAATAAAAGCTTGTCGCTATGTTCAACCCAACCCTTCCCCCCTCCTCTTCCCATCCCAATTCCGACCCCTTCCATTTCCCATGGAAAGAGCCGGCAACGGAAGTGTACCACTATATGTGTTCGGGTGTCCATATATATGTTATAAACCAAAAAAATATATTTGGATAATGCGATCCGTCACAGTAATCATTAAATCTAAAAAAATATTTCTAGATGGTTATGGATAGCCACTGATAGGTAATTAAACATAGCGACAAGCTTTTATTATCACATAAATTGTATATAATAAGGTTATAAGTTCATAGTTAAAAAAATGTATAAGGTTAAAATTATTTTATTCTTTTTAGAGCGTTTAAATAAAAGCTTCTTTAAAAAAGGTTTTTTCTTTAAATTATTCTATATTAATTTATCACGTTGGCACTTTGGGTTCAGTTTTAATGGATCCGTTTTTGCCCAGCGTCTGGGAAGCGGTTTCAAATAAGATGGAAAAAGAAATTGCGTTTTGAAACAAAGTATATTATGAATATCAACTAATATATACATTTCGTTTACTATTTTTTTATTTGTATTATTAAAATAATTTCAAAATATATATATATACTAGCTGACCCGGCGAACTCTGTTTCGCATCAAAAGTAATAACTGCTGCCCCGCTATGTTAACACTGCAATAATTTGAAGTCGATAGCAGCTATAGGTTAAAAATGGGAATTTTCCATTGTTAACACCCCCGCAACCCCCCTTGTGGGTGGACTTTCGTAAAATCCGTTCTTAGCTGACCTCTACTCGGCGAAAGGAATAATCCTACCAAATTTCAAGTCGCTACGCCTTATGGTTCCAGAGATATCGTGATGAGTCAATATATAGGTGGAAATCTCTTATATATATATAGATATATATATATTTAAATTCATTTTTATAGTTTACTAACTGACCTGACGAACTTTGTTCCGCATCTTAAGTATTTTTTACAGTGCTTACAATTAAAGTGCTAAATATCGAAAATCACTTGTTTTTCACAACATTATACATTAATTATACATACAAACCACCCTCTATCTATTAAAAAAAACCGCATCAACGTCCGTGGCGTAGTTTTAAAGATCTAAGCATATAAGTGGATACACAGCGGTAAGCGACTTTTTCGCCCGAATACTGAACCGCCGCTCAAATCTGACAATCAATAAAGTGCTACTTACTGCTCAAATTTCACGTATTCTGTCTAATGTGACAGCTACTTAAACGCTCAAGTAGCGCTTATATATTTGAGTGGCGGTTCAGTATTCGGGCTTTTGTCTTATAAATCTTTACTATGTAATGATTAGAGATAGACCGGTTATGAAATCTGTATCATAACAAAATAAATAACAAACTTCTTATTTTGAATTCATTGTATTATAATTATAATTTCAAAATATGAATTATTTTAAACATTAATTCATTTAGACATTAGATTAGACATTCTTAAACAAATAAATATTTTCATTTTCATATTATATCTGCATCCATGCCCTTTTTAAGTAACGAAAATAAATGAAATCCGGTGAATTAATGAATTTATTGCCGGGCTTTTATTTTATGGGTGCTTCGCCACTTGTAGCGTGATAAATCTTTATGTCGTATAAATCTCTTAACACATACGTCGTGTTTATTTGTTAAAATGTAAATCAAAGTAGGTACCCATTTGAAAAGAGTACTTAATATTTGCTAAAAATAATTGCTGCGAAATAAATTAAACCTCTTTGGGGCAGTCTCGTGAAAAATGATTTATAGATTCAGCTCTATAAAGCTGGCAGTGAAAAGTCAGCAAAAATGACTAAAATTTTCACGTGAATTTGTAGCTAAATAGTTGCTAATTAGTTGCTGCAAAACCGATTTTGTAGCTCTAACCGATTTCCCAAAAATCGAGTTACTGCTATCTTAACGATAAGCTAGCAGTAAAATCAGCAAAGTCAGCAAAAATGACTAAAATTTTCACGTGAATTTGTAGCTAAATAGTTGCTAATTAGTTGCTGCAAAACCGATTTTGTAGCTCTAACCGATTTCCCAAAAATCGAGTTACTGCTATCTTAACGATAAGCTAGCAGTAAAATCAGCAAAGTCAGCAAAAATGACTAAAATTTTCACGTGAATTTGTAGCTAAATAGTTGCTAATTAGTTGCTGCAAAACCGATTTTGTAGCTCTAACCGATTTCCCAAAAATCGAGTTACTGCTATCTTAACGATAAGCTAGCAGTAAAATCAGCAAAGTCAGCAAAAATGACTAAAATTTTCACGTGAATTTGTAGCTAAATAGTTGCTAATTAGTTGCTGCAAAACCGATTTTGTAGCTCTAACCGATTTCCCAAAAATCGAGTTACTGCTATCTTAACGATAAGCTAGCAGTAAAATCCCGAAATCAGGGTTAAATGAAACGACTAATCGGACAAAATTTGTTGCTAATTTGTAGCTGAAAAACGACGTCACAAAAAGGTCAAAAAAGTTAAAATCGGCCGAAGGTAGAGACCGGTCACTAATGATCACTGTCCCAGCAACCTCAATGCACGGTTCTTATTGACATCGGGTAGTTGTACATTTTGTTGCTGCTCACGAATAGCACCAGACACACTCAGAGAGCCAGCAACAAAATAGAAACAAAAAATCGGCCAGGCCTAGTGGCCGCAAACTGGGCACCAGTGTCCCTGCTATTTTAACGAGCGGATTTCATTGACTTCGGGTAGTTGTACATTTTGTTGCTGCTCACGAATAGCACCAGACACACTCAGAGAGCCAGCAACAAAATAGAAACAAAAAATCGGCCAGGCCTAGTGGCGGCAAACTGGGCACCAGTGTCCCTGCTATCTTAACGAGCGGATTTCATTGACTTCGGGTAGTTGTACATTTTGTTGCTGCTCACGAATAGCACCAGACACACTCAGAGAGCCAGCAACAAAATAGAAACAAAAAATCGGCCAGGCCTAGTGGCCGCAAACTGGCCACCAGTGTCCCTGCTATCTTAACGAGCGGATTTCATTGACTTCGGGTAGTTGTACATTTTGTTGCTGCTCACGAATAGCACCAGACACACTCAGAGAGCCAGCAACAAAATAGAACCAAAAAATAGGCCAGGCCTAGTGGCCGCAAACTGGGCACCAGTGTCCCTGCTATCTTAACGAGCGGATTTCATTGACTTCGGGTAGTTGTACATTTTGTTGCTGCTCACGAATAGCACCAGACACACTCAGAGAGCCAGCAACAAAATAGAAACAAAAAATCGGCCAGGCCTAGTGGCCGCAAACTGGGCACCAGTGTCCCTGCTATCTTAACGAGCGGATTTCATTGACTTCGGGTAGTTGTACATTTTGTTGCTGCTCACGAATAGCACCAGACACACTCAGAGAGCCAGCAACAAAATAGAAACAAAAAATCGGCCAGGCCTAGTGGCCGCAAACTGGGCACCAGTGTCCCTGCTATCTTAACGAGCGGGTTTCATTGACTTCGGGTAGTTGTACATTTTGTTGCTGCTCACGAATAGCACCAGACACACTCAGAGAGCCAGCAACAAAATAGAAACAAAAAATCGGCCAGGCCTAGTGGCCGCAAACTGGGCACCAGTGTCCCTGCTATCTTAACGAGCGGATTTCATTGACTTCGGGTAGTTGTACATTTTGTTGCTGCTCACGAATAGCACCAGACACACTCAGAGAGCCAGCAACAAAATAGAAACAAAAAATCGGCCAGGCCTAGTGGCCGCAAACTGGGCACCAGTGTCCCTGCTATCTTAACGAGCGGATTTCATTGACTTCGGGTAGTTGTACATTTTGTTGCTGCTCACGAATAGCACCAGACACACTCAGAGAGCCAGCAACAAAATAGAAACAAAAAATCGGCCAGGCCTAGTGGCCGCAAACTGGGCACCAGTATCCCTGCTATCTTAACGAGCGGATTTCATTGACTTCGGGTAGTTGTACATTTTGTTGCTGCTCACGAATAGCACCAGACACACTCAGAGAGCCAGCAACAAAATAGAAACAAAAAATCGGCCAGGCCTAGTGGCCGCAAACTGGGCACCAGTGTCCCTGCTATCTTAACGAGCGGATTTCATTGACTTCGGGTAGTTGTACATTTTGTTGCTGCTCACGAATAGCACCAGACACACTCAGAGAGCCAGCAACAAAATAGAAACAAAAAATCGGCCAGGCCTAGTGGCCGCAAACTGGGCACCAGTGGGCAACAGATTATAATAATTTTAAATATATTTTTAGTTAGAAAACATGACCTTCAAGGATATCGACTCGTTAGAGGAGTGTTCAAAAACAGCCGCAGAATCTGACGAAAGCGATTCTGAAGCGGAAAATGGTGACGTTAAAAAAACAATGATTAAACAATCTAATCGGTGGACCGAATGGGGAGAAAAAATTAATGAAGAAATTCAGATTTTAAAGAAAACTCAAACGGGGGACCGGATCAATGCTCATTTTATGCCAGAATTCGCCAAAAAATTGATGTTAGATTTACGTGACTTACCTTTATGGTCATGCATAATTAGGAATGAATTTGGGTTCGGTCGTATTCCAGCATCGAGTGCTTGTGTCGAGAGTGAGTTTAACAAAACCAAAAATTCATTCTTGAAAGATGAAATATTGCCGATGAGGGTTGATGAGTATGTCAGCAAGTATATCAACTATCTCAATGGAACATTAAAAATTGTTAGTTCGAAAATTAGCCAGTCTGATGATAATCCATCTGGGAAACTAGCTGTTGATTCCAATAGCTTTAATCACAGTGATGATAATTTAGAAATTTTATCGGAAGAGAAAACCACATGCCCTGCTTGTGAGAATGGACAGATACCAAGTGGAAACCACAAATGTTTCATTTGTCATGTACCTGTGCACAATTTAGATTTGTGCTCAAGCCCTCTGGATCTACAGGAAGGGTTCGGCCAGAAAAGAGTGTGTTTTAAATGTAAAAAGCAAGTGAACATAAATGTAGTTCTTGCATCCAAGCATGAGGAAAATTGGGGAAACGAGACTATAGGAACTTCTGCTAGAGAGACAAAGAAACCTGCCACTACAAATAATCCAGCGAAAGAATTGGAAGGAGAAAAAAAGTACGTGGCTAAATATTATGGTGGAAAATCTCATTTAATAAAAGAACAATTGCAATTTCATGGCAACCAAAAAAAAATTGTGATCCTGAAAAATGGCAGCTCTCCCAGTTTACGCCCCATTAATATCGATGGAATACGTGTAAATGCAATTCTTACGTGTGCTTTCGACAGTTTATATCAAATAGTCGCTGCTGCTGTCTGTGATTGGCCACATTTTCGTACCAGGGTAAGTAACACTTGATAAATAGAATCATTGCTTATGTTAATCTGGATGCTTTAAAAAATATAATTTATTTAAATTACTTGAATTGAAACTAGTTTCAAAATCTAATAAGTACGTCTAAATAAACGATTTTCAGATCAATGTATAAATAGCGAGACAAATCACATCAAGTAAACCGCCGATTTTTTACTTTATCATTAACTTCTAGATAAAAGATATTTTTGTTAATATTAGTCATTACGAAACTCAATCATTATTGGCTATTTGAGCTTCATATTTTGAAAGAAAAAGTTTTCTTCCTAATATTAAAGTGAATAAAATTATTTTTCTATTTGGACAATATTTTTAATCAATAATATATACTTGTAGAATTTTATTCTTCGAAAAAATTTCACAGTTGATTAATCGTCCGTTTATTAGTTTATAAATACACCAATAATATTCTTAATAATACGTTAACAATATTGCTTTTCATAACATTAAAAACAAGAAAATCTTATAAATTATTATTATTACATACATACTTGTTATGACTATTACTTATTAAATATTTTTTAAAATTAACAGATTCAAGAAGAAGATGGGTTAAATGCCATATTTAAATTAGCCCTGGATGTTTTTGAAAAACGCACATCCTTTGGTGCTGCGTATGAATTTAGAGCAAAATTTCATTACGACAACTTTATAGACCATAATAAACAGCCAGACGGATCTATTTTATTGAACTGTGAGACAAGTGTGATGCAAGTCGTTTTAAGATTATTTGAGAACACACCGAGTTGCAGGATAATCTCTGAATGTACACAATGCTTAAAACAAGATGAGCGAAATATTGTTGCTCCAATTGTGTACATTTCAGATATAGAAGACGGTCAATTAGATATTACTCAATTAACTGATCTATCGATGACGACTCGTTGTAGAGAAATGAACTGTGAGGGACGACGACAAACATCGATTTCGCATCTAGGTAAATATTAAAAATTAACTATGAACCATTTAAAAATAAAGTAAATTATGTATGACTAACAGTTACCTATAATCAACAGGAAACATAGTAATATTTGAAATATTCTACGCAGATCGAGAACATCTCGTCAAGCTTGATGCGTTGCCCAGAATATTTGAAAACCCATTGGACACTGAGGCAAATCACAGACTCGTTGGTGCAGTAGCTTATAAGCAATTGGGTACAATGAGTCGAAGATCGTCAACAAATAATGGGACTGGCCATTTTAAAGCACTGTGTTTAAGAGGCACACAATGGGTTGAGTATGATGATTTGAAAGATGCCGAGAAATCTCAAAAGCCGACGTTAAAGATGAATGTACAAATATTAGTTTATGTAAAAACAAAATAGAATAAAATAGTATAACGAAAGATTGATTGCGTAGAATGTTATTGTAGTCCATAAAAAAAATAAGATAAAAAAGTAAATATCGAAACAATAATGTTTCATTGTCCTTGTTCTCGAGAAAAAAGACGTGCTCAAGTAGCGAGGACAATTCTAGTCATTTTTCGATTGCTAGTTCGAGATGATTTATTTAATTTTATGTTGTAACAGACTCACCAACTACGATAGAAAAAATCACTAACCAGCAAAACAAATTCTAATTACCGCTCGTAAATAGAAACGAGATATTAAAATAGCAGGGACACTGATAATCTGTTAGCAATCGTTAGGGCCAGCCAATATTTTAATGCCGTTATGACGATAGCTTTTTGTGCCTATTTTGTTACTGGCTCTCTAAGCATCTCTAAAGTGATTGCTGGCCAGCCACAAACATAACTACTGCTGTAAGAAAATAACAACCGCTCGTCAAAAAGGCAGGGCAATTGATTTTCAGTTTCTGGTCGCTAGTTCTAGCTAATTTTTCCTTTCGATTTTGTTGCTGACTCTCTGAGAAACCTTAATGAGATTTATGAATAGCTACTAAATTTACTACTGCCCGAAGTCAATGAGATCCGCTCGTTAAGATAGCAGGGACACTGGTGCCCAGTTTGCGGCCACTAGGCCTGGCCGATTTTTTGTTTCTATTTTGTTGCTGGCTCTCTGTGTGTGTCTGGTGCTATTCGTGAGCAGCAACAAAATGTACAACTACCCGAAGTCAATGAAATCCGCTCGTTAAGATAGCAGGGACACTGGTGCCCAGTTTGCGGCCACTAGGCCTGGCCGATTTTTTGTTTCTATTTTGTTGCTGGCTCTCTGAGTGTGTCTGGTGCTATTCGTGAGCAGCAACAAAATGTACAACTACTACCCGAAGTCAATGAAATCCGCTCGTTAAGATAGCAGGGACACTGGTGCCCAGTTTGCGGCCACTAGGCCTGGCCGATTTTTTGTTTCTATTTTGTTGCTGGCTCTCTGAGTGTGTCTGGTGCTATTCGTGAGCAGCAACAAAATGTACAACTACCCGAAGTCAATGAAATCCGCTCGTTAAGATAGCAGGGACACAGGTGCCCAGTTTGCGGCCACTAGGCCTGGCCGATTTTTTGTTTCTATTTTGTTGCTGGCTCTCTGAGTGTGTCTGGTACTATTCGTGAGCAGCAACAAAATGTACAACTACCCGAAGTCAATGAAATCCGCTCGTTAAGATAGCAGGGACACTGGTGCCCAGTTTGCGGCCACTAGGCCTGGCCGATTTTTTGTTTCTATTTTGTTGCTGGCTCTCTGAGTGTGTCTGGTGCTATTCGTGAGCAGCAACAAAATGTACAACTACCCGAAGTCAATGAAATCCGCTCGTTAAGATAGCAGGGACACTGGTGCCCAGTTTGCGGCCACTAGGCCTGGCCGATTTTTTGTTTCTATTTTGTTGCTGGCTCTCTGAGTGTGTCTGGTGCTATTCGTGAGCAGCAACAAAATGTACAACTACCCGAAGTCAATGAAATCCGCTCGTTAAGATAGCAGGGACACTGGTGCCCAGTTTGCGGCCACTAGGCCTGGCCGATTTTTTGTTTCTATTTTGTTGCTGGCTCTCTGAGTGTGTCTGGTGCTATTCGTGAGCAGCAACAAAATGTACAACTACCCGAAGTCAATGAAATCCGCTCGTTAAGATAGCAGGGACACTGGTGCCCAGTTTGCGGCCACTAGGCCTGGCCGATTTTTTGTTTCTATTTTGTTGCTGGCTCTCTGAGTGTGTCTGGTGCTATTCGTGAGCAGCAACAAAATGTACAACTACCCGAAGTCAATGAAATCCGCTCGTTAAGATAGCAGGGACACTGGTGCCCAGTTTGCGGCCACTAGGCCTGGCCGATTTTTTGTTTCTATTTTGTTGCTGGCTCTCTGAGTGTGTCTGGTGCTATTCGTGAGCAGCAACAAAATGTACAACTACCCGAAGTCAATGAAATCCGCTCGTTAAGATAGCAGGGACACTGGTGCCCAGTTTGCGGCCACTAGGCCTGGCCGATTTTTTGTTTCTATTTTGTTGCTGGCTCTCTGAGTGTGTCTGGTGCTATTCGTGAGCAGCAACAAAATGTACAACTACCCGAAGTCAATGAAATCCGCTCGTTAAGATAGCAGGGACACTGGTGCCCAGTTTGCGGCCACTAGGCCTGGCCGATTTTTTGTTTCTATTTTGTTGCTGGCTCTCTGAGTGTGTCTGGTGCTATTCGTGAGCAGCAACAAAATGTACAACTACCCGAAGTCAATGAAATCCGCTCGTTAAGATAGCAGGGACACTGGTGCCCAGTTTGCGGCCACTAGGCCTGGCCGATTTTTTGTTTCTATTTTGTTGCTGGCTCTCTGAGTGTGTCTGGTGCTATTCGTGAGCAGCAACAAAATGTACAACTACCCGAAGTCAATGAAATCCGCTCGTTAAGATAGCAGGGACACTGGTGCCCAGTTTGCGGCCACTAGGCCTGGCCGATTTTTTGTTTCTATTTTGTTGCTGGCTCTCTGAGTGTGTCTGGTGCTATTCGTGAGCAGCAACAAAATGTACAACTACCCGAAGTCAATGAAATCCGCTCGTTAAGATAGCAGGGACACTGGTGCCCAGTTTGCCGCCACTAGGCCTGGCCGATTTTTTGTTTCTATTTTGTTGCTGGCTCTCTGAGTGTGTCTGGTGCTATTCGTGAGCAGCAACAAAATGTACAACTACCCGAAGTCAATGAAATCCGCTCGTTAAAATAGCAGGGACACTGGTGCCCAGTTTGCGGCCACTAGGCCTGGCCGATTTTTTGTTTCTATTTTGTTGCTGGCTCTCTGAGTGTGTCTGGTGCTATTCGTGAGCAGCAACAAAATGTACAACTACCCGATGTCAATAAGAACCGTGCATTGAGGTTGCTGGGACAGTGATCATTAGTGACCGGTCTCTACCTTCGGCCGATTTTAACTTTTTTGACCTTTTTGTGACGTCGTTTTTCAGCTACAAATTAGCAACAAATTTTGTCCGATTAGTCGTTTCATTTAACCCTGATTTCGGGATTTTACTGCTAGCTTATCGTTAAGATAGCAGTAACTCGATTTTTGGGAAATCGGTTAGAGCTACAAAATCGGTTTTGCAGCAACTAATTAGCAACTATTTAGCTACAAATTCACGTGAAAATTTTAGTCATTTTTGCTGACTTCGCTGATTTTACTGCTAGCTTATCGTTAAGATAGCAGTAACTCGATTTTTGGGAAATCGGTTAGAGCTACAAAATCGGTTTTGCAGCAACTAATTAGCAACTATTTAGCTATAAATTCACGTGAAAATTTTAGTCATTTTTGCTGACTTTGCTGATTTTACTGCTAGCTTATCGTTAAGATAGCAGTAACTCGATTTTTGGGAAATCGGTTAGAGCTACAAAATCGGTTTTGCAGCAACTAATTAGCAACTATTTAGCTACAAATTCACGTGAAAATTTTAGTCATTTTTGCTGACTTTTCACTGCCAGCTTTATAGAGCTTATAGATTCAACGGCACAATACAAATAGTTTTATTTGTTACATGAAAATCAATAGAGCAACACTTAGACATCTCACATATTTTGAGCTGGGCAGAAACTTCAGCCAATGCTTAGCAGCCGCTTTTAGTATATATAATAGGCTATGTAATAGGCTTGTTTCATTTATTGATAAAGATTAAAAAAAAAATAGTTTACCAAAACAGTAAATATTTTCAATATTTTTAGAAAAGAAATACTTAAAAATAGGCATCAAGTCACGTGGAAGTGAACGGCAATCAGAAAATTTATTTTTGAATGATGTCACACCGTGCTAAACGTCACTAAAATAATGACAACGTCCTTACACACACACAATGTTTGCCACGGCGAGACGACATTGAATACGTCATGACAGTCTGGAGCATTTTATTTAGAATTTTGTTTGAATATTATAAATGGAATGGGGTTTTCAAAAATATAGGTGATTAGGTATAAGATCAACGTAAGGATATATTATAAAACAATTACAAATATAATAGTAAACTAGCTTATTCTTAAAGCATCTTAAGCAACGTTTTATAAAAAATATACGACACTACAATTAGTTCATTGAAATGACACATGAGCTTTGCATTTCTTAGAGGACGCAATTTTATTTTTGGAAAATGTGCATTAGAATGTGTTATTAGAAGCTTATCTTGAAGTTCGTGGGGTCGCCACTCTTATCATCCGGCCGCCATCTTGAAAAAGGGGTTAAAAAAATACATGTTTCGATATCGCGATATCGAAACATGTGTTTTTTTCGCGATCATTTGCCCCCCTACCCCATCAAAAATTCCAAGTGAATATCAAAAAAAATACTGTTGATTTTTTTTTCGATATGAATGTTTGTACTTCGTTTGGGTATAGTATAAGTACATGTGTATTACAGTCTCGGTGGTTTAGTGGTTGGGCACCCCGCTTCGCGCAATCAAGAAGTCGCGGCTTCAAATCATGGCTCACACCAATGACTTTTCGAAATTATTTTCGGAGGTTATGTGTGATAGATATCGATAACTGAAAACATTGTGCCCGGTATGGCAATAGGTATGCCACCTATTCCATTTGGGACGTAAACATAACGGCGAGACGAGGCTTAACAGCCGCTGTCTACCTCTTCGGGTAGAAAAAGGCCTGAAGTTATGTTATGTATTCATAAAAACAAATATACAATTATATCCACTGTGACAACTTTAGCTGCCAAGTTTGGGAATGTCTCTGGATTGCATCAAAAGTCAGGTTACGTACATAAGAGGAAGGAAAACTTACATGTTTCCCAAATTGCAATGATGTGCTCCAGTCGCAGATAAGTGTGCTCGAAATAGAAGGAAGAGCGAATCTGCTAGGAAGTGATTGAAGTTAGCATAACGATGTTAGCATATGCAACTCCCGAAGTTGCTTAAATATTATCGGAGCTAACATTGCTGAGTAAGTAGTCTGTACTTCAATTTAAAACTACGATTGGATTAAAACTCCTTCTTTTTTACTATTGTATGGTATTTGGTTAATATCATAGATCACCATTTTACAGAGAATTAAGAGCAATAGTCATTATCAACCATTGTTAGCTTTGGTTGAAGTTGAAAAAGATACAGAAAGAAAGAGACGTGAATGAATATTTTTATAGGAACAATGGTTCACTTGATGGTAAGCGACAAGCGCCACCGAGGGATAGGTTGTTGTTACTCGGGATACTTTTCTCACCGAAGTAGGAACCACTTGGTGTCAAATATCTGAGAGGTCATGATATTTTATCCGTATAGCCGGCCCATTAATGCACTGTAAATATTATTTTATTTATGATATTCATAATATGTTATATGCGTTACCCAAAAAACTTGGCCACGTTTCTAATTTTCATTCTAAAATAGGAAAATAGGTAAAAATACATGGAAAATGTAAAATCACCATAAATAGAATCAATAATATACGAAGTCGTATTAAAAATATACGACAAAACAATACAGTCGTACATAAATCAAAGATCCTGTGAGACAGTCTGATAAGGGGCACGATAGTAACAAGTCCCATTTGGACCGTGCCTACCGAGACAGAAACGTGACGGGTTCACAAATAGGTAGACCGTTCAGAGGTAACGATCATTTGGACATTGAAGCGTCACAATGTTATCAATTGTCGGGTCCAACGTGCGCAATTTGTGAGATAATTATTAAGGAAATCGGAGTGCTTCGAATAATGCGAAGGATATTTTTAATACATATTTATTAGCTTCCCTTACATTTAGATGAGTATGTATGGTATCATACTCTTAGAGCTCGATATTTTTCAACATTGAACGGTTAGATTTTATTTAAACCTTGCACATCTGTCAGAGATCAGTGATAATGCAAAAAATTGTTCAAAACATCCAATTGTCCTGATTAGATTCGCCAGAATTCAACAATTTCTTTTCGACTAGCTCTATCTCTCCTCCTCTTATGTGGAGTTTCAGATTTTGCATGCGAGTAAGAGAGATAGAGCTAGTCAGGCGCTCACCATACTACAAATGCTTTGAGACTCTTATGGTAATAATTGCATCTTTTTCAGTATTATAGTAGTAATATTTTTGTTATATTCCGGAGGCTACTCACTAAAAAGGAAAAAAAATGGACTATATTTGTTTTTAAGCGAGTAACGCCATATTCGTTTAAGATTCGATGCGAATTGTTACGTATTCGATCAATTCCCTTACTCGTATCCAACCACAACGATGGAAAGAAATGAAATTTGTTTGAAATAGTCCCAAAGAGAAAACCATTGAGCTATTGAGATAACAAATGACTTGAAATTTATAAGCTGTTGATTCTCGGCACTAACTTTTTCCCATTTATTATATCTACTTTAAAAGAGCGAAATCAGAGTCTTAAACTATGTGCATTTAAAATTTCATCTAAAGCAATTTAAAGTTACAGCCAACAGTCATACAGACAGATATACTTTTGCATATATAGTATTTAGTAGACATAGATACTAAAGATTTTATCCTGTATATAGGATAGTTAATCGTCATTAATAACTAGGAAACTAGATGAATTTCAATAATTTAATAGTTGGCTAAGCGTTAAATACGTCAACGTGCTCTGTAACAAAAGTTATTCTATACTATAGTATTAAATACTACATTATATGTTATTTCGTAATTAAAAATAACCAAATCAGTTAACTGTACCGATAGCGTGACTTAGTCTGCATGGCATTCAATAAAAATAAGTGGAAATTTTAAAATAAAAGAAACCATTTTATAGCTCATTCTATCTGTTTTCAGCCATATAAGTTTTGTCGAATTGGTTCAGTCATTTCAATGATATGCCGGAACAGACACACGCTAAGAAAGATTGAAATACCGACGAAATATTTGAATATTGATATCTTATTGCATAATTATATACTTAGTCTGGCCATAAATACTGTTACAACTAAAAATAAAAAAATATTACATTTGAATTTGGAATCTGTCATTTTTATACGATTGTTCATTGTGTTTTCTCGTTTTGGCGCCAATACATTGTACAATATTTTGCGATATTAAAATGGAGTGGGGTGATAAAGAGAGCCGAATCGCTGTGATTGCATTACACAAAGTAGGTATGGAGCCAAATGCAATTTTTAAAACTCTCCATACACTTGGTATTAGTCAAATGTTTGTGTACGGGCTATTAATAGGTACAATGAGAACTCCTCTGTTTGTGACAGAAAAAAACCTGGCCGTCCACGTAGTGTTCGTACGAAAAAGGTGGTCAAAGCAGTAAGGGAAAGAATTCGAAGAAATCCTGTCCGCAAGCAAAAGATTTTATCTCGGGAGATGAAAATAGCACCTAGAACAATGTCGCGTATTTTAAAAGATGACTTAGGACTTGCAGCCTATAAGAGGCGCACTGGTCATTTATTAACTAACAATTTAAAAAAGAATAGGGTATTAAAATCTAAACAACTACTGAAGCGCTACGCAAAGGGAGGTCACAGAAAAATATTGTTTACGGATGAAAAAGTTTTTACAATTGAGCAACATTTTAACAAACAAAATGACCATATTTATGCTCAAAGCTCTAAGGAAGCTTCCCAATTAGTTGACAGAGTGCAACGTGGGCATTATCCGACTTCAGTGATGGTTTGGTGGGGTGTTAGCTATGACTGAGCCATATTTTTGTGAAAAAGGTATCAAAACATCGGCACAAGTGTATCAAGATACCATTCTTGAAAAGGTAGTCAAGCCCCTTAACAACACCATGTTCAATAACGAAGTATGGTCCTTCCAGCAAGCATAAAGCTCGGTCCACGCAATCTTGGTTGGAAGCGAACGTTTCGGACTTCATTAGAGCTGAAGACTGGCCGTCGTCTAGTCCCGATCTTAATCCACTGGATTATGATTTGTGGTCAGTTTTAGAGAGTACGGCTTGCTCTAAACGTCATAATAATTTAGAGTTCCTAAAACAATCCATACGATTGGCAGTGAAGAATTTTCCCATGGAAAGAGTGCGTGTTTCTATTGATAAATGGCCTCAACGTTTAAAGGCCTGTATTGCAGCCAATGGAGACCACTTCGAATAAGCTTTTTATATTTTATATCGTTTTATATTTATGTATTAAAGTAACACACTGTAAAATTATTAAATTTTATTTGCAATAAAAAAATTTTTTTTCTTTGTTACAATATTTATGGCATGACTAAGTATTAATATAGTAAAACTACTACTAATAATATAATGCAACTACTTAAAATTACTCTGCAATACGCAACACAGAGTAATACGAAGTAAAATTATTATTATGTCATCGTTAGCGTTGAAACTCGTGTATACAGTATATAAATCTCTTTTGACTGAAAGGAGTTCGGTAACAATATGAAGTGGATTTGGTCCGCCTGTCCAAACCTCCATTTTTCTGCTAGATAAGGCTTAACGAGATATCTTCGAAATATGTCTACAAGCGTAAAGGATTATTGTGGAGACACAATTTGGTGGACTCAAATAGATATTTTCTATACAACTGTTATTGATTTTATAAATACTGTATTATATCTAAAAAGATTCGGTGGTCCAGTTGTCGAGCACACCGCTTCTGAATCAAGCAGTCGAATCCTGGCTCACACCAATGATTTTTCGAAATTAAATTCCAAAGTTATGTGTGATAAATATCGATGACTAAAAATTGTGTGCCCGGTACGGCAATAGGTTCGGCATCTATTCCATTTGGGACGTAAACATAACAGCGAGTCGAGCCAATGCCAACCCCTTGGGTAGAAAAAGCTGTGAAGTTATGTTTTGTTATATCTAAAAAGAAAAATGCTACCTTAGGGCATTATATATTATTATAGTCAAGTTTGTAGAAGTATAATTACCGCTGTCTACAACTTCGAGGATTAAAAGCGTGAATTAAAAAAAAATATAAAAATCGCAACATCTGAAGTTATATCTAAAAACTAAATGAGATAATTATTAAATATAGCCTATGTTACTCTGGGTGGAATGTAGCTTTTCAGTGGTGAATTATTATTTTTAAAATCAGTCTGGTAGTTTTTGAGTTTATTCGTTACATACAATAATACAAAAATTTCCTCTTTATACTATTAGTGAAGATAGCATTTATTTATTTTTATTTTATTTTATGGGATAGGAGGGCAAATGAGATAGATTTTTATGGATATTGATTCAAAAACATACGTAAGGGGATCACATTGTGGCCATTTGAGCGCATATATAAATTTACTCGTTCGATAATACCGGAAGTGAGGTTTGAAGTGGCCTCTTGAACGAAATTGGGATGTGGGGCTTTGGGTGAACACTTCAACGACTACCTGACTATGCTCTTTTATCGACATAATACGCGACATTGATAATATATTAGTGTTTTCGACGCTTTTTCTCATAAATATAACTATATAATATTATAGTCTCATACCAAATTAGTTGCTCAACTTACAACCAGATGGCGTTGTGTAAAAAATAAAAACTCACCAGTGATATTAAGGACGACTCTTTCTCCGTGAGTAGCGACGATCCTCCATTCGCATCGCTCACTAGAGGGCACCACCTCAGTACCCCAACCAGGTGAGTTGAACCATCCAGAGTTTCCAAGCAGAGTCTTCCCACATTCTGTATATATATTAAATCATAATTATTAACTATGAACTTCCTTTATCTGATTTATTACGATAAGCTTACTTATTATCAAAAGCTTTGTAAGATTTAGGTTTCAATTAAATTTATTGCTTTTCTAGGCTTAAAGAGGAAAATAAGTAGTCCGAACGAAGATTTTTATGAGATATTTGTGATACTGTCTAAGTTACCGTTGACTAGCCGAGTTGACGGGCCTCGTGGTGCTAGGGTTCGATCCCCACCCGAGTACAAATATTTATAACAAGCATAAATGTTTGTATAGCGTGTTCTTCTTTGCATTATAAGTATTTATTTACAAATGAAAAGTGTATACGAAAAAAATATTCGTTATCTAGTTTCTATAACAGAAGTCGTTAGTTGCTTATTATGGAAAACTAGAGGGCGCTGTGACCGAAAATATTATTATTAGTAAAGTAGAGTCGCATGTAAATAAGAATGATGTCTAAACTATTAATTACTGCACGTGGAGGGATTCGTTTTCTTTTAATTATATACTTTTGCATTTCCATACAAATCTATACAAGTCTCAGCAGTATTCTTAATCAACTGTGTCGTAAGTTAGGTAATGTTTTAAAGTGTTAATTTGCAATTATTTTTCTTGGATCAGCTCTGTAGGCAATAGGACTATAATATGAGATTACGCGTTTATTTTTCGACCAAAAATGAGTCGAAGTGGAACTTCTAATCTCTCTTGCAATCGTTTAACGCTTTTAACGCCTCCATGTGGCCATAAAAGGTATATAATAGTAGGATGTAAACCGGTCAATATAATAGCCAACTCAGAAAAATTCTTAAGCGTGTCTTTATCATTGTTTTTTTTTAAATATATTTATTATAACGTATCTTTAATACTACTTACAACAGTGGTAGAGCTAAGCAGTTCGCTGCATGAATGGGCCGGCTCGACCGGTGAAATACCACGATCTCTCGGAAAATCGACGTAAAGTGGCTCATGCCGCGTTTCGTTCGGTGAGAGAGGTACCCGGAAGCCCACCCTTTTCCCAATCCTTGCCTATCCCCTATCCCTTAAAGGGCGACAACGCAACAGTAACACTATATGTGTTCACGCCTGCTTATTTGCCCTCCTATCCCATAAAAATAAACTTACTTGCACATTTGTATAATAAGTTTGTTTGAGCTATGTCACTCTCGCTCAAACGTACTCTCTGTCCAATCTCTGGTCTCTTCTTGCCGTGGACTTCAAGAGGCAGTATGGTGTCCAGATAGGTCCCTTTACTAAAGGTGTTCCTTGCGTAGTGCATTATTGAATCATAGTCGTAAGTCTGTCCGAGTGAGTTCACCTCCTCTTCCGTTAGTTTATTAAAATTATACTCTTGACCTGTAACAAAATATTAGTTTATTAACTTATCGTGTAGTTTTCAAAATACATATTAGTTGTAGAGTCACACCGTTCACTCAACTCCATGTATGGGCATGCTTAAACCGTGAATCGTAAATCTCTCAGAAAATCCATGTAAAGTACTTAATGACGACCTTCCTTCGGTAAGAGAAATATAGACCTTAATGTCAAAATCTTATTAATATATTATTAATATTATCACTAGAACAACAGAAGCCAAAATAATAGTTTCAAAGTTTTCGTCTGTTGGTCCTCGTCTAGGTAAAAATCATGATTCAGAATTTAGTACAAAAACTTGGAGGTTCAATAATTTATTCCTATAAATCTAACACAAACATTACCCTTAAGATTTTTACAAGCATGTACCTAGTTTGAGATGTGATTTAAAATATTAGATCATAATATTAGCTTAACGCTTTTCAGCCATCCGAAGATGTAGGCAGTGGCTGCTACAGACTCCCAAATAGAAAAGGTGGCGAACCTATTGCCATACCGGGCACAAAATTTTCAGTTATCGGTATTTATCACACATAACTTCAGAAAAGAATTTTGTGATTTTTTTGGTGTGATGTGGATTTGATTCTAACACTTCTTCATTCAAAAATAGGGGTATTCGACCACCAGAAAGCCGAGAAAATTTATGATGCATCAACTCCGTCTGTTTATGATCTGATCTCTGTGCTTAAATTTGTCAGTTAAACGCGACCAAAGCCACCAGTATTTAATAAAACTCATTACACACTGTAGCAGGAAATTATTTACATTTCCATCAATATCAAAGACACTTCGAATATTATAAATATCTATGGTTTATGAGAATTTTCAGCAACACGCCAACAACAAGAGCGAGCTCGTTTCTGTCTTAAATTGTGATCAAAGGACTCGGATGAAATCTATGAAAATTGACAGGTCATAAGCAAACAACGTATTACTTGCCCCAGCACCGAAATTTACGACGACAGGAGATGAATTTTGTGTTCAAAATTTATATTTTATACATACATAACTTCACGCTGAGTCTCTTGCGGGGTAGACAAAGAGAACAGAGAGCCATAAGGCAGGATCTTACACGCCCCACTCGCTTCTTTGACTTTTAAAACCCCTGTATTAGATGCGTGTCGATTTTTAAGTCTCCTGACATCACCTTCCTCTAAGACTCATAACATAACATAACTTCACGCCTTTTGTTACTCGAAGGTTTAAGCAGCGGCTATTAAGCCTCGTCTCGCCGTTATGTTTACGTCCCAAATGGAATAGGTGGCGAACCTATTGCCATACCGGGCACAAAGTTTTCAGTCATCGATATTTATCACACATAACTTCCGAAAACAATTTCGAAAAGTCATTGGTGTGAGCCAGTGTCAGGAATCAAACAGGATTAGAAGCCGTGTGCTCGACCACTGGGCCACCGAGTCTGTTTGAAGTTTTTGTTTGACTCTAGGACTCGTTTGAACGATATGATCATGGAAGGTGTGTCGTGGCCATCTTCGACTCCTATATCCACCCGCTTTTGGATTGTGTATCTGCTTAATCCATCTTGCATCATCCATTCTAGTATACGTCCGAACCATTCGAACATGCCTTTATTACTTTTACACCGACACGCTCTTTCAATCCAATCTCCTTCCTTACAACCTTGTTTTCAACGCGGTCAGCGAAAGTCAAAAGATACCTAGTTGGTATATATCAGCAATAATAGCCTAGCCTGGTATATAACACAAGGCCTGTATTGAAATTCCCGGGTTCGAAACTATGCATGTGTCCAACATTTTAGTCCAACATTAAGTATTCCAAAATTGGAAGGCCTAGTAATACTAAACGAGTAGAGAGGATAATTGGAACTTGAATTAATCAAATTTGTTAGTTTATATTAAAAGCAGTTACTGAATTCACAGTACCTAACTACATTGTTGGGAATTTCTATTGAAGCTGCTATCACAAAACACGCCAATGATTCATTTCAAGTTAAGATAGAAGAACTTCAGTTATGTTAGACAGTCTTACAAGACTGTACTATTAAATTTACACTCTATAAATAGAGTGTTACAACTCAATTTTGCATAAACACTTGGAGTTTAATAATTTAATTAAATGAACGCTAAATAGCGTTGTTCTAAAGTTCACTTTTGTTTGTAACAAAATGGAAGGGTGGTATGCCAACGATTTTGGCGAGCGCACTTGGTATTTTAGTTGTCTAGATTTCAGTTCTGCTCTACTAAAAGAGCTTGTTGTTTATGATAACTACCTACTAAATTGCATTAAATTGTTTTCAAAACTTTCAAGTCTGTAGGATTATCTTTTAAAATATATTTTTAAAAACACTTTACCCAAACATAAGTGTAATTTTTTTATGGGATCGTTGGTAAACGTTGTCAGCCTTTAAAATGGCATTTGAAGGGGTTGGAAGTCCGATGAGAAGGGTAGAGGGCTGTGAGGGCTTTAGGCGTCCGGATACCTCTTTAACCGAGAATAAGTCACTTTACGGCCAGCCCATTCATGCAACAAACTATGTAGCTATTTCGCCTTTCTGGGGTTTTTCGGTTTCATACGAATTTAATCATGATGTGTAAAATAGGTAGGATAGTGCAACGTTTAAATACGCACAAATTGAATACAAAGTATAGATACAAAGGAGTCGGAACCTAATAATGAACGAACGGTATCCATTCAGGGGAAAGAATCCTCGACAATAGAAGGCGCCATCATTCGAGAAGCACTCGACTATTATTGTGTACATAAATACTATAGAAAAGCCTTGACCGTTCGGACAAATGTGTGTCTACTTCGTGGTTTTAATCGGCAAAATGTTACAAACGATCCCACTCTGTATATGAATTATCTGAGAATGGCAATAAACCTAATTATTTAAGAAGCGGTACGTTGTCTAGATTGGGTAATGACTATAGCATTAGGTAGATTAGTACCCCGATACCTCCAGTTGACCATTCTGTTTAGTATTAGTAAATTGAGCATAATCCTCAAAATGATAAGAACGCGTTCGCACGATTTTATATCTTACACCGTGAAGTTAAGGTATATTTTTCTAGTAAAATTGAAATCCAAATGATTTTTACCTTGGATGCTGATGGACTTTACCGTATCCCATATAAAGTTGTTCTATTTAATCTTACTTGAACAGCAATGAACATAATGCTCATTTATGTACCTACATAAACGAACTATAATTTTTATTGCAGAAATTACAATTCAGAAATTCCAATTTCAGTCAAAACAGTAACCAAAAAACAAAATCATAATAATATAAAGATAAAAATAAATTACGAATTACATAAGATCAAAATCTGCACACGGTCCATTTCATCTGCCTATCCCACCATGGACTTGGTATAAAGTGGTTTAGTGAAAAAAAGCTTACAGTTACCTTATACCTACTGTATGTTTAACAAAATTGTTTTCTGTAACACTATCATCATTGTCTTATATTTTCAATAACATGTCAATCTTGATCAAAAGGTAGGAAGTATAACCATTAGGTTACATATATATATATATAGGTTACCTATCTACCCTCCCAAAACAGTAATCTAATTCATTCTGTATATAGAATCTTGATATACACCCTGTGTATTATGATTGCAAAAATATCATAGCATAACTTCAAGCATTCTTCTTCCCGAAGGCGTAAAATGAGCGTTTTCTGTGAAAATAAAATATTAATTTTGATTAGATGAAAAAAAATTATTCAAACTATTGTCCATTACTTTCTACACATTTTGTCCACCTTTTTGGTAACTTGTGGATACCATGCCAATATAAATGTTCTTCTTTTGAAGCAAACCAATCAGACACCCAATTTTCCACTTCCGCGCAGGAATCGAACCGCTGCTCAGCCAATGCGTGTCCCATCGATGAAAATAAATGGTAATCGGAAGGAGCCAAGTCTCGTCAATACGGCGGGTGGGGTAGCAACTCCCAGCCAAGTACTTTGATTGTATCCTCAACCGATTTTGCTTTGTGTGCAGGTGCATTGTCGTGTAAAAAAATTACCTTGCCTTGTTTTCTGGCCCATTCTGGTCGTTTTTCGATCAATGCGGTGTTTGCAGTCGATGCTGATGGTTGTCCCGGATTAACCCATGATTTTCTCCGTTTAGGATTCTTAAAATAAATCCATTTTTCATCGCCAGTCGACGCAAAACTGATTTTCTTTCGCGTCTTTGAAGCAAAATTTCACAAGTATTTTTCCGGTTTTCCATTTGTCTTTCATTTAATTCATGTGGCACCCATTTTCCACACTTTTTGAATTTTTCCCATAGCTTTCAAATGGTCTGAAATTGTTTGTTGTGCAACATTTAACATAGCTGCCATTTGCTTCTGACTCAAAGTATTATCTTCATCCAAAATGGCTTGCAGTTTGGCGTCTTCGAATTTTTTTGGTGGTCTTCCACGTTCTTCATTTCTCACATCATAATCATTACATTTGAATCGTTGAAACCATCTCTTGCAGGTTGCTTCTGATAGAGTATGATCACCATATGCTTCGACAAGCATTCGATGTGATTCTGCAGCATTTTTTTTCAAATGGAAACAAAAAATTAATGTTTTCCGCAAATCATCACTATCCGGCACAAAATTTGTCATTTTTTAACACAATAAAAAATATGATGTTGTTTGTTTACTAACTGTTAGGTTAATTGAATGTTTGACAGTTGTCATGGCAACCAAACAGAAAAAAAAATTAAGGCTTATTCACAACAAATAACCCACCAACACATTTGTATCTTAACGCTCATTTCATGCCGGTACACCTGGTATATCTCTGTTAATGTGTTTATAGGTTAAATTTAAGTTTAATAGTAGTATAGTAGTTTAATAGTCTCGGTGGGTCAGTGGTCGAGCACACGGCTTTTGAATCCAGAGTTCGCGGATTTGAATCCTGGTACACACCAATGACTTTTCGAAATTAATTTCAAATGATATGTGTGATAAATATCGATGACTAAAAACTTTGTTCCCGGTATGGCAGTAGATTCGCCGCCTATTCCATTTGGGACGTAAACATAACAGCGAGTCTAGGCTTAACAGCCATTGCCTACACCTTCGGGTAGAAAAAGGTTCGAAGTTATGTACAATATATAAATTAACGAAGAAAACCCAAGTCTATTTTTTATTTCTTCTCTATAATTCTCTTTAATTACTTCAATTATTATAATTTAAATAAATGAATATTAGTTAATAAGATGATAATTTCATCTTAATTAATACATACATAACTTCACGCCAAATCCCTTGCGGGGTAGGCAGAGAGAACAGAGCGCCATAGGGCACGATTTTTACACGCCTCACTCGCTTTATCTTAATTAATAATATTGGATATTGTTTTTCTTAACAGCCGATGCCTACACCTTCGGGTAACAAAAGGCGTGAAGTTATGTTATGTTATGTTTTTCTTTAAATGACATAATATGTAATTTAAAGAAATCATTCATTTAAAAAATATCCACAAAAGCGCAATCCGCGTTCTATATAGATTCAGAAGCTAGTTTTTCTCCACTCTGTTTCCTGTTTCAGATGTTAGTTTCTTAGCTCTAATTCTATATTTCTGAGTTACACGGTTCAGCAAAACTTTCAAGATTTATGGGTGGTATATATTTTTTTCCTGGCAGTTTGACTATTGGAATCTAGTATAAGTCATCATATATATAAATCAAAAAATATACACCAACCAAACTGACATACGGATAGATGATGGATTTTCTTAAATCAATAAACAGCATAACAATAGGGTAGCAGGGCTAGCGCAAAAGGCCACGAGCCCCCGGTCCAAGAGGTCCAAAATATATTTTTACATAGAACCTAAGTATTTTATTTAATTTGAAAAGTAGACAACTAAAGACTTAAATATAATTTCAAGTTAAGCGTTATGCATACAACCAACCTAATGAACATCACAAAAATTTGTGACCTTGCATGATAGTGTTATGACGAGAATCTGAATAATCATTATTCGTAAAGTGCGTGCTAACGTGTAATCGTCTTGGTCCTAAACTAATGAACGTTGGGGAAGAAAGATTCCATAGTGGCACCTATAGGTTCGACTGAGAAGCATGGGCCAATATTATTTACCTTTCATACCTGTCAAAACATAACCTTCACGCTTTTTTTCTACTCGCAGGTGCAGGCAGCGGCTGTTAAACCTCGTCTCGCCGTTATGTTTACGTCCCAAATGGAATAGGTATTGCCACCAGTGGTATTCACCTATTGCCATAC
Source organism: Euproctis similis (assembly GCA_905147225.2). Classification (NCBI taxonomy): domain Eukaryota; kingdom Metazoa; phylum Arthropoda; class Insecta; order Lepidoptera; family Erebidae; genus Euproctis; species Euproctis similis. The sequence goes on from LR990115.1 coordinate 15,875,528, forward strand.
CAGGCACAAAGTTTTTAGTCATTGATATTTATCACACATAACTTTCGAAATTAATTTCGAAAATTCATTGTCTTATTGCCTTAAGAAGACAAAAAAGGAAATAAAAATGGAAGATTAAAAAAGCAGATATACATTACAAAAGCGGATAGATGTAGGAGTCACGGAGGGCCACGACACCCTTTCCTTGACCAATTATAACAAGTCCTCGAAGAAGGTGATGTCAGAATTCTTAAAAATCGAAAATCTTGTATGATAATGATAATAAGCGTATAAGAATCGTGCCTTATGGCGCTCTGTTCTCTCTGCCTACTCGCAAGGGACTTGTCGAGGGATTAAGTATGTATTTAAGAAAAAGAACTAAAATGATAATGCACAATGAACAGGAAGTAAAATCACATTTTGGTTCCGGTGCGTGATAAGCGTCAAATGACTTTGTGACATGATGTGCTCAATGTGGGCCGGGTGTGTCAACGTCACCTGGACGTCTCTCACACCGTCACATACACAAAAAATAACAAAAAAAATGCTATAAAAGCAAAAGTTAGGATAAATATTTGGGTTTCAACCATACCAAAACCGCTGAACGAATGTGGACGTTGTGTTGTAAAAAGTAAGTTTATAATAAAAAAAATAAAATTGGGGTTGATTGTAGATAGGTGAAAATTCGGGGTTATTTTTTTTAAATAGCAAACAAAAATACATACATTTTTTATATGTTGCTTTGGAGATTGAATAAAAATAGATTTCCGATTTCAGACCTACCCTATATGCCTATAAAATTTCATGAGAATAGGTCAAATCGTTTCGGAGGAGTTGAAAAACTAATTTAATATCAATTTTTGTATGTATGTATTAGATAGATATTAATTTTATAGGTTGTTATGTTATGTGTGATAAATATAGATGACTGCAAACTTTGTGCCCGGTATGGCAATAGGTTTGCCACCTATTCCATTTGGGACGCAAACATAAAGGCGCGACGAGGCTTAACAGCCACTACTTACACCTTCGGGTAACAAAAGCGTGAAGTTAAAACATAGTATAAAACAAAGTCACTTTTCGCTGTCTGTCCGCTTATATGCTTATATCTTTAAAACTACGCAATGGATTTTGATGCGGTTTTTTTAATAGTTAGAGAGTGTCAACGGGGTAGTTTTGATCTATAATTCATATATGATGTTGTAAAGAAAAAAATTATAATTTTCGAGATTTAGCACTTTAATTGCAAACGCGTTTGCAATTAAAGACCTTCTACAAAAAAAGCCGCAAGGGCATATATCTATTTCTTAGGGATAATCCACAATGACCATTTTTATTGTTTTACTTTTTCCGAGAAATAATGGCCTATTTACGAAGCGATTTTAAACATTATAGCATTCATTTTCATCCAATTAAGTGTCTTAAATAGATTGTGCATGTAATATAGATGATCCTGGCCATTTACAGCATGCAATTTAAACGAATATTTTCGAAGATATTGCAGTATTAACATAGCAGGACAGCAGTTAAAACCGATAAATAGCACAAATTGAACCTCATGATATACAAAATTTACTCTTTTATTACTTTTGATGCAGAACTAAGTTCGCCTTGTCAGCTAGTGTATAATAATAATAGTGTATAATAAATGTTTCGTAATAACATTTCAGACACTTCATCGTAAACCACTCGCTTTCAATATTGTATTTAAATAACAAATGCCAAATAAAACAATGTAAACACATTAACCAAAGTTTGTCCAACGTGACCGAACATAATTGGTTATTCTTGTTACGAATTAAATTGCATATTAATAATGGCAAGTTTAATGGATTTGGTTAATTAATTATTTTTCATAAAATTTGACAGTAGTGATGCCGGTCTTCAACTGATTGAGAGGGTAGGGTGGTAATGTGTAGCCATCAAAGTATGTTTCGAACCAAACTAAACGTAGTATGAGCGACTTTACGTCGATTTTATGTTAGTCCGTGGTGTTTGGTGCCCCGCACCTACCGAAGCCACTATGATCTAATTATTATTGGCCATAGTCACAGACTATGAGCTCACAAACTCCATTCATTCAAATTCTATATTATGATCATGTTTATATTATAAACTCAATTCTAGATTTTATTATATCTAGATTAGCTAATATATAAAATTCTCATGTCACAGTGTTTGCTACCATACTCCTCCGAAACGGCTTGACTGTTTCTTATGAAATGTTGGCTATACATCTGGTTGGTCTGAGAATAGGACAACACCTATTTTTCATCCCCCTAAATGTCAAGGTATATAGCCCACCCATAATTTTTCTTTTTAATTTTTCACAACTCTAAAGTTTTACCCCTCTACCATCAATCCCTATTTTTTATTTCTTTAAAAATGTTTACTTTATTTTCTGGCGAGACAAGGTTTGCTGGGTCAGCTAGTATATTATATCATACCTAAGTTTTTATCGTGTTACATAACGGTGCAACAAGGGTCACGTAAGTATTTCAGAGAAGACGTCCGCCGATTGAGGTCAAGTATATTGTGTGTATATAGAGTAACTTATTTGGTGTTTGATCAGTGACATGGAATAACAGTCCAGAAGACACATTTTAACGGGAGGATGACCTCAATAATCCTAAATAACCTAATATAGCTTTATAACCTATTTGGGTTATAAACTGTTAAAACGAAAACCTTTTTATGTTACTCGTAAGACTTTTAATGGAAGCGAGATTTGGGTATGGCAGAGTGTGCATGAAGGCAGGATGAACGCATTAGAAATTAAGGCACTGCGCAAAATCTGCGGAGTGACCCTCGCTGACCGCGTCGAAAACAAGGTTATAAGGAAGGAAGTTGGACTGAAAGAGAGTGTCGGTGTAAAAGTAAGAAAAGGCATGCTCCGATGGTTCAGACTTGTAGAAAGAATGGACGATGCAAGATTGACTAAGCAGATATACAGTGCAAAAGTGGATGGATATAGTAGTCGAGGACGGCCAAGACACACATTCCATGACCAAATAGAACGTATTCTGGAGGAAGGTGATGTTAGGAGCCTTAAAAATTGACGCGCGTGCTTGAAAAGAGTTATGAAAGTCAACGAAGCGAGTGAGGCGTGTAAGATCGTGCCTTATGGCGCTCTGTTCTCTCTGCCTACCTCGCAAGGGATTTCGCGTGAAGTTATATATGTAAGACTCATAATCTAGGTTACTATTCTTTTAATACTTCTTTACTTGCAACTTTACCAATCCTCAAATGTAAAGCAGCTGCAAATTTACCTGTTTTCAAGTCAAGTCAAGTCAAATCAAGTCCCAAATGTTAAACCATTTTAAATTGATCAATAATAGTTAATTTTCTTTGTAATTAAATATATTACAACTGAATCTATAATAGCTACTTACCTAACATTATGTTGGCTCGGATGATCTGCACGTGTCTGTCACGATCTGGCCTGGTGTGTTCGTGCCAGAAGCCGACAACATGTCCCAATTCGTGTACTACAATGCCAAATTTGTCACAATTCTTTCCGATAGAAATCGCTTGAGCACCATTGCCTCGTTTGCCGACGAATGAGCAGCATCTGAGAACATAAAATATATTATAAAAAAAATGTAGGCACAATGTTCATTTATCTTAGGTTGCAATTTTACTTATCCATTTGATAACAGACAGAAAATTGACCAAGAAAGACTGGTGGTGATGACATGAAGACGTGGTTGATGTCATTAAGGACAAGCGAGAATAGGTAGTGGCATTATATCCCTATTGCCATCGGATACACTACTAATACACATTATAATACTAATATTATTTAATCTTCTCCTAAATATATGTGATAAACGTAGCATAAGTTCACGCTTTTTTTACCCGAAGGTGTAGGCAGCGGCTGTTAAAGCCCCAACTCGCCGGGTCGTTATGTTACGTCATTATGTACCAAATGGAATAAGTAGACTTATTGCCATTACACCGGGCACAAAGTTGTCAGTCATCGATATTTATCACACATAATAATCGGAAAGAATTCTGAGAAATCATTGGTGAGGGTCTGAAATCGAACCCACAGCTTCCGAATGACTTCTGATTGGGCCGCCGGATACCAATCTCACCGAGCGAAACGCGGCAAAAGCCACTTTACGCCGATATTCTGAGTGGTCGTGGTATTTCACCGCTCAAACTGGCCCATTTGTGCACCGAACTGCGTTACTTTACCACTGCTAAAGATGTATATGTTATAAAAGTTTATCTTTAATTGTTATGTTCGGCGAGGCTTTTCTGAAAGTTTTTGAATCGATAACGAGAAATGAATTCTTGTCAATGTTCTCGAAAATCAACTAAATGTCACATTTTAAAAGATTTTTCTGACATCACACGAGTTATATCTTGGATACAATACACACTGTGCCCTCTAGTTCCAAGCTAAGCAACTATAGTAAATCCAACCAGTTTTACCAATGTAAGTATGCAGTTTATTTGTATCAAATAATTTTAACAGTGGTAGAGCCAAGCAGTTATTTGCATAAATGTGCCGGCTCGACCGGTGAAATACCACGACCTCTCAGAAGATCGACGTAAAGTGGCTCATTCCGCGTTTCGTTCGGTGAGAGAGGTACCCGGAGGCCCATCCCCCTTCCCCACTTTACTATCCTACTCCTCGAAAGGTCGGCAACTTAACTGTAACACTATACGATTTGCAGGTCGAAATAAGGAAAATATTTAAAAAAAACTTAAAAAAAAACACTCTTGAGTAGGTGTCCATGAGCGGCACTGGTCACATACCATCAGGTGACACGCCAGCTCGTTTGCCCTCCTATCCCATAAATAAATACATAGATTCAGACTATTATCATTCTTCGCGCGGAATCATATGATGACAACGTGCCAATTGAATTTCAGAAGGCGGGAGAAATGGAATGGAAAATGTATGTCAAGGTGTCGCAAAATATTTTGTAGACAGACAATAATATGTTTGTTTACTACGACGGAATGAAAATTTTATTTGACGTCTCGTGAAATAAACCGACGACGTATTCTATTGTGAAAATGTACGTAGATAAATAAACGTGAAAAGTAAATAGACGTATTGATATTTATACGATAGTTTTCTGTGTTACGATTTTTCCGAATGTTAATAATAATAGATGCGAATCATTCCTTTGAAAGCTTTTTCTGGAATTCTATTAAACATGAATTTTATTTCTTCTGTTTTCATATCTTTATCCATATAGAAATTATAGGCTATATACCTGACTGAGTAAGGAGTGTTAAGTTTTTATTCAAAGTATATGTAACGGAAAAAAAAGTCTTGTGATGTTGTTTTTTTAAATATTTTCCTTATTTCGAGCTTAATGGACAATCGCGAATCCACCGGGTGTGAAGCTATATAATACGCAAAGGTTGTTTTATGGGATAGGACCGCAAACTCACAGCCCATGAACGTCGTGCTGCGTTGCCGTCCTTTAAGGGAGTAGGAGGGGAAAGAAAGGAGAAAGGGGATCGGGCCTCCGGATACTTCTCTCGCCGAACGAAACGCGGCACGAGCGACTTCACGCTGATATTTCGAGAGGTATTTCACCGGTCGAGCCGGCTCATTCATGCAGTGAACTGCAAGAGGCTATCACTGTTAAATTTTGTTTGTATTGTAATGTTAATCAAATCATTGAAATTAGTAGTTTAAGTATTTTTCATCTAAGTTTAAGTTCTAAATTAGAATGTCCAAACATTTTAAAAACCACAAATGTTTGAGACGGTATGTGTAAATTTATATCAGAAAGCTGTACTTTCGACAGCCTAAGACTTACCCACAAGGCCTTTCTGTGAAGACAATATAATCGGCGTGCAAATCAGCGTCTCGTTCAACAAATTTGATACAAGTGAAGTTCTCCCAGTGTCTCATCGCTTGCTTGAATAATGATTTATGGGCGCCGCTGAAATTGCCGTCAATCTCATAAGGAATGACTCCGTTCACCCAAATCCTTTCTTTGCGATTTGTAGCGGCACGTATGGTACGATGCTTCTTCTTTATCTATTAAATGTAATTAAACATAATGAAAATCTTTTAATTCTTTACGCTGTATTGCAATTTAGTGAAACACCCCCACATCTATCATGTATTTTTAAACAATCAGCAATTAATGAGCACATTGCTGACCATTTTGCTATGACCCTGCAATTCTGATTGCATAGCAATCAATGGGAATTGATAATCACTTCAAACGATCGCAATTAGCTGATAGTGATTAGCGCTGTAGCAAAAATCGAGACAAAGCGATCAGCAATCAGTTTGCTAATCGTTGATTGCTTATAGTTGTGTAACAATTCTACGAGTGTTTGTTTGCCGCATCGTAATAAAGATCAATTTTGTTCTCTTAACATTAGTAGGGAACCAATAACTACCAAAAACCAATGATTATATTTATAAAAAATTATTAATTCTTTCCATTACTCTGTGCGAATTTATTCTAGTAATTTAGGCCAATCGTAGTAATCTCCTCAATATTATTATGAATCCTCGACCGTTTGCAGTATAAAACGTATCACAAGGAGATCAACATTAGTCAGAAAGTATTTTATTCTAATTATAGAAAAGACAATTAATAGTACAGAAAAGGCAGTACGTCTTCTAAGCTATAGTCCAAATTGAGCGGTTAAAAAAAAACCTTAGCTTACAATAACAAAATGCGCCAATAAAAGATTCTTAATTCAAAACAATCTCCTAACATTATTACAATTAGAGATTCCGTTTATTATGCAGATCTGTGAAAATAATTGTAGGAGAAAATTCGAGTTAGGGCTCCCACATACCGTATTAACATAATGGCCGCTAATTGATATAATCGGTGACAAAGCGTCGGGTACTCCGAATTTGAATGTCTCCGTCCTTTGAGTGGAAGATAATTACAATTGTATTGGTATGCTTGTAGATTAAATACGAACGTACATTTTGATTAATTTAATTTTAATTAATGTACATTATGTCTTATAATTATTTGTTAACATTTTTCTGTCCCTTTTATATCGTGAACTGTATACTGATACTGTAACTCTTTTCAAAGACATTAAATTGAAAAAAAAATATCAAAATTTCCATGCTAAGATCAATAATATGATAAGAAGCCTCGCAAAAATGTTTGAATTTGGGATACAATTAGTCATATAATGGCAAAATATATAATTTTCTAAGAATTTACTATATGAAAATATCTTTTGTATTTTTATCTTATTTTAATTCCCAGAACGTGTTCAAAAGGTCGAGAAATATACGCCATAAATTGGAAAAAATGTTACGACGAAATTATTTTGGATTTCGTAGAATTGTTTACTTTCAACATTATTTACCCCAGTACTGTTATAGAGGTTGCTTTCAACTGCTTCTAAATCTTGTAGATCATCACGAAAAAACCAGCCGTTGAAATTGTCAGTTCCATTTGTATCAACTGTATCTTTTGGTGGTGGTTTTACTTCAAATTTCTCTTCAAACTCATGTTCTGGTATTTCATATTTCTGTTTCTCTTCTCTATGTTCTGCGATGTTGTGCTTTTTGTGGTGACGAAAAAACTTCTTTCGGACGAAATGTGAATCTACATTGCTGTCGGATGCCATAAGTTGGTTATGATCTATGTGTTCACTCTGGTCTAAGTGGATATTTCTAAGCCTGTAAAATAGTTTTTTTTGTTGAAATACTTTAATTACAAGCATATAAAAAAAAAACCGCTGATATGTATATCGCACTACCGTAATAAATAATTCTACTACTAAAAAAAAATACTATTTTAACAGTTTTATACTATTATTACAGTATCATGACATTAAGAGCTTAGAGAATATACAGCTTCCAGCCACCTGTGATAAATTATTTTTTCTAAACTTTAGTGCGTTAAAAAATCAAATCTTCAGCTATATAATCATTACATTACATGGTATAAAATAAAGTCACTTTCCGCTGTCTGTCCCCTTATATGCTTAGATCTTTGAGACTACGCAACGGATTTTGATGCGTTTAATAGATATAGGGTGTCAAAGGGTGTTTTTCATCTATAATTTATTTATCATATATAAAAGAAAAAGTGATAAATCCAAAATTTACTTATTACTTTTAATGCGTAACAAAATTCACCGGGTCAACTAGTATTACTATAGATTATTCTAACGTTACATTGGTTGAAATCTCAAGATCTCGCAAGATCACAATTAAATGATAAAATGTATATAAAAGAGCACGAAAGGATCAATCCTTTTTACAAAAATAAAAACATCATCCTCAAGATATTTCGAAGGTAATTTGTAAAAGGTTGAATCTCACTATTGATGCAAAAATCGTAGTGAAGAAAGTCGGAACCGGCGCAATTACGGAATGATGCTTATTCACACGTTTGAATAGAGGAGGGATCCTTTCCCCAGGTGCTCAGTAAAAAAGGTGTTCAGGCAACTGAAGTAGAAACTAATGAGCTTTTATATATATGTTAATGCAGTGATAGTGATGTAGATTGAATAATAAAGCGTCACGTAATATTGGGTTGTATTTTTAGAATATAATTTAAGATTGTAACGCCATTGATATGTGAAATATTTATGACTAAATTTTGGGCATATAGTATTTATGCCCTAAATTTAATTATTATTATTTTATTTTGATTTTCGAATGTTCATTAAAGTGGCCAATAACAACTATATTTTTAGTATTTATCAATTATTTTCTGTTTTGTTTTATCTAAAGTCTGTGTGTATTCCCGAACTTTTTCAAAAGTTTTTTCAGAAGTTATTTGATATATCAATATCGAATCTTTTATTTGATGTTACCTAAATGTTACTAATATAACACTCGTCGAGACGAGATAACATTTGCCTACACTTAGTCTGTTAAGAGTGTAAAAGTATGAAAAAGTTTTTGATAAATTGAAATAAACAGTACCGTCTTCCATTACCATGCCTCCGCTTCCTTCTACGTGGATTTCTTTTGAAAGGCTTTTCCATAAAGCTCTGCAGGCTTTCTGTTGGACGTAATGAATTCGTTTCTACTAGCTTCCCTTCTTTTTCTAAATCTATTTTGTATAAAAGTTTCTCTTCGTCTTGTTCATTTGTTGGTAACACACCGTTGGTAGGAGCTGGAGCTATTGTAATATTTTCAGGTATATCTTTAAGTTTAATATAATTATTTGAATCTCCTGTTATTTCTCTGCTATTACTTTGTATCTTATTTGTGATTTCATCCATCTTATTGGAAATATTCGATATTTGCATATAAGGATATAGCTCATCTAAGTTAAGTATATTATCAGTTGATAGTTTTACAACTAGAACACCATCTTGTTCTAGACTCTCAGATTCCGTCAGGTTATCTTGTTCTGTTGTTTGGTTTTGGTTGATAGAAGTGTTTGAAAAATATTCCAACATTTCTTCCGGTGGTAGTTTACCATTTTTTAATAACAGCGATTTGTCTAAACCTGCAGGTAAAGTCTGAAATGTAATGTGAAAATTAATAAAATATTAACCATTAGTTATAAATCGTTCATCATTATAATATGCATTTGTTAAATATTGTATTATGATAAATTCTAGAAAACGTAATAAGATTCTAAATAAATATACCTATTTCACATTATGTAAATTACGTAAATTTATAAATTAATAGAAATCATAAGCCTATTTGATAATTTTGATGAGCGCTGTTTCTATTCCATTGAATTGAAATTTATTAAAATAAACTCAGAATAAACTTATGTTCATTAGTAATTATTTTCATGAATACATCAAAATTACATCTAAAGGAGCTAATAGTGTCTCTTGGATACCAAGTTTTAGAGTAAAATTTATATTAAAGCTTAATATTAATTTTAAACACTAAGATGGTCATTTACATTTTATGTACATACATAACTTCACGCCTTTTTCTACCAGGTGTAGGGAGTGGCTGTTAAGCCTCGACTCGCCGTTATGTTTACGTCCCAAATGGAATAAGTGGCGAACCTATTGCCATACCGGGCACAAAGTTTTCAGTCATCGATATTTATCACACACAATTTTAGAAATTATTGAATTTCGAATAGTCATTGGTGTGTACCAGGATTCGAACCCCTGACCTCTGGATTCAGAAACCGTGTGCTTGACCACTGGAAAACCGAGACTATGATTGATGATGATATTGTCTCAGTGGTCATTTACAACTAGGAAATTAGAAATTCTATTAAACTCTGGTTATACCTTGGACATCAGAACAGCATCATTATATTTTTTAGGTTTTTCCTGGGATAATGGTATTGGTTGTTTGGTTCTCTTTCTTAAAATATCTGGCAGTCCTTCCTCTTCTACTTGTAATCCTTCCAATAAAACTTCTTTCTTCAATCTCTCTACTTCTTCTTGAAGAGATTTATTGATTTTTGTGACTGGTGCGCTTGTTGGTGGTTTTAAATAATCGATACTTGGAACTGCGATGTCCCCTTGAAAGTTATCTGTAAAAAATATTATTTAATAAATAAATATAAGTAAAATAGTATATAAGTCAAGATAATTCTTTTGCCCTTATATCCCATAAAACACAGTAATCTAAGCATACCTACGTAAATATAAGCCACGATCTCAGTACTTAGTTTGTGCCTACGAACTCTATCCCAGAGGTCATCCCAATCAGTAAGTATTACAGGCTCTAGATATATAAGTATATTTTTTCCCACTAATCCAAGTGTTATCCAAATCCGTTCACGCTTTCATATATTCGAATTAGAAATAAAACAATACAAAAAAAAACACAATACAATATTGGTGCCCGGGCGGAGCACTCCGCCGCACGCCCGGCTCTATGTCATTTTTGATTTTTTACTCTCCCCCTTAAAAATCGTAATGTCTGTATGTTTCATTTTATATATTTCTGATATTGTGCGTTGAATATTTTCAACAATAACTTCTACGCAGTTCGCTGCACGAATAGGCCAGGGTGGCTCGACTGGTGAAATACAACGGCGTCTCAGAATATCGACGTAAAGTCGCTCAAGCTGCGTTTTGTTCGGTGAGACCGATATCCGGAGGCTTAGCTCCTCCTTCCTCTCCCATGCAACTTTCTTAAAGCCCCGCAACGCAACTGTAATACTATCAGTGTTGCAAGTGTCCATGAGCAGCGTTTGTTGCTTGCCATCAGCCGACCCGCTTACTCGTTTGCCCTCCTATTTAAAAAAATATCATTCGCATTATCTTCATTATAGGATAGGAGGCAAAAGACTAATCGGATCAACTGCGTTGCTGGCAGTTAAGATAAGATATAGAGGAGGATAGAGATCGAAGGGGAAAGGAGCCTCCGGATACTTTTCTCACCATAAGACATGAGCTTACTTGAATTTTTTGATCGTACTTGCGTACCTCTACTACACCATTTTCTTGTTCCTTCTAGATAATTTCAAACTACAACGTACACGAAATTATGAAAATCAATGCATTCAAATTTTGGAACAAACGCGTAACGGATGCACGCGGCCATTAACGCGTCCTTACATCTGGTGCGATCATAAAATTTAATAGCCGGCCTATGTCCCAGATGTTGCCTAACGCTGGCTGGCAATTAATTAATATCGTGTGTGTGCTTACACAGCGCGTATTGGACATGACGGTTTACGATAGTACCGCCGCATGAATATTCAATAGTGCGGCTTGTGTGGCCCCGTTTAGATTGAATCTGATTATACGTACACCAACTTGGATTCTGTTAGACATTGGGCTTGTTCAGATCGGTTTGTTAATTTAATTAACGTTTAGTATTACAAGAATTAATATCCAATTAATAATTTATATTATATATAGTTGATTAGGATACTTAAGTAGATTCTATTAGTAGAGCAGTTCATTGCTTAAATTGGCTGTTTTAATCTGGGATATACAATAACCTACTAGAAAATAAACGTAAAGTGACCCAGTCCGCGTTTCGTTCAACGAGAGAGGTACCCCTCATCGTTTTCCTTTTTTATTAATATCCAAAATTTTATTTTATTTTTTCCACACATCATCATTGCATAGTATAAAATAAAGTCGCTTTGTGATGTCTGTCCCTTTATATGCTTCGATTTTTGAAACTACGCAACGGATTTAGATGCAGTATTTTTTAATAGATAGAGGTTGTCAACAGGGTGGTTTTTAGGTATAATTGAATAATGTTTGAATAATGTAGTATAGTTTTAATTGTTAACACATTAAAAAATATTTTTAATGTGGAACAAAGATCGCCGGGTCAACCAGTAAAATATAAAATAATAAATGTAGTCTGTGTTATTCATTATGTAGTCATAAAAATGAAAAGATGAAAAGATTTTCCGACACTAGCAAATACTACTGAAAGGCAGACAGACAGATTTGTCTGTCTATCTGCCGGACTGTGTAGACTACGTTTTGTCTACGCTATGATGTATTTCTACAAACCTCTACGCTACAACTTCACATCGTAGCACCTCGAAATAAATGGCTACCTACAGCTTCAAACCCGTGATTATTACGAGTATCATTTACATTTTGAACTTAATACTGAATATTGCCATCTAGTGTTCAAGCTAAGTAACTAACGATTATGTCATGGAAATAGACTACAAATATCCCGAGTATGGAAATTTGTAGTCTATAATAGCGCGTCACTGGAGGTTTATGCGTTGCATTGGTCATATAACAAGTAATCTCAATACGCTAGTGGACTGAAGCGCGAATACTGAACCGCCACTCAAATATATAAGCGCTACTTAAACGTTTAAGTAGCTGTCACATTAGACAGAATACGTTAAATTTGAGCAGTAAGTAGCACTTATTGATTGTCAGATTTAAGTGGCGGTTCAGTGTTCGGGCTTAAATTTTAATAATTGGTTAGTTAAATATGTTAATGTTTATTAGGGGTATCCCCTAAATATATTTTTTTCAATATATTTCTGTATTTATTTTTTTTATAAAACAAGATACAAAAATACATACAACCCTAAATTTTCAACCCTCCACGATCGACCCCTATTTCTTAAATGTTATTTTTTTGGCAAGAAAACTTTTGTTGGGTCTGCTAGTATTATAAATAAATTGGTAAAATAATAAATTTTACAAATAATATATCTACCAAGAGAAATCTTAAATTAATAATAATTAAATTTCGTTTATATCCACTCGGCAATTAAACTAACCCTCGTTACTTGAAGTAAAGATCTTTAGATGCTAATTTTATGACCCACTATCCTGTATATTGGTAGTGTAAACATTTTCTTGGTCTGATAAGGAAAATTAAGCCTGAATAGTGCTGATAACACGGGTTTCTAACACAAGGTCTTCTGTTTAGAATGTGAAATACACAAATATGAAGAGTTGAAATCCACCAGTAACTTTTCGTTGTGGTTTCGTTTATCATAAAATATAATTATTGATGACCTATTAAACTTCGCTTCATCTTCTTCTTGTCACTATTCATTCTTAAAGGTTGGCAACGCAATTGTCTATGGACGACTCTAATCACTTACCACCAGGTGATCCGGTTGCTCGTTGGACGTAGCAAAATAAATTAGAATATCTCTTTCCAACATGTTGTATGAACTGTGAGCTTACCATTAAAAAGTTACAACACCCGCCCGTGTATTCTCCATCTTATTTCCCTTGAGAAAGGGCTATTATAATAAATGTTACTTAGAAACTGCCAAGCTACATATAATAACTAAAGTGTTGAGTATCGTGGTGTTATAGAACATATAGGAATTGTATATTTCTAAATGGATAAAAGGATGATGAAGGATGGATGTGTGGTGTGATAAAAATGGATTGAATAAGAAATTAATTTAAAAGAGGTAGCATGAAAGTAGCACCAACCATGGAAAAAAATAAAAGTAGTATGGATACATAATACGGGGGATGAAGTCATGCTAAAAGGAGATTGATGAAAATGGCCGAGGAAGAGCACATTGTTAGAGGAAGACCGAAAAAAGATGGATGGACGATTTAAAAGTTGGTATGAGTATGAAGGGAGTAGGTATGTGCGGAGATGATGAGTGCTTGAAGACAATAGAAAAGGATGACATATTGTGCCGACCCCATAAGCGATACACAAAAAAATCGTAAGCCACTTAAATTACATGCTTTTGAAGCATAATAATATCGAATTAATACAAATTCATTATGTATTACTTGTAAGAGATTCTACGTCTTTATACTGTTTTTTTTTTAATTCATTTTGTCGTTCAATAAAAACTTTTTTTAAATACACTTTCCAGATGTCTGTGGCAAGATTTTTAGTTGTTTTTTTTTTATTATTTCTGTATAAATAATGTGTCTATCTCATTTCAATATATTCTCACAGCATCGTTGCGAACTATTCAAAGCTGACTGCGAGATAGTATGGTATTCATCAGACGTATAATAGTCTTTGTTGTGGCGGAACTGTACGCCACAAAGTGGAGGAACACGTCTTTTCAGGTCGAGATATGAATGATGATGCAGCGAGGTGAATGTACGCGTTCTATTTTTTTAAATATCTGCATCGTACAACATTTATGGTTGTGATGAATTTTGACGTAATGGTCTATTAAATAAAAGTTCTATCTTAATAGATTGTGAAAGAAAATTTCACTCATTTAAATTACTAAAACAGACTTTACTTTTCTGCTTTCTAGGACATTCACTACACTTAATTCATTTCAGTCAATATCTAATGTTGTTCCAGTCCGGTGAAGAAGCATGCGACACTTTGTGTGACACAGTGAGGTTGGAGAAACAATAAGAATTATTCGCTGATAAGGTTCTAGTCGTGTTTTTTTCTTCAAAAGACAAAACCTTAAAGACATGCCTTAGGCACCGTAAACACTAATATATCTATTAATGTTTACTTTGAGATACTATTTTATTAATCTAAAAAAAATCAATAAGTTACATAATTTCATTCGCTTACTAAACGCATAACAGCCGACTTTTGATTTATATAAAATCATAAATAGAAACTTTTGTGTTCTCTGCCATATTTATTCTACATTCATTACTGCAATATTGTCTTTATATTTAAAATTATCCTATATATAAAATTCGCATGACACAATGTTAGTTAACGTTCTCCTCTGAAACGTCTTGACCGATACTCATGAAATTTTGTGTACACATTGGGTAGGTCTGAGAAACGAACAACATCTATTTTTATCCCCCTAAGGCCTAAATGTTAAGGTCGAAACATCGATTTTTTTTTCAAACAACATTCAAAAATTCATAAACAGTTATAAAGACCAGGTCAGCCAGGACAAAGGCAGATTATGAAGCAGGTTGATTCTTTCAACTAGGGACAAACTCCACGGTAATGCATATGTCTACTAACTCTGAACTGAGTTGATTCTCAAACTTATTCACTTTCAAACTTGTTATTATACTTCTGTTTAGTTTCAACATTCATATTTAATTCTAGGAGACACATTTGTTACTAACTTTATGTACATTAAATAGACATCCTTTTATTATTATTTTTTAATTGGATAGGGGGCAAACGAGCAAGTGGGTCACCTGATTCTAAGTGGCTAGCGCCGACCAGGTACACTTGCAGCACCGATAGTGTTACAGTTACGCGTTGCGTTGTAATTCAACAATATAACTTATTAAAATTCTGTAATGTGTCGGCAGATGGTAAATTAATGCCATGCAATATTACTGTATAATTTATAGCAGTATACAAAATACTGTATACCAGTAGATCCGTATCCGCAGCGTTGGTCTTGCTTTAAATAAAAAAAGGTGTTCACAATTTTCAATTCAAATAATCTGATAACAATTTCAATATAGAATACTTATTTCCTTTTTAAAAAATATAGCTGTTCAAATTGTTATAATTGGTACGTTCAAAAAGTACGTAATTTAGTTTTTTTTCTGTCCGTCTTATCTCATCAGGATAACTATTTCCATCTTCATTATTTTTTTTTACTCTTCATCTATAATTTCATATTTATTCTATTTTGCATCAATGAGTAAAAAAACGCTAAAATTATAGTAGATATAACATAATTTGTCAGCTATAAATAGGTATTTATACTCTTAGCTGATAAAGTTCTGTCACGCAGAATTTAAATCATGTATTGTAAGGACAGTTCTAGAAGGGACTTAGAACCCTTAGAAAAGTTATAACCCACTGCGTTGACCACCAAAAGAGTTAAACAAAATTATTGCAGCTGCCACCACATTTCATCCCCTCGGCTTAAAAGGTCGTCCGGCTAACGGGCGAGCCGACAATGTCATGGTTTGACTTTGCGTTTAATATTGATGACAAACCGTACTAATTGTTCTTCACATCTCTGCTTATGTGTTTTTTCTAATGATGTTTTTTTATGGGAAAGGAGGGTAAACAACCAGGCGTGTCACCTGATGGTAAGTGACCAGCGCACCCATGGATACCTGCAAAACATATAGTGTTACAGTTGCGTTGCCGACCTTTAAGGGAGTAGGATAGAAAAGGATGGGAAAGGGGGGTGGGCCTCCGGGTACATCTCCCACCAAACGAAAAATCCCGTTGAAATGTTGCATTAATTTGTATAAGTTTTTTAACTGAAACCACATATTTATGAAACAATGCCTTCGTTATATATTTTTAGTTTTGAGAAGGTTTATTTAATTTCTGTATTTTTATGTATTGAATTGATATACAACACTATGTCAAGTGAACAAGTAAGTTTTTAATACTATTAACTATTTAAATTATTTTAGAAATAATACTCAACTATTTGTTTGATTGGACGTGTGACTCTAGGAATTTGGCCATACAAGTTGCCCCTTGCGTAATTTCCCGACTGCGAGGAAAAATGTTTTGGTGTTTTGTACAAATGGAATATACCATACCAGTACGCGAATGTTTGGCCGACCCTCCTCATATGTCACACATTTAACTGTGCACAAGCAATTTGAAATAAATAATAAAAACAAACATGGCGACATTCTAACAAGGTTTAACAATATTTATTTCTTAGATTTTCTCGAATCACTTTCATAACATTAAAACAACTTATTATGGATTATATCGCAGTTTATTTAGAACTTATTTTCTATTTATATATATTACCCTCTTTTTGTTCATTACTCGTGAAAATGATCCCTGTAAATACTTCGAAAAGTGTTAAGGTTTAACAACATATAATAAGTTATTAATGTAGTAATTTTTGAATCATGTTCAACTAAGCGCAAGTTCTTTTATCGAATATTTTTTTTTTTTTTTTTTTTTTTTTTACTATGGGTACTCGACCTATATAGGGAGGTACACCATCAAAATCACAATCTAGCTCATAGAGGCTAATAAGCAATATTAATTTAACTTAATCTACTAATTAATATATGATGAATATGAAGGCAAACGATCAAATGGTTCACCTGTTGGTAAGCAATTACCGCCGCCCATGGACACCTGCAGACAGAGATAGTGTTAGAGTTACACTGTGGTTGCCCTTTAAGGGTATCGGATGGGAAAAGGAGAGGAGGGTAGGCTTCCGGCATGAGCCACATGAGACACTTATCAAATTGATATTTTGAGAGACCACGGTATTTCACTGGTCGGGCCAGCTCATTCTACTCTTAACAATCGACTTGGGCTGTTATCAAATCATGAAGTATTTAATGAAGGTAGCTAGCCATGGCCATATTTATAAAATAGGTATAACTTTCGTAAAGGTTTCCGATAATAATAGTTGGTTTTATAAGTTAATGAATTATTAGTTAGAAGGAGATTCCGAGGAATAATAAGCTATAACAAATAATAATAATATCTTGGACACAAATCACACAGCGCCCTCTAGTTCCAAGCTAAGCAACTAAATGCTTGTGTTATGGATACTAGACAACGGATAATAATACATATATACTTTTCTTTTGTAAATACATACTTATAATACATAGAAAAACACCCAGACGCCACACAAATACGTGGCGTCTACACAAATATTCATGTTTGTCACAAATATTTGTGCTCGGGTGGGAATCGAACCCCCGACCTCGTTGCTGCAGCCGGTAGTTTTTTACCAATGCGCCACGAGGCTCGTCGTGGTACTACTCAATTATACTGATGTATTTTCTTTGAAATGTATGTACAAACATTCCAAACATAATCAATCTTTGTTTATTTATCATTAAACGTTTTGGGATCTATTCGACTAACACTGCCCATATATATCTGAAATCCCAAGAGGATCATAGTTGCGTTGTTGGCCTTTTAGATGTGATAGAGAAAGAAATGCAGAGCCGAGAGGGAGGATAATGAGCCTCCAGATATCTCTCTCACCGATTAAACGCATCATCAGCCTCTTTACGTCGATTTTTTGATAGTGCGTATTATTTCTATACTACCATAGGTAAATCGCGTCATGTTGCATCACGTTCCTTCAATATAAAAGCCATCATATCTATGATCTATCAATGAATGTTTTTAATTTATCACCTATAATTTTAATTATTTTTTATAGAATAGGAGGGCAAACGGGCAAGCGGGTCATCTGATGGTAAGTAACTTCACACCGCCCATGAACACCGAGCCGCGTTGCCGTCCTTTAAGGGAGTGGGAGGGGAAGGGAAGGGGAAAGGGGATCGGTCCTCCTGACTACTTCTTACCATACGAAACGTGATATGAGCCACTGCTCGTGTCGCGTTTCGGCGTGAAGTGTCACGCTGATATTCTAAGAGGTCGTGGTATTTCACCGGTTGAGCCTGCCCGCTTATGCAGCGAACTGCAAGACTCTACTGGTTGTTAAATTTGCGTTTATTACCCTGGAATCCTTTACCATCAAGTCATTTAACTAGGAAAAAATTAACTATTAGCAACTATTCTTCTAAGACGCAGCAAAACGAGTTGCCACATTGTAATACATACATCTGAAATGGATACTTGAACAAAGATCTTGAAGTGTTCACTGTCAGAAGTCTGTTGACATACTCGAATCAAAGGAGTTGAGTGGTACCACACCACGGTCCACTTCCAACAAACTATTCCATTAAAGGAAATTCAACCTTAACGTTTAAACAATAGAGGATCCTTGTGACGTAAAAGTATTATAGTAATTATGTAGACCTACCTGCATGTATTGGCAACTAGCGGTTAGACAATTTTAAACTCTGCTACCCAAGCATAAGGATACTGTTTTGGAAATAATAATATTGTACGAACACACAATAGCATCCAATGTATACATGGCCACGTAAAGCTGTGCGTAATTTATCGATAATATATCTATATAGGAATGGACGGCACTAAAAATCTTCGATATTATAGTGTCGTTGTGTGGGATTTTTTATCGATAAAAGTATTCAAAAATCGTGATCGATACTATTTTTCCGCTATGTTATTTATGGTACGCAATTCTTTTCATCGCTTTTTTTTTTTTTTTTTTTTTTTTTTATGGGATAGGAGGGCAAACGAGCAGGCGTGTCACCTGATGGTAAGCAACCAACGCCGCCCATGGACACCAGCAACACATATAGTGTTACTGATGCGTTGCCGACCTTTAGGGGATAGGGGAAAGGAAAGGATGGGGAAAGGGGGTGGGCCTCCGGGTACCTCTCTCACCGAACGAAACGCGGCATGAGCCACTTTACGTCGATCTTCTAAGAGGTCGTGGTATTTCACCGGTCGAGCCGGCCCATATATGCAGCGAACTACTTGGCTCTACCACTGTAAATTGTTTTATAAATTCAATTTTATAAATTGTTATGAAATTATACTTTTCATTAGTATTTATAGTACAGCAGAGTAATATTGAGCTAATGACCAGTTAAGGCCAGTTTTAACAGTGATAGAGACAAGCAGTTCGCTGCATGAATGGGCCGCCTCGACCGGTTCCACGACCTCTCAGAAGATCGATGCAAAGTGGCTCATGCTGCGTTTCGTTCGGTGAGAGAGGTACCCGGAGGCCCACCCTCTTCCCCATCCTTCCCTATCCCTATTCCCTATCCCTTAAAGGCCGTCAACGCAACAGTAGCACTATATGTGTTGCTGGTGTCCATGGGCGGCGTTGGTTGCTTGCCATCAGGTGACATGCCTGCTCGTTTGCCCTCCTATCCCATAAAAAAAGGAAAAAAGGAACTACTAGAGTTGAATTGTTACGGCATGTAATTTTAGGAACCTGGTTTTACTTATTATCTGATAACTCATTGGCGGTAGCAGTAAGTCCAATGCGAATTTTAATTCAAAACTTTTTGGTGAGACTTATAATATCCTATTAATATTATAAAGGCGAAAGTTTGTATGTATGGATGTTTGTTACTCTTTCACGTAAAAACTACTGAATGGATTTGAATGAAACTTTACCACAATATAGCTTATACATCAGAATAACACATAGGCTACAATTTTTGAGGTTATTTTTGAGGTTTTTTTTGAGGCTAATGTGAGGTCGTAAAAAAAACACATTTTTTGCGCTTACATTGCAAACGCTGACTGAATCCTACAAGATAGATCAAAACAATTTACTACAGTATTGTACAACTTAACAAGGTCTACAAAAAAATCCGTGATGGTATATGTTTATCTCTTAGGAATAACCCACAATAACCATTTTTTATCCTTTACTTTGTACGAGAAATAATGGCTTATTTACGAAGCGATTTTAAGCAATACAGTATTAATCCTTATCCAATTAAGTATCTTAAATACATTGTGCATTTAATAAAGATCAATATGGCTTTTTACAGCATGTAAATTAAATAAATATTTTCGAAGATATCACAGATTTAAAATGCAGAGTCATAGCAATTTCGGCGATAAATACCGTTTCGGTGATAAATACCGGCAGCGGTGCCAGGCGAACGGGGCGTGGGGGGAGCGGGGTAGGTGCGGTGGGGAAGAAGTGGCTCATCGCTGAGTGCGCGACCCGAACGCGGGCAGACGTCGTTGACGGTTGTGTCCGTTTTGCGAATTTTCAAGGCAAAATTCTTCTGTCACAGTGTTTGTCCTCGAACTCCTCCAAAACGGCTGGACCGATTTTAATGAAATTTGATATACATATTTGTTAGGTCTGCGAATAGGTTTTTATCTATTTTTCATCCCCCTAAATCACAAGGGTAACCCACCCCTCAATATTTTTTTTTAATTTTTCGACATTTTTCTGTTTCTTTTTTTTTATAAAACGGGATACAAAAATACATACAACCCTAAATTTTCAACCCCCTACAATCAACCCCTATTATTTAAACTTTATTTTTTGGCAAGACGAAGTTTGCCGGGTCAGCTAGTTTGGCTATAAAGAAAAAAGTTAATAAAAAAGAAATTGCATTTCAAAATTAGTTCGAATTTCAAAAAAAGATTAGCAAATAAAACTGTGATTCGTCTAGCTAGAGATGTAACTTATATTTTCTGTATCATAAAAAGCTGTCACTCTTCGTATTGTGTCAATGTCTGCTTGTATCGATTGGTAACGCAATAAGTACTATCGAGCACAACTCTTTTGTTATATTTATTGGCAATTTTATCAGCCATTGTTGTAGTATCAGTTGAGGATTCCCACAACGATCACTAGCAATATCATTTTATCTATATTCTACATGAAAATATTTTAGGAAAAAAGAAACAATTTATTTCAATACCCACATTACTCAACTTCAATACATATCACAATGTAAGTACATACATAACTTCACGCCAAGTCCCTTGCGGGGTAGGCAAAGAGAACGGAGCGCCATAAGGCACGATTTTTACACACCTCACTCGCTTCGTTGACTTTCATAACTCTTTTCATGTACGCGCGTCGATTTTTGAGGCTCCTAACATCACATTCCTCCGGGACACGTTCTATTTAGTCATGGAATAAGTGTCTAGGCCGTCCTTGACTCCTAAATCCACCCGCTTTTGCATTGTATAACTGCTTAGTCAATCTTGCATCATCCATCCTTTTTACATGTCCGAACCATCGGAGCATGCCTTTTCTTACTTTTACACCGACACTCTCTTTTAATCCGACTTCCTTCCTTATAACCTTGTTTACCACGCGGTCAGCGAGGGTCACTCCGCAGATTTTGCGAAATGCCCTCATTTCGACCGCGTTTATCCTACTTTCATGCACGCTCTGCCATACCCAGCTCTCGCTTCCATAAGTTAGCGTTGGGATCAGTATTGCAGGATTGCTAGCTGGGCTTTTCTTTTTTACCAAAAACCACATTAATTCCTAGCGCCATATGAATATGCTTATTTAAAGTGAACTATAGAAAATGATTAATGTATTATGTGCGCGTATGTACTTATTGACAATCAATAACAGGTGCGGTTCTATTCATAAATATTGTTGCGCTCTGATGCACTGCAGATGTACAATCGCGTCGCAAAGGAATATGCATTTATTTAAAATTAATATACATTAATTTTAAATAAATGCTTTTTTATTTAATATTATTATTTAATGCTTTTTATAATTTTATTTAATGACGAAAAATAAGTTGATCTGTAAAAATATTATTTAATATTTAAATATTATCATTATTATTACTTTATGGTATAGGTAGCATACGAGCAGGCGTGTCACCTGATGGTAAGCAATAAACGCCACCCATGGACACTTACAATAGGATAAAAAAGCAGTCGGAAGTGGGATGGGTTCAGGTGTCTATAGGCGGCATTTATTGCTTCTTAGGTGACACGCCTGCTCGTTTGCCCAACTATCGCAGAGAAAAAATAAAAGTCGTCGGTAAATAAAAGAATAAAATATGTTTTCCACTAAAACCTAACTAAAAACGGAATTCAAAATATCGACTAAAAATAAGTGCCAATCATCGATATTTATCACACATAATTTCCGAAAGTAATTTCGAAAAGTCAGTGGTGTGAGCCAGGATTCGAACCCGCGACTTCTTAAATAAGACACGGGGTACTTGACCGAGATATATTTCTACCATAAATCATTCACAACATCTAGTAAACAGTAGGTAGGTAATATTGAAACATATTTTACCCTGTTTCCTCTCTTATTGACATCCTTGGGCGAATTATGATCTGTTCAGAGATTATAAATCAAATTATCTGTCTCGGCAGTTGGTTCTCACTTTTGACGATCGGCAATATCAATTTCAAGTCCATAATAAAATTTGCCTAATTGTATGATTGATGATAATAATATAGAATTTTTCTTTGTGACAGGAAAGCAAACGAGCACGCGGGTAATCTGGTATTAAATGACTATCGTTGCCCATGGGCAACTGCAACACATATGTTACAGTTTTGTTGTTGGGCTCTTAGTAATATCAGAACGGGTTGGCCCTTCACTGAGTACCTTAACGGCATAAATCACTTTACGTTAATATCCCTATTAAAATGGGGCAGTTTAGGTGCGTGTCGTATTCCTAGGAATACATAATGCTTATCCTGTATTGATAACGGAGGTTAAAGTTAATTTCTGTTGTCAATTTAGTAAGGATTCTGACCCTTTTAAAGTTCTGTTTGTCAAAAGGGGTCGTGTAAATAGGTTTTCATAGTAAAACTTTTTACCATCACCCAAAAATTATCATTAATAATAATAAAGTTTAAATTCCTTATATGTTGACATTAAAACAACTTTTAGGATTATATCGCGTTTATTTACTACTAATTTTATTTATTTCCCGACGTTTCGAACTCTTTACAGAGATCATTTTCACGAATGATGAACAAGAAGATGGTATTTGTTCAAAAAAATATGATACTCAACAAAATGTTAGTATAATAAAAATCATTTCTTTATACAAACAAAATAACCGGTATATAAATCTATTCGTAGCATGCACCAACCGCAGAAGCAAAACATGGTCGAACGCGACCCGAATCCAAAATACTAAAACTTAATTACAAATTCTGAGACCGTATTTCGTCGTTGCAGATTTTTTCCCGAGCAAATTATGTTATGATGGTTTTAATCGGTATTGTATGGTAGTAAGTATTCGGACATGTAGAAAGAATGGATGATGCAAGATTGACTAAGCAGGTATACAATGCAAAAGCTGATGGATGTAAGAGTCGAGGGCGGCCATGACACATTCCATGACTATGACATTGATGCGTTTTTTTTAATAGATAGAGGGTGTCAACGGGGTGATATTTATCTAAAATTTATGAAATTTATGTACTAAAGAAAATATGATAATTTTAGAGATTTGGCACTTTAATTGCAAACGCCGGCTGAACTAAGTGATAGATCAAAACAACGTTGTACATTAATTAAACACCTTCAGAAGGTCTACAAAAAAAGTCCGCGAGGGCATATGTCTATCTCTTAGAGATAACCCACAATGACCATTTTTATTTTTTTACTTTTTACGAGAAATAATGGTCTATTTACGAAGCGATTTTAAACATTACAGTATTAATTTTCATCCAATTAAGAGTCTTAAGTAAATTATGCATGTAATATAGATGATCCTGGCCCTATACAGCATGCAATTTAAACGAATATTTTTGAAGATATTGCAGTATGAACATAGCGGGACAGCAGTTATTACTTTTGATGCGGAACAAAGTTCGCCGGATCAGCTAGTTTTAGTTTAAAACAAAGTCGCTTTCCGCTGTCTGTCCTCTTATATGCTAAGATCTTTGAAAATACGCAACGGATTTTGATGTGATATTTTTTAACAGATAGAGGGTGTCAACGGGTGGTTATTATTCGTGTTTAACATAGTTATGAAAAAGATAAATTTCTAGATTTTGCACTTTAACTTCGAAAGCTGACTGAACCCTAAGTGATAACTGATAAATCAAAACAATGTGCTACATTATTATACACCTTCATAAGGTGTACCAAAAATTATGGATTTCTATCTTTTAGGGGTAACCCACAATGACCATTTTTATTTCACCTAAAGCAAAATAAAGTACGCCGAGTCAGCTAGTATTATCTTTATATAGGAATAGACCATTTATTTTTAAAGAATACAAGCATATAATGATATAGTTAAATATGCCTTTCTTTCCATTCAAAGTACCAAAAAATATTTACCTTCAATACCAAAAGTGGGGTAAAGTCCAGCGAGGAACGGCTCATTTGTTAACCCTTCCTCTTTGAACCCGAAGTGAACGTGATAAACGGTTTAACTTAACACTTCATTTCACTCTAACTACACGCCGTTCGCTTTACGGAGTAATAAGCTATTAACACAAATAAAGGGTCGTTTTTATGATTTTTTATTTTAAAAGCGATCGACACTTAACTTTCGACTTCGGTCATTCTGAATATGTTGTCAGCGGTAAGTACAATTATGATTAGTATGATACTAGGGGATAGCTCTCGAACCATTTGTCATAGGGACCTACAAATCAGGTATCATGATCAATATAATATTAATTAGTAATGTTCTAGAGGACGCGCGTGCATGAAAAGAGTTAGGAAAGTCAACGAAACGAGTGAAGCGTGTAATATCGTGCCTTATGGCGCTCTGTTCTCTTTGCCTACCCCGCAAGCGATTGGGCGTGAAGTTGTGTATGTATGTATTATGATATTGCTAATAGGCGTTAACATACAATATACAATGTGAAAGTCAAAGTCAAATAAGCTTTTATTTTCGTAGTTCTTCACAGACACTTAAATATAGTCAGTGTACAAAAATATTTAAAATTAAAATAATATTTAAAATTCTTAAACATATCATCAAACAAAATGTACCTTTGAAATCTGCATTGTCTCTTTGACAATTTTTGTCAATATTCAAAAACAATATCAAAAATCAATCAATCAATGTCAAATATAATAGTCAAAAATTTGTCAATATGTAATAATGTATATAAGGACTCATTATGTCTCTTACTATCAGAGATAGGATTTGAAAGAGATTACCCTAGCATAATTCTTAGCTTAGTTATTACTAAAACAACATACATAACTTCATGCCTTTTTCTACCCGAAGGTGTAGGCAGCGGCTGCTAAGCCTCGTCTCGCTGTTATGTTTACATCCCAAATGGAATAGGTAGCGAACCTATTGCCATACCGGGCACAAAGTTGTCAGTCATCGATATTTATGACACGTACCTTCCGAAAATTTCGAAAATTCATTGGTGTGTGCCAGGATTTGAACCCACTACTACTTGAATCAGAAGTGGGGTGCTAGCCACTGCGCCACCGAGACTACCAAAACAACTATGTACAAAATATATTAGTATTTCAATTTATTCAAATATGAGCAACAGCAGACAACTAACCTCTTTTGTTCATATACAGCCTCTTTTCATAGTCGAAAATATTTGGTCCTAGCTTTCAAACCAGATGAGTGACGTTTAGCGCGAGACTAAGCAAAAATTGATAAAGGATCAATATATTTTGAGAACACAGCTGTCGCTTTTTATTCTAATCTATTTGTCAACCTACTCTTAACTATATTTTTTCTAAAATGTATTTAATACTACCTAATTTAGTAGTTTTAGTTAATCATAAGGCTTTCATGGATAGGCTTTTATGTATTGGCTATTATGTACATATAAAAATAAATTATTTAGTAGATAATTGTATAAGAAATTTCCGGATGAAAAAATTATATAAAGTACTCGAATTTCATAACATAGTATGAACCAAGGTCGATTTCCGCTGTCTGTCCCCTTTAATGCTTATATCTTTAAAACTACGCAAAGCTACTTTGATGCGGTTTTTAATAGATCAACAGGGTGTCAATGGGTTGGTTTATATGTATGTATACATGTATAATGTAGTAAAGAAAAAGTGATAATTTTCAAGATTCAGCACTTTAATTGTAAACGCTGTAAAAATACTTTTGATGCGGAAAAAAGTTCGCCGGGTAAAGGGTTCGTCGCTAGTAAAGAATAAAAATGATTCGACTTGACTTGAAACGATTGACGACTACTATTCAACGTAATATTGAGCCTGAGTAAAAAGCAAATTGCAGCAAAGATTTTCATTCTACTACTTTTCGTTTACTTGTTACTCTAAATTTTGCTTTAAACTAAAGGAAAAATATTTTAAAAAATGTTTAACAAAATTTTGCTTCAGAAAAACTGAATGCTAATTCGTTTATCACATCGTGGGATTCTTAAAAAGCTTTTTGCGGTTCAAATCTGACTGTAACTAGGAATTTATGTGCATAAAATAAGTTCTTTTGAGCTTTGCACTTCCCGGTATTGCAGATGTTGGGTAATATATATAACGTTGTGATGGTTTTTCTTCTAGTATTTTTTCTTTTTCCCGTTATCTTCTTGGGAATTGTAATGTTTAACATATGCTCTATGTATTTATTTCTTAGATTTTCGCGAATCACATTCATAAAATAAAAACAATTTTTTATGGATTATATCGCGTTTATTTAGAACTTATTTTCTATTTATTTCCCGACGTTTCGAACTCTTTACAGAAATCATTTCACGATCATTTTCAATATAAAATAAGTTCTAAATAAACGCGATATAATCCTTTAAAGGTTGTTTTAATGACATATCCTCTATGTATAATTTTAAAATGAGTGTGTTTTATTTGTTAAAATTTGTGAATAAAAATTAGACGTGCGTACTATAATAGTTATGATAATTAAAAAAGCCCGAAGTATTTACGTTAAATGTGTTAGGCGCGCTATTACTTCTGCCTAGCCTGCAAGGGACTTGGCATGAAGTTACGTTGTTTCACTAACCGATTTTATGGTCATTTATTTTTAAAGATATTTAAATATTCTAAAGTTACTTTAGTAAACAACTGATAAGAAATATGTTTTTCGTGCATTATCACAATACGTTTGCAAATAAAATTGTTTATTTATTCGTAACTGCGCATAAATCACAAATTTCATGGAAGTCACAAAAGCTAATGAATTTTCTCCTTATATTTTATACTATCATTACATAGTATAAAACAAAGTCACTTTCCGCTGTCTGTCCCCTTATATGCGCATATCTTTAAAACTACGCAACGGATTTTGATGCAGTTTTTCTAATAGTTAGAGTGTTTCAACGGGATGGTTTTGATCTATAATTCATATATGATGTTGTAAAGAAAAAATGATAATTTTCGAGATTTAGCACTTTAATTGCAAACGCTGGCTGAACCCTAAGTGATAGATCAAAACAATGTTCTACATTATGGAACACCTTTAGAAGGTCTACAAAAAAAACCGAGAGGGCATATGTCTATCTTTTAGGGATAACCTACTATGGCCATTTTAATTTTTATTACTTTTTACGTGAAATAATGGCTTATTTATGAAGCGATTTTAAACATCACAGCATTAATTTTCATCCAATGAGGTATCTTAAATATATTGTGCATGTAAACTAGATCATCTTGACCCTTTACAGCATGCAATTTAAACGAATATTTACGAAGATATTACAGTATTAACATAGCGGCACATAGATGTTGCGTTGCGCACCAAAACTCGTGCCGATAAATATCACAAATTGAACTTTTGGATATCCAAATTTTACTCATTTATTTCTATTGATGCGGAACAAAGTTCGCCAGGTCAGCTAGTTTACAATATAAATACCATATATTAATTATACACGTTTATTTAACAGTACACAGTATAAAACAAAGTCGCTTTTCGCTGCCTCTCTCCTCATATGCTAAGATCTTTGAAATTACGCAACGGATTTATTTAGTGTTATGAATGTGATTCGCGTAAGTCTGAGAAATAAATATATTACTCAACGGATTTTGATGCGGTTTTTTAATAGATGGAGCGGGTCAAACGGGTGATTTGTATGTATAGTTAAGGTAAAATGTAGTAAAAAAAGTGTTAATTTTCGAGATTTAGCACTTTAATTACAAACGCTGGCATAACTCTAAGTGATAGATCAAAACAATGTACTTCATTATTTTACACCTTTAATAGGTCTACAAAAAATCCGCGATGTCATTATGTCTATCTTTTAGGGATAATCCACAATGAACATTTTTATTTCTTCTGAGGCGAAGCAAAGTTCGCTGGGTCAACCATCGAACGTATAAAACAATTGTGTTAAATGACGTAGAATAATATTCTCCGTCATTTAACATATTTATCCTATACATAAACGCGATATAATCCTAAAAGTTGTTTTAATGTCATGATACGTCATTTAACACAATAACAAAAACATAACATAACTTCACGCATTTTGTACCTAAAGGTGTAGACAGTGACTGTTAAGGCTCGTCTCGCCGTTATCTTTACGTCCCAAGTGGAATAGGTGGCGACTATTGTCACACCAGGCACATAGTTTTCAGTCGTCGATATTTATCACATATAACTTCCGAAAATAATTTCGATAAGTTATTGGTGTGAGCTAAGATTCGAACCCGCGATCTCTTGATTCAGAAACACAAAAATTTTATTTTTATTTTTTAATTACAAATTAAGTTTAAATATCGAACAGTAAAAACAGTTAAAATAGTTTCGAAATTTTCGTAAACACCTAAATAATAGTGGTCGAAAATAAAAACCTTATTATTAATAAAAAAAAACTTACAGTTAAGTTAATACCTACATATCAACATGAAGCAACAAACTTCAGTATTAAAGTCAGCGGAAACGGATCGCGAAGAGTAATGAGCTCGTCAGCCGGCTTTTTCTCCCCTCAACCAAAATTCAATAACACGCAAACATCATAATATAATTTGTGTGAAGTAATTTCTGAGGACGTGGAAATTAATGAAATAATATACTAATGCAATAATTTGTTTATTTTGATGAATATTTTAATAAATATTTTTGTTGAGAGTTTTATATTTATTACCTAAAGAAGATATGATAAGGTGATTAGTTTCTTTGTCAAATTAATTCTCCTTTGCTTAAATATATAGACGAATCACATGTTTAAATGTTACAAATTTTTTACAGACATTGAGACAAGGCAATACTTAATAGCTTCGTAATAAAAAAATAACATAGAGGGTTACAGTCACGGTAAAGATGTATGCATTAATTTCGTAGTCCAGAAACGATTTAATATACTGAATCAAAAAAGAATTCATCAATAACAGTCAAGTTATTTAATACATTTATATCATATAGACTATAAGCCCAGGGACAAAATTAACACATGAAATGACCTTACGTAAATATCGCTTAAGCAAAAAAATACAAGGAAGACCTTAAAACAGATGGGAGGATGAAATCAAACGCATAGCGGGTCTAAACTGGATGCATCCAGAGAAAACTGGCTCAATTTGGAGGAGGCCTTTACCTGCTGAGAGGTTCTTACAGAATAATATATATTATATAGTACTACCGGCTGCAGCAATAAGGTCGGGGGTTCGATTCCCACCCGAGCACAAATATTTGTGACAAACATGAATATTTGTGTGGCGTCTGGGTGTTTTTCTATGTATTATAAGTATTTATTTACAAAAGAAAAGTATACCTTCCAATATTTTCCATTGTAAAAATCGCCGAGGACTCAAAACTATGACGAACAAAAAGTTTAGTTTAAAACAAATTAAATGACAGATCCCGTTCAAATTTTGCGCGCTAAATCAGTACAGTGCTACCAACATGCAGTAAAAAAATTAGAACGACTTCTTTTACGCGGGTCTCTTTATTGACATATACCCGATACTTTTTACACAGAGTAGTATATGTATGAATATCCGTTAACTAGTATCCATAACACAAGCATTTAGTTGCTTAGCTTGGAACTAGAGGGCGCTGTGTGTATTGTGTCCAAGATAATGTAATGTATAAAGATTTCCTTATAACACTATATTTCACTAATACTTTGATACTAACTAATCATTTTGTAAACTTGCATTTTCTAGAAGAAATAAAATTTTATTTAATTTTTATTTATTTATATTCAAACAGTTTCTATATCCTAAAATAGTTCTGAGCACTATTTTATCAAGTGCAAGTAAGTAAGGGAGTAAAACCTTCTGAGGTGCAAAAGAGGAATTACGACTAATATTATGTGATGTTAGGAGCCTCAAAAATCGACGCGCGTGCATGAAAAGAGTTATGAAAGTCAACGAAGCGAGTGAGGCGTGTAAGAATCGTGCCTTATGGCCCTTTGTTCTCTCTGCCTACCCCGCAAAGGATTTGGCGTGAAGTTATGTATGTATGGATTATTTATATACGACTTTTGAAACAGTATCGAGGTTTAAAAATGAATGTCGAATAATAAAAGCGTTCAAATCAATGTTTACGTTGCATTTCACATGTTAATTTTGTCCATGGGCTTTTAATTACCCTGGAATGCAATAAGCGCTTTTAATCATTAGTAAAAGAATTAGATTTTTTTCTTTTAATCTTAAATAAAAGAATAGCTGAAGTAAAGCCCGAATACTGAACCGCCACTCAAATATATAAGCGCTACTTAAGCGTTTAAGTAACTGTCACATTAGACAGAATGCATGAAATTTGAGCCAGTAAGTAGCACTTTATTGATTGTCAGATTTGAGTGGCGGTTCAGTTTTCGGGCGTTAGTCTAATACCTACTTCAGCTTATTCTTTTACTTAAGATTAAAAGCGCTTATTGTATTCCAGGTTAATTAAGACTTTTACAAATATAATAAGCATCATAGTTATCATTATAGCATTTAATTTTTAAAGACGTAGGCGATATTTTCTTAACGGCCGTGTGTAGTATATTCGAAGCCTTAATAAAAATTCCTCCGATCAAAAGGGTATTGAAGCTGGGTATTATAATCTGTTCTGATATTCAATTTATATATTTTATTTATATTTTACTAGCTGACCCGGCAAACGTTGTCTTGCCAAAAAAAAGTTTTTACTAAACAGCTAAACAGCTAAATTTAAAATATGGGTTTATTGTAGAGGGGTTAAAATTTAGGGGTTTGTGTATTTTCGTATGCCGTTTCTAAAAAAAAATTAAACACTTAAAGGTTGGGGTGGACTAACATTTAGAGGGATAAAAAATAGATGTTGTCCAATTTTCAGACCTACCCGACATGCGTACAAAATTTCACGAGAATCGGTAAGCCGTTTTGCAGGAGTTCAATAAAGTAATGTTATTATCCTTCGGTCTCGATGATAGCGTAGTTGTTTATCACTTCGACCTCTGTTTGTAAGGTACCTAGTTCGAATTCAGGTTTCGTTCTAATCACCATGACATGAATTTCATATTTTAGAATAATTGTTCAAAATATTTCCAGTCAACTATATCTTTTTTTTACTGGATAGGAGGGCAAACGAGCAAGCGCGTCACCTGATGGTAAGCAGCCTGCGCCACCCATGGACACCAGCAACACATATAGTGTTACCGTTGCGTTGCCGACCTTTAAGGGAGTAGGGTAGGATTGGACGGGGAAGGGGGGTGGGCCTCCGGGTACCTCTCTCACCGAACGAGACGCGGAAAGAGCCACTTTACGTCGATCTTCTGAGCGGTCGTGGTATTTCACCGGTCGAGCAGGCCGATTCATGCAGCGAACTGCTTGGCCTATTTGGAGAATACTACATTTAATTTGGAGAATACTACATTTAAAATTTTTAATGACAAGATGGTAAAATTTGAGGCTGAACTTCAACAAAATGTACCATCTAACATAGCAAGCCTGTCAGCTGCGTTTACTGTGTTCCGTGGTTTTGTCAAAGAAGCCATGGAGTGTCTGCAGTGACAAGTCGAGCTGTTAGCACAAAATGTAGAACGCACGGTGTGCTGAAAAGAAGAATGAAGAGCTGGCACATGTAGTAGCAGAAATAGTTAAAAATAGATTGCAGATTGATGGTTTCACTGCCCTTGACATTAAGCGTTGTCATCGCATGGGTGGACCTACAGCCCCAAACAAACATCGCCCTATTCTGGTCAAACTACAACATCTATCAGTTAGAGACAAGATATGGTTTGACAAAACTAAATTGAAGGGTTCAGGTATCACAATAAGTGAATTCTTAAGTAAACCACGGCATACCATTTTTATGACTGCTCGAGAGAAACTGGGAATCAATAGATGTTGGACCAGAGCTGGTCATGTCTATGTTATTGGCACAAATGGTAATCGTCAACGTGTGGACTCTCTACATGTATTAGAAAATATTATTTTACAAAACACTGATCCAACACAAAGCCCCATACAGCGCAAGAACCTAGTCCGTTCTACAAAAGCCAGAAGAAATATTACACAGAAGAAGTAATTGTTTTTGTTTTTCAGTATATTTATACTTTCTTACCTCACCTTGTATAGTTTCTTGAGAATGATATTACTAACATTCATACGTATATATTTACCTTTTTTTATAGCATGCAACTGCGTGTTTCGTCAATATATATAAATAAATCATGTACCGGTAAGCACCTAACTATAGTTAAGTTTTAAATTAATATTTAATAAACAGGTAATATAAATAAATCACGTTAAATAAGCATTCGTTCGTTCTGTCAAACAAATTATGACACTTGACACTAGTTGACACTTCTGACAGTGACTTTTCAGCCAGACAGGATGCGTCCAAAAACTTATGTCACTTCATAATAATAACACCAGTTATTATTATGAAGTGACATATTATATTACCAGGTGCGTTCAAAAACTTCTATGTTTCTGTTTCTCTCTCTTCCTTCAAAACAGGTCAAAATTCTTGTTTATTTATTTTTACCTTCTTTTAATGTATTTATTATAAATTAATTTCTTTATGTAAATAGTTTCAACTATTAGTCATGGAAATATTCTATTACTACTGTGTGTATTTTTTTTTTAAGTGAACATAATGCTTTATTTGATATATTTGTTTATCATTCAGCTGGCGGGTGGACACTTTTTATGGAGTAAGACACATCTAAAATAGTATTTACATTATATTTATATATAATTTTTATAGTAATATATTTATAAATATATATTGTATAGCTTATACCTATTCATAAATTTATGGACAACAATAGTGATGACACTGATGACGAATTTTGTTCGATAAATAGTGCAAACGGTAGTGATGATGATTACTGTTCTATAAACAGTGCCAATGACAGCTTTGTCAGTATACCATCTCTAAATGATATACTCGAGTCACAATTTGCTAATGTTCCGAGTAACTTCAATGTTGTTCATATAAATGCACAGAGTACTCCTGTCCATTTCACTGATATGCTGGTAAGTTTTGACTGTAAGAATATCCATGCTATACTGGTTTCGGAGTCATGGCTGAAACCATGTCTGCCTTCTACTTCATATAATCTGCCCGGCTTTATACTTGTTAGAAATAACCGTGCCGTAGCTCGGGGTGGTGGAGTTGCAATATACATATGTTCATACATTCATCATGCAATTATAGATGTCTCTCCACAACCACCACCAGCTAATGCCGGCGAGCACATGTTTTTAGAAGTGGAGCTTCACCACAGTAAAATCTTGCTCGGTGTCTACTATTGTCCATCTCTTCATATAAACTTATTTTCATCCTTTGAACAACTTCTGCAAACTCTTACTCCCTCTTACAGTCAGACTATTGTAATGGGTGACTTTAACACCTGTCTCTTAAAAAAAGATTCCCGTTCTTTCTCTCTTCTCTCCATCGCCAGCTCAACTAACCTTAACATTCTTCCTTTAAATGCTACACATCATCCTCCTAACCTTACTCCTTCATTACTTGATCTAATTTTCGTTTCGTCTTCCGAACGAGCTGTCCTGAATGGCCAATGTCCAGCAGACAACTCTTCATCACATGACCTCATTTTCCTTTCTTACAAAATTCGGCCACCTAAAGCAAAGTCAAGAATTCTTGTGCAGCGCAGTTTTCGTGATATGAATAATAACAGCTTGCAGCTGGATGCGAAATCCTTAGATTGGGGTCAAATTTATTCATCCAGCTATTCACGGATATGATTAATAGCCTTTACGATAAGCACGCACCCATTAAACGAATTAAAGTACGCCACTTTCCGGCTCCGTGGCTCACTGAGGAAATCAGAGAGTTAATCAAGAAAAAAGCAGCTGCCAAAATGAAATTAAAAATGAAACCTATCGATGCAAATCGAGATAGGTATGTGAAAATTCGAAATCACTGCAACAAGGTGTGTAGGAATGCACAACGCCAACACATTCACAATTCCGTACAAAACGGTGACCCTGCAAAGGTTTGGAAGTTTCTAAAATCTTTAGGAGTTGGCAAACAGCGTCAAATAACAAATCCTTCTGCTTTAGATATTGATTCTCTTAATATTCATTTCTGCTCTTCGTCTAACTTTGATAAGACAACTAAAGCCAAAAAGTTACAATATCTTTCAGTTCTACCAACTCCTGATTACCCTCCGTTTTTTTCCGCCAATTTACTACCAGTGATGTTAAAAAGAGTATCCTCTCTATTGCTTTCAATGCCATTGGGACTGATAACATTAGCCGTAATATGATACTTCCCATCATTGATGAAATCAATCCCGTTATCTGCCATATCCTTAATCATTCCATTTCCAGTGGTGTCTTTCCATCAGCATGGAAAGATGCCCAAGTAACACCGCTACCTAAAGTCCCGAAACCTACATCCTTTGCTGAATATCGCTCCATATCAATTCTTCCATTCCTATCAAAAGTACTTGAACGCCTTGTCCATGATCAATTAAATTCATTCCTCAATTCCAACAACCTTCTTAACTCGTTTCAATCCGGTTTTCGTCCTGATCACAGTACCACTACCACCCTTGTCAATATTACGGATGATATAAGGTCCGGCATGGAAAATAGAAAGCTAACAGTTCTCTGCCTCTTAAATTTCAGCAATGCATTTAACACTGTTGACTTCGATGTGTTACTATCCTTATTGGGCTCTCTTAACATATCTCCTGGAGTGATTGACTGGTTTCGAAGTTACCTGTTTGGTCACCGACAGTACATCCGCGTGGATGACACGTATTCTCCTTGGTCCAAAAACACTGTCAGTGTTCCACATGGTGGCGTTTTATCCCCGTTACTGTTTTCTATATTTATAAATTCCATCTCTAACAAATTACTTTCTACCTACCACCTGTATGCAGATGATTTGCAAGTATACTCTCAGGAAACATTGGAGAATTTATCCAAGGCCATATCTGCAATCGATGCCGACCTATCAAAAATTGATAAATGGGCCCAAAGGTATGGTATCTTTGTTAACCCAAGCAAAACTCAACTGATTATAATCGGTAGTTCTAGACAGCTCGCCAAATTTGATCTAACAATATTGCCTAATGTGACATTTAATAATACCATCATTCCTTATAGTCAAAATGTGAAAAACCTGGGAATTTACCTGGATAGTTCACTTTCGTGGTCAGTACAAATGGAAAATGTCGGCCGCAAGGTGTTCGGCTCTGCAGGATCTCTTAGAAGACTCCGTAACCTTCTACCAGTTACCACGAAGACTGCGCTTGCATAATCTATTCTCCTTCCTATTCTTGACTATGCTGATACCAGCTATCTCGATCTCACTGAAAACCAACTTGATAAACTTGAGCGTCTTCAGAATCTTTGTATTAGGTTTATATTTGGTTTACGCAAATATGACCATGTCACCGAATTCCGTACTAAGCTCAAGTGGTTGCCCATTCACCTTCGAAGGAATACTCATATTCTATGTCTTCTGTACAATATTTTCTTCAATCCTGTAGCTCCAAACTATGTTAAAAAACGTTTTGCGTTTCTCCATGACACACATGGGAGATACTTGAGATCATCGGCAAGCTTGACTCTGGAAATACCAGCACACTCAACAAATTTCTTCGATAAATCATTCTCAGTCCAGGCAGCACGCTTGTGGAATGAACTGCCACTAACCATTAGACTCGCTCAGACTTTGGTAACTTTTAAAAACCTTCTCAATGAACACTACTTGTCACTGTAAATGACTTCACATTGATGACTTCGTAGCTATACTTAGTTAAATATCACATGTAGTATCATTTATTATGTTGTGTATATATGTTGTATATATGTTACGTATTATGTATGTATATGCGTGTATGTATGTGTATATATGTATTTGTATTATTATGTAAGTATCTGTACATGTATGTATTTATGTATCTATCTATTCCATGGCTCCATATAATATAGACTTCAAACAAGTACATCACTTATTACTCTTTATAGTTCAACATGTCCATCCTAAGGTTGTCTGGAAGAGATCGCAGCATGCGATAAGACCGTCTTTGTACTAGCCATAAGATTTACTGTGTACTACTTACTGTCATGTATTGTTTATATGGTGTACAATAAAGTGTATTCTAGTTAACCGATTATTAATGGCCAAAAGTGACTAGTAGGGTCATAGTCGCCAATAACGAAAGAAGAAGAAGAAGTGTATTCTATTCTATTCTAAAATCTAGTCAAAATACAAACTTAAAAATAACGTAATTAATAGGTAGAATGAATACCTATAAACTTAAATCCCCGGCGGGTTTTATTGTATACATCCCATTTCATAGAGAGTTCGTAATTTCAGTTTAGTTTACGCCGCTAATGGATGAAAGTTTCAAAGTTTCACTAAAACCTTTTTAATGTTTCTTTTGACAATTTTTGTATAGACTTTTTATGACTTTGGACTATTTTAAATTGGGCATTTTAAGTAGCCCAAACCATATTTATTTTTACCTAACTATATTATATCAGTTTGGGTGGATTCTAAACATTAAAAAATGTATTCTTAGATATCTTAAAAAAAATACAATTACTAGTAGAACAATGCCGAAATGTTCATTTCTATTTTAGGCTTTATTTTAGTAGGTTTTACGTTAGTTGTTTTCATTTGTTGTTTTAATTGTATACTAATTTATTTGTTGACAATTTAAATAGATTAAATTGGGTGCAAAACAAGCGGTTTACGCAACCTTTGAGATTATATGCCTATATTTAAATGTCGCCACCGGATGTAGGCGGCATTTTCGGCTATTTTAACGTTCCGTTTGACTAGGGTTTTATTGGTTTTAAGGGATTATAAAGTGCCAAATTCCAATATAACGGCAAGCTTGCGTAATGAAATTCAGTGGACCTCCAATCGGTTTATAGCGTGCTCATTGCTGATAAGTTAAAAAAATAATTCAATATTTAGATAAATTAATTCGCTTCATGAATGGGATGGCTGGACTGGGCAAATACGACAACGACAAACGAAACAGTAGTGGAAAAAAATTTAACAGTAGTAGAGTCACGCAGTTTGCCTCTTGAATATTATGGCTTGATCGGTGAAGTACCCGACCTTTCAGAATATATCAGCGTAAAGTGGCAAATTCCGCGTTTCGCTCGGCAAGAGAACCGCAGGACCCTTTCCCCGAGAATGGGAAGGTGGTATTCCCATCCCATTTCCGACTCTTTCCATATCCCGTAGTAAGGGTCGGAAACGCAACTGTAACACTATATATGTTCAGGTGTTCATAGGCGGCATTTGTTGCTTGACACATAGCGAAAATAATACTGAAACTCGCAGCTTATACCATTTTACATCCGGTGCAATTATTAAATTAATTATTAAATACTTATTACCATATCAGGTTAGAATTTTCTTAGGTGTATAAAGAACATGGAAAATGACCAAAAATGCACCATAATTGATCTATTCAAAATCGGGTAAATAACATAAAAGAAGGCCTAATAACAATAATATCTAAATCATTAAAAAAACACCTATCATATAGATATATCCGTCCGTTCCGTTTTTGCAACCAAAAACGCGTCGTCACATTGGAATTAAAAAGTTTTCAAGCCGGTCTAAAAATTACGGCAACTATTCACCGGACTGGAGGCGCACAATGTAAGGCATTTAAATCTCGGACGGTGGAGGCTCCATTAAAAAGTGCTAAAACTGAAATCAACGGTGGACGATAAAAACCCGACCCTCTCGTATTATGAAACAGCGTTCAGGTGACAAGACGTTGCGGATTTTTTTTTCTATACTATACTCCTATACGACAATGGATGAATTACGGAATTAGTATTTACATACTCATTCCCTATTTCATCCATTCTCTTACGAGGTAGATTGATAGTTTAACCAATAACTGACACTAAAAGAGGGAATCATCTTGCGTGGTATCGGCATAATTACAAGGGACGATACAAATGTTGTGACAAAGATGATATATCTAAATGAGGAAGTAAATAAGAGAATAGGAAGAATTAAGAAAAAATGAATAGATTTTGTGAAAGATGACATGATTAAAAAATGGGTTAAAGTGGAAGAAATGAATGATAGAGAATTGTAGAAAAGAAAAACCCGTTTTGCTAATCCCAAATAATGGGAATAAGACAGGAAAAAGAAAAAAAGACTTAATATACACCAACGAAAACATTCCCTAGGGGGTTGGACGTCAGGCAGGCGGCTGGTCATAAAATCACAGCCAAATCTATAGATATCGTGGATAGTTACTTGGAGTGGAATTAGGGGGAAAAAATGACGACGATTATGACATAATATACTGTTGCTAGTTACATTTCAAAGAAGATTTAATTTTCTACATATTTGTAACTGATAAACTCTAAAAGTAGTCAGCCGGAATTTCATAATTCACCGTCACGAAGCTATTTTACTGTGGCTGTATTTTTTTAGAATTGGGCACCGAAAAACCGGTGAAATTCCGTTTATCTCAACTCAAGAATACACTGAAATTTTGGAGCCAATAACAGTTTTTTTTAATATTCTTATACGGGCGTAGATTGAGATAGTAGGCAGTTTTATAAAAGAAAACTGCCGCAGGAGGATAATTTTTATATTAAATTATAATGGTTGTTAAAAAGATTGCATTACGAGTCATTTAAATAAACATGACTACGTTAAACTTGTTTGAATTCAACTAAAATACTCATTAAAACTCAGTAGACCGAACAACACTGATAAACATTCAATACGCACTTGACCTTTTTTTGGACTAAAATTTGATTATTTCATATTATCACAACTTGTATATAAGTTACCCACCAATATTTAGTATATTAATATAATTTAATAATATTATTATAATATTTTATCACCTAAGTAACAAGTCACCTAAATAATTATTGATGTAAACATGATAACGGATATCAAAACATTAACCTTCTTTGCAGTAAATACATACCTAATTGCAAAAAAAGAATGCAAAAAAACAGCAAAACGCCATAAATTCATGTACATTATAATTATTGGCTGTCGGGTGGGAATCGAATCCGACTACCTTTTTCATGGGATCAGGAAGCCAGCTCATTTGCTTCCTGATACCATGAAAAAGATAGACGGACGGAAGTAGACGGAGTGTGTTACCTGATGGTAAACAACCATCGTCGCCCATTGACACCTGCAACATAGATAGTGTTACAGTTGCATTGCCGGCCTTTCAAAGGAGATAGGGAAGGGGGCAAGGCAAGGAGTTGGGCTGCCGGAAACCTCTCTGAACAAGTGAAACGCAGCATGCATGAGCCGCTTTGCATCGTTATTCTGAGAGTTGGTATTTCTAAGTGCTATTTCATCGGACAAGCTAGCAGCGAACTGAGTGACTGTTTGCCATTCTACTTTGAAGTCGGTTGATTTACCAATGCACCGCGATATAAAACCGGGGGAACAAAATAGGTATATGGAATTCTCAAACTGAAGTTGGAATACTAAATGGCTCATCGCAGCTTAAGAGGCAAAATTAAATATATGGTTTTTAGTCAAACTAGGTTTTTGTTTTAGTCAAACTAAGTTGAGTTACTCAAAACGGTTAAAAAAGAAGCTGGAATACCTTGGACATATAATGCGTGCATCGAAAATATAATCTCTTGCAGCTTATTATCCAAGGCAAGAACCTGGCAAAACAGGTCCATGAAGAAGACGAACATCTTGGCTGAAAAATTTACTCCAGTGGTATTAATACAAGTATTTTTTTTTTATGGGATAGGAGGGCAAACGAGCAGGCGTGTCACCTGATGGTAAGCAACCAACGCCGCCCATGGACACCAGCAACACATATAGTGTCACTGTTGCGTTGCCGGCCTTTAAGGGGTAGGGGATAGGAAAGGATGGGGAAGGGAGGTGGGCCTCCGGGTACCTCTCTCAGCGAACGAATCGCGGCATGAGCCACTTTACGTCGGTCTTCTGAGAAGTCGTGGTATTTTACCGGTCGAGCCGGCCCATTCGTGCAGCGAACTGCTTAGCTCTACCACTTCCAATACGTTCTCTATTTAGAGCTGCTGTGTCGAAGTTTCAAGTCGCCATTATGATAGCCAACCCTAGTTAGAAGACGGCACCCGAAAAAGAAGAAGAAGTTGAAACTATATAACTCCGCTTATTACTTATGCCTTATACTTTAGTCCCGTTGGAATTGTGTTGAATTCCGCGCGGAGGTAATCACCGTGAATTATAAGCTGTCCATAACGAAACTCCCGACTTATCTGCCTCTGACCCTTTCACGGTTTGTTTGCCTCAATGACCTGGATTGTGCGGACATATTGTACGTAAATCGAACTGTAATATTATAGTCTCAAAAATTTCATTTTGGAATAATAATAAATACAACGATTTCGCTCTAATAGTTTCTTATATTTAATCTATACATATAAATATAATTGAAGTGTCTGTTTGTAATATTAAATAACTACTTTTGTACAAACAATAATTGTGCCTTAAGAAGGCACAATTATAGGCTATATGTTTTAGAGACTATATTTTCTTTATTGCTTCCGTGGCGAAACAAACTAGGCCGGGTCTACTAGTAATAAATATTATTACAGTTTCAGCAAATTATCTTCTTTTCTATTTAAATTATACTTAGTTAACAGACATACAATAATAAAATCTAGACTTTAAAATCTATCATCCAAGTAATCACGAACTTCAGCTCGTGTCATTACAATACTTGGTTAATAATGGGATCAAAGTTGCGCTGCTTGTAAAGATGGGACATGAGAAGGGGGGATGGATTTGGCCTCCTGATACTTGTCTCATGAAACAAACCGAGACAAGAAACACATTACTTCGATTTCCCGACATGTTACCGATCAAGCCAGACCGAATATACAGAAATGTGCGGTTCTGTCACAGTGTTTTTAAAATGATTTAAAATATATATTTATGCCAAATAAGTTTGTAATACTAATGTTTGTATTAATACTTCTTCTAGAATTGAACAAATATAAAAAAATTGAACAACATTTTTATGTATTGAATACATGTAGTTTATTTGCTGCGACAAGACTCAAAAAGACATCAATTTCAATTTCCTTATAAGTAATGAGTTTCAATTTCAGATCAATTTTATAATCTTGGACGCGATTATCGAATTGATTGTAAAAGCAGAATCCATAAAATTGTATAATTACAAATGTCTTAAAATTTTAATCACTTACCAGCTTTGCAAGGATCCATTCCCAAATCGCCGGAGTCTTTGTTTTCAAAATTAGTTGTGAGCAATTCTTCTATCGTATACTTGTGTGACTCTTTCCTCCCCTCCACCGAAGTTACTTTAAGCGATGCACACAAAAATATTATCAGTATAGCGGCAGTCGCCCGCAAGGGCACACCTCTGGACCATAAAGTCATCGTGCACATTTATGTAACACTTTATTGACACTTTTTCATAGTATATTTATTGTTTTATCTGAAACAAAGAGAATGATCTATCAAGCTTTTGCCTTATTATTCCCTGAAATTTGTACAAGAACAGATATGAAGGCTGGTTTTTTAAATAAATAAGCTATTTAAGAGTTCAAGATTTCGTATGCTACTTATTTTTTGATACAAAGGAGCAGTGTTCTCAAGTTCTTATTGCTAGAATAATGGAAAAACCTAATTTATATTGACTAAAGTTGGCGGGTAAAGTCATAATTTCTTCTCCAATCACCTTCAAGAATGAAAGGCACGAAGTGACATTACATATTACATAACTTGACGCCCTTTTTCTACCCGAAGGTGTATGCAGTAGCTGTTAAGCTTCGATTTGCTGTTATGTTTACGTCCCAAATGGAATAATGTGGCACACCTATTGCCATACCGGGCACAAAGTTATCAGTCATCGATGTGTCACACATTACTTTCGAAATTAATTTCGTCGTAAAGTCATTGGTACGAACTCGCGACCTCTTGATTCTGAAGCGGGATGATCGACTACTGGACCAAGACTTACATTACTCAACAAAATATTAATTAGATACATCAGTTTAATTCTATCTTAAGAGAAATCTGCCACGACAACCCTTGAAGGAATTCTGTATATTACAGAGATATTACCCGACCTTTAGTATCAAAGTACCAAAGTTAAATATCACTGCGTGGGTTATAATTGTGGGTTACATATTTTGTCTGATATTTACAATATAATAAAATTAATTGATGCAAATCTAACAAGCTTACGTTTTATGAATATTTACTCAAATCAAAAAAAATCTTCTGTCAGAGCTCAAATGAATGTGGAATTAAGATTAATATGATGTATTTTTCAATTAATTATATGAGTATATATAACCCAGATAACTTGAATGGTTTTTACTTAGATTACCTAATTAATGTTAGGTAATACAAGGAATCTCTTAGTATTTATTTTTGTAGGATAATATTAAACATAGCCCCAAAACTCGTAATTCAATTAATTACTCAGCTTCTTCTGTGTTTCCTGCAGATAAATAAAAAATTAAAACAAATGCAAACTCCGCTTTTTCTAAATAATCTAATCATAGAAAGTTATTACCAAGTAGTCTCGGTAGTCCAGTGGTCGAGCACACCGC
The DNA here is from genome assembly GCA_905147225.2 of Euproctis similis. NCBI lineage: Eukaryota > Metazoa > Arthropoda > Insecta > Lepidoptera > Erebidae > Euproctis > Euproctis similis. The sequence continues at coordinate 15,918,961 of LR990115.1, forward strand.
TTCTGAATCCAGTGGTCGCGGGTTCGAATCCTGGCACTCACCAATGACTTTTCGAAATTAATTTCAAAAGTTATGTGTGAAAAATATCGATGACTGAAAACTTTGTGCCCGGTATGGCAATAAGTTTGTCACCTATTCCATTTGGGATGTAAACATAACGACGAGTCGACGCTTAATAGCCATTGCCTACACCTTCGGGTAGAAAAAGGCGTGAAATTATGTTTATGTATTACTCAGTATTTTTTCCTGAGAGATTTTTATTTCTAAAGACACGATTTTTTTTAAAGCTTAATAGACACTTAAACCAATATGGCGGTGGACGAAGGCTGTTGCTTTGTGATGAGGGTATCTCTTGACCCCGTAATATATAGTGCTACATACTTTACATATATACCGACTTATACATAAGTTAAGGCTCTAGTATACATTACATTCAATGGATGGGTCATTTAAATACATTTTCATTGCCTAAGTTTTAGTAACGTTTTTAGAAGTGAGCAATTCCAGTTATTTTGATAACATTAATAATATTTCGGTGATTGGCTTGAGTGTACGTAAAAAGAAAATAACACTTAACTTCATACCCTTAATACTTGCAGTTGTAGGCAGTAGGCAAATTTACTTCGATATGCCGGATATTGGTAGAATGTTTTTATAATTATTGGTAGAATGTTTTTGTCTTACCTATGGTACAATTTAAAATAGGAATATTAACATAACATAACTTCACGCCTTTTTGTACCCGAAGGTGTATGCAGCGGCTGTTAAGCCTCGACTCGCCGATATGTTTACGTTCCTAATGGAATAGGTGGTGAACCTGTTCAGTAGTCAGTCATCGATATTTATCACACATAACTTACTAAAAGAACTTCAAAAAGTCATTGTTGTGCATCTGGATTCGGACCCACGACTTATTGATTTGGAAGCGGAGTGCTTGGCCACTGGACCACCGAGTCATGAACAATTATAATATTAATGGGTTTTATTAATATTAGTGGTCTCTATCAGATAAAAACAAATACTGTATTAAAAATATGGAGGGAACTTTTTTAATTTGTTGACTGTGACATTGTCTTGCAATTACTACGAATCATTATTTATTTTCTCTTAATCCACCAGTTTAAAAAAAGATCTTTCCATTATGCAAATTGCTCTTGAGATTTCTTAGTCTGACAGATGAGTTAGACTTTAATTTATAGATAGAGTTTTGTCACTTAGTAATATTCTATTTTTAAAAATAGAAAAAAGCTGTTTTAGAAAAGTTTTAAATCAAATGATGTTCAGAAAACTAAAAGAAAAAAGGAGGCTCCCACACTCTGTTTGCGGGTTTTCTACTAATGGCCGATGCTGTACTGTAGGCAACCTCACCATAGCTAGCTAACATTGGAATGATTGGAGTATATTTAAAAGATGTTACTTACACACTAGTATATTTTTGGAGACATTTAATTTTCAATATAAATGTATGTGTATAGAGACTGGTACCTACGCTACTCCAGCAAACGTTTTTGTGCAAACTTAATTAATATCGGTTAAGTAGTTTGGGAGGACAAACAACTTTAATATATCAAGATTATGGCATGTATGGTATGTGATAGATGACGGAACCTATTGCCACAGATTAGGGACAATTTTGCAGTTAACGTATTGCATCTTAAACATATTTTGTAATCATGAAAGAGACGACTAGAAATTCTTCTGTATGAAAGAATATAAAAACTTCTTACATATTGGTACATATCAAGGACTCTTTGAAAAACATTTCAATACATAAGCAGGATAATTATAGATCAAAGAAAAACATTGTGGTCGGACCATCAACTATTCTGGGAAAAAAACATTTTATTCATTCATTAATTTAATAAACGGAGCAAATAAAAGATAATGTTTTTAAAAAATTTATAGCAATCACTCCTATTTATATCGTCTTTAATTTTAATAAAATGAACGCGTAAAATCTGCATGAATAGCTTTTTAAATACAGATATTGATGAATCCATTTGAACATCTTTTGAAATAATATATAAATATAAATAGCTAGCGTATTTATTTATTTGTATTTCGTTCGCCGACTTTAAGAGTTTTGCACAAATTAAGATTCATTTCATGTATTTGAAAGGCCTCTCGGTAGACGTAAATATAGACATACCTTATTACCTACTGATATAATTAAATTGTGATATTTCGCAATGGTCTATAAACACCATTTTTATTTTACAAATTGAATTGCTTGAATAATAAATATAAACATATATAGATTATATAAATACTGTTAATTTCAATACAATCAACATAATTAGTTCCTTAAAATGAAGCCGAATATTGTTAATTTTTTTTTTTCATAGGAATCGAACAAACAGGCTGTATACCTTCAGATAAGCAACTAACGTCGTCAACATCGTAGAGGCAAAGTTACGATGCCGGCCTTTAAGGGATTTTACTATTGAAAAAAACACGGTATGAGCCACTTTACATCGATTTTCTGACAGGTGGCAGTATATCATCGGTCAATGACATACAGACGACTGATAAATGACATATGCTATTTAATAAAAATTGCGAATGGTTCAGTGGACAGTCCTGAGTTAGTCTGTAAGTCTTACGAATAAATAAATAAGTCCAACAGCGAACTGGGTGTTCTTAAGTAGACACTTTTCATATGAAAAAGCAGATCAGTTAAAAGTAGAAACCCTAGATTTGTATGGCAAACTGATTCCTAATTCCAAAGCGGACAATTTAATAATTATACATTATAATACAAGTTATCAAAACTATAAATTCTCAATTAAGACCATGAATCATAATAATAAAATAATTAAACTCGCTCAAACACGGACAAAATTCTGTACCTCAAACTATCGCTTCTAGCGAGCGGTGATTAGCGACAGTGTCTTAACTGTTAAACTATTTTGTTAACTTAACAACTAACTTTGTTAAGCCTCATAACATCCTCGGATGCTTTGTCTGTAGAATTTCAACCCTGAACGGCTCAAAAACACATAATCAGCCAACAAAGCTTTTTGTATTTGTTCCGCTTGAGATTCTAAGCTGATGCCGCAGCAATATCTTGCCTGGTAATTACGTTTTGTTTGCAATGGAATTGGATAAAAGACTTATCCAACTTCCATGAAAACATTTAATAATAATATGTTGAAGCTACGATAAATTAATAATAATAATAATTTAGTCTCGGTGGTTCAGTGGTCGAGCACACGGCTTCTGATCCAGATGTCCGGGTTCGAATCCTGACACTGGCTCACGCCAATGACTTTACCACATTGTTTTCGGAAGTTAGGTGTGATAAGGGTATATGGGACGTAAACATAACGGCGATACGAGGCTCAAAAGCCGCTGCCTACACCTTCAGGTAACAAACGCGTGAAGTTATGTTATGATAATAATATCTATGGTGTGTAGAGTCGTTAGGGTGCCGGGTTGGGATCGAAACTGAGGGACCTCAATTCCGCAAGACGATTATTTTACCAATGCACCACAAGGTCTCCCTAATATTACAGATTTTAATGCAGTTTTTTTAATAGATAGAGGGTATCAACGGTTTTTATCTATAATTTATGTTTTATGTAGAAAAAAAAAGTGTCCATTTTCGAGGTTCAGCACTTTAATTGTAAACGCTGTAAAAATTACTTTTGATGCGGAACAAAGTTCGCCGGGTCAGCTAGTAACATATACTACTCTGTGTAAAAAGTATCGGGAATATGTCAATAAAGAGACCCGCGTAAAAGAGGTCGTTCTAATTTTTTTACTGCATGTTGGTAGCACTGTACTGATTTAGCGCGCAAAATTTGAACGGGATCTGTCATTTAATTTGTTTTAAACTAAACTTTTTGTTGGTCATAGTTTTGAGTCCTCGGCGATTTTTACAATGGAAAATATTGTTGAACAAAGAGTGTGCCTTAAATTTTGTGTTTCGAATGATATTTCATGTGGTGAATCACTAAAAATGTTGCGAAATACCTACGGCGAATCATGTATATCGAAAACAAGGGCTTATGAATGGTATAAGGCTTTTAAAGAAGGCCGAGAAGTAGTAGTAGACTTGCCTCGTTCTGGTAGACCTTCAACCGCTACGACCAAAGAAAACATCGACAGAATCAAGAAGCTAGTGCTCGAAAATCGACGTATGAGTCTGAAAGAGTTGGCTAGTGAGGTGAACATATCTTTTAAGTCCGTCCACAATATTCTCATTGACATTTTAGGCATGAAACGCGTCGCCGCTCGACTAGTTCCAAAAGAGCTCAATTTTGTTCAAAAAGGGCAGCGAAAGCATGTCGCTGAAGACATGGTTTCCCGAGCTTCTACGGATCCGACCTTTATGAAACGTATAATAACTGGCGACGAGACATGGGTTTATGAGTATGACATGCAAACAAGCCAACAGTCTTCAGAATGGCGTCTCGAAAACGAGCCGAAACCCAAAAAACCGCGGCAAAGTCGCACCAAAATCAAGGTGATGCTGACAGTTTTTTTTGACTACCGTGGTGTGGTTCACTCCGAATTCCTTCCAGAGGGAGAAACAGTGAGTAAAGAATATTGTTTAGGCGTCATGAAGCGAAAAATTCAACAAACGTTCTCGACCAAGCACCCTATTCACCTGATATGGCTCCGTCTGACTTTTTTTTATTTCCCAAGTTAAAATTACCACTTCGAGGAAAACGTTTTGAGTCAATAGAAGCCATAAAAGAAAATTCGCTGAATGAGCTAAAGGCCATACCGCAAATAGCCTATGAAAAATGTATGGAAGACTGGGTGAAGCGGTGGAGATGTTGTATTGCAAGCGATGGGGCCTACTTTGAAGGCGATAAAATAAATTTAGATGAATAATTTGTATTTTTTGTTTTATTGACAAATTCCCGATACTTAGTACACAGAAGTTAAGAGTTACAAAAAAGACTCATATGGATACTTCCTGATAAAACAAACATCACATAATAATCACCTTTCAAAGTCTCATATAAATATAAATATCTAAAACATCCCTTAAAATCAGCAAATATATAATTATTGTTCCCTCTAAGTACTGACAATCGTGTGTCTAATCAAATAATGTTCTTTGACCCTAACGCGACTATAATTGTACATCATATCGACACATATATGTCAATAAAAAACAAGCCTTATTACCATGTGCTAATGTCTATTTTCGTATCCATAAGTCTTTGAGTTGCGACCTAACGCAACTAGTCATGATGAGGAGCATTGGTCACTGTTATCAGTGAATGATAAGGAGGATACACATTCCAATAATAAATAAAACGCTTTCCTTCTTGTATAAATAATGAATTGTGTTATACGAAAATGATTTTGTTATATTTTAGGGGTAGATATATTGAGTACATACTTCAAGCCAAATCTATTGCGGGGTATGCAGAGAGAACAGAGCGCCACAAGGCACGATTCTTACACGCCTCACTCGCTTCGTGGACTCCAGAACATGTTCTATTTGGTCATGAAATGTATGTCGTGGCGGTCCTCGACTCCTACTCTACATCCATCCGCTTTTTCATTGTATATCTGCTTAGTCAATCTCATATTTAGTATTATTATAACAATTATTTTTGTTGCGTTCTATTTGAAGACATTTTCTTGAGTATTTGTTCATAGTCGGTTTGGAATAAACACTCCTGACTCTTGATTGATAAGAGAGAGAGAAAGAGAAATTTGGCAATCAATGCACCGGCTACAATTCTATTATGAAATTTGTGAAAATATTCGGATGTCTGTTATTCACGATCGGGTCAACCGCTGAACAGAATTGGATAAAAAATATATCTTATGTTAACATCAAAAAAAACTCTCGTCAATTTAGACCAACCTATTATTGAGTTTATAAAGAACAGACAGACACAAAAAATCTTTCTTAAAGTAAATCTTAAAATAATCTTTTATCGTCAGTCTAATTTTATTGTATTGTTTTGCTTAAATGATGATCCTGTTTATTTCATTCAGTCGGTTCGAAAACATCGATTAGACAGTAAACAGACATATTGCAATTTTAATCTGCCTGAATTAACAAAATCTTGTATATACATAGATAACTTAAACCAACTCTCTTGCGGGGTTGGCAGAGAGAACGGAGCGCGATAAGGCAAAGTTCTTATACACCTCACTACCTTCTTTGGCTTTCGTAACTCTTGTCATACAAGCTCGTTTAAACTTCATTAAGTAAAATGTTCAATTTAAAACAAATCAAATTATTACAAAATAATAAAAAAATCACTGAACACTGAACTTTTCGAAATTCTTTTCGTAAGTTATGTGTGATAAATATCGATGACTGAAAACTTTGCACCCGGTGTATGGCAATCGGTTAGTCACCTATAACATTTGGGACGTAAAAATAACGGCAAGGCGAGGTTAAACAGCCTACAACTTCGGGTAGAAAAAGGCGTTATGTTAAAGCTATGTTATGTGGTGTGTTAAAAACGCTGAAACATTATCAAACCAACATATTGACTGTATCTGAATATAAAAACATGTATTCTCTGATATGTATGATACATTTGTCATGAAAATACACATGCATTCTTAATTTAAGTACGCTCACTTGCAAATACAGAATTCTGTTTGTTTCTGCTTAACAACTTGACAGTTTAATTTGTGTATTGTCAAAATTAATTTAAGTACCGGAGTAAGTGACGTAATAGGTTTATATTGTACGTTTAATTCAATGTTGTATATGAACTAGAGACTTTTTAACGTATAATTTTTGAAAAGATAGTTAAACAGTGCAAAAGAGTGGAGGACGGCCACGACACACTTTCCTCGACCAAATTGAATGTATCCTCGAGGAAGATGATGTCAGAAGTCTTAAAAATAGACGAGTGTGTGTGACAAGAGTTATGAAAGTCAAGGGAGCGAGCCCCCGTCCTGGGGAGACTCACATCGAGGCTCTCCCAGGGCTAAAGACTGACGATAAAATACTTTTTTTAAGATTTTATGTTTGTTACGGATAGTCTTAAAAATAGATGGGGCTTCATTGAAGAGATATACTCCGGCAGATAGTCGATATAACAGGGAGTAACTCATGTTACTTTTATTTCGTCATCATCATCATCATTAGCCCTTTTTATGTAAACCCTTTTAACCTTTTTATAGACGTACGCCTCCCCCAGGGAACGCCACAACTCGCAGTCTTGTGCTAGGCGTATCTAGTGGCGTCCAGCAATCTTAACTCGGTCGTCGGCCCACCTAGTGGGAGAACAGCCTGCTCCACGTCGACTAGTACGTGGAAGTTATCGGTTTGTCGAGAGAGGTGGCCTGCCCATCGCCACTTCGTGTCAACCTTTCGGGCTGTGTCAGTCACGCCCAATCTTCTGCGTATCTCAGTGTTAAGAATTTTGTCGCACAGAGAAATTCCAAGCATAGACCGCTCCATAGCACGCTGAGCGACTTTGAGTTTGGTGATGAGGCCAACATTTTGGGACCACGTCTCAGTTCCGTATGTCTTCACTGGTAAGACACATAGATTATAGACCTTAGATTTAAGGCACTGAGGGACTTTATACGAGAAGATCTCCCTTGGTTTCACGAACGCTGCCCAACCGAGTTGGATCCGTTGATATTTATTTCATAATCATCATCATCATCCTATTGCTGTCCACTGCTATTTTTTTTTATGGGATAGGAGGGCAAACGAGCAGGCGTGTCACCTGATGGTAAGCAACTAACGCCGCCCATGGACACCAGCAGCACATATAGTGTTACTGTTGCGTTGCCGACCTTTAAGGGAAGGGGATAGGAAAGAATGGGGAAGGGGTGGGCCTCCGGGTACCTCTCTCACCGAACGAAACGTGGCATGGGCCACTTTACGTCGGTCTTCTGAGAGGTCGTGGTATTTCACCGGTCGAGCCGGCCCATTTGTGCAGTAAACTGCTTGGCTCTACCACTGTTAAACTGCTAAACAGAGACCTCTCTCAATGTGCGCCACCACATACGATTCTCTGCCTTCCACATCTAGTAATTTCCAGCAGCCTTTCGGGCTGTTGGGCGTCCTACGCCACGTTTACCAAGACGCGATCTCCACTCTATGACCTTCTTACTCCATCTACAGTCGGTCCTTCGGCAGATATGACCAGCCCATTGCCACTTCAGTGAGCTTATTCTACGAGCTATGTCGGTTACCCCAGTCCTCTGGCGGATATCCTCATAACTGAGCTTATCTTTCAGAGATACCCCGAACATAGCTCGCTCCATAGCTCTCTGAGCGACTTTAAATTGTGGACTAGTCCTACAGTAAATCTCCACGTTTCGGCACCGTAGGTCATTACCGGTAAGACGCACTGGTCCAAGACCTGATGTCTTTGACTAGTGCGTGTTACTGGTCTTACCAACTTCAGGCATTGCGGTATATAGTATAGGCAAGTTGAAATTTTTTATTTTTGAAGAATTATTTATTTGTTAAATTAAATGTATACAAAAACGCGGGTTCTGTTAGTGTATTAATATAAATTTACCAAGTAAAACCTTATTTCAAACGATATCTAGCGAAGAAAAGTTATTTCTTTAGGGAAATAGCAGTGACGGTAAAGGATATGCTTAGTTGAAGGAAGAACTGGCATCGCTACATCGGATGTTGGGAACGGACCAGAAGTTTCATTAACAACCTTCTTTCAACTTGGTAAATATAACTTAAATATAACGGAGAGGATCTTGGAAAACTTTAATAAACTATAGTTTATTTACATTATAGTTTAATAAAACATAATTTGATTTTGTATTGGATTTTATAGTCTGTTTTGTTTTTTTATCAATATTTATCGACATTATTCGAGTTATTTAATCAAACTGGGAGAAATGTCTATCTCTAATCCTTAATTCTTAAGATAAGGTAATTTATGCCTAACTCATTAAATGTTTATATATTTGATTAATACATACATACATACATACATAAATTCACGCCAAATCCCTTGCGGGGTAGGCAGAGAGAACAGAGCGCCACAAGGCACGATTCTTACATGCCTCACACGCTTCGTTGACTTTCATAACTCTTTTTTTTTTATTTTATTTATTTAATAAGATTCACCAGCAACATAATCTTTACTCATTTACAATAAGATGTAGTTACAATAGCCTGTGCTAAAAGATATGTCCTTATAGGTAAATACAGCTTATGCTTACAACTAAACGTCAACTCAGATTATTGTTATGATACAGTTTATCCTATACACATTATAGCTCGTACATATATAAAGAGTAGTCAAGAGACAAAATGAACATGAAATGAATCATATCAATACCCGCGAGTGTTCAAGTTCAGCCACACACAATTTCCTAAACGAACAGCCAGGCAAGTGGAAAATGTCGATATCGCAGTTCCCTAATTCGTTGTAGGCACTCATGCACCTGCGTAAGGGCGCGCTTCTACCAAGATTGGTTCTACAGTGAGGCAAACCAAAGACCCTTGTCACCGGATGTCTAGGGACATGATAAGGTACAGAGAGGCTAACTTGCCGGAGAAGCCCCGGACAAGTCAACCTACCATGGATAAGCTTATGTAATGTAACAAGGTCCAGAAGTTTTCGTCGGTTGGTCAGAGACATTATTCCGAAATGTTTAAGGCGAGCATCATAATCAGCGTCACGTGGACAATCACGACAACGATAGACAAGATAGCGGGTAAAATTCCTTTGGATGCGTTCTATTCTGTCAGCATGATTTTGGTATATAGGATTCCATATGCTTGACGCGTACTCAAGGTGACTGCGAATAAGTGCGTTAAATAGTATTAAAAATGTATCTATTTTTTTAAATTGTTTGCCCAATCGTTTGACCAAACCCAAGATCCTCCAGGAACAAGTTACGATCTTATCAATATGGTCAATAAACTTTAATTTATTGTCAATTAATACACCGAGATCACGAGTAACGGATGATTCTACCAAATCTTGACCAGCAATACTGTACTTAGATGGAAAAGAGTTAATCTTTCTTGTAATCCTCATATAAGTACATTTTTGGGGATTAAGTGTCATTTTATTAAGAAAGCACCATTTATCGATAGCTTCTAAATCCTTTTGCAATAGAGAAGCATCAGATTCATTAGACACAGACCTATAAAGTTTCAAGTCATCAGCGAAAATTGAGAAGTTACTGTATTGAATAGAATCAGAGATGTCGTTGATAAACGTCAAGAAGAGAATAGGTCCAAGGTGGGAGCCCTGAGGTACACCAGAGAGAGATATATAATCATCCGACTTGAACCCATGCACAATCACACTCTGAATTCGATTCCTTAGATATGAGCTCAGCCATCGCAAAAGATCCCCGTGAATCCCATAAGCTTTTAGTTTCGAAATGAGTATAACATGGTCCACCCTATCAAATGCACTAGAGAAATCGGTATATATGGAATCTACCTGTAACCGATTGTCTACACGCCTCACCAGGTCAGTGACATATTCCATCAAATTGCTCAAAGTGGATTTACCTTTACAGAATCCGTGCTGTGCCCCAACCATTACTTTGCTTAAATAATTCGACAATATCGGACAGACGACACCTTCAAATATCTTCGCGAACTGGCTCAAAATCGATACCGGACGATAATTTTTGACATCATCTTTTTCACCTTTTTTAAAAATTGGAATAACGTTGGAACGTTTCCATACAGAAGGAAAAGTATGTGACTTTAGAGACTTATCAAATATTATCTTCAGAGGAAGCGTCAAGAACTTACATGTCTTTTGAATAAAAAGAGGTGGTATTCCATCAGGTCCGGCTCCTTTACTAGCATCAATAGATGTGATTGTTTTTCTAATCTGGTGCTCGGTGAATAAAACTCTACTTAAGCAATCCTGTGGGTAACGATCATCAAGGTCCGGTGCTACAGAACCTTCCGACCGAGAGAAAACCGATGAAAAATGCGCAGCGAAAAGGCCACATATCGATTCACCGCTATCTGCTTTTAAATCGTTCAAGTGCATCTGCTTAGGGATGTCAGAGGAGCCACCCCGGTTATTTCGGAGAAAAGCCCAGAATTTTTTCGGGTGATGTTGTATTGACATCTCTGTACCCGTGATGTAATTAGAGTAACATGTCGAAATCATAGATTTGATGCGGTTATTCAATAGTTTGAGCTCCAAGGCATCTCTAGGATTTCTATAAATTCTGTGTTTTCGACGAACTCGATCTTTTTCATTGATCGTTTTTATTAAACAACGACTGAACCATACTGGATGTTTAAAATTAAGTGCCTTTGCTCTGGGTATAGTTTTATCAATGACGGAACCAATGATCTCATAAAATCTCGCTACTGCAATATCGACATCCTGTAAGTGATTAAGTTCGGAAAGCCAATCAATTTTACTAAGTTCTAAATTAACTTTTGAATAGTCAGCTTTTTTGAAACTGTGTGAGGAAAACATTTTTTTCTTTAAATAATTTTGGGAATGTATATCTAAACTTATCTCTAGGGCATTATGATGTTGATCAAGCCCACTGAGTGGGCTCTGACATTCTGTGACAATTATGTTGCAAAAATTACACAAAACTAAGTCGAGAATTTTGCTATTTTGATTTTTTACACTGTTGAATTGCGAAAGGTCGTTTAGAGATAGGAAGTCTATCAAACAGTAACCCAAATTACAAGAGTAATTAGAAGGAATTAACTTCATGTTATCTGCATCACTGACCCAATCAATAAAGCCTAAATTAAAATCACCAAGAATCATAGTATTACAAGTACAGGATTGCATAACAAAACTGCAATTTTCAAGAAACACATCCAACTCGCTAGTCTTTACCGGCGGAGGCAAGTAAACAGCACAAAACATATACTCAACTGGTTTACTATTGATTACTAATTTTACCGATAGCCATAAATCTTCGATGGTCGATTCGAAGTGATGCATTCGTTTAGAATTTAAATTCTTTGAAACAGCTATGAGTACACCTCCGCCTCGTTTACCCGTCAAATAGGATGAGTCTCGATCACGTCTATAAACTTGATAGTTAGTGCCAAATAGTTCATTATCCTGTATGTTATCATCCAGCCAAGTCTCAGTTCCCACGATTATATCAAAATTATTAGTTAAACTAGCTAGTTTTATATTGGTTGTTTTGGTCTTGATACCTCCAAAATTTTGGTAATATATAGTGAATTTTATATAAATATCTTACGGACTAAGGACAGGAAATTCACAAGGTAATTACAAACTAGACAAGGTATCATGACTGTTTATAATCCTTGCGGGAGCCTGATCATCTTTTCGAACGAATATTCTTCCGTTGCGTATCCAGACGTACTTATAAGCCTTTTCGTGGGCTATTTTCCTAGTACTAGCATGCAAAGCCTTGTTATGAGGCGAGAGGTGTTCTGATACATAAACTGGTAATTTTTTTCCTCCGTATCCAAGGTTTGTAGTGTTAAGTTTATCATTTCTGTCCCTCCTATTAAATCTGGACACCGCAGCCAATATCTCATCCCGTTTTCTCATGTTTTGTAACTTCACGATTATGGACCTGGGTCTATCACTCTTCTCGTTCAACTTCCTTACTCTGGTACTACAAAGGACATCAGCATCCTGAACCGGGACGCAAACCACGGAGCATAGTTGATTAAACACAGAAAGTAAATTCTCTGTTTTATTTTCAGGGATGCCGTTAATCTCTATATTCGATTCGCGGGAATGTTGTTCCATTAAGTTTAATCTGTTGTTAAGATCATTTAGTTTGTTTGACATAACTAAATTCTCCTTACTTATCGTAGTAACTTTTTCCTGAGTAGCTGCTAAGTCAGTCTTAATGCGGTCGTAGTCAGAGCTGAGAAATTCTATACTGTTTTGCAAATCATGTAAAACAGCCAACTCCTTTTTAATTTCGTTAAATTCTTTCAAAAAGTATGTCTTTACCGCTGACTCCACTGACTCCGCAACACAACGCTGAATCTCATGCCGGATTGTAGCAAGCAACGCTTCGTCACAAGTTGGAGAAGACGCAAGCGACTGCACGGATGTATCGCACGGCTTATTATTTGAAGGCTTTCTTACAGTTATATTATTATCATCAGAAGGGCTTGTATTCTGGTAACGGCAACCATGCACAGGGGTATTTGTATTATCTATCTTCCTTTGTTTGCTTCTGCAGGCCGGACATAGCCAATTATCTCGTTTTTCTTTGGTCATATTTGTAAACAGTTTGTAGGAATAATTGACGCATTCAATGTCATAAACGCCATCGCATAAACAGCATCCCAAAAACTCGCGTTTTGTTATTTTCTTCGAACAGGCGGCACATATATTTGGTTTATTTGGTGCCATTATAATAGCCAAGTAAAAGTAAACTCTAAGGTCGTAGGCACAGACAAGCTATTCAATTTCAAGAACAGCAAGACACGACACCGTCCAAGCAGGTACTTTTATTTCAACTCGAAGATATGCAGTAATATGCACGAAGAAGCCGCGAGAAAAAGGTCACAAGCGCCGTGAAATACGCGTCACTTACGCGTTAACCCCACCGCGACCCACTGCTGTATTTTATTTTGCACTAACTGTTCCCACAATTAGGAAATTTACACGTAACTCAGTTTACACATATCACTGTAATATATTGATGTTTCACAGTTATCACTTGTAATCCCACAAGCATATAGTGACTATCCTTTCAACTAAAATTTGAAAAAATACTGGTAAACAAATTTAATTTCCGCGGAGCAATTCAAATGTGCTTGTTATCAGTCGACATTCTTTTCATGCACGCGCGTCGATTTTTGAGTCTCCTAACATCACCTTGCTCCAGAACACGTTCTATTTGATTAATCATCAAATAATAATCGTTTAAAACAAAAACATAACATAGCATAACTGCACGCCCTTTCCTACTGAAGGTTTAGGCAGTGGCTGTTAAGCCTCGACTCGCTGTTATGTTTACGTCCAAATAGAATAGGTAATGATCCTTAATTTTTTTAATATTCATAAATTGCCGCAAAATTTGCACTGAATAAAATTTGACAATACTTTGACGTTATATTATGAAGATTAAAGAGACTGTTTATTTATAGAAGAGTAAGTAAAGTTAAACAAACTATTCAAGATTAACATTACTTGGACTCTACTAGACCATTAGATAAATAAACACAACGTTATCACTTGGGTCCAATTAGTGGCGAACTGAGGAACATCTTTGTATCAAATAATTTATCTACTAAGCAAATAATAATACGTGAAGCGTAGAAAACTCTGTAAAGACATAAATTATAAGGTCCCCGCGCATCATTCTAAGAAATTATGTTTATTTATAATTAAATCAGTGAAAATGTTATCATTTCCTGGCGCGGTTTTGCTCTTCAGAGGATCTTAAATCATATCGTTACGTTTAAATCTGCACCTTATTACCCTGAGTTACAGTGGAAATTTGCTTGAGTGTTTATTTAAAATTAAAACTAGGGGTTTATTTCTTTTCGAGTAGAAATCTATATTAGGTATTTATTTAGGTAACAAATTTAACTGTCCTTAATATTTTCAAGGTTTAAGTATAGGCAATTATGCTCTACTACATACATAGAACGGAATTTTAAACGACCTAAAACAATTTCCCAAATTCTGTATTTTTTATGAATACATAACGATATTTAAACAAAAAAAAAAACTAGACAATTGTTCAAAATTATAATATATAATTATTTTGTTTACAGTAGAGTCATAAAGTTTGCTGCATGAATGAGCCCGGTGAAATACCATGATCTCTAATAATATTGGCGTAAAGTGACTCATGTCACGTTTCGCACGATGAGATAGGTATCTAGAGGCCCAACACCTTCCCATCTACCCTCGCCATCATAATTCCGACTCCTTCATTTCCTTCATTTTAAAAGCCATCAACGTAACTGTAATACAATCGGTTTAGTAGGTGTCCATGGGCGGCGTAAGATGTTTACTATCAGGTGACACGCTTGCTCTTTTGCTTCCCCTATTCCATATATTAAAGAAAAGTTAATGTTACATTCTAACAATGTATTTATTTATAAAATTTAATCAAGAGTTTATACGGATCTTAAAAGTAGAGAAACGAGAGCGCTTGTTATTTTTTTTATGAGGCAAACGAGCAGGCGTGTCGCCTGATGGTAAGCAACTAACGCCGCCCATGGTCACCAGCAACACATTTAGTGTTACTGTTGCGTTGCCGACCTTTAAGGGATAGGGGATAGAGAAGGATGGGGAAGGAGAGTGGGCCTTCGGGTACCTATCTCACCAAACGAAACGCGGCATTAGCCACTTTACGTTAATCTTCTGGGAGGTCGTAGTATTTCACCGGTCGAGCTGGCCCATTCATTCAGCGAACTGCATGGCTCTACCACATTTATATGTTTTTAGCGCGAACATATGAACTATCTTAAAAATTGAACTTATATATGAGGTATCCTTCTAAGAAAAGAAAATGAAAACTTTCTGTGAGTATCGCAAGAGACTACAAAGGTTACGTCTCGTTTCCTGGTTATTCAAGATTCTTACTTTTGGTTCGGAGGTTGGTTCAGAGCTATACAAATTCTGACTTATACCAAAACTTCCCGTAAGTTAAAAGTGAAAAAAATCTATGATAGATAAAATAGTGTCTGTATATATATACCTAGTCTGGTCATAAATACTGTTACAACTAAAAATAAAAAAATATTACATTTTAGTTTGGAATCTGTCATTTTTATACGATTGTTCATTGTGTTTTTTCGTTTTGGCGCCAATACATTGTACAATATTTTGCGATATTAAAATGGAGTGGGGTGATAAAGAGAACCGAATCGCTGTGATTGCATTACACAAAGTAGGTATGGAGCCAAATGCAATTTTTTAAACTCTCCATACACTTGATATTAGTCAAATGTTTGTGTACCGGGCTATTAATAGATACAATGAGACCTTCTCTGTTTGTGACAGAAAAAGACCTGGCCGTCCACGTAGTGTTCGTACGAAAAAGGTGGTCAAAGCAGTAAGGGAAAGAATTCGAAGAAATCCTGTCCGCAAGCCAAAGATTTTATCTCGGGAGATGAAGATAGCACCTAGAACAATGTCGCGTATTTTAAAAGATGACTTAGGACTTGCAGCCTATAAAAGGCGCACTGGTCATTTATAAACTGATAATTTAAAAAAGAATAGGGTGTTAAGTTGTTGAGATACAACTACTGAAGCGGTACGCAAAGGGAGGTCACAGAAAAATATTGTATACGGATGAAAAAGTTTTTACAATTGAGCAACATTTTAACATATTTATTTCTAAGATTTTCGCGAATCTCACTCATTGATCAAAACAACTTTTAGGATTATATCGCGTTTATTTATTATTTATTTATATTTATTTTCCGACGTTTCGAACTCTTTACAGAGATCATTTTCACGAGTGATGAACAAAAAGATGGCAGTTGTTCAAAAGCTATTTTCATTGATACAGAGAGCACCCACTTTTTGGAAATAAAAATCAAAAAGTTGATGTTAAAAATATGATTTTTACTATTGGTAACCCACATCAGACCATGAGAACAAAAGTTAAATACTTATTTATAAGATGCATTAATATATCCTGCTTCTAAAGATCCTTTGTTGTATGATTTAATAAGTAAAAGTTGTTATTATTAAATTATTACAAATTATCTTATTTTCTAAGTTGGTCAGTTTCTCAGGACTGGCCGCGTTTTTGACCCAGTGGTAGATTTTTAATAAACACTTTACCTTTTAATTTAAAATCAATGAATATTTAATAATAGTTATACTATAATCTCAACCAACTTAGAAAATAAGATAATTTGTAATAATTTAATAATAACAACTTTTACTTATTAAATCATACAACAAAGGATCTTTAGAAGCAGGATATATTAATGCATCTTATAAATAAGTATTTAACTTTTGTTCTCATGGTCTGATGTGGGTTACCAATAGTAAAAATCATATTTTTAACATCAACTTTTTGATTTTTATTTCCAAAAAGTGGGTGCTCTCTGTATTTTGTTCATCACTCGTGAAAATGATCTCTGTAAAGAGTTCGAAACGTCGGGAAATAAATATAAATAAATAATAAATAAACGCGATATAATCCTAAAAGTTGTTTTGATCAACATTTTAACAAACAAAATGACCGTATTTATGCTCAAAGCTCTAAGGAAGCTTCCCAATTAGTTGACAGAGTGCAACGTGGGCATTATCCGACTTCAGTGATGGTTTGGTGGGGTGTTAGCTACGAAGGAGTGACTGAGCCATATTTTTGTGAAAAAGGTATCAAAACATCGGTACAAGTGTAGAAAGATACCATTCTTGAAAAGGTGGTCAAGACCCTTAACAACACCATGTTGAATAACGAAGTATGGTCCTTCCAGCAAGTCTCGGCACCGGGTCATAAAGCTCGGTCCACGCAATCTTGGTTGGAAGCGAACGTTTCGGACTTCATTAGAGCTGAAGACTGGCCGTCGCCGCGTCGTCTAGTCCCGATCTTAATCCACTGGATTATGATTTGTGGTCAGTTTTAGAGAGTACGGCTTGCTCTAAACGTCATAATAATTTAGAGTCCCTAAAACAATCCATACGATTGGCAGTGAAGAATTTTCCCATGGAAAGAGTGCGTGATTCTATTGATAACTGGCCTCAACGTTTAAAGGCCTGTATTGCAGCCAAAGGAGACCACTTCGAATAAGCTTTTTATATTTTATATCGTTTTATATTTATGTATTAAAGTAACACACTGTAAAAGTAATAAATGTTATTTACAATTAAAACAAAAAATTTTTCTTTGCAAATAACATTTATTACTTTTACAGTGTGTTACTTTATATACTTATATACTTTGTCATGTCATAAATATTGTAACAAAGAAAAAAAATTTTTTTCACTGTCACAAACAGAGGAGGTCTCATTGTACCTATTAATAGCCCGGTACACAAACATTTGACTAATACCAAGTGTATGGAGAGTTTTAAAAATTGCATTTGGCTCTATACCTCCTTTGTGTAATGCAATCACAGCGATTCGGTTCTCTTTATCACCCCACTCCATTTTAATATCGCAAAATATTGTACAATGTATTGGCGTCAAAACGAGAAAACACAATGAATAATCGTATAAAAATGACAGATTCCAAATTAAAATGTAATATTTTTTTATTTTTAGTCGTAACAGTATTTATGGCCAGACTAAGTATATATATATATATGTAGTATTTTTTTACCTCCTTTTGGTTCAGAGGTAAAGTACGAATCCAGACTAATACCAAAACTTCCAGCAAGTTAAAAGTGAAAAAAAAAAACTATGATAGATATAATGGTGTCTGTATAGCAGTACTTCAACCTGTGACAAAGAAAATTAATTGTAAGTGTGGAGACATAATTGTCACTGCCAGCAGCTTATGAAACAATAAGCTTGAAGTACATTTACGAAAATCAAATAACCGCTAATATGATATAAGCTTTATATTTTAAAAATAAATTTAGGGCTTTTGTATGCCGTTTCATAAAAAAATTAAATAAGACAAAAAAGTACTAGGACTACCCTTAATATTTAGGGGGATGAAAAATAGATGTTGTCCGATTCTCAGACTTAACGGATATTTACACAAAATTTCACGAAAATCGGTCAAGCCGTTTCGGAGGAGTATAATTACAAACACCGTGACAGTAGAATTTTATATACTAGATTTATAATCTGCGCAGTTTATACAGCTGTGATTGTAAGATTATTAGCGGCTATTAATTTCACGATAATTAGCTGTAGCCAAATCCTTTTGTTGGTTCAGGATTTATATACAGGCTGTTCTTTATCTTTGTTACAATTAACTTAATCTTTAAACCAGAGATTACTTAAAACTTACTGAAGTAATTGTTTAATTAATGATCACGTTAATTAAATTTAATTATGAACGTGGGCGCACTTTTATTTCATACTTTTATTATGAAATAGTAATAAATAAATTTAAAGTCTTGGTAATTTATTGGTCATGCTCGTGCTTTTAAATCAAGAAGTCGTGAGATCTAATCCGGGCTCACATCAACGTCTTTTGGCAATAGGTTCTGCTATTTGGGACATAAAAAATCATCGAGTTGAGGCTTGACAGCCGCTTACAAAAAGGCGTTACGTTACTTATAAATAAATTAAAGTTTATCGAAAGTCAGGACAGAGGTAATTGTTTTTTAATTTAAATTTTCTTATGCCAAAGAGCTTTTACTTACTACAATACGAAGCGAATGTGAGTGGTAGAGTCGGGATCAGGACTCCTAAACGGAGCCACCACGACCAAATAAATAGGGTGTTTAATTAAGAATAAATGCACCTGAAACTGACGTGAGTGAATGCATGATAAGTATGACTATAGATGGAGTGAAAGAGGTAGGTCATCATTGTAGCTTATCATCCCAAATCTGACCCTACCCCTCTGGGAAACAGGCGTGAACTTAGATATGTATGTATGTTAAGTTTCTCTCTTATACTTCAAAATAAAATCGATGTGTCCCTTGCCATTAATTTCTAACGATGTCAACAGGGGACTTCAAATAAAGGATCTCTTTTGCTTGGAAGTGTAAAAAAAAAAGATCACACCTAAAGTTGATACACTGTTTTTTTTTTTTGACAACACAAACGTCCTGGCAAAGGGAAAATATATACAATGCAAATTTTATCGTTAAATTTTATTTAAATATTCCATTGTGACGAATGATCAAAGATTGTCAGGTTAGGGGATTATAAATAATTTAACTCAAAGAAAACGAAAACCTTTAAATATCACTTGCGTGGAACATTATTCAACCGACAGATTTACGTTTAAACGACCCTTGTATAGGATTATTTTTTCTAGTGATTAAGGTCATCATCAGGCTTTTAATACTTGAAGGTGTGGGCAGAAATAATTCTCCTTCAATATTGTTGTGAAATTATATGTTTTAGTTTAAGATCGTGCATATAGCTTGGAATTTCATTGGGGTGATCCATGTTTAAAACTCGGAGACTTTTTTTTATGGGATAGGAGTGCAAAAGAGCAGGCTTGTTGGTTGCTTACCATGAGGCGACACCTGATGGTAAGCAACCAACGCCGCCCATGGACACCAGCAACACATATAGTGTTACTGTTGCGTTGCCGACCTTTAAAAGATAGGGGATAGGGAAGGATGGGAAAGGGGGGTGGGCCTCCGGGTACCTCTCACACCGAACGAAACGCGGCATGAGCCAATTTACGTCGGTCTTCTGAGAGGTCGAGGTATTTCACCAGTCGAGCCGGCCCATTCATGCAGCGAACTGCTTAGCTCTACCACTGCAAAGTCTCTGAGCTGCAAATACGGAGCAAGGCTATGCCAGATCAAATTATTTAGTTACCTCTCAGAATATCCACATGAAGAGATAAGCACTATTCTCTAGCTAGGGCGACAGTAAGCACCAAAATATGAAAGGTATAGAAAATGTAGAAGGCAATAAATAATAATCCTATCCAAAAAACCGCCTGTATATATATCTAATTTCTTAGCATAATATGGTAAAAGTAAACTTAAAATAAGTTTTAATAAAATTAAATTAAGAACAGTGTTGAAAATTTCAATAAATATAGATTAATAATAGTGTGAATAAAAAAAAAAATTAAAAAACGCGTGGGGTGCATGGTGTCAATAGTTATAAATATTTTGTTGACAGATATGAGTAGAGTTGATTACCATTTTGATAAGATCTTAAAAAGAACCCCACGCTTTTTTAATTTTTTTTTTTATTCACACTATTATTAATCTATATTTATTGAAATTTTCAACACTATTCTTAATTTAATTTTATTAAAACTTATTTTCTATTTTTTAGTTCGGTTTTCTATAAAAAGCGTGTTTTTTAGTTTTTTAAACTATTAATTATTTTCTATTTTTTAGTTCGGTTTTCTATAATTTAATCAAATTAGTGCATTGTCATCAGTCCTCGATAAATCTACAAAGTTTGAACGAAATCTAGCCGTTCAAAGTGGGTCAAAATCGGGCCCAAAGAAGTCGGTTACAAACATACAAACATACAAGTGAAACTAATAATACTGAAAAAGTATGTTTTTGTGGAGTTTTCCTTGTTTGTATCTTTGTCGTTACTGCGGCCATATTGAAAAAATGCCGCCCAAAACAATTTTTTTTACAATATATACATCTTGACCTATTTAACCATCAAATAGTATCAAATATCAAATTTACTCAATAATGACCAGAGTTATTGAGACAGAGACAGCTGACCAAAGTTATTGTTTATTAAAAATTGATAAACTAGAAATACTTTGGTCATTTTTCAATATCACATTATACGACAGCCATCAGTTATTACTTGACATAAATAGCATCCCTTCATTTTCTATAGATTGATCCAATGTAATTGATCCTTTAACCGATAGGCAGAGTCTAATATTTTCAAAGGGCACATAATATATATCTAGATAACACTGCGACCGATCAAAAATATATATATTTAGAAAGGATATTGATATTGATTTAAATCAGTAATAATCAAGTAACAAATAATGATATCTGTATCCTGTTTGAGCTGACTGTGAGGATGGTAAAGCGGGAAAAGTCTTATCGTCGCGCGACGTACCCCTAAAGACATGCAATCAAATTAGCATACCAATAAACAATAAAGAAATAAAATGTTTTGAGTGCAAATTAAGTTCGTAGCAACATATTTCTTCTGCCAAGTATCTACTTATTATTTTTCGAGATAAGTAACATAAGACGTAACTAGCACAAATAGCAGAAATTAAAAAATAATACAATTAAAAAAAATGCTTATATCGGTGAATTCTAATTTCAAATTTAGTTCAAAGTTAATTCTAAATTCAAATTAAAAAAAAATGAATAGATATATGTCTATCCTACCGTATCACAAGTTAAAAACGCAGCACAACCACTTGCACTCGAAACGTTATCACTTTGTCACTCGACACAGACATACGGTCGTAGCGAAGTCCCGAGGGCAACTGCCAACTGAATTTGATACCAAACGGGACAAACAGACGGGAGAAACGTGAATCAGAATGACTCGTGTAGGTACTGACAGTTAAAACGGTGTTAGGGACACATTTTTTTTTTAAAAAAAGATACGCATATCAATTCTTAATTGCCAATGACAAAAATGACAGTGACATGACGGTCTTATATTGACATAAAACTTTGTTCATTTTATGGCTTGGTATTACTGGCAGTTAATATCCGGATATAAGGATGTGAAACTCATATGAGATGATGGAAATTCTCATTTTTTTGTTACAATAGAGCAGACTAGCAGTTGACAGAGTAATCAATGAAAATTAAAATGTTATGTGAAAAGCATGAATATTGTTTCTCCCTTTTTATGGGATAGGAGGGCAAACGAGCAAGTGGGTGACTTGATGGTAAGCAACTTCTCACCGCTTATGAACACAGTAGTGCGTTGTCGTCCTATAGGGGAGTAAAACGTGGCACGAACCACTTTTTGTATATGTAGCAATTATATTTTAAACTAACCCAGCAGCGATTCATTAAGAAACAATGCAGGGGATGGAATTTATTTAAGATAGATAGGTATACTTACACCTGCTATATTTATATGAATTTTTGCTATTTTATTTTTGATAACTTAAAGTAATCTACGTTACAGATACATTACTCATTATATAATGAGTAGAAAGAAAAGGGCACTGACTATCCAAAATAGAAGAAGCCCTGTGTGTTAGAGTAAGAAAGAAGGAAACTGACAGAGAGACTGACATCTTAACGCGTTACGCAAATTATCATACGCATGTTATCACCTCAAAAAAGTGACAAAATCAAAATAATGTACCACAATATTATACAAAAAATTCCGTCATGGCATTTGTCTATCTCTTAGGGATAACCCACAATGACCTTTTTTTTTGTAGACGCATGAAAGGTTGCTGGGTCATCAAGTTTTAAATAGAATAAAAGTTAAGACTTGTGTTATCGCCAGTACGTGTTGCAGTCTGCCTGGTTGACTTTAATTTAACCATCTGTCAAAACTACTCGCAAGTTAAGATTTATCATTGTGTTAAGGTCACGCTAAGTGGCCGAGCATTAAGTAAATATGTAAACATCGTTTTATTTAATATCACTACTGAATGTGAGACCGTTTGTAATTGAGGATATTTTTATATTTAAAATAATAATTAACAACCTAATTCATCTGTGAATTAAAATTTAAAAATACAATAGTAATATTAAGGAAAGAGATTTAACATATGTACTGTTCCTGCATGTAACCAGTTGCCGGCGACGGTATTTCCGGACCACTACGACCTAGGAACCTTCAAGAAACGAGCCTATTCTCATCTGAAAGGCCGGTAACGCTGATGTGATGGCCCTGGTATTGCAGACGCCATGGGTGGCGGTGATTGCTTTCCACCAGGTGACCCGCAAGGTCGTTTGCCCCTTCTATCATAAAAAAAATATACAGACGATATAAATTTACCGTTTGCTTTTAAAATTTTATTAGTAATTGAATTAGAGTGATATCAAACAATTCTATGATTACAAGTATCTACAGTGGTAGAGTCACATAGTTCGCTGGATGAATAGCCCAGGGCAACTGGTGAAATACTACGAACTTTTGGAACTAAGTTCCTTATCGCGCGTTGTGAAAGGGGGCTAGACGGAAAAAATTGTCACGACACTTTTTCCATGCCAAACTGCACTTTCAAGTATCGGCTTATTTAGAAAAACGTATAACTACCCAAATGGCTGGGATACCTTGCTCTCATAGAGGGGGCTCGGGTTCGAATCCCGGTATCGGAACTCTTTTTGAAGTTTTATTTTCCCTGTTTTCATATTTTATATATATTTTTTTTAGTTCTAAAATTTTATTACACTTCCTTCACTAATTAATCGAAAGGAACTTCGTTCCATCCGGGTGTGCCTTGACACCTCTCAAGTTTTCTCTTTTTTTATGGAATAGAAGGGTAAACGAGCAAGCAAGCGGGTCACCTGATGTTTAGTATCTACCGCCGCCATAGACACCTCCAACGCATATAGTGTTACAGTTGAGTTGCCGGCCTCGATGGGATTAGGATGGGAAATGGAGGGGAAGGGGAAACATCCCTCGCCGAGCGAAACGCGTCATGAGCCACTTAACGTCGATATTCTGAGAGGCCTTGGTATTTCACTGATCGAGCCAGTCCATTTATGCAGTGAACTGCTTCGCTCTACCACTGTAGACCTCTCATAATATCGACGTAAAGTGACTCATGCCCCGTTTCGTTAGGTGAGGGATATACCTGGAAGAACACCCCCTTTTCCCATCCCACAAAGCAACAAAGCAAGGCAAGTAACATTATCTGTGTTACAAGTGCACATCACGAAATCAGTTCAGAAAAAAATGTGTTTATTTGAATATCAACATACTCGTACATACATACAAAAAACATACATAACATATCTTCACGCCTTTTGTTACCCGAAGGTGTAGGCAGCGGCTGTTAAGCCTCGTCTCGCCGTTATGTTTACCTCCCAAATGGAATAGGTGGCGAACCTATTGCCATACCGGGTGCAAAGTTTTCAGTCATCGATATTTATCACACTAAACTTCCGAAAACAATTTCGAAAAGTCATTGGTGTGAGCCAGTGTCTGGATTCGAACCCGGACCTCGGGATCAGAAGCCATGTTCTCCACCACTGGACCGCCGAGACTGAGTATCAATAATTAGTGCTAGCGTAAACATATAGTTCAATTAGTTAATTAAAGTATATTGTTATTAACTTTTAATAATTTCTCGAAATTGATGAATGTGAGTGATTATATCGTGGGAGTGAAATTTTTGAAACTCACTGCCGTTTACATTCTCACGGGACTCGAACCTTGGACCAACATATAAGCCCACGATATCACTTAAATTTCCATCCCTTGATAGCTAGTGTCATGATAAATATAATATATCCATATTTCGAGCTATGGAGCAGGCTATGATCAGGGTATCTCTGAAAGATAAACTCAGGAATGAGTATAACCGGCATAGCTTGTAGAATAAGCTCGCTGAAGTGGCAATGGGCTGGTCATATCTGCCGAAGGACCGACGGTAGATGGAGTAAGAAGGTCATAGAGTGGAGACCGCGTCTTGGTAAACGTAGCGTAGGACGCCCACCAGCCCGATGGTCAGACGACCTCAGAAGAACTGCTGGAAAAGACTGGATGCGGAAGGCAGAGAATCGGATATCGTGGCGTACATTTGTAGCAGCGCACTATGTCCAGCAGTGGAATACAATTGGCTGATGAATATTCAATACATATAAATAAAATTAAAGTGTCTGTTTGTAATATTGAAATAACTAATTTGTACTACATGTGATTTACGGTAGGTACAACAAGATGTCATTGTTTACAATCTTTGTCGGTACTGTCTTATCCTGTCTGTCTGTCTGTTTGTTACGGATAATCTTTGAGATGGCTGTACTGATTTTGACGGGACTTTTATTGGCGGGTAGCTGGTGTTAAAGGGAGTAACTTAAACTACTTAAAAAACCTTTCATCTTTCTTTTTATTTATTGCTTCCGAGGTAAAGCAGGAGTCAGCTAGTAATAAATAATGATTGAATAACTTGCTGGATAAACATTAGCTCTATTTTTTTTGTGATTTTAACTTTTTCTACCTGAAGGGGTAGGCAGGTGCTCTTACGCCTCAATCGTCCGAATACTTACGTGCCAAATAGAATAGATTGCGCAACCTTTTGTTACACATCCGGTACGATTTTATAAGCCATCGGTATTTTATCACACAATAGGAATTCCAAAAAGTCATTGGTGTGAGCCAGGATTCGAACCCGAGTATTGTAGATTCAAAAGCCAGGCATTCGACCTCGATATTAGCTTACACGTATAAAGTATACATATAAATAAAATTGGAGTGTCTGTTTGTAATATCGAAATAACGGTTTTAGCTACATGTACATATAAATATATATACGGTATATACACCAAAATAACTTTTATAATTTAAAAATGTCTGTCTGTTTGTTTCGGCACATCTCTGAAATTGCTAGACTGATTTTAACGGATCTTTAGTTGCCATATAGCTAGTGGAATATGGAGTAACTTAACTAATATGGCTAATTTTCTTCCGATTTTTTATTTATTTGCTTACGAAGTGAACAAAGTTCGCTGGGTCAGCTGGTTGCTAATATATTTTTAATCTAAATGTGATTTATTTCTTGTATGTAAGTGGCAAAGTTAGTCGCAGGCTGAGATACCTTGACGGAGACGTACTATGATAGGAATTTTTTCAGATTTATTCATTTGAAGATTTCTGGATACTTCTCTCACAGAAGGAAACCGCGGTATGGGCCACTTTGCGTCGCATTTCTGTCCGTCGCATAAATGCTGCGAAATGCATCGTTCTAGCACTGCTTACAGTTAGCACAAAACTAAAAATTGATAACATATTGAAGGCAGACGAAAGCCTTATAATAAATCTTTGATAGCAAACAAAAAAATACAAAAAGCAATAAATAAATAACATTTGAGAAAATCAATCTCTCATTCACAATACAAGTATACATTGATGGGTGACGACAGTTCTCTTGATATTTATTTGTCCAAGTGTCATTCAGAACTGACAGGCTAAATGCTGCCTCGAGACGATATTTGCTCGTACTGTTGAATATACCATAACATTACTTCACGCCTTTTTCAACCCGTAGGTATAGGCAGCGGCTGTTAAGCCTCATCTCGCCGTTATTTTTACGTCCCAAATGGAATAGGTGGCGAAACACATATTTATGAATTAATTTCGAAATTTAATTTCATTCAATTCAAATTCAAAATATCTTTGTATCTTAGACTTTACAAAGTAGTTAGAATCGTCACATAAAACTACTAGCTACAATTCGCGGAGTTTAGATTCCCTTTCATCACACTGTCTCGAATGTGAAAGCGAATCTAAGTGCCAGATCCGGCGTCAAGGCTTGTTGAGAAGAACTGGCAAGAAACTCAAGGCCGACTCTTTTCAATTTCCAGTTTAGCAAATGGTAATAATTACAATCAACACAACGCAAAAGGAGCAGTTCAATTCCAAACTTTTTTATCGTTTATATAATCTGCGATACAATAGTAAGCCCTGTGATATAATCTATTTTTAATATAATTTTTAAATTTACCCATGGATAATTCAACCGCGTCGTTTGGAAGTTTATTGTAGGTTTTATGGAGCCTAGTAGTGGGCACAGAGAGTTTTTTTTTATTTCTTAAATTTAGGTTATGAATATCACAGTTTTTCTTAAATTTAGTTTTATATTTATGAACATAAATAAGATTTTTATGAATATATTGCGAATAAAATATCATAATTCTTTTCTCTTTAAATTTATTTCTTAGTGTATCATAGAGATAGCACGAACGGCTCGTTTCTGGAGCACAAAAATCGAATCTGCATCCGCGCCACTACTCCAAGGCAAAGCCCCAAAGAAAAGTCAATGGTATGAGCCAGAACTCGAACCAGCGACCTCTGGATTCAGAAGTCTCGGTGGTCCAGTGGTCAAGCACCTTCGCTTTTTGATTAATATAAGGATAAGAAATCATGGGGAAGGGGGTGGGACTCCGGGTACCTCTCTCACCGAACTGTTATAATCTACCCTTGTACCCCATAATGCCCACTTACCGTAATCCCATGCACAGTCAGCATTTATGATTGTTCATAGCATCTTTGAATTAGTCCTACAGTCAGTTCATATCCGACATCCGCGCGCGTGACACTTGCCTAATTTCTAATAAATATTAATATCTTCTTTTGTGTGTATTAATTGTTTCAGTGTAATTAAAGTTTATTTTTTAAAAACTAAATTCTATTAATCCTCATAACAATTTGGTGGCAGCGGTGGGATACCGATGGTGAAGGTATCCTTGGGACGTCTCCGTTCAGTTGTAAATAAGTGTACAAGTGAATAACTATATCGAATTCCTATATTGTGTGACCTTTTTCAATATTTGCAAGTGTCCAAAGTGCAATTAATGAACTCATATTTAAATTCACATTAACTACTATATCCGCGACTAATTTGTGTCCAAAAAAAAATATTCGCCGTAGTAACCTGGTGAATTAATCCTGTCTCTATCGAAAAGAAAATCGTCGTTACTCATCATCAATCCTGCAAATTCTGTGACTCATTCCTGCGAAATACCGAAATCTATTATCTACAACTACGTTGAAAACAAAGATATTCATTCTCCGCGTCTTGGATATTCGCCTACAGCATCTGTACCTGTACTCGTTTACCTGTGGGCCTGTTCTTGGAAAGGTGATCATGTTCCAGTATATTTTCTGCGTGTTCCTGTAAGTTCTTTTGTTTTATAACTACTGTGAAAGTGAAAATTATTTTGATTATTTAAATATCAAGTGTGTGTGTGTGTTAAAACCCATTGGAAAACCAGAAGATTATTTACTATCCTTAATTAAGTAGATAATAATTTAAATCATATTTTAAAATTATCTTAATGTTAGTATTTGATTTAACATTGTAACATTCTCAAACATATCACAATAACAATTCTTAGTAATCAACTTGCAACTTTGTAACGTTCATATTATCTTACATTGAACAACATTAGTGGCCGTCTATTACACCGAACCGTATTCATCAGTCAAATTAATTCTATTTTAATTTCAACATGTCTTTAAAGGATTCTCAAGCTAAATCAGAATATGCTATTCCTATTGGGACATTACTCAAGTTCATAAAACCTTTCGATGGTACCCGAGAAAAATTAAATTCATTTATAACAAATTGTGATAACGCGTTTGAATTAGCATCCGAAAACCAAAAATTAATACTTTTTAAGTACATTATCTCACAGCTTGAAGGTAAGGCCGAAATAGCATGTTCTATAAAAGAGTTTGACTCTTGGGAACAATTAAGTGGGTTTTTACAGACCCAATTCGGCGAGAGAAAGCATTATGCTCATCTTTTAACTGATCTGCAGGAATGTAAGCAAACTAATAACGAACAAGTTAGCCAATTCGCGCTGCGCTTAGAAACTTGTTTATCTAAGTTGTTGACGGAGGTAACCATTTCCAATAAAAAGAAGTCTGAGTTGTCTGGCCGTATCGCGGCCATGGAAGACTTGACTCTCCATACATTTTTACTTGGCCTTAAACCAGAAATTTCTAATTTAGTTCGAGGTAAATACCCAGCCAATCTTAACGAAGCAATTAACCTAGCAATTTCCGAAGAGAAAATTTTGAACCTATTCGCTAAGCGTAACCATCCTATTCCGTCACAACGTCAACCACATAAAATTCAGTACTCTTTTAAACCTCCTGTTTCGAATATAACTCAAAAGTTTCAGGTGCCACGTCAACCGGAGCCAAATATCCAAAATCTATTTTGTCGCTATTGTAAAACTCCAGGTCATACCATTGATAAGTGCAGAAAACGTGAATATAATAATAATAAATTCAGAACACCTCAGTCACCGCAGCTTAAACAACGCCCTTACCAAGATTATCAAAAGCAAAATTATGGTCGGGTAAATTTTGCCGTTAATGAAGACAATGGCTATTACGAAAATCCACAACCAACGATCTCTAATTATCAAGAACATTATGCAGAATCTCAGCCTATTAAGGGAGATTCCCAGTCTTATAACGATGACCAACATTTAAACCAATAATGGGCTCACGGAGGTGTCTCGTGAGACCCAAGCTACAATTTCCTGCAATATCCTTAAATGACAATGGCACCCATATTACTAAATCCAAGGACCACACGGGTAACCAGCCCCAAGCAAGTGTCCATATTACTAAATCCAAGGACCACACGGGTAACCAGCCCCAAGCAAGTGTCCATATTTCTAAATCCAAGGACCACACGGGTAACCAGCCCCAAGCAAGTGTCCATACTTCTAAATCCAAGGACCACACGGGTAACCAGCCCCAAACAAGTGTCCATATTTCTAAATCCAAGGACCACACGGGTAACCAGCCCCAAGCAAGTGTCCATACTTCTAAATCCAAGGACCACACGGGTAACCAGCCCCAAACAAGTGTCCATATTTCTAAACCCGAAATAAAAGTCCAAACTACTAACTCGAACATTATAACCAATAGAATATTTGAACTTTCTTCTATGGCTAACAAAATATCATTACCTTATATACTCGTTAAAACTTCAATGTCTGACAAACCATTAACATTCCTCGTAGATACCGGATCCTCTGTATGCCTTCTAAAACAAACTTCTATTTGTAAATTTTCACATTTAAAACTCAGAAACGATATAATTAAGTTAAAAGGTATAGATAGTAACGAAGACCCAGTATCCACTCTAGGAAACCTAGACGTAAATTTAATATTAGGGAAAGAATCCATTATTTACACATTTCACATCATAGGCCAAATTGACTTCCCATATGACGGAATAATAGGCAATGATTTACTTAATCATTTTCAGTGTTTTATAGATTATAATAGACAAATTCTTCATTTAGATAAAAATAAAATTAAACTTAATTTTAAAAGTCCAACTTATCAAGTTCCAGCACGTTCTGAAATTACCTTAGAGTGTTCAGTCATTAACCCAGAAGTTAAAGAAGGTCTTATTCTAGACCAACGCGTTAATGACACTTTGTTTATAGCCAATTGTCTAGTAAAAGTGAAAAATAATAATAGAGTTAATCTTACAGTTTTAAACACTTCCGAAAATCCTACTACTATAAAATCCGATCTTCAACTTACCCTACATCCTGTCGATTATGAATCGTGTCAACCTCATACTGTTAAGAAATCATGTTTCCGTAGGACTGAAGACGTCTTAAAACTACTCCGTGTCTCGCACTTAAACGATGAAGAAACCAGAGCCCTTTATGATATATGCTCTAACTATTCGGATATATTTCATCTGCCTGACGATTTACTCACATCCACTGACGCTATCCAACATGAAATTCGCACTTCAAACGACCAACCGATAAATGTTAAATCCTATAGGTTTCCCGAAATCCACAAACAAGAAGTACATTCACAAATTACAAAAATGTTAGACCAAAAGATTATCCGTCCTTCATTATCCCCTTGGTCCTCTCCCATATGGATAGTTCCAAAAAAAGTTGATGCCTCTGGCCAAAAGAAATGGCGTATTGTAATCGACTACAGAAAGTTGAATGATATCACCATTGGTGAGACATATCCTATCCCAAACATTAACGAAATACTTGACCAACTAGGCAAGTCCAAATACTTCTCTACCCTAGATTTAGCCTCTGGATTTCATCAAATAAAAATGGCGGCTGACGACTCCTGTAAAACTGCCTTTAGTGTTCCACAAGGCCATTTCGAATTCACTAGAATGCCATTCGGACTTAAAAATGCGCCATCTACCTTTCAACGATTAATGAACAATGTACTCACTGGACTACAAGGAGAGCGTTGTTTTGTTTATTTGGATGATATAGTTTGCTATTCATTTGACCTACCCTCTCATATCCAAAATCTCACAGCCATTTTCCAAAAAATCCGTTCCTTCAACTTAAAATTACAACCTGATAAGTGTGAGTTCTTAAGAAAAGAAGTAGGTTACTTAGGTCATATTATTACAGAAAACGGTGTTAAACCAGATCCTAATAAAATTAAATCCGTTAAAGAATTTCCAACCCCTAAATGTCCAAAAGATATTAAATCCTTTTTGGGACTGATATCTTATTATAGACGTTTCATCCCCGAGTTTTCTAAAGTATCAAAACCACTCACATCCCTTCTAAAAAAGGATGTCCCTTTTGTTTGGTCTAACGAACAACAATTAGCTTTTGAAATCCTTAAAAACAAACTTATCACTGCTCCAGTTTTAATATATCCTGATTTTTCTAAACCTTTTAACCTAACTTGTGATGCATCAAACTATGCGATATCCGCTATCCTTTCTCAAGGTCCAATAGGTAAGGACCATCCTGTAGCCTATGCTTCTAGAACATTAAACAAGTGCGAAACAAATTATAGCACTACCGAAAAAGAGTTACTAGCTATAGTTTGGGGGTGTAAATCATTCAGACCATACTTATTTGGCCGCAAATTTCTAATAGTAAGTGACCACCGCCCGCTTAAATGGCTATTTAATCATACCGACCCTAGTAGTAAATTACAAAGATGGCGTCTTCAGCTCGAAGAGTATGAATACGAAATCATGTATAGAAAAGGAAAACTAAATTCAGCAGCTGATGCACTTTCGCGCTATCCTATTAATCCTGTAAACCCTTTATATCCCGAAAACATTGAAAATCCTGATAATCTTCAACTCTTACCTGATGATCAATTGATCGACCTCGGTCCTTTAGATTTTAGTCCTTTTAACGACGGAGTAGGCGACTTTAGCCCTTTATCTTTACCAAGTACTAACAATTCGTCTGATCTTCCAAATCAGCCAATTATAACTGAAAATCCTAATGAAACCCCAATTATGCGTTATCCAAGTCCCAGTATAAAGATTCCAAATCCAGATAATGTCCTTCCATATCCTGAAAACAATTCATCAATGCCTCAACCATTACCTAACCTCGCCGATACATATTCTAAGTTTTTGAAAATTCATCCAACTATTAAATATGATACCAAAATCATCGAATGTAATGACAGCATTCTAAAAAGTCAGAGTAAAATCATCGTAATTCCAACATCCCTCGACCTTGATGAATCCGTACCCTATGTCGAAGAAATCCTATCCAACTCTTCGGACTCCGAACAATTTATTAATTCCGAAAAAACATTACACTCATATAAATTAATAACACTTAACGATAAAAAATATTATTTCTTATTCGTTAAAGTACATCATTTTGATAACTGCGTATATGATGACATTTTTACGTCACTGAAAAATCTCAGAAATCACTTATTATCCGAAAATAAAACTATTGACATGATTAGTATCACTGATTTCAAGAATCCATTTGACAAACACGCTTATATTAAGATCTACAACATGTTAGCACATATTTTCCATAACACCAATATCCAAGTTAATATATACCGCAACAGAGTTTATTATCCTAGTCCTTCTGAAATACAAAAAATACTGCGAGAAAATCACGATAGTCCTATCGCTGGACATTTAGGCTCCAGTCGAATGTTTAATAAAATCCGTGAACAATACTATTGGAAAAATATGAGAAGTGAAATAGAAAACTATGTAAAGAATTGTTCATCTTGTCAAACAAATAAAGCTCTTAGAAAAATCAATCGATCCCCAATGCAAATCACCACAACCTCTACAGCTCCATTTGAAAGGCTATCCCTGGACATAGTGGGTCCACTCCCAGAATCCGGTACAGCAAAAATTAAGTACATACTGACACTTCAAGATGATTTAACTAAATATTCTATAGCATATCCTATTAGAAGCACTACAGCAGAAGAAACCAGTGACTGTTTAATCCACTTTATATCCTTATTTGGTATCCCAAAATATATCCTCACAGACCAAGGTACTAACTTTACTTCAGACATGTTCAAAGAAACCTGTAAATTTCTAAAAATAAAACAACTTTGGTCTTCACCTTATCATCCTCAGACTCAAGGAGCACTCGAGCGGAGTCACTCAACTTTAAAAGAATACCTAAAATCATATGTTTCCGAAAATCAAGATAATTGGCCGCGTTTTGTATACACAGCTATGTTAGCGTATAACACAGCAATTCACTCAACAACAAATTACTCCCCGTATGAATTAATCTTCGGGCACAAACCTTTTCTTCCAAATTCCATCTATGAAGCAACCTCTGACGCTACTTACCCTGAATATTTAAAAATGTTACAACATAGATTAAAAACCACTCGAGATAAAGCTATTGAACATATAAAAAGATCCAAAGAATCTTCAAAAGCATATTACGATACCCACACTCGTCCTGTAACCTATAATGCTGGTGACTATGTTTATCTGAAAAACCACCTCCGTATGCGTAAAGCATTATCCCCAATTTGGAAGGGCCCTTATAAAGTAATAAAAATAAACGGCAGAAATAGTTTAACGTTATTAATAAATAGACGACACGTTACTCATCACTTTGACGAAGTAAAATTAGCTCGTCGTCATATTCCTAGTTAAGATATTAAGATATTTACTTAGAATAAGATAAATAAAATGAATATACTCGTAGGTAATATTCAACTTAACTGTAGAGAATCCAAAATACATTAGTTAGTTAGTATATAAATTAATAAATAATTATATTAAAGTTTTATAACTTGTTCATTTGCAGTTCCTTGTCTTCAACTCACGGAACCTTCATAGAACCTACTGTAAATGCATCTGGCATATACTTTGACCCTATTGGATCATTAAAAATAATAGACGGACACCTTAGCATTGTTATTCCAATAGACATTTCTTATATACAGCCACATATTAAAAATCTGAACGGTGTAATAGGCAGCTCTAAGTTTTTATGCAAGCAAAGTGCTCTCTACACTGATATAGAATGTTTAAACCTACACCAACCTCTGTCAATTAGATATAACGATATTGTTCGTGATTTTGACTCAATATCACATTTAATTGAATTAAGGTCAAAAAGATCGGCCTGGATTGGTGGAGTCGGTTCCTTGTTTAAACATTTATTTGGTACAATGGACGAAGAGGATGCAATCCGTTACAGTAATGCCATTCAATTAGTGCAAACCGATCAAATTAACTTATCAAAATTAGTTAAACAAAACATTCTCGTCACTACTTCAACTTTCTCATCTTTGCGAGATACCCTAAATAAAATTAGTATTAACGAACAACAATTAAATAGTGTAATAGATACCTTAATGCTTGATCATCAAAATTTGTCATCACTGTATGATAACTTACTTTTAAAAACAAAATTAAACACAATACTCAATATGTTAGAGAGCAGTTTGTTAACACTATCATTTAAAATTGAAGATGTAATCAATGGAATTATGTTTAGCAAATCTAATGTTTTGTATCCATCCATAATAACCCCTAAGCAGTTATTCACAGAACTTGTTGAAAATTATAGATTCCTATCAGAGTATCACCAGCTTCCTATAACTTTATCCATAGATAATATTTATACACTGATGAATATATCTGAAATCGCTACCTACTATAACGACAATAAAATAGTATTTGTTTTAAAAGTACCACTTGTTAACCCACAAAACTACTATGTATACCATAGTATTCCTTACCCAGTCACAGTTGTTCCCAAAACATATACTACCATAATCCCATCCACTAAATATATCGCTATCAATAAAGATAAGAATTATTACTGTAAGTTGAATAGTTTAATTAGTTGTAAGATTGTTTATAATTTCAATTACATTTGTTACGATTTAAATACCTATTCAAGTTCCGTAACTCCGATCTGCGAATCGGAAATAATTTCAAAGGCATTGTATACTTTACCTAATATTTGTAAAACAAAAACTCTTCAAGGTCATCTCGATATTTGGCAACCACTATCAAACAATAGATGGATATATGTTATCACTAATCCATACAAATTATCTATTGACTGTCGAGAGTTCAACAATACAGAAATTATAATATCCGGTACAGGGATATTAAATTTGCCTAAACATTGCATAGCCTTCTATAAAGATACAAGGTTAATACCAAAATATTCGAAAATAATTAAAATTCAACCTGTACATACTAACTTCAATATTATTAATGATTCCTGTTGTAATTCTGCATCTTTGTTAAAATCTAAAAGAATTGTATCAACTTTAAATTTGACTAATATAAATTTAGATTCTATTACATCATTACAGTATACAGATTCAAATCAGATTGTAAAAGATTTAAACAAAATTATCGAAAAACCGCACATTGTCTTGTACGGAGAATATTATTCATACACTACTATTGTAATAGTAATATTAATTATAATTTGTATTTGTGTCTCAATATATAAGGGAATTAAATCAGGTAAATGTCACCGTCTTATATTCAATAAAAGTAAAGTCAAATTTGAAACAGCAAGTGCTGATGAACTATCAGAAATTGCTACAAATACCAATAACGAAAATTTGCCAAAAATCCGTACATCCCTGCCGTAAAACTTAACCCATTTGGGGTAAGTTTACTCTAACCCTGGGGGCTGTTATAATCTACCCTTGTACCCCATAATGCCCACTTACCGTAATCCCATGCACAGTCAGCATTTATGATTGTTCATAGCATCTTTGAATTAGTCCTACAGTCAGTTCATATCCGACATCCGCGCGCGTGACACTTGCCTAATTTCTAATAAATATTAATATCTTCTTTTGTGTGTATTAATTGTTTCAGTGTAATTAAAGTTTATTTTTTAAAAACTAAATTCTATTAATCCTCATAACAGAACGAAACGCGGCATGAGCTACTTTACGTTGATCCGAGAGGACGTGGTATTTCACCGGTCGTGCCCATCTGTTTATGCAGCGAACTGCTTGGCTCCACCACTAGAAAATTTCTAATTAATAGAATTCGTTATAATGCTGTTTATAGGTGCTGCTGTTGCTTCAGCAGAAAATCTCAAGCGGCACAAATACAGAAACCTTGTAGGTGATTATGTATTTGAGCCGTTTGGGGTTGAGACGCTGATGACATAGGGTCCGAGTGCTCATGCACTTTATAAACATCTTGCATAGAGAGCGATCGAGGCCTCTCGCGATAAGAGGGCTGGTATATTCTTTGCACAAAGGATTAGCATTTCCATTCAGCGTGGACCGTTAGACCGAGATGCAGAAAAACTTGATTTCAGCTAGTTTATTAATTGTACATATCGTGAATAATGTGCCTAATTTTTTTTTTTTTCTTACTTTTCTAAATAATTTTATTTAATATTAACCTAAAAAACTTGACCTATTCTTCTGTATTCAATTTTTGACAAAACAATTTGCAATTTTTTGTCTTAGTATCTGTTTGTTTCGCGGCTAATATCTGATATGGCTAAACTGATTTTGACAAAAATTTTATGTGCAGGTAGCAGATGTAATAAGAAGTAACTTATGTCACTATTATTTCATAAAAAATCTTTTAATTACTCATTGCTTCTGGGGCGAATCAAAGATCGCCGGGTCAGCTAGTAGAAAACAAATAAGTTTTTTAAATGTCATGTCTTTATAGATAGTAAGTAACTGCGATTTATTTCAATATAAATACTGAATAATAGTTCGACCCTCGTCATGCTCCTTGCGGAAATGACGAGACGAAATTCCGGAAGTGATGCGTATTTCGTAACCTTTCATGTTATTATATCACGTGTTGTGGTTTTGCTGAATGGACAAACTATTAAGAATTTTTATTATAATAAATATTGTTAAATTTGGTGAAAATATATCAGGAGTTTTAATGACAACTTTAATTATAGTCTCTATGACTAGATATTTAAAACCCAAAAAAGACATGGACATAGGTGAAAAAACCCAGGTTAATATCGGTAAATTTAATTGTAGTCATAAGACAATAATACCTGGAGTAGAGTGGTAACAGAAAATTATACTAAAATGTTTGATAGTGTGTATTTGCGTACGTTATTTCACGCATTTCTACCCGCTTTTAGGCAGTGGCTGTTAAAGCTTCGACTCGTCGAGTCGTTACATTATGTCCCAAATGAAATTTGTGGCGAACCTATTGCCATACACCGGGCACAAGGTTGTCAGTCATCGATATTTATCACATATAACTTCTTAAAATAATTCCGAGAAATCATGGGAGCCTGGAATCGAAACTCGATTTGTGAATTAGTAGCGGGGGCGGGGAGCTCGACTACTGGATTACTGTATGTATTTCCGACCAAAATTTTCTGTTTAGTATAAATTCGTGTTTGCTAATGAAGTTTTTGGGTTGCGTGGGATTTTGATGGCAGAAGGGTTCAGTGAGTATTCGTTGATACCAGCATATTTATAAATTGATGTAGTGAATCCTCTTAAACGCCTAAACACAATTATTATACTAATTGATTGACCAATAATATCATGAAATATTCCTCAATTGGTTGGCTTTGTACTTTACATAATTCCAGGAAAAATACTTAACTAATATATAATTCCACAGTATTTGGAATGTGAAGTTCATAGATATATAATGATTTCCTGATAAACAATCAGTAAGTTAAAAGCACTCGAAAGAAATTAAAATAAATGTTCTATTAATATATCAATTCAAAATAGTTGAAAAGCATCCAATTAGTATTTCAACAGTACTACCATACTCATTAAAAGTCAAGTCGATAAACTCCAGCTATTATTGTACGAGCTCCAAAAAATAAAAATTAATCTCATTCCTCAAGAGTCCTTAAAAAAAATGGAAATTTAATCAACAAAATGATCACTTGTTAAAAAGGCAGTATTCCGGATGTTAAGCTTCGTTCGCCGTCATTACGGGAACGCCATAAAATTGCGAGTCATGCAGCCATCCACACAGGTACCCGAGTGCTTTAATTAAGCTCATTTTAGTCTTCTGCTATAAAATAAGCACGAAATTGTGCGTGAAAAATTGATAACAGTATTATTTTAGTATTATTTATTATTTTTACCTTTTTATTTCCCTTCTTCTATTTGTATAGTCTCGGTGGCGCAGTGGGCGAGCGCACGGCCTCTGATCCAGAGGTCCGGGGTTCGATTCCAGACACTGGCTCACACCAATGACTTTTCGAAATTGTTTTCGGAAGTTATGTGTGATAAATATCGATGACTGACAAACTTTGTGCCCGGTATGGCAATAGGTTCGCCACCTATTCCATTTGGGACGTAAACATAACGGCGAGACGAGGCTTAACAGCCGCTGCCTACACCTTCGGGTAACAAAAGGCGTGAAGTTATGTTATGTTAAGTATGTTCTATTTGTATATGGGTGATTCACTCAAGCAAAAAAAATACACGGCAAATACCAGAGAATTGTACTGCAATGTGTTGGTTTTATAATTTTGATATTTTTTTTTATAGTAACTTACTTTTCTAACTTCGCCAAAAATATAATTTTGTGATGTCTTCTATAATGTAAAAAAAATTACAAAGTGTCATTTTTTCATTTCGGTGACCTGTCCCCAGCCGATCTCCTCTCGTAAAACATCTTACTCTATAGCATGTATTATTTGGACTAAAATCAACTTTTATATCAATAAATTGTAACAAAGCCTATTAAAAAAAGGAATATATTTTGTTTATCTTCCTTGTTATACAATTGACAAGCAGTCAACTTTTGTCCTGAAAAAAGTTATCATTTCGGGGTAAGTTTTAGTAGATTAGTGTCGTTAATATTGTTTTCTTGTACCACCTGTGCTTTTCCAAGCTAGGAACAAACCTGTTTTTAATCGTCGGAGCCTACGCAGTCGCCAAAACATCATATATATTTATTATATATTTCAAAATTTGTCTAAAATAGTAGTCATTTTGGTGGTCGAACATTTAGTGTTGGGTTAATTTAATTGATTTCCAAATGATGTTTTCGATTCACCTCATTAATTTGCTTTAAATATGGCAGTGTTGACATTATAAGAATAATTCTAAAATAAGAGTTAATTTCAGAAGCATAATTTTAATTTCAATGAACAATTATCATGTTGGTGGACCCTCTCAAATATTTCATGTCACTTTATGTCCTCTTACGCATATGTTTCAAACAAAGGTTAAACTCATTTTTTTCTTATTTAATATATGTAAAAATCACAGTAAAGAAAATGACCAATTTTTTGTGTCGAGACGCACTAAGTCTAGTGACAATGTTGAGGTACGAGTATACGAGCTGCCACCCAAGCTAGCCGAAATTCCTATCGTTGAACGTACTCGAACTATTGTCTATGAGACGTGACAGTAACTATTGGTGCCGTGACAGTCCATATTGCCACCCTTTACTTTATAGTTCTGCTGCCAGTTGCAGATTACATTGTTAGATTACTTGGAAGCTATACCTAAGTACCGTGGTTGTCCACCATCGCTGAGACCGTTCGACACACTCCGACCAATATATGTTTATCAAAAATTCTCTTCGTACTAGTCTAAAAGAAGGTATTGACTATAACATAACATAACTACCCGAAGGTGTAGGCAGCAGCTGTATAAGCCTCTTCTCGACGTTATGTTTACGTCCCAAATGGAATAAGTGGCGAGCCTATTGCCATACCGGGCACAAAGTTTTCAGTCATCGATTATTATCACCGATCGATCGACATCGACTATTTAGGGGGTCATGTCAAG
Source organism: Euproctis similis (assembly GCA_905147225.2). Classification (NCBI taxonomy): domain Eukaryota; kingdom Metazoa; phylum Arthropoda; class Insecta; order Lepidoptera; family Erebidae; genus Euproctis; species Euproctis similis. The sequence goes on from LR990115.1 coordinate 15,959,067, forward strand.
AGCGTGCACGTCGCGACCCCTGCCGTCCCAGTGGGACGCAATCTTGACCGAAGCAAACTCAGCCGGACGGGCTGCTAGGGCGTGCCCCGGAAGCGACGGGCACCGATTAGCCTCCGTCGGTGCGGCTGCATGCGCATGCGGCGAAGGGGGTCGCCACCCTTCACGCAGCGCCAAACCTGGCGGGACGAGGAGAGGGGAGTGTCGTATAGGCACGTGGAATGTCAGAGGTAGTATGACAAGAAAGATGAATGAGATGATGGATGTAATAAATGAGAGATGCCTGGATGCCTTATGTTTGACGGAGACAAAGCGGAAGGGGAGTGAGACCGAGGACCTCCCCGGTGGCATGGTAGCCCTATGGTCCGGAGTGGACCCGGACGTCCGTGCCAGTGGGGGTGTTGGAGTCGTTCTCTCCTCCCGCTTTGCTTCCGGAGTGAAAGATTATGAGTTGGTAGGCCCGAGACATCTTTGGGTTCGAATAAAACTGGGGATCACGCGAGTTTTCCTGGTCGCAGCTTATGCTCCCGTCAGCTCCGCGGATCCCCGCGAACTCGAGGAGTTTTGGGAAACTGTTAGGGATATTCTGGATCTGGTTGAGGGAAATGAAAGGATAATTCTGTGTGGTGATCTTAATGGATGGGTCGGAACCAAGAGAGATGGCCTGGATGCTGTCCTTGGTCCGAATGGTGACAAGAGAGTGAATGATGCTGGAAAGCCGATATTGGACGTATGCCTGGAACGGAACCTTCTTGTGTCTAACACATTATTCCGTCATAAAGATATTCACACGTATACGTGGAGACGGAATGAACAAAAGAGTATGATTGATTTGATTTTGGTAGATAGTCGTCTCCGAAATACTCTAAGGGATACAAGAGCCTACAGAGGCCCCACTCTTGATACGGACCACTACCTGGTGGTAAGCCGTTTCGTGGGCCTTTTCAAGAAGTGGAGACACTGGCGAGTGCGTACCCAATTCGGAGAGCTTGAAAGGATAAAATGCGAGAAATTAGAAGATGGAAGTGTACGGAGTATGTATGTAGACCTAGTCAGTAAAAGACTCAGTGAGACGAGTCTTTCTGACCTAGGTGTTGAAGAATGCTGAGAAAGAACGAAAGATAGTATAGAGGATATTGCAAAAGAAGTATGTGGTAGTGCAAAGAGGCATAAGATTCTGAGAGGTGATGCCTGGTGGGACGCGGATGTGAAAGCCAGCGTCGAAAGAAAGAAAAAAGCATGGTTGGATTATGTCTCAAGTTTGAATCAGAATGATAGTATGACAGAGAAAAAGTATGAGAGCTACCGCCGCTGCAGGAATGTTACCAAAGCCTTAGTGAAAGAGAAGCGTGAAAGACTAGTTGCGAATGAGGAAGTGAGGTTGACGGAGAACTTCGAGGCGAATAACAAACTCTTCTGGAGGGAAGTTAGAAAGTCTCGGGGTTCTTCGTCAACATCCAGAATGGACAAAATTATGTCTAAGACTGGTGACATTCTTGCAAACCCAAGCGATGTATTGGGCAGGTGGAGTGAGTATTTTGGGGAAATGTACGAGTATTTATAATAATATGTTCCGGATATGGGCGCCGCGAGTGAGCCTACGGCTGACACCGCTGCGCCAACATCTGACGAGGACATTACTATGGAAGAGATTGAATGGTCGATACGAAGTATGAAAAATGGTAAGGCAGCTGGAATTGATATGATGTCTGCTGAAATGATCAAACACGGTGGAACCTATGTCCGGGACGCTTTCCTGACCTTGAGCAATCTGTGCTGGAGGTCGGGTAAGGTTCCCATGGACTGGAGGCGCGCTGTCATTGTGCTCTTGTATAAAGGTAAGAGATCGCGTATGCAGTGCGCCAGTTACAGGGCCATCAGTTTGATCAGTTTAGCAGCAAAAGTGTATGGGTAAATTATTGAAAGGAGAATGAGGGTGATATCTGATGGAGTGTTGTGGGAGGCTCAGGGTGGTTTTAGAAGCGGACGAAGGTGCATGGATCAGATTTTTTCTCTCCGTAACATCGTGGAGAAACAACTGGCTGTTAACCGGAAGGTTTTCTGCGGTTTTGTGGATCTGGAAAAAGCGTTTGACAGAGTGTTACGAAAGGATCTGTGGGGCATACTCCCGGGCTACGGGGTGAGCGGAGCACTGCTGCGCGCTGTGCAGTCCAGTTATGAGGGCTGCACAGCGTGTGTGCGTGTTGACGGCGGCTTGTCCCCCTGGTTTGATGTCAATATCGGCGTCAGACAGGGTTGCGTGCTGTCCGCTCGACTGTTCATCCTGTACCTAGACAGTTGTCTCCAGAGAGTGAGATCGATGGATGTAGGGATGCGAATGGGTGACCTAGTTGTGAGCTGCCTGCTTTACGCAGATGACGCCGTGCTTCTAGCCGAATCGCCGTCGGACCTGCAAACACTAGTCACTACTATGAAAGATGATTGCATGATTAAAGGCTTGCAGTTGAATGCGACGAAAACCAAAGTTATGGTGTTTGAAAGGGAGGAATCCAGAACAGATGCAAGGATAATGGTTGATGATGTAGTGCTGGAACAGGTGAATGAAATTGTATATCTTGGATGCGCTTTTAGCAGAGATGGAAGGTACACCACGGATGTAGAAAGACGAGTGGCGATAGGAAATAGCGTAAATGGAGCGTTGGGCAGATTCCTGGGCGCAAAAAACATTAGCAGAAAAGCCCAGCTAGCAATCCACAATGCAGTCCTGATCCCAACGCTAACTTATGGAAGCGAGAGCTGGGTTTTGCAGAGTGTGGATGAAAGTAGAATAAACGCGTTAGAAATGAGGGCACTACGCAAAATCTGCGGAGTGACTCTCGCTGACCGCGTAGAAAACAAGGTTGTAAGGAAGGAAGTTGGTTTAAAAGAGAGTGTCGGTGTAAAAGTAAGAAAGGGCATGCTCCGATGGTTCGGACATGTAGAACGAATGGTTGATGCAAGACTGACTAAGCAGATATACAATGTAAAAGCAGATGGATGTAGGAGTCGAGGACGGCCAAGACACACATTCCATGACCAAATAGAACGTGTTCTGGAGGAAGGTAATGTTAAGAGCCTCAAAAACCGATGCGCGTGCATGAAAAGAGTTATGAAAGTCAACGAAGCGAGTGAGGCGTGTAAAAATCGTGCCCTATTGCGCTCTGTTCTCTCTGCCTACCCTGTAAGGGATTTAGCGTGAAGTTATGTATGTATGTAAATACTAATTTCTCTGCATTAAGAGGAAGCAAGCGGAAAAAGTCTTTCGCTGTACACACTGCTGCAAGATGCTGAAAGATAGATCTTGGCAAACTTTGTTAAATTTGGGTATCGTTTGCCAATAGCTGCCCACCAAGAATAAGGGTCACGATTGCGATCAATTTGCACTGACTTGAGATCAAAATCCAGATCACAGGTTATCGCGTTTCTTTCTTCACGAAAAGACCCGAATCTAACCGAGTCCACCCGATTGTTCGCGCGCCGCCTACGCAAATGTGCAATGCACCAAACGGCTAAGTATCTGGTATCCGGCTAAACTACTATCCGTCACATCTCTAGTTATTAATACATCAATAACTTATTGATGTTGTTACATGTTGCTATCAATAAATGCAATTTTGGGATTGCGAAGCGATTATTTTATTTAACTCACGCTTTTTTTTCTACCTCAAGGGGTAGCCAGTGGCAATTAAGCTTCGAATCACCTAATTTTCACGTCTTTCATGGAATTGGTGGCAAAACCTACTGCCATAAACACACCACTCACACCTATTGGGACAATGTTGTCAGTCATCGATATTTATCACACATAGCTCCCGTAAAGAATTTCAAGAAGACGGTGCACTCAGATTCAATCCCACGACTTCTTGGATTTTGAAGCAGGATCCTTGAGTTTCAGACCACCGAAACGACAAAATGAGATGATCAGATTCTAAAACATAACCAGATGAATGTGAACCCCAAACAAACAGTTATCAAAAGACATGACAACAATGATAATAATATCAGAAAATATAAAATATATATTGTGTTATTAATCAAAAATTGTACACAAAGCGAAGGACGAGTGACTGACGACGTCGAGACGGGTGAAGCTATACAATAAATTGAAATAAATATATATATATATATATTCAGCTTTATTTACAGTGGATTGGTGGCTTTAATGGACTGAAAATAAATACTGAGATAAATAAAAGGTTTTTGTTTTGTGAATAACTTGGTTGAATTAACGAGGTGACTGTAAAGCGCTGATTACTTGTATTAATGATTAATACAATTGTTTATCATTTTAGTTGGGTTGAATTTTGGGTCGTCCATTTCAAAATTTGCTCAACCGAAATTTATTTTGTGTTAGTTGAGTGGTTCTGGACTCAATGACTGACTCGATTATCTTAGACTAGCAACGATAATTGTTTATACTAATGTTATAAAGACGAGAGATTTGATTCGTTTTAATAATTAAACTCTGAGAGTTTTGGTCCAATTTTAAATTGTTTTTCGCTATTATAAAGGTTAATACTTTAATGAGAGGAAGGGAAAAGGTGGAAAAAACTGCCGATCAGAGGGCATTTTTATTATTATTATTATATAGTACGAGAGCTAGCAACGTCGGGAATACAAGAAATTTAGGTCGGCCAGTTTTAAGATATGTTGTTCCTCTTACTCTTCTGACCGTAACACTGGCAGTCTGGGTAGCTGTAGTGGTTGCGTTCGTTTCTGCGCAGCATATTTGTACACGTAAAATATCCATTTTTCAATTCATTTTAAGAAGATTCTTGTTTGTTACATTATGTATTTTTCCAACACATATTAATTTTGCCAGACCGTTCTGATGTTGCTAAAGCTAAGCCAGACGCAATTTTTGATGGACAAAATTTTGATTTTTCAAATAAATCAAAATGATTTACTTTTGGATGCGTCTGGTAGATGGTTAGCAACCAGATACCGGTCTGGCAAAGTAAATCTGGGTTTTTAGATACTTAATTAACATCATACCAAAATTTCAGCCATACTAAATGAATTTGAAAAATAAAAAATCAAAACAGCTAGCCAGACTGCCAGTGTTACGGTCAGAAAAGTAAGAGGAACAACATATCTTAAAACTGCCCGACCTAAATTCGTCGCTCAAAAACGTCGCTAGCTCTTATACCAATAGTATTTGGAGGCAAACGAGCAGGCGTGTCACCTGATGGTGAGTAACAAATGCCGCCCCTTAACACCTAAACACTAATAGTGCGTTACAACGGGATATGGAAAGGGTCGGAAGTGGGATGGGAAGGGGATGAGGAAAAGGGTTGGGCCTCAAAATACCTCTCTCACCGAGCGAAACGCGGCAAGAGCCACGTTACGTCCATATTCTGAGAGGTCGTAGTATTCCACCGGTGGAGCCAGTTCATGGAGTGAACTGCGTGGCTCTACCATTGTTAAACTGCGTGGCTCTGCCACTAATACTGCATGGGTCTACTACTGTTTTATGTTCCACTATTCTATTTTAGCCAGAACTGCCGAAACATTTTTAATAAAACTATTGTTATTATTATTACTAAGTTGAGAGCAAACTATTTCGAAGTAGAATAAATAGTTTTTATTACGCAAATCTCCAAAATGAGTAAACGTGTTCATGTAAATTTTACATTTTCATAGTATAATAATACGACTTTACACAGCAAAGATATGAAATAAGTTAAGCACACGGCGATAGGTAAAAGGACGGATGGTGAGAGAGAATGTCAGGTAGGCCTCGGCGAATACTACTCATGTACTTAGTAATTGTATAATAACAACAAACTTTTCGCGGCAAGCCCTTTTAAAATAACTTAAATAATTTGTTCAAGAAATGTTGTCTTAAGTAGGTAACTTCTTGTAATAAATTTTCTTTTTAAATTGCTTACTTTATTTATAGCAGCTACGCCTGACTTTTTTTGTAAATTTTATGTGTTATATTAATACGCGAAAACAATCATACAATCTGGGTATATTTTCAGAGAGATTCTCTTTAATGGTGCTACGTAAATATAATAACTTTCGTTCAAGTTAACGTTAAGTTCTCTCTGCTTATACCGCGAGGAACTTGGCGTAAAATCATGTATGTATGTTTAATATGTATGTATGTTACAAGTCTCGGTGGCGCAGTGGTCGAGCACACGGCTTCTGATCCAGAGGTCCGGGTTCGATTCCTGATACTAGCTCACACCAATGACTTTCGAAATTGTTTTTCGGGAAAGGATAGGGAAAGGGGTGGCCCTTTCCCTATCCTTTCCCGAAAAACAATTTCCCTATCCTTTCCCACCCTACTCCCTTAAAGGCCGGCAATGCATCTGTAATATTATCTGTGCTACAGATGTCCATGGTTGGCGGTAGTTCCTTACCATCAGGTCACTCGCTTGCTCGTTTGCCCTCGTACTCCAAGACAAAAGATAGTAAAGATGTAAAAGAGAAATAAACAAATCATACTAAATTAGAAGTATTTTAACTCAGAACGTAAAATAAGCAAGCTTTTATTCAAACATTTCACGAGAGTATTGTAATAAAAAAAAGAGGGAAAAATGTAGTCGAGACAAAATGTATTAGGCGTCTGGGGTTTCGCCCCCTAAATAATGATTCATCCCCTGTCTTTTTTTTTATTTCCGGAGTATTTGCCAAGTGATTTCATTCCTTGTTGAAAAGTTAAATTCTGTTATAAGGGAGGAATGCTGACTGCTCAGAGCTTATAACCCAATTGTATGTTTGATTTATCGACATTAGAAATGGATAAAAAAAAGTGGGACTATTTCAAGTTTAATTCGTAATTCCTTTAAAAACATATTATTATGTGTCAACACAATTTCATAATCATTACATAGTTTAAAACAAATTCGCTTTCCGCTGTTGGTCAATTTATATGCATAAGTCTATGAAACTACGCAACAACTTTTGATGCGGTTTTGTTTAATGGACAGAGGGTAATTCGACAGTGGTAGAGCCAAGCAGTTCGCTGCATGAATGGGCCGGCTCGACCGGTGAAATACCATGACCTCTCAGAAGATCGACGTAAAGTGGCTCATGCCGCGTTTCATTCGGTGAGAGAGGTACCCGGAGGCCCACCTTCCTTCCCCATCCTTTCCCATCCTACTCCCTTAAAGTTCGGCAACGCAACTGTAACACTATATGTGTTGCAGGTGTCCATGGGCAGCGCTGGTCACTTACCATCATGTGAGACGCATGCTCGTTTACCTTCCATACAAACATACAAAGTGATAATTTTTGAGATTTAGCTCTTTATTACTTTGGATGCGGAACAAAGTTCGCTGGGTCAGCTAGTTATTACTAAAACACATGGGCATATAATATGGAGCCTTAAAAACCTACGAGCGTGTATGCCAATAATTATGAATAACGAAGAAGCGAGTGAGGTGTGAAAGAAAATCGTGCCTTATGCCGCTTTATTTTCTCTGCCTAGCCCACAAAGGTGTTAAGTTATGTATGTATGTATGTATGTATGTATGTATGTATGTATGTTGTTCTTAGGTAATACATTACTGCTGTTTGTTTTTTAAATAGGCTTAGTATTTCAACTTACAGAGTCTTGCGTAGGCCTGATAAATAGGAAGCAATAAACTTGGCTTAAAACAAATTCTTTTCTTCTATAAAAAGAAAAGGTCCATTTGCATGTCGGTCTACAAAAGTTTATCAAGTAATACTTTTTGCTAAATTTAGCCAGTATTGATATTTTTTTGAGGTAACTGTTTATGTAATACTAGCAGACTCGGCGAACTTTGTTCCGGATCAACAGTAATTTTATAGCGTTTAAAATAAAAGTGCTGAATCTCGAAAATTATCACTTTTTCTTTGCTACATTGCACACAAATTATACATAGAAACCACCTCGTTGATACCATCTATCTATTAAAAAACCCATCAAAACCGTTGCGTAGTTTCAAAGATTTAATCATTTAAGGAGATAGACAGCGGAAAGGGACTTTGTTTTATACTTTGTTAAGCTAAAAGTCATAATAAGGCTAATACAGCTATTATACGTAAAGTAACGTAACTTCACATATTTTCTACCCGAAGGTCTAGGCAGCGGCTGTTAAACCTTCGACTTGCTGTTACGTTATGTCCCAAATGGTGACGAAATTATTGCCATACACTGGTCACCAAGTTGTCAGTCATCGATATTTAAGACACATAACTTCGGAAAAGAAGTCCGAGAGATCCTTGGTGTGAGCCCGTATTCAAACCCGCGACTTCTGAATCAGGGAGCTCGACCACTGGACCGGCCAGACTTAAGCAAATATCATAATCAATTCACACTTGGAATTGGGCTTTTCTTGTTCCTCGAAAGTACTTTCTTCAAGCGCGTATGTAATTTAAATTTAGAAATATAATGTTAAATTCCATGTACTGTATTTTTATGGGTCCATAAAAAGATATAAAAGTAAAGTTACTTTTATTTGATTAAAGATGGAATCCTATTTTTTGTATAATAGTAGAACTACGCAGTATTTTTGTATAATAATTGTATTTAAATGTCTACAGAAGTCATGTTTTGAAGCTTTTTTTTAAGAACTCCAACTCCGCCTGTTAACACTTTAGTCTTTTGGCCTTCATAATAAAACTGGCCTCTGTACAAAGCCAAATTGGTTTAACAATCATAATTGTATTACAATCGTAATGGAAGAAATTTTAAGAGGGGGGGGGGGGGGGGTTACAGACAGACGAGCAGAAGGCTCCGGGGCCTTCGTCCATATCAACCCGTTAAATCCAAACCCGTTGTTCCAAATTAATATAATAATGTATATGAAAAGCTTTCTCGATAGGGAGACCTTTTTGAATTTATTATAGATATTAAACGAACTATTAACTGGATGATTTAATTGTTCCTTTTTAAGTTTAAGAGTAAATAAAATGAGTTTTATCGAATCTCACCTCTCGATGGTAATCGAGTTATATTGTGAAGTAAAATTTTGATTAAACCATTTTTATGTTATGGAACGTCACATTTATGCTTTCAAATATTCACGCCAAATCCCTTGCGGGGTAGGCAGAGAGAACAGAGCGCCATAATTCCACGATTCTTACACGCCTTATTCCCTTCGTTGACTTTCATAACTTTTTTCTTGCACGCGTGTCGATTTTTGACCTTCCACCAGAGCACGTTCTACGAGTATTTGGTCATGAAATGTGTGTCTTGGCAGTCCTCGACTTCTATATTCATCCGCTTTTACATTGTATATCTGTTTAATCAATCTTGCATCATCCATTCTTTCTACATGTCAGAACTATCAGAGCATGCCTATTCTCATTTTTACACCGACACTCTCTTTCAATCCAACTTGCTTCCTTACAACCTTGTTTTCGACGCGGTCAGCGAGAGTCACTCCGCAGATTTTGTGCAAACATACCCGCGAGACGGGGTTTTCCAGCCGATGTCTACAACTTCGGGTAGAAAAAGGCGTGAAGTTATGTTATGTTAAATATAAAAAATTTAATTGACTAAATAAAATGAATCTAGTCTTTAATTGGTAACGGTACAAGTTCCACGTTGATGGTCTGAGTGTGTTGATGTCATCGGCCCAGCAAGGCGGGGTTAATTAAAAATTTCCACCCTGTTTGAAATACGCGAATATGTAGGCGTGCGGTTAGTGCGAATTATTTAAATTAACAAAATGGAAATATATGTACAGTATTTAAAAATCACTAATTAAATGATTAATTTTATATTGTTTTGATAATAATATTTGGCGCATGAGTTTCTTGCCCGATTCTTCTCATGATAGCCTTACACTCGAAATCGGGCCGCTCGCGGCGATTACATCCGTGTTTTCTTGTTCCACGGAGGAACTTTCCTCAAGCGCTCGTGTTTAAGAATTTCATTTTAAATCAAATAATATATTAACTATTTTTAAGTGTCTGTGAAGATCTATGAAAATAAAGCTTCAGTGACTTATAATTTGTCATCACCGTCATCATTTTTATTTCTTATATTTTCGCGAATCACATTCATAACATTCAAACAACATTTTATTGATTATATCGCGTTTATTTAGAACTTATTTTTTATTTATTCCCCGACGTTTCGAACTCTTTACAGAGATCATTTTCACGAGTAATGAACAAAGATAATCATTATCAACTTACACCAGTCCACAGCTAATCTACTGTCACCACCCCATCTGGTCACAGGGCACCTTACCAATACCTATCCTTATCCATGGCTTAGCTCATGGCACCAGCCTAGCAATATTTATGGATTCTAGGCCATATGTAACTAACCCACTGCCAGTTCAGCTCACTAATTGAATGAATAATAACACAAATGAATAATAGTCTCGGTGGCGCAGTGGCGAGCACCCCGCTTCTGATTCAAGAAGTAGAGGGTTCAAATTCTGGCTCTGGCACACACCAATGACTTTTCGAAATTCTTTTCGGAAATTATGTGTGATAAATATCGATGACTGAAAACTTTGTGCCCGGTATGGTAATAGGTTCGCCACCTATTCCATTTGGGACATTAACATAACGGCGAGACGAGGCTTAACAGCCGCTGCTTACACCTTCGGGTAACAAAAGGCGTGACGTTATGTTATGTTATTTAAAAATGTCATTTTCTTCGGTTATTGATTCAACTGGCCGACCCCAACCCGATTATGACGATATGGTCATTGAATCAACTAGCTTTTCCTTTTTCCAAGACCAAATAGATAGATTCCTTCCGAAAGTAGATGTCAGCAGCCTTAAAAATTAACAAATGTATACGACAAAAATTATGAAAGACAATGAATCGAGTGAGGTGTGTCTTATGTCGCTCTCTTCTCTCTACCTACCCCGTAAAGGACTTGTCATGAAGTTATTCATATTGTATATAGTAATTTAAATTTTCTTGTGACTTATAATACTATGTATATGTATCATTGTCTTAAAGAGATAATGCTTAGATATCCTTTACCATAATCAGTTCCAAAACTCGGGTACCCTATTACAAAAGCGTCTCCTTGTACACAAAGCAATGAAATATCGCATTTAACTCTATGTGAAGCCTTAGCCGTTTGCCCTGCGGCTGACAGACCATTAATTTATATCGATATTATGTACCGATATTTCGATATTAGCCATTCTACAATATCGATGTTGTGTTCCCATGTATTGTGTATCGATTTTACAGAATATTGAACAATGTTTGTGACAGCCTTATATTTTGTTGACTAAACTCCATTCATGTCAGTGGATACTCACGAGATTTAACTTTTAGTATGAATTGTTTGCTCTCAGATTTGATATGGGTTGTTTAAGTACGGTATATTCTCAAATATTAGTATATCAAACATGGGCTAAAATTTATCTTAACGAAGGTTTTTCTATGGAATAGGGAGCAAACGTACTAACGAATCATCCAGTAGTTGTCGTATATGGACATCTGCAACATCGAAAGACTCTCAGTTATGTTGCCGGCTTATAAAACTGGATAAATGGGGGATGGGGATAAAATAAGAAAGAAGGGTCAGCTTCTAGAAAAATCTCCACCTGTGCGAAACGAAGCAGGAGCCACTTTACGTCGATTACTCTGTAAGATTTCTGCAACAAATGGTGTGGCACTACCAAAAAAAACACGATCGCATATCTTTGACAGCAATTATAGATATAAAAAAATCTTTCATCATCATCTTGATCATAGTCCGAATTCATTTGAAATTCAGAATACAGCGGGTGCCAGTTCTAGGGCCGGGGCCGGGGCGTCGACAAAACGAATCTATACTGTCACAAACTCTGCAAAGTTTTCAAGACGTGCAATTTGAAAACTTAGTCTCTTCCTCTTAGTTGTGTCTGTGCCGTTTTAATGATATCGCCTGGGGCCGCTATAGATATATAATTTAAACATCTATTGATATAATATTGTTTATTTATACAGAACAGGACAGAGAAGCTTCTATTCTGCAATTATCACGACAAGAGTTTTAAGTAAACTTGATGTATCGATGGACATTGCCGATAGTTCAGGGGGAGTAAAAAAATAGGAGATGAAATAATGACTAAGCAGATATACACTGCATAAGTTTCACAAAAAGACTTTTTCCACTATGAAACCGACGTCAATTGTTTTGCAAAATCGACAAGAATTTTAAAAATGAAGTAATGTGAAGTAAGTCAAAGAATATGAAATTCATGATCTTTAAATTATTTTTGACAGCTTACAATGGACTTAGCGTCTAGTTGTGTTTTAAAGTTTATTAAAACTAACGATGACAATTGTACTAAATATGCTGCTATTTTGAAGATCGTATGTTCATCTAGAACATATTTTAGCACTCAGTAGTAGAAGGCAGAGACTTTTAGTTTATTTACTGTGGAATTTAGACATAAACTAAAAATAATAATACATCTTGGACATAATACACACAGCGCCCTCTAGTTTTAAGCTAAGTTTATATGCTTGTATTATGGAAACTAGATACCGGATACTAAAAGATATATACTTATAATACATAGAATAACGCCCAGACTTGTTGTTGCTTGTTATAAGTATTTGTAATCACGTTGGGGATCGAACCCCTCAACCTCGATTCCGCAGTCGGTAGTTTTACCAATGTACCACAAGGCCCTTTTACAGGTCCTAGAGTCCTAAAAATATAATATTAATTACATACAGAAATGCTCATTCATACAAACAATACTCGGCATTTCCTAATTTACTTTGAATATAAGCTATGTTTATTTTTAATTTATTCGACGGTATATTTTTATTAAAAGGGGTTATTAAAGTAATTATATTAAACTGACGCGTCAACTTGAGTTATTAATTGTGATCCAAGGTGAAGGCGGCAAGATCGCGGGAATTATAAATTCAAATTTAGAATTAATGTCTTTTTTAAGTATTTTTATCAACCAGGATACCAATTCTTTATATTCTGACGACTTGTAAGTAGGGTAAATTATTTATTTATGATATTTTATTAATAGTTATTTTTCTAACACTAAACCATTGAATATGTTTGATACATATTATGTGTAATTAACTAAAAAAAATTCGTCGTCGTCGACTTACATTACAATACGGAGGTTATCCGTGAAAAAGATCGACGACTGACAAAATTGTTGATTTAAATGTGAAAATTTTTGGTAAAATTTCGGCGAGTCAATGTCTGACAGCCACTGTCAACACTATAGGGTAGCAAAAGCCGTGAGGTTACAAAAAATAGATCCAATGGACATTGAATAACAGTTAATATTAATAAATCTCCGCGGTGTTTAACTGTTATTTCGTCGGGAGTCGTGAATGACAGATCGTGAATTAATTTTCGGTATTTATTTATTGAACAATACTAATCTATCAATATTAGTACCTATTTAATTGAGCTGGCACATGTTGGCTGATGAAATTGATAAGAGTTCGCTGCGCGGGCCAGCTCGACCGAAAACCTCGCTTAGGATGGGATATCTCCAGGAATTTCCTGGAGATATCCCACCCCGTTACCCCTCATTTCTCATTCCACTCGCTATCCTATCTTATAGACAGGCAATGCAACTGTAACGCTATTTGAGTTACAGGTGTTCATGGGCGACGCTAGTTACTTACCAGCAGGCGATCCGCTTACTCGTCTGACCCCTCTCCCATACAAAAAAAATATTATGGCTAAACATAAGTAACTCATATTAGAATTGCTTAAAGCAAAGTTTAAAATATTACGTGACAGTCACGATGCTCATTAGTTTGTGGAAGAAAACGCTTAAGAAGCACTTCATCATCTTACAAACTTATCTTGGAGTCTTAAACGTGTGTCCAATTAATGTGGGGTCGTAATCTCAGCATCAAAGAAAATGCATGATATTTATCTTTGATCCGAGGATAGGACACGGAGTCTTTGTTTTATCACACTCTTTTCCGACGCATTTTGAACGGACAACCTATAAGTTTATGTTATTTAATCTACATGTTTTGAAAAGAGTATTTGGCAGATGACCTTCCTGCGCGGTTCTTCTCATGATAACACCTATATTTGGAATAGGGCTGCTCGCGACGATCGCGTCCATGTTTTATTTTCACATGGGTTACTTTCCTGTGACGAAATTGAATATAAAGTTAAATTTCTTTAAAAAATATATAGTAATAATACAGTTAGTTTTGAGACAGTCGACTCCGCGCCTGAAGCGATTCCAAACCCATTCGAAGATGACCAATGAAGTAGGAAACCTATGGAAGTGGCATGTCGACACAAAATTGAAGCAGGATGTGACGTCATTTGGCCGCATAAAATGGCGGTTTAGTGCTGGGCAAAAGAATTCTATTTATCGATAAACGTTCTTGGCTAATGTTATTAAAAACGTTATTGGAACGAAGTTCCTTATCGCGCGTTGTGAAAGGGGCTGGACGGAAAAAAATGTCACGACACTTTTTCCATGCCAAACTGCACTTTCAAGTATCGGCATAATTAGAAAAACGTATAACTACCCAAATGGTCTAGTGGCTGGGATACCTTGCTCTCATACAGGGGGGTCGGGTTCGAATTCCGGTGTCGGAACTCTTCCTGAAGTTTTATTTTCCATGTTTTCATATTTTATATATGTTTTTTTTTAGTTCTAAAATTTTATTACATTTCCTTCACTAATTAATCGAAAGGAACTTCTTTCCACCCGGGTGTCCCTTGACACCTCTCAAGTTTTTTTTTAGAATTAAATTAAATATGTGGTTTTGGATATTAAAATAAGAGAACATGTTTCCTTAAACTACTTACTTTCATAATTTTGTTTTAAATATAATTGAATATTTATTATTTGTAGAATTAATACTTAAATAGGAAGTAAGTATATTGTTATGCTAAATATTCTGTTTTGGATGTCAAAATAAGAGTACATGTTCTTCTTAGACTACTTACCTCTATTTTACAAACTATTTTAATTAAATTGCTGACTCTAAAGTAAGTAAATCACTACTGCAACATACCTCTAGATAGGTGCGCCCCACAGTAAATGAGAATGATTCAAATTTTAAACTTACTACCGCGTGATACAAAACGAACATCTTCAGAACATATTTTTAGTTACAATACTGCATCTCTTATGAATTTCAGTCTAAAATCAGTTAGTTATTACATATTTGGTGAATTTATTATAGGTTTTTACTCGTTATGAAATGAAACTAATTTATTTAGAAAATTCCGCAAATAAATTTTGTCGGTAAAATTTTTCCCAACACTTTTTTACTGGCTGAACTGACAAAAATCCGCCATACTTTGCGAGAAATTTGGCGTCTATCGGTATTATCTGGTTACCCTATTTCCGTATTTATTCACTTTATGTACGCACTGAAGTACTGTTATACTGTTTTCATACGAGTGACAGCGCTGAGTAAGAACGAGACAGATATATGTTTATGGGTGCGCCGTCGAAATTTTTTTTTTTATGGAAAAAAGGGGCAAACGAGCGAGCGGGTCACCTGATGGAAAGCGATCACCGCCGCCCATGGACATCCGCAACACCAGTGGCGTCGCATCAGCGTTGCCGGCCTTTAAGATAGGAATACGCTCGTTTCTTGAAGGTTCCAAGGTCGTAGCGGTCCGGGAATACCGTTGCCGGCAGCTGGTTCCATATAGGCGCAGTGCGTGGCAGGAAGTGACGGCTGAATCGCACTGTCGTAGATCGCCAACTATTAAGCCAATGTGGATGGAAACACTGGTGGGTCGGGCGATTGAAATGCTTATATTAATATGTCTCTTCCATATATACAAGTCAATGAAGATGACTTAAAAAAATGTGCATGGATTCCTAAACGTCAAATGATTAAAAATTTGTGATACGTTTACAATGGTTTTCTATATTAAAATAACGCATAACTTCTTCACGGCTTTTGTTACCCGAAGGTGTAGGCAGCGGCTGTTAAGCCTCGTCTCGCCGTTATGTTTACGTCCCAAATGGAATAGGTTGCGAACCTATTGCCATACCGGGCACAAAGTTTTCAGTCATCGATATTTATCACACATAACTTCCGAAAACAATTTCGACAAGTCATTGGTGTGAGCCAGTGTCAGGAATCGAACCCGGACCTCTGGATCGGAAGCCGTGTGATCGACCACTGCGCCACCGAAACTATTGAGCAACTCAGTAAAAGCCTGCTCTATACTCCTTACACAGGTAATAATTCTAATTAAAATTTTCATTTAAAAATGCTTTTAAAATATTTTTAACATTCTTTTGATTATGGAGAACTTCATTACAGATATTTCTTTAATGACGTTAATATTTTGTCCCTTCAAGTGTCTTTTTCGGTCATAGAGCTGATTATGAAAATTATATTAGTCTGTAGAAAATTAATAGAGGCCGGTGTTTGATGTAGATAATTAAATTATCAAGGTAAAATATTCCGAAAACCTTATGATAGTGGGATGTACCACCGGGTCCTTTGAACAGTACGTAGTCTCCGTAGGTGACGCAAGAGGCGATTAAAGATCACAGCAACGACTTTGCAGAAGTTTTTTTTTTGGGAATAGGGGGTAAACGAGCAAGTGGGTCACCTATTGATAAGCAACTACGGTCGCCCATAGAAAACTGCATCATTGATAGTGTTACATTTTCGTGGCCGGCCTTTAAGGGAGTGGGTTAGGACTGAAAGTGGTAAAGTGGTCGGTTCTCCGGAACCTCTGCCCTCTCTTACCGAACGAAACGCGACATGACAATGTGCTACTTTACGTCGATATTCTAAGAGCTCATTGTATTTCACCTCTCGAGTCGGTCCATTTATGTTGCGAGCTGCGTGGCTGTACCGCTATATGGTTTATTTAATAACTGTACAATATAATTTTAATTTGGTTTTTAGTCATACAATTTAAAAATAAACCCAAAAATAGTATCGGCGTACAAAATTTTGTGAAAAGTATTTAAACGTATTTGCTCTTGACAAATTATCATTCACACAACGTCCCTCACGTAAAACTCTTAAACCAATAAAGTCCAAACCGGTAGCAGAATGTGAAGCCACACAAAAGTATGGCCTCCGCCTTCAGCGAGATTGAATTTCCCTGGACCAATCGTCCAGTTGAGTCGGCCGAACAAAACACTCAATTTAAGATCAAGCAGTTTTTTATTGAGCCAATATACCCATCTTAATTTTGAACGTGAAGAGAAATTTCGTCGTATATAAAGAAAAAAAATGATCCCGGGATCTTTTGACTTCCACTGAGGGAGAAAGAGATTGGACTTAGATAATTTGGAATTTGTTTTTTTACAATTAGTTACTACCATCGGTACCACTTGGTCCTTTGCTCTTGGGGCCTCGACCAGTGATGATATTTGCCGTTAAAAAAAATCATAACACAGTAAACAATAACTTTAAATTTAAATTTTAACTAAAACAAATTATCTTCTTCTACTGTGATTTACAGTATATTTTCTTTAAAATAATAATACAGTGGTAGAGCCAAGCAGTTCGCTGTATGAATGGGCCGGCTCGACCGGTGAAATACCACGACCTCTCAGAAGACCGACGTAAAGTGGCACATGCCGCGTTTCGTTCTGTGAGAGAGGTACCCGGAGGCCCACCCCCCTTCCCCATCCTTTCCTATCCCCTATCCCTTAAAAGTAGGCAACGCAACAGTAAGACTATATGTGTTGCTGGTGTCCATGGGCGGCGTTGGTTGCTTACCATCAGGTGACACGCCTGCTCGTTTGCCCTCCTATCCCATAAAAAAAAAAAAATATTTGACTCAGCGAACTCCGAAAAGAAAGCAAAACGGTCATTCTGGGTTATCCCTAAGAGATAGAGATATGCCATCGCGGACTTTTTTGTAGACCTATTGAAAGTATATGATAATGTAGTATATTGTTTTGATCTATCACTTATCGCAACTAAAGTGATAATTCTCGAGAATTATCACTTTTTGTTTGTTACAGTATATGTTATGTTATGTTTAATTATACATACAAACCACCCCGTTGACAACGTATTAATATCCGTTAAGTAGTTTCCACAAGCAATTTAGTTGCCTAATTTGGGACTAGAAAGCGTTGTGTGTATTGTGTCTAAGATATTAAGTTAGGGATCTAACAAAAATGGAACCCTCATGAAGTATAAAATTTAAAGCCATCAAACAAAGCCCAAAGACCCCATTTGCCCGAAGAGCCTCGGATTACCGGACAATATTAATTTCTCCTGTGAACAATCTACAAGACTCGGAAATTGAATCGACAAAGATAGGATCAGTTTTTTCCATTACAAAGTGGAGGACCTCACCTCGATCGAGAAAGATTAGAATTTAATAGGGTGTATTATTTTTTTTTGTGAGGGTAGGTACCGTTTAAAAGTTGCTTTTAAAAGGTGCCAATTTAGCTGGTTATAAAATTTGGACGATTTCTTCTTTTTTTTTTTAAAGCGGACCGAGATTACTTTTGCGATACGTAAGGTACCTTCGTTTGAGTTTAATGTCATCAGTTAATTAAAAAAATATATCAAATTCTCATCAGAGATTTTCTATTCAATCACGTGATTCTATTGTGTATACTAAGGTAAATTTTATTACCGTTTTAAAATAACATAATTAATTATAAGTTTAGCGAAAACTTGCTTATACGATGAAGTAAGAAAGTAAGTAGAGTAAGAAAACGTTCAAATGTTTGAAAATGTGTTACTCAATTATTAATCATTAGCTGAAAAGGATAACTTATTAATTGGAATATCGAAAGGTTTGGGCCCGGAATCGATCTCGCGACTTCTTGATTCAGAAGCGGGCAGCTCGACCACTGGACCATAGAGACGACTCTTTATATAAAGATATATTTAGCAATATTTCAAAACACTGTAGAAATAAAGTAAAGTAAATTAATGTCTAAAGTATTTCGCAAAGTTTTGTATATTTCTATATATATATAGATAAATATTTGAACGGGCCTCCTTCTGTCTTAATGTAAGAAATATCAAATTATGTATTTTAAATTCAATGCTTTTACTGAAATACTTTCCCTTGTTTCATGACTTGTAAATTGTTTATGTAAAACGCTGATCCGGGAATTTTAAAACAAGAGAGTAACTGTTTTCAGGACCAAATTGACCGGTACCTTATAACCTGACGATGTTTTGACTAGAATCTTGAAAATATAAAAAACAAATAAGGCTGCTGGTAAAGACTGGATGCGGAAGGCAGAGAATCGGATGTTGTGGCGCACATTGGGAGAGGCCTATGTCCAGCAGTGGACTGCAATAGGCTGATGATGATGATGATGATGATGAAATAAGATCTATAAGGAGGTCTTATGACACTTTGATTATGACACTTATGGTCTAGACTAAACAGTGGTAGAGCCACGCAGTTCGCTGCATGAATGGGCCGGCTCGACCGGTGAAATAACACGATTTCTAAGAATATCAACGAACTACTTTCCCCATCCCCTTTCCATCTCACTTCCAAACCCTTCCTTTATCGTATTGTCGGCAACGCAATTGTAACATTATTTGTGTTCAGGTGTCCATGGGCGGCGTTTTTTGCTCACCATCAGGTGACACACCTGCTCGTTTGCCAATACCATAGAAATATGATACTTTTTTCTGTCTAGATCAGAACAAGTCCTTTGTTGTTTGTAATATTCTTTCATCAAACCATATAAACCAACTTAGTTATATTTATGTTAGCCATTACTTAATTATGTACCTACTGTAATAAATTTATAAAATTTAGGCACTTTAAATTCAACGTAAATAAATAGGAGGAATTAAATCAGTATTTTGTCAATGTAAGAGCCAAGACGATAATCAGCTAAATAATTGAAAGCTGAAAAATCTTTAATTACTTATAATAAAATGGTATTTGCGTCATATCTTTATTCAATAACATATCCACAAATATCATAGGGAAAAAAGTGTAGAATCTAAAAGAACAGAAGAAGTACCTAGAAAGAAAAACAGACGGCTTAAGAATTCTGGTTTTTCTATCTCTCTGTCTGTATTAATAATTTTACTTGCAATATCTAAAAACTTTTGCATAATCTAACTTATTTATAGGTACTAAACTACCACAAGAATATCATTAGCTCCCATGGAAAAATCAAATTCACAACAAATTTTCTGTTATTTTTTTTTATATTTATAGTCTCAGTGGTCCAGTGATCGAGAACCCTGCTTCTGAATCAAGAGGTCGCGGGTGCGAATCCTGGCTCACACCAATGACTTTTCGAAATTAATTTCAAAAGTTATGTGTGATAAATATCGATGCCTAAAAAACTTAGTGCCCGGTATTTCAATAGGTTCGCCATCTATTCCATTTGGGACGTAAACATAACGGCGAGTCGGGGCTTAACGGCCGCTACCCACACCTTCGTGTAGAAAAAAGTCGTAAAGTTATGTTATGTTAATTAATATTTTCCTAAATGTTTAACTAAATTTTGTTTCATTAAAAAGGCTACGCGTGTGGAACAGTGGACTAGACCCACTTTGTCTATAAACTTCGATAATATTTTTATAGCCAGGCCATGTACAACATGACCATGGGCTATAAAATTAATTGTCACAAGGTTAATAAAGACTAAGCACGCATAGTAAATGCCCATATTATATATTATTTATGTAATACTAGCTGACCCGACAAACTTTATTCCGCATCAAAAGTATTTTTACAGTGTTTACAATTAAAGTGCTAAATCTTGAAAATTATCACTTTTCTTTTCTACATTATACATACAAACTACCCCGTTGACAACCCCTTTATAGTAATATAAACCGCATCAAAACCCGTTGCGTTGTTTCAAAGATATAAGCTATTTTATATATTTAATACTATGTAATGATAATGATATGATATTTTAAATAACAATTATTAAGTCATCAAGAACTTAGACAAGGCAAAGAATGACATATTATGGTTTCTTAGTAGCAGAAAAATTTATGGAAGAACCTACACGAGATGGCTGAAAAAACCTATATTAGACCTAATGGTGCAAATTGAAAAAAAAACACTTTAAAACCGAGAAGTGTATGGTAAGAACTGCAAGGAACTTTGGTTATTTTAGTATGTGATATTAGAATTTCCTGACCCTTTAGGGACTTGTTCTGCAATTATATAAATACAAACTTAGAGCTACCAACTCAATAGGCTCGACAACTATTCCACATAACATAACAAAACTTCACGCCTTTTTCTACCCGAAGGTATAGTCAGTGGCTGTTAAGCGTCTATTCGCCGTTACGTTTACGTCCCAAATGTAATGTGGCGAACCTACTGCCATACCGTGCTCAAAGTTTTTAGGCATCGGTATTTATCACAAATAACTTCCGAAATTAATTTCGAAATGTCATTGGTGTGTGCCAGGATTCGAACCCGCGAGCTCTGGATTCAGAAGCCGTGTGTCCTAATATATCCAGAGCACGAGTGCTTATACTTTTAAAATCTTCAATAAAAATAAATTTATCGCTGCATTAAATATAAAAAAAGAATCACTTTCAAAGAGGTTCTTTTAAATTAAAGTTGCTAAATATAAAGAAGACATAATGGTTTCTCGTGTGGCTATAGAGATATATATACATCGTGAAGTAAAAAAAAAAACGGTATTTTAATACTTGTTCTGAAATAAAAATATGTATATGAAAAAATAAAATAAGCACTTACCAACTTCAGTAGACCGTAATGTAGTAGAACTTAGTTCGCGAGACTTGGGCTCATTAGACACGCGCGCCCCGGTATCTAGCTGTGCTACGACTGCCGCCCGCCCCGCTACGCGCTACGGCGTAGCATAACTATGTACTGCCTAGATCACAGATGACGGGTTTCTGCCCGCAGCTTCACCCGTGGAAAAAAAAAATTTTCGCCGATAGTTACTTAATTTTCTAATATATTTTACGTCATATTATTTTTGAATAAAATAGCTTTTTAAAGATTAAAGAATTATTAATTCGACAGTCTTTTCAATTTCACAGTTTATCAAATACAAGCAAATTAATAATCCGTTTTATATAGTACTAGCTGACCCGGCAAACTTCGTCTTGCCAAAAAATAAAGTTTAAAAAATAGGGGTTGATTGTAGGGGGTTGAAAATTTAGGGTTGTATGTATTTTTGTATCCCGTTTTATAAAAAAAAAGAAACAGAAATATTTCGAAAAATTAAAAAAAAATATTGAGGGGTGGGTTACCCTTGTGATTTAGGGGGATGAAAAATAGATAAAAACCTATTCGCAGACCTAACGAATATGTATACCAAATTTCATTAAAATCGGTCTAGCCGTTTTGGAGGAGTTCGAGACCTCAAAAATTGTAGCCTATGTGTTATTCTGATGTATAAGCTATATTGTGGTAAAGTTTCATTCAAATCCATTCAGTAGTTTTTACGTGAAAGAGTAACAAACATCCATACATCCATACTTACAAACTTTCGCCTTTATAATATTAATAGGATTTGTATAAATATACTATTTACCTGGATATTTCACAATGTATAGAATTCCATGTAACCAAATATTTGGTACGGAGAGACGAGGCAATGTCTTTGTCTATAACTTCAGGTTCTAAAGGCACAAAATTAATAAATGTACATACATACATAACTTCACGCCAATTCCGCTGTGGTGTAGGCAGAGAGAAAAGAGCGCCACAAGGCACGGTTCCTACATGACTCACACGCTTCTTTGACTTTCACAACGCGAATCGATTTTTAGGCTCCTAAACTCCTAAATTAATAAATGTCTCGAGTTCAAATCCCGATACACAGTAATGACTTTTCAGAAATCGGAAGTTGTATGTAATAAATTATCGGTAAATGTCCAAATTATAAAGCAAAAGTCTATTTATATTACACGCAATGAACAAATAATTTAAAGAAAAAAACTTTTTTAAAGAAGCTTTTATTTAAACGCTCTAAAAAGAATAAAATAATTTTAACCTTATACATTTTAACTATCAACTTATAACCCTAATATATACAATTTATGTGATAATAAAAGCTTGTCGCTATGTTTAATTACCTATCAGTGGCTATCCATAACCATCTAGAAATATTTTTTTAGATTTAATGATTACTGTGACGGATCGCATTATCCAAATATATTTTTTTGGTTTATAACATATATATGGACACCCGAACACATATAGTGGTATAGTTCCGTTGCCGGCCTTTTCCATGGGAAATGGAAGGGGTTGGAACTGGGATGGGAAGAGGAGGGGGGAAGGGTTGGGTTGAACATAGCGACAAGCTTTTATTATCACATAAATTGTATATAATAAGGTTATAAGTTGATAGTTAAAATGTATAAGGTTAAAATTATTTTATTCTTTTTAGAGCGTTTAAATAAAAGCTTCTTTAAAAAAGTTTTTTTCTTTAAATTATTTTCAAGTTTTTAGTTATCGATGGGTAAGTTTCTCAGTCTCTTCATCTCATTCAAAGCATCATTGTTACAAGGTCATTTGCCAGTTAATTTCGAACAGTCCAACTCTTCAATGAGGAGACCTCCTAAAGTCTTTTCTCTACTTAAGGCCGCGTATGCTTGACCAGCAGCAAAGAGTTTCGAGCCTAAGTAAACAATTTTTTTTGTTACTTATTTGTTGATTTTGCAACTTAATTTTGTTATGTGGGACTGTTGTTTAATAACAAAATATGTTTAACTACTTGTGATGTGTAACGCCATCTGTTGTTTTAATCAGTACTTTATACTTGCTGACCTGAGTGTAACATAGGAGTGAGTTGTAATAAAAGTTATAGTTCGTTCCCACCATCCACTGTGTTTAATTCTAATAATACCTATATAGAATCCGTTAGTGTAGCAATCATGTTAAAGTTATTAAATCCTGTCCAATTTACGTCGGTATCCTGAAAGGGCATGGCATTACACCGGTCGAACCGGCCCATTCATGCAGCAGATTGCGTGGCTGACCACAATTAAAACACTGTTAACTATTAAAACATAGGTCAACGGAAAGCCGTCGACTGTGATGGACTACCGCCTCAGCCGTAAAGTGGTCGTAAAGTTCTCAATGTTAGCACTAACTCATTTTGATTATAAATTTGGACGCACCGCTTAACCCTGTATCTTGACATGGTGATTTGGCATCAGTGACTGAATAGTAAACAACAGATTGACTGACACTGCCCAAACAAGCAGGCCACTAGTATCTAGCCGCTCATATTGAAAACCCTATGATATATATAATATCTATACACAATCTAATTTGTTTATAACATTAATTAATAACATAACATAGCTCGACTCCTTTTTCTACCCGAAGGTGTAGGCAGCATCTATTTAGCCTCGACTCGCCGCTATGTTTACGTCTTATCTTATCGTATTATCTTATCTTTAAGGGAGTAGGATATAGGATATGGGAGTAGGAAGGGATGGGGAAGGGGAGTAGGCCTCCGGGTACCTCTCTCACCCAAAGAAACAAGGCGTGAGCTGGTTGTGGTATTTCACCGGTCGAGCCAGCCCATTCATACAGTGAATTGCTGGGCTCTACCACTGTTGCCATACAGCGAGCACAAAGTGGTCAGTCAAAAATATTTATTACACATGACTTTCGAGAGAAATTTCGAAAGAATTGGTGATTCAGAAGCGGGCTAGTTTACTGAACCACCGAGACATAGTTTTTGAAGTTCTAGAGTTATATACTCTTTAATGAAAGGGCCATTTGATACGCATATAGTAGAAACACAAATATTTATTCCACTATATTGGATTTAGAATGACGTCACATTATTTTTCGAGCTACTATTAACAAGCCCTTTCATTTGATACCCATATTGTAGAAATGCATTAAAAAAAACTGTTCCTCTATCTTGGATTATCCGCCATATTGGATTTAGAATGACGTCACATTATTTTTTAAGTTTTCCCAATGAGCCCTTTCATTTGATACCCATATTGTACGAAAGCTCAAAATATATATTCCTTCATCTTGGATATTCCACCATATTGGATTTAGAATGACGTCATATAATATTTTGAGTTACACTCAACAAACCCTTTCATTTGATACCCATATTGCAGAAATCCATTAAAAATATCCATTCCGCCATCTTGGGTCGTCCGGCATATTGGATATAGAATAATGTCATACATTATATCATGCATTGTCATCCAAAGTAAACGTGTATACAAATTTTCAGCTCAATCGGTTGAAGGTATCTACTTCAAAATTGAGTTACAAGATTCCACCGAACATACATACTTACATACATACATACATACATACATACAGTGCAAGGTAAATAAAAGCTTATAAAATAGACGGGATTCCCACTGCCTATACCTCCGCATATTAAGGGCGTGATAGTGATATTTATACATTTTTTCTTTTGTATTCTTGTTCATCAATATAATCAAAGAAAAATTATTATAAGGCTGTTCTCTATTATGAACAGCATTTTCACGATGATACCCAAAATGGAGCATTTTTCATTTCTCCTTTTCACGGTTCGTTGTAACACAGCCTTCAGGTAGTGGAGGTGACAAAAATCTTTATCACCGATACTTGAAAGGAAGCTTTTGTAAGAATTTTCATTTGGGAAATTGTCGAGTTATTTTCTCATATAACGTTGTGTTGGTCGTAAAGAAAAAACATACCTATACTTATAGCTTTCAATACAGTTGTAGTATTTAAATATTTAGGCTATAATATAACATAACATAACTTCACGCCTTTTGTTACCCGAAGGTGTAGGCAGCGGCTGTTAAGCCTCGTCTCGCCGTTATGTTTAGGTGCCAAATAAACACATATATTTTTGTGTAATTGACTAACATAACATAACAGGCTATATTTTTGTGTAATTGACTAACATAACATAACTTCACGCCTTTTTCTACCCGAAGGTGTAGGCAGTGTTAAGCAGTGTTAAGCCTCGTCTCGCAGTTATGTTTACGTCCCAAATGGAATAGGTGGCAAACCTATTGCAATACCGGGCACAAAGTTTTCAGACATCGATATTTTTCACACATAACTTCCGAAAAGAACTTGGAAAAGTTATTGGTGTGAGCCAGTGTGAGGATTCGAATCCGCTACCTCTAGGACCACCTGGACCACCGAGAACTTGTGTAATTGTGTGATTGACAAGTTATTGACAATATAAATGGAAATACTTTCAGGATTAATTTAGTTAATATGGTCTATCTACTTAATTCGACATTTAAATTCTGATTTAAAATAAAATTAATTGCTTCAATGATAATGTAGTCGTTACATAATATAATATTTTGTTAAATTTAAAAATTATAGAATCACTAGCTGACCCGGTGAACTTTGTTCCGTATCACAATATTGTTTACAGCGTTTACAACTAAACATGATTTATCCATACAAACCGACACTCTCTGCCTATTAAAAGAAACATCAAGATCCATTGCGTAGTTTCAAAGATCTAAGGAGTTTGTTCGTCATTATTATAGAAAAGTTATTTTATTATTTTACAGTATATATCTTAAATATCTTAAAAGAGTGATCAATTGTGGGCAAGGGACAAGCTCTTAATTAATACTTAAAGGAGTAAGCAGCGACCATTTTCCCGTGGAAAAGATGGCAAATTTTTGAGATGGTAGAGCCAAGCACTTCGCTGCATAAATGGGCCGGCTCGACCGGTGAAATACCACGACCTCTCAGAAGACCGACGTAAAGTGGCCCATGCCGCGTTTAACGAAACGCGGATGGGGAAGGGTTGGGGAGGGACCCCCTTCCCCATCCTTTCCTATCCCCAATCCCTTAAAGGTTGGCAACGCAACAGTTACACTTTAAATGTTGCTGATGTCCATGGGCGGCGTTGATTGCCTACCATCAGGTGACACGCATGCTCGTTTGCCCTCCTATCCCATAAAAAAATAAAAATAAAAATCTATTGCCATTCATCTGGTAAAATTCCGTCAGTCATCTATATAATTATTAAACTTAACTTTCGAAATGAAAAACCATAGATGTGTACAGAGTAGTCGGAGTACTGAGTCTGGATTTTAGATCTATGGAACCATTTTGTTTTACCCCTCACCTCGTCTCGATAGTCGATAGCTTACCCACCTATTAAAAAGGGGTCCCTTTATAATAGGATGGAAGCTGCAGGCAAATTACTTAATAACTCTTTTTATTGCATAAATTATGCGTCTGATAAATCTTTTATAGGTAGTCATTTGGTAATTAAACATGGCCGTTAATTTAAGTGTATAATTAAACATAATTCTTTCATAAATCTTCCATCCCATCCATCATTTACAAGGAAACAAAATTATTTGATCAAGTGTTTTTTTATCAAAATGTTTGGTTGTAGGTATCCTTTAGGCACAAAAAAATGCTGGTTAATTCCTATGTATAACGTAACATAACTTCACGCCTCTTTCAATCTGAAGACTTAAGCCCGAATACTGAACCGCCACTCAAATATATAAGCGCTACTTAAGCGTTTAAGTAGCTGTCACATTAGACAGAATACGTGAAATTTGAGCAATAAGTAGCACTTTATTGATTGTCAGATTTGAGTGGCGGTTCAGTATTCTGGCGTTAGATAGCGGCTGTTAGCCTCGACTTGACAAATCGATAAGTTACGTCCCAAATGGTATAGGTGGCGAACCTATTGCCGTACACTGGGCTCAAAGTTTTCAGTCATCGATAGTTATCATACATAACTTCCGAAAAGAATTTCGAGAAATCATTAGTAGCGCCCGGAATCGATCCCACGATTTTTGAATCAGAAGTGGGGAGCTCGACCAATGGACCACCATGCCTAAGTGTTCGTATATTTTATTAATGTGTTTATTAGGATTCACTATGTCAATTGCTAAAGCAACACTAGTCCACAGTAATACGAGCATGCGTGTCACCTGGTGGTAAGTGACCAGCGCCGCCCATGTACACCTGCAACACATATAGTGTTACAGTTGCGTTGCCGACCTTTAAGGGAATAGGGTGGAAAAGGATGGGGAAGGGAGGTGGGCCTCCGGGTACCTCTCTCACCGAACGAAACCCGGCATGAGCCACTTTAGGTCGATCTTCTGAGAGGTCGTGGTATTTCACCGGTCGAGCCAGCCAATTCATGCAGTAAACTGCTTGGCTCTACCATTGTTTTCTATACGACTTATTATTTTAGATTCTTATATTTTTGAGAAGTAAGCTAAGTTGGGAAAGTAGAATGCAAATTAAATAAGCCGAAGTTATTATGGCTAAAGCTATTGAAGAAAGTTCTTAGTTGGCTTATTATAAAGCCCTATTCACATGTCTATCTACAATCTTTAAGTGCATTCCAACTAAGCCTTATAATTAACGGTCGGGACTGGTGACGCACCGCAAATCCCCACAGCATCTTTTAAAACGTCCGGGCTTAGAAAATGAAAGGACAATAAAATATTGTTAATCTCCATATCTTTGCTGAATACCATTTTTATTATTATTTTAGCGGTTGAGATGAACAAAATTTGTTGCTTGTTTTATAACTTCACGCTTATTATGAAATGAAATGAAATTTATTTTATTAGTTTCCAAAGGTACATACAAAATGGTAAGTTCCCTGTCAGCTGAGCTAGCCGTGGCTGTGTTTCAGCTGACAGTTTTCTCTCCACAAGTGACACAGTACAACTAAACTTAACCTAAAACCCATATATTACAATAATCTAAAAAATTCAGAACAAAAAACATTACATTAAAGACTTTGTCATTTTGTAAAATCCAGTAAGACAACATCATAAATCAATTGGTGGTTGTTTGTGTTCTGTACTTTTCAGGTCAGAAATAAACAATATGAGACCATCTACAAAGCTGGAACCTCTTAATAAGCTACATAGTATATATGAGATATGAAGAAAAATGTAGATTGTGTACGTAAGTAGTGCATATTTATGTATAGGTAGCCGGACTGCTGAGTGGTGTTATGTTCTCAATAGTATCACATCCTCCGTCCCTTTGTAGTCGAATTTGTGCAACCATTGAAAGACAACCTTCTTGAATGCATTGTTGTTCAGATCCCTGACTTTACACTCCCTGTCCAACATGTTGTAAATGTATGGAGCCAAAACCGACCACTGCCTTTGTGCAAATGTAGTTTTCACCCGTGGTATAGGACAGCGCCAATTGCGTTTCAGAGAAGGCAGCAAGGCAGGTACTGTTTTTCGGTGAATTTTTTTAAGGATTTCAAAAATATAACACTGTCTTATTGTTAGGACACCAGCTCTCCGATACACGTCAGTAGTGGGGTGTTTAAATGGCAATCTCATAAGCACTTTTAGTATTGCTCTTTGCGCTCTCTCAACAAGAATGAGGTGACTTTTGGCAGCACTTCCCCACACACAAATACAGTATCTAATTAAACACTGACACAAGGCACTATAGGTTTCTATTAGTGTCCTGAAATCAGCTACATCACGTAGTTGCTTAAATATATATATAAGTTTTCTGATCCTTGATACCAAAATAGAAATCTGCTCAGACCAGTTTAATTTGTTATCAATCTCTATACCAAGGTACTTAACAGAGGAGACACGAGACAGTTTATCACAACTACAGTTCCAGCATCCTTCCTCCTATTGCAGGGATAGCTGTGTATTAAGAGGCTAGAATTTTGTGGGTAGGTATGGTGAGATTTGTTAAAACATATGTATTTGGTTTTTGAGGCATTAAGGGAGAGGAGACTATCCTCTAGCCACACTGTGACTTTCGAAAGGGCTACTTGAGCAGTTTCGTGCACCCTATCCCAGGAGCTACCATGGAAAAGGAGGACAGTATCATCTGCAAACATAGTGACATTCATGTTGGGCACACTTATATTGGCTAAATCATTTACGTAGATGAGGAAAAGAGTTGGTCCTAGTTTGCTACCTTGCGGCACACCGAAATTGCAAGTCGCAATGTCACTCTCAAATTCATTCACCCTAACGACTTGACTCCTGTCAGAGAGGTAGTCCTTAAACCAGTCGAGTACAAACCCTCTAATGCCAATGTTACGCAATCTTGTTAAATTTTTATGGAAACCGTGTCAAAAGCCTTTTGAAGATCTAAAAAAACCCCCAAACATTTATTTCCCTTGTCCAATTGTACAGTCACACTATTTATTAAACTAACAGCTGCGTCTTCAGTTGAAATTCTTTTGCGAAACCCGTATTGATTTAATCTAAATATTTTTTTGTCTTCAAGATATGATACAAGTCTTTTATTAACCAGTTTTTCTAGAATCTTGGCCAGTGATATTAATAATGAAATGGGCCTATAGTTACTAGGTTCATTTTTGTCCCCATTTTTGTAGATGAGACACACTATCGCTCTTTTAAAAATTGACGAAAAAACCCCAGCCTCAATACTTAAATTACACAAATGGGAGATTAGGGCATGAGATTATAGCCAAAAGGTATAAACAGCGACAGTTATGCCTCATCATCATCAGCCTTTTTGAGGTCCACTGCTGGACATAGGCCCCATAGAGCGCCACAACTGCCGGTCCGCTCAATCATGGGGGGTTTTTGCCATAATCGCCACGCTTGGCAGGCGGGTTGGCGATCGCAGTAGGCTGTATTTTTTTGAGAGAGAATGCTGCTGCCCATTCTTCTAGCTTTTCCCTTAGTCGCCTTTTACGACACCCACGGGAAGAGATGGGGTGGCGGTATTCAAAGCCGGCGCCACACAGCATACAGTTATGCCTATAAGCGCGGAATATTTATTCCATTGAAAACGAATACAGTGTATGGTTCAAAAGTATAAATCGACGCAAAAACAAAATTGTTCACCAGAGCCAAAAAACTAACGCTTTTTTTTCAAAAAATCAAAACTATGGTATTTTTACAATTAGATTCCAGTTTTTTTTATATTAGATTTGTTATTTTTTTTTGTCAATATAATTTTAGCTCTTAAATCTCATTGTTATTTTTATTATTTGAGAAAATTTTATTGCTTACGACAATTCGGACTATTTTTACAGAATGATAAAATGGTGTAATTGCATTATCGACTTATATGGAACTATTTCTAATATATTTTTTTTAAGAAAGCGAAAATGTGGTTAGGATCAATACTAAGACTACACCTGCCCAACTAAACGTTGCAAATATGGATAACCTATCAAAGTAACGTCTTAGATATGGTGTAAATTAAAATAATTGCTGAACTGTGATAGGACAAAATGTATTGCACGTAGAGTGATTTAAATATAACGGAATATAGAGTTTAACAAATAATATACTAGAATTTATTTTTAAAATGTTTATTGATATACAGATAACACAAGCTCGATAAAATAAGGTTAAAAACACATGAATAATACATATACAATATACAGACGTAATTATTTTTAAGCAACCCAATATTTTTTTTTTAAATCAATAATAATATTTGCACTTAAATAGTAAACATAAATACTTTAAAAAAATACTAATGGTAAATCCCTAACAAAAGTAATACGAGATAATGTACATGATCAATTTTATGACAAACTAAACTATCCTCCTATCATTACATAGTATAAAACAAAGTCACTTTCCGCTGTCTGTCCCCTTAAATGCGCATATCTTTAAACCTACGCAACGGATTTTGATGCGGTTTTTTTTAATAGTTAGAGGGTGTCAACGGGGTGGTTTTGATTTATAATTTGAATTGAATTATAATTCATGTATAGTGTAGTAAAAAAAGTGATAATTTTCAAGATTTAGAAATTTAATCGCAAACGCTGCCTAAACCCTAAGTGATAAATCAAAACAACGTACTACATTATTATACACCTTTAAAAGGTCTACAAAAAATCCGCAGGGGCATATGTCTAAGTCTTAGGGATAAACCACAACAAGCATTTTTATTTTTTACCTTTTTATATAAAATAATGGCTTATTTACGAAGCGATTATAAACATAACAGCATTAATTTTCGTCCAATTAAGTGTCATAAATAGATTGTAGGTACTTTTAATATAGATCAGTATGGCCCTTTACAGAATGCAATTTATACGAATGTTTACAAAGATATTACAGTATTAACATAGCGGGACATAGCAATTGTGACGCGTGCCGATAAATATCCCAAATTGAACTTTTTAATATCCAAATTTTACTTATTATTACTTTTGATGCGGAACAACGTTCCCCGGGTCAGCTAGTACTAAATAATTGTAAATTATATTTTCGTAGGCCGCTTGAAAGGAAAGGGTAGGATAACTAAATAATTTAGTTAGTGATTGTTTATTACAATCTACGAATATTTTTATGATAACTACAGAAATGAGAGTCAGATGGAAAGAATGAGCTTATTCGCTGATTTTTAATACGAAATGAAAAAAATCGCGCTACGATTACCTACGATTTATAAATTATCATGTAATGGGAATCGAGAACGTATCAAAAACTTGATAACCCACGATTTTTTTCTCTTTGGTGATTGAGTAATACTGGAACTGCTGGAAGAAAATATACATGTTCGAAAATAGAACACATAGTTTTAAAACTAAACGTCCATAGCAGACGTCGATACGCAAGGCGCGCGTCACGATCACGTATCATAAATTTTAGCGAAATTATCAATATGTACTTAATTGATTAGATATATATAGCAGTAGGTAGGTCCTAAGTTTGTTTACTGGTGAATTAATAACAGTACCTACTATAAACCACTTGGTTTATTTTAATGTTTAAGTGTCAGTATACTTAGGACTTTAGTTAATTTCGTAATGAATAGCAGTGAATTATTGGCTGAAATTAATATTTTATATGTGTACACGAGAAATGCTCTAATACGCTCCTGGGATCTTCCAGAAGGCCTATTGTACAGTCTTCGCACGTCTTTCAGTAAGTTGAAATAATAACTATAAAGATATAATAATTATACTGCCTTTATCATTTGCAGAAACCACTCCAACCAAATTCGAATATTTCTAAAAAAATTCTATAATTCAAAATTAATTCTGTGAGTAAAAATAAATTGAAATTATTTTAATAACTAGAGGAGTGTCAATGATGATCGAGTCTGAACTACCAATATTTAAATTTTGTCTTGGGTCAGGCTTTAATGGTAATTATTTTTCTATTTCAATTTTATTTTGTTTTTAAATTTATTACTATTACCTTGCTCCACATGAAACAAATGCGTTCTGCTATTACCATTTTTGTCACCAATTGCTTTTTATACGATTGGGTTTTAGTGTTACGTTAGGATTTTAAAACATGCATTCAATATATATAATAGGAATAGTTAAAAGGAAATAATAAAAATATTCTCATTTTTCCAAGATTTTGTTGGCACTTGGCAACATTTGAGAACAATTTGACATATGAAGGTGACTTATCAAAATAACAAATTTGTCACAAAAAAAATAGTAGGTATTCGAAAATGGCGGCGCTAGGAATGTGTGAAACCCCTGGATGCAAATCTATTGCACAATTGCAATGCCCAACTTGTATAAAACTTGGCATACAAGGATCGTTTTTCTGTAACCAAGACTGTTTCAAGAAATCCTGGAAGACTCATAAAATTTTGCATTCATTGGCGAGTAAGTGCATAGGTTATGTTGCGGTGTAAGGTTACAAATCGTTATTGACAATGTGAATTACGTTTTAGAGGGTGAAAGCACAGATGGATCCAATGTGGAATATAATCCATGGCCGTCATATAACTTCACTGGGAAGCTGAGGCCTTTCCCACCAGGACCGAAACGAACGGTGCCGCCTCACATAGGTAGGCCTGATTATGCAGATCATCCTACTGGGTTCCCGGCTTCTGAAAATGCCGCAAAGGGTTCTGGGCAGATCAAAGTCTTAGATGACGAGGAAATTGAAGGCATGAAAGTTGCCTGTCGCCTTGGAAGGGAAGTGTTGGATGAAGCTGCCAAGTAAGTTTCCTGTTCTAACAATAACGCTTGCAAATAAAATATATATGCATTCACTAAACACATATCAGTGTTTTATACACTCTGCACCATCATTACCACTATAGAATTAGTATCCTTTAAAATTGTTGTGGGTGCTATTTACCAAATAGCTCTTTTATTTTGGTATATTATTTATGCACAGTGGGTCTGCTTTTATTCTCTTTATGCCTAAATTTTGACCTTGAACATTGTATGATAGATGTTGGCTATACCTCTAAACTATTTTGGTTAGAAAGCAGAGCTATATGTCTTAAAAAAATATTTGAGCTATGCCAATAAATATGGAAAACCATACTTTAAATTTCAGAGTATGTGGTGTCGGAGTGACAACAGATGAGATTGACCGTGTAGTACATGAAGCATGTATTGAACGTGAATGCTATCCAAGTCCACTTAACTATCACAACTTCCCCAACAGTTGTTGTACATCTGTGAATGAAGTTATTTGTCATGGAATACCTGACACAAGACCACTCCAGGTAAATTTTATTATTATAAATCTACCATATCTTTCTCTTGCTTATACCCATAGGTTTGGAGTAGGTTGAGTGATTTTATGTACTTGTGTCAAGATATTATAATATGGATGTGCCAGTTTTATGCTTAGTTTAACTAAAAAAAACATAAATTAATTTTATTCCTCATCGGATACAATTCCTTTATTTTGACTGGCAACATTTATACCTTTAAAATAATAATATGATTACATATTATTATTTTAAACAGGGTATTAAAAGGGTCTGTCTTGAGTTTCGAGGCAAATCTTCTTTAGCCCTGGCGCCGGAAGACTACGGCTAATTTCAAAATTTTTGAATAAATAAAAAGTTCCAATATTTTGGAGGCATATCCATATTATCCCAGAAGGTATAATAAATAAAATAGAGATATTTATCTCTAAGACTTTTGCGAATCACGTTCATGACATTTAATTTTATTTATTTCCCGACGTTTCGAACTCTTTACAGAGATCCTTTTTACGAGTGATGAACAAAAAAAAAAGTCAATAACATAGAGATGTTTGATGTCAATGACCTTAAATCACTAAACCTACTCTGATCTATGTTTATAATTCATTCATATCATTCAATTCATTAAAATTTCATCTACAAATGGTCTTCATTGTCTTCATATTTTTGTAATATGTGAGGCTAAATTAAAGAAGAAATATCATATTTAATGTTCACAGTAGGCATTTGTCATATTTCTTGACACACACAGTCACTCTTAGTACCAAAAGATCTGGGTAGTAGTAAAATTATGCCTCAATATAGTGTAGCCCATTGCCTATCTCTAGGCACAATTATTTCATTTGTCAATATTTATTTTTAATTATTTACTTATGAATGACTGGGATAATTTAATTTATTTTTGATAAATGACCAAATCGTTTAGTTTTGATGATTAAGCATTGTTTGAAAAAGAAAATTACTCTCCTACTAAAGAGTGTATGTAACCTTTCAAATTTATTTGGATCATAATGTAAAATTATTATGTATTATTTCTAGGATGGAGACATTTGCAATGTTGATGTGACAGTCTACCATAGAGAATTTCATGGTGATTTGAATGAGACATTTTTTGTTGGCAATGTACCGGAGACTACTCGTAAACTTGTTCAAGTTACACATGAATGCTTACAAAAGGCTATTGACATTGTGAAGCCGGGTGAAAAGTATAGAGAAATTGGCAATGTTATACAGAAGCATGCACAGGCAAATGGCTTCAGTGTAGTTAGATCTTACTGTGGACATGGTATTCACAGGCTATTTCATACTACCCCTAATGTGCCACATTATGCCAGTAAGTATCTCTTGATCTACTATTAACATCAAATTTCATTATATATTATTAATTAGTATGTAATATTATTAAGTCTTGGTGGTCCTGGTGGTCCAGTGGTTGAATGCTCCACTTCTGATTCACAAGTCACAGGATCGATTCTGGGCTCACACCAATAATGTCTAAAAAATCTTTTAGACATTAAGAGCTATTAATATTGTGCCTGACAACATTGTGCCTGGTGTTTGGCAATAGATTCCCACCTATTCCATTTGGGCTGGTAAACCAAACTGCCTACACCTTAGGCTTGAAAAAGAAGGTGTGACGTTTTATTATTATTTAGCTCTTCCCAGGTGTAATATGGCCATTGATAGATTCAAATTTTACAGAAAATATGAAACTTATTTTTTTTTAAATTATATTTTTAATGATAGCATTTTATATGCAGCAATTTAGTTTTTAAATACTTGTTAATTCTAAATAAATTTATAAATATTTTTCAGAGAACAAAGCAGTTGGTGTTATGAAACCAGGTCACTGTTTCACTATTGAGCCAATGATAAATGAGGGTGGTTGGAGAGATGAGCAATGGCCAGATCATTGGACTGCTGTTACTGCAGATGGATCAAGATCAGCACAGGTAAGAATACCCTCTTAATTTTTCTTTTGCACAAGTACTCACAAAAACTTGTTGTACAGTTTTAGGGTTCCATATCCAAAATGGGACCCTATTCTCTGAGACTATGCTTTCTGTCCGTCTGTCACCAGGCTGTATCTCAAGCTTGGTGATAGCTAGACATTTGGAATTTTCACAGACAATGTAATTCTATTGCCGCTCTAGCAACAAATATTAAAAATAAAAGAAATATATATGAAATCAATGTATGTGAGCAAGAAATCAAGTTTATTGTATGTGAGCAAGAAATCAAGTTGATTGCCCACTGCTCACATTTTTTATAGAGAAAATGGCGCAAACAAGTGTGTGGGTCACCTGACGGAAAGTGACCATCGCTGCCTATAGACATCCA
This sequence comes from Euproctis similis, assembly GCA_905147225.2. Lineage (NCBI taxonomy): Eukaryota > Metazoa > Arthropoda > Insecta > Lepidoptera > Erebidae > Euproctis > Euproctis similis. Next base: position 15,995,618 of record LR990115.1, read on the forward strand.
CAACACCAGGGGTGTCGAATCAGTGTTGCGGGCCTTTTAAGTTTACTTGCAATCAACTTGATTTTTTACCTTTTCTTGCTTGATACTAATTAAAGTACTAGGTATGTAAGGGGTATTTTCCATCTAAATGTACCTACCAAGCTCTTTCCAACACCTTGGTAAAGAACTATGTTCGAGTCACATTTGCACTTGGCCAGCTTTTGTCATTTGCCACTATAGCATTTTATATGGTCTTATATTTTTTTTAATTATGGTGATCAAATAATTTCAGATGAATCTTATACATTTTACTCTTTGTTGATTTGATGATTAAAGAGACAGGATTCAAATTAAACATATAAGAAATTGCATTATTATGTATATTCTTTTTCTTACAGTTTGAACAAACACTGTTAGTTACGGAGACGGGCTGTGAGATACTTACCAAACGAGGCACAGGAAGGCCGTGGTTTATGGATCAATTGGAAAAACTAAACATATCATCATAGTAATATGTGACTAGAAAAAAAATCAGCTAAGTTTACAAAGGGAAGCTCAACTACTTATGAACTAACCATGAAAAGTTTAAGTTACTGAAAAGTTTATTTAAAATAGCTTACTTGTTGTACAATATAGTCTTTTTTATTTTTAAAATTACAAATAGATAATGCTCATTATTATTTTTTTTCTTCCGATGAACACCGAAAGATAGTAGACAGTTTTGAATAGTTTATCGATTTGTTAAAATACTTTTTCTACCCTCTGGTCTGACTGACCACATGATTTATAAAAATTGATGAAACTTTTTTGTAACAGAAATAATGTTTATTAATGTTGTCAATTATTACTTTACTCCATTTTGGTGTCTGTCAAGGTTTACTTTGAAGAGAATGTATAAATAAAACTTTTAATTGAATGTCTTTAAATAATTTATTGTGAGATTTAAGTAAAATTTCTTCTCAAAAACATGTTTATTTTCATGTATTGTTGAGTATAAAAAGGGTTTGAAATCACAGTAAAAAGAAATCCTAAAAATATATCCGTTTTTACACTTAGGCCCGTAAGATCAATCATAGTTAAAACTGTCGATTTTCTAAACTATAGTCAATTTTAATCTAGAGTTTAAACCTGCCCCGTAAGATCAACAGCGAAATGGAGATAGATTACGTAAACTAAGTTTAGTTTTCGACAGATGGCAACATTTGGTTATTTAATGACCATATTTCGCACATCATTCACTCTTTTGTACATTGTCTGTGGCATATTTCGTGAAAAAAATATCTTTTTCTCTTTCTTTTATGAAGTTTTATAGTGTGACCATAGATTTAAGAATAATAGATTGGCAATAGTCACCCAAACACCGTGACCAAAAATGGGTTGTTAATGTGTGAGTGACTTACGGGCCTCGTGGCGCATTGGTAAGACTACCGGCTGCAGCACGGAGGTCGGGGGTTCGATTCCCACCTGAGCACAAATATTTGTGACAAACATGAATATTTGTGCGGCGTCTGGGTGTTTTTCTATGTATTAGAAGTATGTATTTACAAATGAAAAGTATATATGTATTAATATCCGTTATGTAGTATCCATAGCACAAGCATTTAGTTGCTTAGTTTAGAAGTGGAGGGCGCTGTGTGATTTGTGTCCAAGATATTATTAATATTGTTATCAATGTGTGCGTAAAAATCGCTTCAAAACGTTAACTTTTACAAAGTTAATGTTCATGTGTGGAAATGTAAATAAAATATACGCGGTTCCCAAAATCTAATATACGCGGTAGCGCTTTCAGTGATTCGATGCTATTAGTAAATTTTTCCTGACATGGGCCATCTATTGTAGTCTATGCTAAATCTATGTATGAACCCACAATCGTTATGTCAGATGTCAGCTGATAAACGACCGCCATTTTTAAACTAGGCGGACCACGGTTTAAACGGCAAAATCTCCTGGTGTAAGCTAAACTATAGTTTAAACTGCTATTGGAGTTTTATCTAGCATTGATCTTACCAAATAAACGACAGATGAGGTTTAAACTAGGCAAAATAGTTTAAACTGTGATTGATCTTACGGGCCTTAGTGCTAGTCGCTCGGACAGGCTTGGTCTGTCAAACGTTAATAATAAAAGATCAATATGAGATGAACCTTTCCAGTTTGATAAAACTTTTATTTTGTTATTCAAAATTTTATCACCATCGGCGCAGTCTAGCAGCGGACAAACGTGGAAGTAGTTTTTATACTTACATATATATATAAAAATTTTATTTATAATCATGTTGTGCAATTTTGTGAAACCGACTAACATTTTATATTTCATGGGCATGCCTGTAAATGTCCGAAATAAAAGTTTTAGGAAAACGTCTAAAAATAATGTCAAATTTTTGTAAATGGTAGCAATAAAACATACGTAATTATGTTAATATAAATTGTTTTTATTTTAATATCAATTTGGTATTTACATTGATTTTTTTTAGAAATAACTATTCTAAATTCACTTAATCCAAAGTATCTATATCCGCGTTTTCAATAAATAATAATATTGCTTGAGTTGAGTTCTTGCTCAGTGGAAACATATCACAAAATTAAATGAAGTTACAAAATAAAAGCTTTTGGTAAATCAAAAACAGAATTCAGTTTAGTATTAAAACATTTTTAAAATTCGAATACTGTTTTTTTTTTTGTATCGGCGGTTTTATTTGTTTAGCTCTTTTTGTAATTGTTTCATTCAGTCACTATTGGTTATACTAATAAAAAGGTGTGTTGAAATGTCTTATTGTATCTACTTAATCTACATTTATGCTCAGTTGGGAGATACAAAAGAATCCGTACGTTCCATTGTTAAAAAAATACACCCAAAACCATAAAATTTCATGTCCACGTGCAACTAACTGCGTTGTTTTTATTAATTCGTGCGTGTTTTTGCAATAAATCTCACGGGAATGCTTGAATATTGCTGTCTCATACCGTCGTAATCTATAGTATCTACACTATTCTATATCTATTGTGTTCCCGTTATATCTATACTAATCTATGTCTATGATTGGTACCGAATAGATAGGTACAGCATATTGGCGTATGAACGTATGTTGTATGTTTGGACATTCCAAAATAATTATACCTACAGATTTTAGTAAATAATGTGAAAAATCTAGATGTAAATAATAAGTGATTGATAGTCCATTTCCCAAGTCACTAATTTGTTCCATTTATACTCTGTCCACGATTATAATGGTTTTTTGACAAGCCGTCAACTGACAAAATTGGTAATGTCCGAAAGTAAGATCGTTCGTACTATTTAATCGATTTAATATAATTATCTTATTTACTTAAACGATTAGCATTTTTTCTGTCGTTCATCAATGACGACTTTATTTCAAGGATAATAATGTATGTATTAGAAAGCAGTTATTTCAATATTATAAAACAGACTCATCGATTTTATTTATATGTAAAGTTATAAATAAAATTGTTAAAAAAAATCTGTCGATTATATACCGATAATACCGATTATATATTTCGGTGGCACAATTGTAGAAATTGTTACTTTTGGCTCATCACTAAGTGGGCGGTACCCTTTCATGAAGTACATCATTTTATGTATGAAATTTAATGAAATTTTATCCGACTTAATACGGAACTTCATGGGCATGAGCTGTCAAAAAACCATTCTTATCGTGGACCGAGTATAGTAGGTAAGTTTTATTACAATTGCTCAAGAAACGAAAAGCTATTTAAATAACAAATCGATATCCTAATTCGCAAACCTTTTTTTTCAAAAATGGCACTTTGATACCAGCAGAAACTAGACATTATCTAGATTCTATCGGTATCAAAATTTTCATTTTCGAATAAAGGTGGAGTTAGTAGGTTTGCGAATTAGGGTATAGAAATGCTTTGTTCCTTTGCGTTTGTGCCTATTTGCTTAGGCAGGCTTCTAAATGCATTGGAACAAAAATCAAGTTCAAACAACCACAATATGTACCCACTGCAACAGTAAAAATATTTTATACCATTCTAATTAATATAATACAGGATCAGTCTTCATAATCGTCGAACAAAGGGATGTAGTCGTCACTTCTGTCACGGAGTTTGAGTCCAAACTGTGTAACTTTGTTTGGGTTGATTTCTGGATTTGTATCTGCATATTTTACTCCAGCCGCTCTCCAGTTTTGTACGTGGTCATTTTTTATTAAATTCTCCTTTATTGGTTTTAAAGCTGCCAATTTCGAGATGACTGCGTCTTTCTGTAAAAAATAAAAGAATTATTTCTGGTTACCTATAATCTATATTTACTTAAACTAATTAGGTATATCAGTCTGTTTAATATGAATAAACTCTGCTCACCTGTGCGTGATTGTCGACGTAACTGGCATATATCCTCAAAATTGGCTCGCCAGTTTTATCATCATATGACAATTTGGTGTTGGGAGAAATTTTTGCTTGCACGACGGTGAATTTTGGTACTGATTCTGTATTGGATGTAGGAGCACTGGTCGAGTCTTCTACAGCATATAATCTAATGGGAGCTCTCCTGGACTTAAAATTTGCTTTCTCCTTGTTAAAATCTTTATCTTCGCTAATAGTAGCTTCAACGATTTGTCCAGCATAAATGCTGCCTTCTTTGGTAACTTTAGGTTGTTTGTCATCAGCTCTTAACAAAGTATAAGCTACATCAACGTTATCAGTTGTCTTTGTAAAAGGCACCCCCAATAATGGTTTCAGATCATTGGTCAGATTGTCAGGATTTTTGTTGCTTTTCAAAAAATAAGCACTTAGCTCGAGTACCGAAGGTGTTGTTGTGGTCATTGTTGTAAGTTCAGATGAGTTTTCAGGTTTCTTATCTACTTGTGCCAAGGCTGCTGCAGCTCTGACATCATTAATTGCCGAGTAAAAGCCAGTGGCTGTAACAGAGCCAACTTTTTGGCCAACTTGCGCGTAATAAATAGGTGTGGTATTCTGTACTGGTACATCTGGTGCAATCATATATTTGATCGTGTCTGTTACTGGTTGTGATTCAGCGGCTATTAATTCTATAGAAATATTTTGAGGATGTTGAGTTGTTGTAGTTTCATTTTGATTTTCAGTCACGTTCGCTACAACGAATGACGGAGGGTCCAAAGTTATTACGGAAGCTTGTTGAGTCTCACGTTCAACGACATTTTTTTGCTGACTTTCATCTTGAACGTTTATAGTTGGAGGTGTATTATTTAATTGCTCGTTTTCAAGAAGAACTATTTCAGGATGATTCTGAGAAGAATAAAACTGCGGTTGCGGATAGACTGGGTTAGCGTCTGCTGCATAAGGAATAAACTCAACAGCTGGAAAACGGTGTGCAAGCTGGTGTTGAAGTTTGTGCAGAAACATGGGATCTGACTGATATAAAGCAGTCGGTGGTATAAATATACCTTCAGCTCCCGAATTTAGGAAGTCCTGATGTGATGGTACGTTGCTAATACCCTGTAATAGCAAATAGCGTTGTATAAGTTCATTGGATACATCATTAACAAATCAGCATCGGCAATCTTGTGGTATTGTCAAAATACGCAATTCAAAATAAAAATTTAAGTGGTCTTCAAAAGTGAAGAAAATTACCCCTTCTGATAGCAATGGTTCATTATGAGCAGTTTAATAGTTAATACTGAAAGCATTTCTCTTAACCTTACTAAAGGTATTTCTCCTCCAGAAGCAGTCCAGTTCTGTAAAAATTCTATACCCACTTCGACTCCAGCTAAATATTACCTGTAATCTATGCTTATTACCTGCGGTTGCAATTGTTGCGGTAGCATCTGTTGGTGATGATGGAGGCTCACCATTGGCAAAGAAAGTTCGGATGCCAATTGAAGAGCTGCGCCATTCCTTATCAATGTTTGTAATTCCGGTGTTGAGAAAGACTGAAATTTACAGGTTATTATTTATTACCTACAATTGTCATCACGCGCCATGCGAGACTCTCTTTAGCAGAACAAGAGGTTTTATACAATGTGGGAATACTTACTGTTGCTTTTGAAAATCCAATTGGTGATCCTATTTTGCCCATATTGAATTCCCCATCATTATATTTCTCCGTCACTTCATAGGTAGGCTTCGGCTGTAACTAAATAAATATTCATTTCTATCTACTTGGCCATTTGAATGAGCAGAACCTGAAGGATTTGAATAATATATCCCTATAGCTTAGGTTCGGTCTCAGGACCTTGATATTATTATATCCATTCAAATCATAAATTTAAAATCCATTTTTCAGCAGCTCAGGTTACACAGTAATATACATAGGTACAGTCGAAAACAGCCTTCTTGCGTTAGCCGCTTATAGTGATAAAAGAAAAATAAGATTTTTATTCGCTGTTAATAAAACTTTCTTAGGATCTATTTCAATAATATTAAATACACGCCACATTTCCTTAGTAATCTTTCCACATGTTACAGTGTGTAAAATTACCTTATCAGAAGCTGGGCCTTCTGTGGACTCGATGACGACTATGGGTTTCTCCGACAAGCTGAGGTTGGGAGCTGGTATCGTGTGGATTCCACCTGAGAATTATAAAAGTCTGAACGGAATGCATTCGACCACAGTTTTGATTTTATGCACGGAATTGTTTTTACTACGGAATAAGTAATACTAATCATAAATAACATTTATTATGTTTTGATAGACGATGGAATGGTCTGTTGATGCATTACTAAATTTACAGTTAGAAAATTTGTGATCCATTGATATCTTAAAATATGATAGGTATTAATGAATAATTCGTGCATAAAATCTTAGGTACTGTGGACGATTTCTGTTTTTCAGTTTGGTGCGCTATGTGCACGAAATAGCTGTAAAACTCCTTCACCTGACTTAGAGCGATATAATTTTAAGAGATTCGTAAGCAAATATTTAAAAAAATATTTGGAATTATGCATCGCTACTTATATTGTACTAAACTAAAAAGGGATATTTTAATAAGTCCAAATCATCAGAAAATTTTGCCGTAAATTGTAAATTTAATTGCAAATTAGGGGTTTAGAGTCGCATGTATGATGAACATTTAGGTATACAATGTGCAATTCATAGCTAGCTGAAGGTATCACAGTCAACCTAGTATCAGAAAAAGAAAATATGAAGATCTGACAGCATGAACGCGAAGCTGACAGCACCCAAAAGCTCGTGTAAAACGTATTAGAGCTGATGATTGAAATAAAGATGCGTGCTGTGCGTCTAACTAGTGAACCTGTACCACCATCGCTATGCACTGCTGGTGGGGCTGATGCCGCCTTCATGAACTCATATTCAGTTGTGGCAGACGACATCGGAGGCAGTCGGAGTGAGGACTTCCATGGGCTTTGTGAAAACATATTGCGCGTTGCTGTAGGTGCGTAATGTTTCATTGAGTAGCTGAAAATACATAAGCGATTAAGAATAATTTAATCTACCAGCTTGAACGGTGAAATACTACGATAATCGTCGTAAACTGGCTTAGGTCGTGGTCACTCCTCGTCCTTCCCCATCCCAAATTCGAGCTCTTTCCTATCCTATCTTAAACGCCGGCAACGCAACTATACCTAACACTATCTGAGTTGCAGGTGTCCATGAGGGGCGACAGGCCTCTTGTTCCTGACGAGATCCAGAGAGATAATGTTAACCTAATGTCACTTTCCAAGCTAAAATTAATGTAACAACACCTCAAGTTACAATACATAAACATTGAGAGTGACTGCCATAAAGCGCGCCACACTAATTTGTTTTTATTATATTAATAATTCTATTTCAAGTACAGAATACAGAAAGAGCCTTCTTTTAAGACTTTCTAAAATCTGTAAGTGGACAACTATTACACCCGATTTAGGTAAGTTAATGTTTGCAGTCACCATAGTTGTTTAACAATTTAATAATATTTAGTAGAGATTTATTTTTTATGTGAGTAAACTGGGGAAATTTAATATATCTAGGCATATTGTCGTGTATTTTTTGTTTTAACCGTGTTTTAAGTGATAAACAGATTCCGAGAAAACGAGATAAACTCCCTCCATACACTGTTTTCAATTATGAGATTCGAAAATATGTGGAATTTGTCATTTAGGTATAGCTAAATAATAATTTAACTTCAATGGGCTATTGAAAATTCAAATTTAAAACAGTTTGATTATTTCTATAATTGAGTATTCCATTATTATCCCCGCTACCTGCTTCTTGGTATAGGGGCAAACTAGCAGGCGCGTCACCCGTCAGGCCTTAATATTGTGTTACAGTTGCGTTGCCGAACCTTACAATATGATATGGACGAGATCGGGAATGGGATAAGAAAGGGAGGAGGAAAGGGGTTGGGCCTTCGGATACCTCTCTCACCGAGCGAAACGCGATAAAAGTCAGTTTGCGTCGATATTCTGAGAGGTCGTGGCATTTCATCGGTCGAACAGGCCCATTTGTGCAGCGAACTGCTTGACTCTACCACTGTTTAAAAGTTACCACTTTTCTTTAACACAAAAAATTACGTAATTTAAATAATATCCTTACCGTTGCGGTGAACTTTTGTACAAGACATAAGGTACACGATTCGAAGTGGCTGGTGAAATACGCATGGACCCGTAATTCCAGGGTCTCTGCATTGAATGCATTCCTTGCAGACTGATGCCCGGCCTGAATACGCTGGGTGATCTCATTCGATTGATGGTCGTCATCCTGCTGATTGGTGTCATGCGACTGATGTACACACCTTGGGTGAGTGTGCAGCAGAGCGCCAAATAAATTATACAAGCCTGTAGATAAAGATGATTTTTTAAATACGGAAATGAATACAACTTATTCCCAAATAGATATATATAGGTATAGATAATTCCTAAATACATAAAAAAGACGTGGCTTCCTCCGCCCTCACGACTAAGTAAAACTTTGTCTTAAGGAGATAATAAGAACCAGTGGTGGTACATATTCTGTTCTTGGAGTAGGTAATCCTGCATGAGCACAACAAACAAAAGTAAATTTAAAGTTAAATAAAGTAAAACAAAAGTAAAGTTTTAAGAGTAAAACTACCGGTTGCAGCAATGAGGTCGGGGGTTCGATTCCCACCCGAGCACAAATATTTATGACAAACATGAATATTTGTGTGGTGTTTGGGTGTTTTTCTATGTATGTATGTTCTTTCTTTGTAAATACATACTTATATTATGTATTTACAAAGAAAGAAAAATATATATGTATAAATATCCCTTATCTGTATCTCCTCTCTCTCTCTCTCCTTATGTGTATCTCCCTTATCCATACCACAAGCATTTAGTTGCTCAGTTTGGAACTAGAGAGCGCTGTGTGTATTGTGTCCAAGATATTATTATTATTATTAAAGCATCGACCAACGAGAGAGAGAGATTTATTCTTTCTGACTCACATAACATAACTTCATGCCTTTTTCTACCCGAAAGTGTAGGCAGCAGCTGTTAATCCTCGATTCGCCTTTATCTCGTCTCAAACGGAACGGAATAGGTGGCGAACTTGTTGCTATACACCGGGCACAGAGTTTTCAGTCATCGATATTTATCACATACAACTTCCGAAAAGAATATCGAAAACCCTTTGGTGGACCCGGATTCGAACTAGACTATCAACCTTAAAAAAAAAAAAGGATATATCTAACTTTGTGTAATCTATGGTGTACATATAAATAATAATGCATATATACTAGCTATATCGTCAATTACTCGGTTACAAGACAACATTCCTTATATGTATGACACCGGGAAAGATGTATACCAACCAGTTCAGTTATTTTAACTCGGGAAAATCGTTCTTAGTAATACGATAGGTACGTACAACAAGTATTATACATAAACAACCTTCTGAAGCTGTCGGGTAATAAGTGATTTCACACAAGCGTAATGCACATAATTCTCTAAAAGGCATTCATATTGAGATCGCCGTGCGTGACAACACGCAATAGGTGATTGCCATCAAGATACTATACCAATATTTATCATGAAATTATAATTTTTATTTTTTTCATCCACGCTCGCATGATTGGACCGATGTTAAAATAAGAAAAAAAAAACAAAGTAATTATTACTAATAAATAAACAAATATTAAATTAACACTTAATCTATAATAACGTGTCACAACTCACAAGCTAAGCAAATGTACTAATTTAAAAAATAGACTTTCTTTTTTTCCCGCTCATTCTCCAAGAGCCTATTTGGATATTTCTAAAGGTAAATTCAAAGTTATACTTTAAATACTATGCATAAGTGTTTTTTTTTAAATTTATTTTATATCTGTGCAGCTGGATCCACTGTTTCACACATATTAATGTTAGTATGATAATTCAAACATAATATATTTTTTTTTACGGAATAGGAGGGCAAACGAGCAGGCGTGTCACCTGATGGTAAGCAACTAACGCCACCCATGGACACGAGCAGCACATGTAGTGTTACTGTTGCGTTGCCGACCTTTAAGGGAAGGGGATAGGAAAGGATGGGGAAGGGGGTGGGCCTCCGGGTACCTCTCTCACCGAACGAAACGCGGCATCAGCCATTTTACGTCGGTCTTCTGAGAGGTCGTGGTATTTCACCGGTCGAGCCGGCCCATTTATGCAGTAAACTGTTTGGCTCTACCACTGTTAAACTTTACGCCTTTTTCTACCCGAAGGTGTAGGCAGCGGCTGTTAAGCCTCGACTCATCGTTATGTTTACGTCCCTAATGAAACAGGTTGCGAAGCCATTGCCATACCGGGCACAAACTTTTTAGTCATCAATATTTATCACACATATTTTTCGAAATTAATTTCAAAAAGCCATTGGTGTGAGCCAGGATTCGCACCACCACCGACCACTGGGCCACCGAGACACAAGAATAATTAATAAAAGTACCAAGAAACAAAAATAGTAGTTGAAATGCATTTATACTAAGCAGTAAGGTGTAGTAAATAAAGCAGAACAACTAACGGTGTGCTGCAGTCTAATTGCCACGGTGGATCCGTTAGAAAATTTACAGCAAAATATTCACATAAATAATTAAGTAAGTACATATTTATACGACTTTGTAGACATGTGATTGTGGAGAAGTATGATAGAAGTACTGTCGCTGAAAATTATAGAACCAAACATACATACATACATACATACATAACTTCACGTCAAATCCCTTGAGGGGTAGGCAGAACCATAGAATTATAGAACCATTATGCTTCGAAAATAATTTAAAATAAAGCAAAAAGAAAAAAAAAGAAAGTTAATTTAAAGAAGTGATAACCTCTTATTGGCCATATTGTTAAATTTAAATAAATTTGGTCCAGTAGTAGTCTCGGTGGTCCAGTGGTAGAGCACACGGCTTCTGATCCAGAGGTCCGGGTTCGAATCCTGACACTGGCTCACACCAATGACTTTTCGAAATTGTTTTCGGCAGTTAAGTGTGATAAATATCGATGACTGAAAACTTTGTGCCCGGTATGGCTATAGGTTCGCTTCCTATTCCATTTGGGACGTAAACATAACGGCGAGACGAGGCTTAACAGCCGCTGCCTACACCTTCGGGTAACAAAAGGCGTGAAGTTATGTTTTTGGTCTAATGGTCGAGCAACCCGCTGCTGAATCAAGAAGTTGTTCACGTTTTTTATCGGAAGGTGTAGGCAGCAGCTGTTAGGCCTTGACTCGCTAAACTGTTACGTCTTGAATGTAAAAGGTGGTGGAACCTATTGCCATACTCCCGGCACACAGTTGTCAGTCATCGATATATGTCACACTTAACTAATAAAAATAATTCCGAGAAATTATTGACGGGAGCCCGGAATCGGTCCCACGACTTCTGAATCAGAAGCGGGAAGCTCGACCACTGGACCACTGAGACTGCTTCCCTGGAATATCCAAAGGCGTAGACAGCGGGAATTAAATCTTCGACACACGCAATGTATCACATTGTATTAAGTAGCAGAGCCTACTACCCGTATTTCAGCGATAATTTTGGTGCAAATAAATTATTGATGTACACTTTGGATTCGAACCAGAGACCTCAGAATCATATATAACTAATGATAATTATAATAGCCTCGTATTGGATGAGACAACGCGTTGGCGAGTGTCATTATTGTGAAAACTAGACCTGTCCAACTAGTAAAGAACAAGTTGGTTTCTGTCTTAACTTCTTGTGTTGTGAGTCTTAAGAAAAATCATTGCATTACTGTTATTTCTTCAAGCAAATACTATGTAATCTGATGGTATAAGTACATGAAGTAGTTTTAAAGTAAGTAAGTATTAGAAATTGTTCGTTTCAATGCGTTCTACTCATTTCACTCCGTTGATTGGATATACAGAACCCAGTATCTCTGAAAACTGTTATATGTAGCACCAAAAGTAATAATCTATAAGATTCATTTGACTTAGTTACGCACTAAAATGAGATAATTGTCTGACTATATTTTTGAAGCGGAATTAATCGAGGAGACCTTCTTTATTTATAACTTCACGCCTTTTTCTACTCGAAAGGGTGGCTGTTCTGTTAGGCTTGAGTCGGCAAATTTTTGCGTCCCAAATTTAATAGGTGGTAAAACCTATTACCATACACCAGGGAAAATAGTTTCAGTCAACACTATAACTTCCAAATAAAACCTACAACATATTGGTACCCGGATTCAATCCACGAACTCTTGATTCAGAAGCGGGTTGGTGGACCTCCAGATCACCGAGACTTTCGATGACAGTCAACTAATGTTATACGCAATGATCAAACAAAAAATGATTTGTATATCGCCTGTAAAATAGTATTGAATCTACAGATACAACTATTTTTTTTTTTCACAATACACACAGCGCCCTCTAGTTCCATGCCAAACAACTAAATGCTTGTGTTATGGACACTCGATAACAGATATTAATACATATTATATATTTTTATAGTAAAGACATACATATAATATGTAGAAAAAAATCCAGACTCTATGCAAACATTCATGCTTGTCATGAGTAGGTACTCGAGTGGGGATCGAACCCGCCAACCTCGATTATGCAGTCGGTAGTTTTGTCTGCACCACGAGGTCCGTCATATAGATATTATAAAAAATGCATACCGTCATACTGTAACTGTGTTCATTACACAGACGAGTAAACGAGCCAATAACATATTTGTGGGTGATATTTAATACTTGATTGATATCGAATCCCAATAGTAGTTATTTCGGAAAAAATATATAGCATTTTACTACTTAATTAAAGTATTCTTCTTCTTCTGAATTAATAATATTAATTTCAGAAGCTTTTTAGGAATCGATTTATTGAAATACATATGTAAACCAGGTCTAAAAAACTTATACGAGTAGGTAGTAAAAGCATAATAATATGTTGACAGTATGAATAACAGTATCAAACCACTAAAATAAACAATTAAAAAAAAATATATCAAATTTTTTTTTCATTTCATTTCATAAATTTGTCACAGCGAAGAAATAGAGAAACGAAAGCTGAAATTTAACTCAAAAAAAAACAACAAATCAGGTTTTAAATTAAAGAAGAAATAATAAAAAAATATTTATAGAAATAAATTATTACGCCCTGCTATATTTGGGAACAAAAAAGGCAAGTCAAGGCTTATTTACCGCTGCCTACGTCTACCGAAATGTGTTAGTTTATTGTATTATTATTTATTTTAGTGCATTTACGATCTCTGTTTTTCCTGTGTGTTATTTTAAATTAAAATTATATAAACTAGTTCCTAAATGCACAGAGTAGAAAAAATATCGATTATCTAAAAAGACTATCGAATAAATCTAAAAAGATTATTTGAAAATATTACACAAAACAGAACTTTTCAGTATGGAAGTCTTTAAGGAAACACTAAAAAACACTTTACCTTCATTTTATCTGATGTACGATATGAAATTTATTCACAAAGCACACAATAACACCGAGTCAATATTTGTTCACAGAACTGTTTCAGAACACATAAAGGCACTATGGAGAACAAACAACATCACTGTATAGAGTCGAGTCTATTATGGGGGACGAAATAGGTCACCATGCGCCTATATAGCAACCCCCACTTGAGTACTGAGCGCGCCTATTTACTTCGCTAAGTCCTAGGCGAATGACGCAAGAAGCGGCCGTATTAATAACGCTTTAAAAATATACTGTAAACAGTATCACTTTTTCTCTGAATATATATTGCATTTATTTATCCAACTATGATAAATGAAGTTTAAATGGAATCATTTTAAACGGATTTCGAACATTTGGTTTCAGCAGTAGATTGGACGTAAATGTAAAATTTGTCTCATGTCATGCTTGTTAATTGATTTTAAGGGATCATGAATGATGCATACGTATCCAAAAAGTATTTATTCCACTAAATAAATAATATTGTTACATATATTTTATTGAAATTACCTTGGATATTTAATTTTATTATCCGCAACCAAACTGCACACGTTGAATTCTAATTTTAGTTTCAGGTTGTTGATAGATAGACCCAAGGAAAATCTAGATTTTAGTCTAAAAATAATTCATTTCTTTAATAATCACAAATAAGAATAATAATCTTGGTGTATTTGTATACAAACCCAAGTGTGTTGGAATCATAGTTATAAGAATAATAGATAGGCAATAGTCACCCAAACAGGGAGACCAAAAATGGGTTGTCGATGTGTGAGTGACTTATGAATGTGTGCGTAAAAAGCGCTTCAACGTCTCAACTTTTACATAGTTAAGCAACTAAATTGCTTGTGTTATGGAAACTAGATAACGGATATTAATACATATATACTTTTTTTTGAAAGTATATAATTTTGATACATAGAAAAAGACCCAGACTCCATACCGACATTCATGCTTGTCACAAATATTTGTACTCGAGTGGGGATCGTACCCGCCAACCTCGATTCTGCAGTCGGCAGTTTTCCCAATTCACCACGAGGCCCGCTCATTTTACAGTTGCCTTAACGGTATTTAAGGGACTGGGTAGGGTTGAGTGGGAGTAGGAGCTGTGGATACCAATTTACGTCAATACTCCGAAGTATATCACTGGTTCTGAAGCCCATTCATGCGCTGCATAGCTCTACTAATGTTAAACTCTCCCTTAAATAAAACCCTATTTAAATAAGTAGATGTGAAAAGGTATGACACTCACTGTCCATGGTAGGTTTAAGCCATGGGACCGTGAATAAGTGGCATAAAAATAAAAGTTAATTTAAACACAAAATGTATTAAATTATATTTAATTATTTACTAACTTCATTTTTTTAACTGCTTCAGTAAGAGACAGCTGATAAAAGAGGCTTATTTTATATACAATATTTCCATTGTAAGCTATTATGACCCAGATTTGCAGTGAATCATTAATATTTATATTTTTATTATTTATTTAAAGAAGGTTGCCCGGAAGAAATTGCTTGCGCTGATATATGAAACTCATAAATCATTTAATATGAAGAAATAGTTCGAGATTTTTTAATTCTTTAGATTTTTTTCAATGGGACTAGAGGGCAAACGAGAAAGCATGGTAAGCAACCTGCGCCGCCCACGGACACCAACAACACATAGTGTTACTGATGTGTTGCCGACCTTTAAGGGAGTAGGATGGGGAAGGAGGTGGGCCTCTCTCACCGTACGAAACGCAGCATTAGCCACTATACGTCGATCGTTTTTTTTTTATGGGATAGGAAGGCAAACGAGCTGGCGTGTGACCTGATGGTAAGCAACCAACGCCGCCCATGGACACCAGCAACACATATAGTGTTACTGTTGCGTTGCCGACCTTTAAGGGGTAGGGGATAGGAAAGGATGGGGAAGGGGAGTGGGCCTCCGGGTACCTCTCTCACCGAACGAAACGCGGCATTAACTTTACGTCGGTCTTCTGAGAGGTCGTGGTATTTCACCGGTCGAGCCGGCCCAATCATGCAGTGAACTGCTTGGCTCTGGTTCTAGTTTCAAATCCTGGCAGAGATAAATAATTTTCATACTTTTATTTTTAGAATACATAATGTAAGATTGACTAAGCAGATATAGAGTCCATAAGCGGATAGATGTAGGAGTTGACGACGGCCAGGATGCACTTAACTGGACCAAATAGAACGAAACTTTGAGGAAGGTGGAGAGGAGAGAAGAGTTCAAAAACGACGAGCGTGTCAGAATCGATTCAGCTGGGTTGGGCCGCATTCGGCAAACTGCGTCGAGTTTTTGACTCGCCTACACCGCAATGCCTGAAGACCAAAGTCTTACCGGTAATGACCTACGGTGCCGCAACGTGAACACTCACGGTAGGGCTAGTCCACAAATTTAAAGTTGCTCAGCGAGCTATGGATCGAGCTATGCTCGGGGTATCTCTGAAATGTAAACTCAGGAACGAGTATATACGCCAGAGAATTGGGGTAACCGACATAGCTCGTAGAATAAGCTCGCTGAATTGGCAATGGGCTGGTCATATCTGCCGAAGGACCGATGGTAGATGAAGTAAGAAGGTCATAGAGTGGAGACCGCGTCTTGGTAAAGGTGGCGTAAGGCGTCCTACGCTACGTTTACCAGCTTGATGGTCAGACGACCTCAGAAAGGCTGCTGGAAAAGACCTTTCGCATCCAAGAAGGCAGAGAATCGGATGTTGTGGCGTACATTGGGAGAGGCTTATGTCCAGCAGTCGACTACAATAGGCTGATGATGATACCATCAAAGGAGAGACTGATCCTTCTTCGTCAACAAATGTAATTTATTGAAACTCTGAAAACTAAATTCGTGTCAGAAACGGATTATTAAAAAGTTGTATTATTTAACTTCGGTTTTCTGTACATCGTATTACTTAGGTTGTTTAGGTTTTTAGTAAGGCTGAGGATGACCAGAAAGGTTGTTCCATTTTGAACAAAATAAATCTCGTTAAATACTAAACGTTTAATTTAAGTAAATTTAAATAAAACAAATTTAAGAACATAATAATTGGTACGTCTGAAAATCTAGCGCAGCCAGTGGCAGAAAAGAAAACTACGATCTCAGTTTATTATTGTGTACATTAATACTATGGAAAAGCCTAGACATTTCGGACTCCTGTGTGTCTATACTTCGTGGAACGGAAAGATAAATAGGTTCCGACGATTTTTTAAAAAAGTTTATGCGAGCGTTCCTATAACAATTTTTCGCTGCGAAAAGAATTGTACATACATACACACAAACAGATATACATAACTTCACGCCGAATCCCTTTCCGGGTAGGCAGAGAGAACATAGCGCTATAAGGAACGATTTTAACACGTCTCACTCGCTTCTTTGACTTTCATAATTCTTTTCATGCATGCGCGTTGATTTATGAGGCTCCCAACATCACCTTCTTTCAGAACACAAAACAGAAAACAATTGTTAATAAAGTATTTTAACAAAGCATTTTTGTTGATATTGATTGCATAATAAAGTGCATCAATTAATTGAACAGATACGGGCACATTATTTAGAGAGTGAATTTTACTTGAGAGTCATTGCACCGCTGTGCAGTGCACACGCATTGGAAATCGTCGCCGTTGACCGATGACAAAACTGACAGCGTACATCGTCTTCGTAACAGGACAGATTTGATGAATTGAAACATTGATAGTTAAATTCTTAACAATTTAATAGCTGCATTAAATATTTGTTTTATTTTTCTATTTGGCATTTCTTTATAATATAATATAGGTACTCTTGAATTAAAAACAAAT
This sequence comes from Euproctis similis, assembly GCA_905147225.2. NCBI lineage: Eukaryota > Metazoa > Arthropoda > Insecta > Lepidoptera > Erebidae > Euproctis > Euproctis similis. Next base: position 16,013,225 of record LR990115.1, read on the forward strand.
ATAACATTTAACGGTATCTTCGCGTTTCTCGGCTTTGACGGAGTCTTGTGAAAAAAATCTTTAGATCAGCGCTACGTGTGTTATTTTAATATTTTTCGGATATCAGAGAAATTTTGTATTTGAGATTTTTTGTATTTTTTCTTTTATTTATATTTATGTTAAATTCCTTTATATTAGAATCTGGCCAATTCCCTATCTACATCAGAAACGGCATGAGATATTCTGATTAATAAATTTTCGTCTTTTGCAAATTGTCTCATATTTTATCTATTACGGAGTGGTCGATTTGCGTGGTATGGACATGCTATGAGAAGAGAAGAAGCAATGAGAGTGATTAGAATTATTTTTGAAGGATACAATGGAGGAAACTGAAAAAGAGATGTATGAACTATGTAAAAGTTGATATGAGTATGAATGGAGTAAAGATTAAACTTAAAGCTTTTGTGGTTTACGTTTCTAGAAGGCGTCTTAACTTTTTTTAAAGTAATTTTTTTTACGAGTTTTAGTGATATCAATGAGTTTATGAACTTCAATAGAAGTTAGTTCATTTACATGGCTTTTAGTTTATTAAATATATTATCACTAATTACTAGCCGTTTGTTAAATGTTTGATATTTTTGGGGACCTATAATTGTTCTAAATAGGTACTTAGATAAAAGAGTATGATAATACTTGCTGAGTATTTATATTTTTTGTAATTATCATGGGTAACCGGAATGAAGGTCAATCGTAGCCTGGAAACTATTGCAGAAAATAAAAATAAAAACATTTTTTACAGAAGTGTGTCCTAACTCCTAACCGTTTAAGAGTACTGTAGCTTCATCATCAGCACAGCAGTATCAGAAGTTTAATCAAGCATACCTCACAAGCAACACGTTAGCCCTACATACCACCAAGTAGTTTCTGTCGGCCAATTGCAGTGCAGGCTTCAATCTCCTAACCGTTGAGGAGGTTTGTGGCTTCTTTATTAGCACAGCAGCATCAGATATTGACACCATAAAGGATATCCCTAAGACATCACTATTACGTTACAAAAACACCATACTCGCATTCAATTTTTGGTAGATGCCTTCGATTTCTCCTGATTTCCATCATCAGATCCTGACCTGGTGAAAATGGGACCATCTCGGAGGTTAACACTATACAACTAACAAAATATTTTTGTATCCGTCCATAATTGACGAAAATATTTGAACTTGAAGAATTGAAAACCTCCTCCTTGTTTTCGAAGGCGGTTAAAAAGGGGCAAACAAGCAAGCGTTTCCGGAAGAGGATATAAGTTGCGTTGCCATCCTTTACAATGCAATAAGGAGGGGAGGGTAAAGGGGTTGGCAGCAAAATACGGCAAGAGCCACTTTAAACCAATTGTAGTATTTCACCGTCGAGCCGGTCTATTCATGTAGCGAGCTGTTTGACTCTGCCCCTGTACTAGAACCACCGCACTAGTATTAGATACTAAAAAGATCTTATATCACAAGTATTTTGCTTTATACATTTTCATTGCCAACAAAGTTCAAGTCAATCCAATGGTCAGCGTACCTTAATTGCTAGATTGGCGATGGTCGCCTATCAATTATTCTGAAAGCAAGCGTTGATGCTCAACGTAGGTATCAATATACTTGTACAAGGAAGTGTTCTGCAAACATGTAGCTTTTATGTGTACATTTGTTCCGCTTACGTTCCTGTACTGATAGGTTTTAGAACTAGTAAAATACGTAAGTGAAACCACTTCCTGCTTTGTCTTTTACACCGGCTAAATTACAGACATTTTCCAGAACACAGTCTCCAGCAGTAGATAGGTATACATTAATATTATCTAATAGCTGTTATTATGACGATTTCTATTGAATTCCAATTCCAAGAAATACAGTGGATATCATGGAATATTAAAAGATATGAAAAAACTGCAACGTCAACTGATTAACAAAATCTGAATTAAACGGAAACAAAATTTATTAAACTAAGTTATAACAAAAATGTCTCGTTGGTCCAGTAGTGGAGCACTCTGATTCTGAATCAAGAAGGGTTCGAATCCTGGCTAATACCAATAAGTTTTCGAAATTCCTTTCGAAAGTTATGTGTGATAAATATCGATGACTTTCAACTATGTGCGCGGTCCAGCAATAGGTTTGCCACCTATTTCATATAGAACGCCAACATATGCGAACCGAAACTTAACAGCAGCTACCTGCAGACAAGCGTGAAGTTATGTTACGTTAGTTACTTTGGATAGCTATTTTTTGCAACCGGTTTCCAAACATATTAGAAATAAATTAAAAATAGGGGTCAACTTAAAATTTACACAAAAATAATTTAAAGAAAAAAACTTTTTTAAAGAAGCTTTTATTTAAACGCTCTAAAAAGAATAAAATAATTTTAACCTTATACATTTTAACTATCAACTTATAACCTTATTATATACAATTTATGTGATAATAAAAGCTTGTCGCTATGTTTAATTACCTATCAGTGGCTATCCATAACCATCTAGAAATATTTTTTTAGATTTAATGATTACTGTGACGGATCGCATTATCCAAATATATTTTTTTGGTTTATAACATATATATGGACACCCGAACACATATAGTGGTACAGTTCCGTTGCCGGCCCTTTCCATGGGAAATGGAAGGGGTCGGAATTGGGATGGGAAGAGGAGGGGGGAAGGGTTGGGTTGAACATAGCGACAAGCTTTTATTATCACATAAATTGTATATAATAAGGTTATAAGTTGATAGTTAAAATGTATAAGGTTAAAATTATTTTATTCTTTTTAGAGCGTTTAAATAAAAGCTTCTTTAAAAAAGTTTTTTTCTTTAAATTATTTTCAAGTTTTTAGTTATCGATGGGTAAGTTTCTCAGTCTCTTCATCTCATTCAAAGCATCATTGTTACAAGGTCATTTGCCAGTTAATTTCGAACAGTCCAACTCTTCAATGAGGAGACCTCCTAAAGTCTTTTCTCTACTTAAGGCCGCGTATGCTTGACCAGCAGCAAAGAGTTTCGAGCCTAAGTAAACAAATTTTTTTGTTACTTATTTGTTGATTTTGCAACTTAATTTTGTTATGTGGGACTGTTGTTTATTTATGTACTTGTGATGTGTAACGCCATCTGTTGTTTTAATCAGTACTTTATACTTGCTGACCTGAGTGTAACATAGGAGTGAGTTGTAATAAAAGTTTAGTTCGTTCCCACCATCCACTGTGTTTAATTCTAATAATACCTATAACACCATTAAAATCCGTTAGTGTAGCAATCATGTTAAAGTTATTAAATCCTGTCCAATTTACGTCGGTATCCTGAAAGGGCATGGCATTACACCGGTCGAACCGGCCCATTCATGCAGCAGATTGCGTGGCTGACCACAATTAAAACACTGTTAACTATTAAAGCATAGGTCAACGGAAAGCCGTCGACTGTGATGGACTACCGCCTCAGCCGTAAAGTGGTCGTAAGGTTCTCAATGTTAGCACTAACTCATTTTGATTATAAATTTGGACGCGCCGCATAACCCTGTATCTTGACATGGTGATTTGGCATCAGTGACTGAATAGTAAACAACAGATTGACTGACACCGGCCAAACAAGCAGGCCACTAACATCTAGCCGCTCATATTGAAAACCTTATGATATATATAATATTTATACACATTCTAATTTGTTTATAACATTAATTAATAACATAACATAGCTCGACTCCTTTTTCTACCCGAAGGTGTAGGCAGCATCTGTCAAGCCTCAACTCGCCACTATGTTTACGTCTCAACGATCTTTAAGGGAGTAGGATGTAGGATATGGGAGTAGGAAGGGATGGGGAAGGGGGGTGGGCCTCCGGGTACCTCTCTCACCCAAAGAAACCCGGCGTGAGCTGGTTGTGGTATTTCACCGATTGAGCCAGCCCATTCATACAGTGAATTGCTGGGCTCTACCACTGTTGCTATACAGCGAGCACCAAGTGGTCAGTCAAAAATATTTATCACACATGACTTTCGAGAGGAATTTCGAAAGACATTGGTGTGAGGCCAAATTCGCACCCAAGACTTCCTGATTCAGAAGCGGACTAGTTTACTGAACCACCGAGACATATTTTTTGAAGTTCTCATATAACTCTTTAATGAAAGGGCCATTTGATACCCATATAGTAGAAACACAAATATTTATTCCACCATATTGGATTTAGAATGACGTCACATTATTTTTCGAGCTACTATCAACAAGCCCATTCATTTGATACCCATATTGTAGAAATGCATTAATATAAACTGTTCCTCTATTTTGGATGATCCGCCATATTGGATTTAGAATGACGTCACATTATTTTTTTAGTTGGTCCCAATGAGCCCTTTCATTTTATACCCATATTGTACGAAAGCTTAAAATATATATTCCTTTATCTTGGATATTCCACCATATTGGATATAGAATGACGTCATATTATATTTTGCGTTACACTCAATAAACCCTTTCATTTGATACCCATATTGCAGAAATGCATTCAAAATATCCATTCCGCCATCTTGGGTCGTCCGCCATATTGGATATAGAATGATGTCATACATTATATCATGCATTGTCATCCAAAGTAAACGTGTATACAAAATTTCAGCTCAATCGGTTGAAGGTATCTACTTCAAAATTGAGTTACAAGATTCCACCGAACATACATACTTACATACATACATACATACATACATACAGTGCAAGGTAAATAAAAGCTTATAATAATAATCTTTTTAGATCATTGGTTAGACGAGTGATGAGTACTCATCGTTGATTAGCCGGAATTAGTCGTTAATAAATCGAATTTGCAATGAATTCGACAGTGACTACTCATCACTGGCTAGCTGTAAATAGTCGGTAGTAATACGAATTAAGGCTCGGCTAGGCCGGAATTAAAAGCTCATAATGCACCCTGGTCACACTGTCAACTCTTGCAGCACACTTTTTAATGAACCCATTTTCGTAGGGATAATACTTTTTGCACAGTTATATATTAACCTTTAATCGCAGGGTAATTAATACCTTTATTCTAAGGTACAGACTGCAACATCGTTTTCATTCAGAGACAAATAGCTTAGTAGCACCATTCATATGTTAGGCAAATTGCCCACATATTCAGTTCAGGCGTCTTATTTTATTGCAACTTAATTTCCACCAAAATGACAAAAGTTTTCTGACTGGGCTTTTTTGGAAAACTTTCAACTTTAAAAAAGATCTCTTAAAGTCTCTCAAATCTTTAAAAAGTTTAAAATACTGTTGAAAGTTAGAGAAATTTTTTTAGAGAAGTTATTATATTATTATTAGTCTCGGTGATCCAGTGGTCGAGCACACGGCTTCTGATCCAGAGGTCCGGGTTTGAATCCTGACACTGGCCAATTTTCGAAATTGTTTTCGGAAGTTAAGTGTGATAAAAATCAATGACTGAAAACCTTGTGCCCGGTATGGCAATAGGTCTGCCACCTATTCCATTTGGGACGTAAACGTAACGGCGAAACGAGGTTTAACAGCTGCTGACTACACTTTCGGGTAACTAAGGCTACGTTATGTTTTATAAATGTAAATTACGTTGATAGTTCAGTAGTAATTCCAATCTACTGAATCGTATGTTTACAACTATTTAGTTTTTACTGTTAACTTTGGTTATAATAAAGACTGCCCGGGAGCAGCTAGTGAATTCCTCATACAGGTATTATATGTGCTGGCAGTAAGCATTTGTATTTTGCCTTAAAAATTTGCTTGTTCAGTCTTTTTAAAAGCTTTTATTTAACTTGCACTGTATGTATGTATGTATGTAAGTATGTATGTTCGGTGGTATTTTGCAACTCAATTTTGAAGTAGATATCTTCAACCGATTGAGTTGAAATTTTGTATACACGTTTACTTTGGATGACAATGCATGATATGCTATGTGACATTATTCTATATCCAATATGGCGGACCACCCAAGATGAAGGAATGGATATTTTGAATGCATTTCTGCAATATGGGTATCAAATGAAAGGGCTTATTGAGTGTAACTCAAAAAATAATATGACGTCATTCTAAGTCCAATATGGTGGAATATCCAAGATGGAGGAAAACATATTTTAAGCTTCTGTAAAATATGGGTAGCAAATGAAAGAACTCATTGAGAGTAACTGAAAAAATAATGTGACCTCATTTTAAATCCAATATGGCGGATCATCCAAGACAGAGGAACAGTTTTTTTTAATGCATTTCTACAATATGGATATCAAATGAAAGGACTTGTTGAAATTTACTCATAAATAATATAACGTCATTCTAAATCCAATATGGCGGATATTCCACCATATTTTCATTTCTACAATATGGGTATCAAATGAAAGGGCTTGTTGAGAATAACTCGAAAAATAATGTGACGTCATTCTAAATACAATACGGTGGACCATCCAAGATGACGGCATACATATTTTTGATGCATTTTTACAAAATGGCTATGAATTGAAAATCATCATTGCGATTAAATGGAAAAGAAAGCTCCAAGCTGAAATTGAATTAGATGATCTCCTTATTGAAGAGCTGGACTGTCTGAAATTAAGCGGTAAACTAACTTGCAATAATGATGCGTTGAATAAAATGACAGTAACCTAGCCAGCTATAACTAAAAATAAAAAAATAAATTAAAAGCAAAAACCCTTTTTAAAGAAGCTTTTATTTAAGCGCTCTAAAAATAAGAAAATAATATTTCCTTAAAAATTTCACGTATCAACTTAGAGCCTCAGTATGTACAATTTATATAATAATAAAAGCTTGTCGCGAGGTTTGGCTCCCTATCAGTAGGTAATTAAATTGCAATGGATAATATAGTAAAGTTAGTAGATTAATTTACATGAGTGTTTTGCCTATTTCTTCTCATGACAACCTTACACTCAGAATCGTCCGTGCATTTTTGTTCCAAGGAGGCATTTTTCTCAAGCGCTCGTGTTTTAATATGTTATGCTTTAAATATAATAATAAGTTAAATATCTGTATTTACGGACTATATTTAACTGTGTGTGAAGACCCATGAAAATAAAGCTATTTCGATTTGATTTGACTCTATACAATTAGTACAGTTTATTTATAACTCGCGCGACAAGCTTTTATTATTATATAAATTGTGCATACTGAGGCTCTAAGTTGATACTTGAAATTTTTAAGGAAATATTATTTTCTTATTTTTAGAGCGCTTAAATAAAAGCTTCTTTAAAAAGGGTTTTTGCTTTTAATTTATTACGTTCAATTGGCACTAAAATAATTTCACAGGCGCTGCACTTCTATCCCAAATACTTATTTTATAGCCGATATATTATAATACTATAGTATTATTTTAACGAGGCCAAGTTACTGTATTCATATCGATCATTTTATTATTAAATTAAAATTACCATACCATCTTGACCAAAGCAAACTCAGCCGGATGGGCTGCTAGGGCGTGCCCCGCAAGCGACGGGCACCGATTAGCCCCCGTCGGTGCGGCTGCATGCGCATGCGGCGAAGGGGGCCGCCACCCTTCACGCAGCGCCAATCCTGGTGGGACGAGGAGAGGGGAGTGCCGTATAGGCACGTGGAATGTTAGAGGTAGCATGGCAAGAAAGATGAATGAGATGATGGATGTATTAAATGAGAGATGCCTGGATGCCTTATGTTTGACAGAGACAAAGCGGAGGGGGAGGGAGACCGGGGACGTCCCCGGTGGCATGGTAGCCCTATGGTCCGGAGTGGACCCGGACGTCCGTGCCAGTGGGGGTGTTGGAGTCGTTCTCTCCTCCCGCTTTGCTTCCGGAGTGAAAGATTATGAGTTGGTAGGCCCAAGACATCTTTGGGTTCGAATAAAACTGGGGATCACGCGAGTTTTCCTGGTCGCAGCTTATGCTCCCGTTAGCTCCGCGGATCCCCGCGAACTCGAGGAGTTTTGGGAAACTGTTAGGGATATTCTGGATCTAGCTGAGGAAAATGAATTCTTCCATCTAAATGTCAGGCGATACTAGTGGGAAGTCAACGTTTGCTTGATAAAATTGACATCGACGCACTTCCTCAGATAATCTACGATGGACTTAACATACCTCTGAGCCCAGTTGTTAAAAATCTTGGTATACATTTCGACAGTCACTTCAGCTGGCAAGCTCAGGCGGGAGCGGTGAGTCGAAAGGTTACTACAACACTACGGAGCCTGTACCGAATGAAGTACTTTCTTCCACTTCATACTAAAATGAAACTTGTGCAGACGTTAGTTTTCCCTATCCTCGACTATGGTGATGTGTGTTATTTAGACCTGAATGCAGACCTTCTAAACAAATATGACCGGCTTCTCAATAACTGCATTCGATTCGTGTACAATCTTCGCAAATACGACCACGTCTCTTCCCATCGTTCTGAGCTCAGTTGGTTACCTATTCGCGAGCGCCGCAAGTTACGTACTCTTACAACCCTCTTTTCGTTCCTTCATTCTTCTAACCCACCCGCTTATCTAGCTTCTCACATCAGGTTTATTCACTTTTCGTATCAACCTCGCTCCACCACGTATGGTCTTTTGCGCTGTCCCTCTCATACAACTAACTTTGTAAACTCTTCTTTCTTCGTTCAATCAGTAATCCTCTGGAATGCACTCCCCTCTGAGGTTAGGATGTCCACCAACCGTCTTAGCTTCAAGGCTAAGGTACGTAAGCTGTTACTAAGTCAGTTGGCTACCCTGTCACAAACATAATCTTAGATACGTGTATGTATTTATTTTTGTATGTATGTATATGTGTATATATAAATATATATGGATGTTCGTGTATGTATGTATGTATAAATATGCATATTTAAGTATGTTTGTATTTGGAGATATATATAAATTAATTAACTAATGCACCTACTCAACACATTTGTCTGCACTTCCCGTGGTTGACTGTGAGAGAATGCCTCAAGGCATTAAGTCCGCCTATGTACCAAATTATTGTGCATTAAGTTTTAAATAAAATAAATAAATAAAATGAAAGGATAATTCTGTGTGGTGATCTTAATGGGTGGGTCGGAACCAAGCGAGACGGCCTGGAGGCTGTCCTTGGTCCGAATGGTGACAAGAGAGTGAATGATGCTGGTAAGCCGATATTGGACGTATGCCTGGAACGGAACCTCCTTGTGTCTAACACATTATTCCGTCATAAAGATATTCACACGTATACGTGGAGACGGAATGAGCAAAAGAGTATGATAGATTTGATTTTGATAGATAGTCGTCTCCGAAATACTCTAAGGGATACAAGAGCCTACAGAGGCCCCACTCTTGATACGGACCACTACCTGGTGGTAAGCCGATTCGTGGGCCTTTTCAAGAAGTGGAGACACTGGCGAGTGCGTACCCATTTCGGAGAGCTTGAAAGGATAAAATGTGAGAAATTAGAAGATGAAAGTGTACGGAGTATGTATGTAGGCCTAGTCAGTAAAGGACTCAATGAGACGAGTCTTTCTGACCTAGGTGTTGAAGAATGCTGGGAAAGAATGAAAGAAAGTATAGTGAATAGTGCAAAAGAAGTATGTGGTAGTGCAAAGAGGCATAAGATTCTGAGAGGTGACGCCTGGTGGGACGCGGATGTGAAATCCAGCGTCGAAAGAAAGAAAAAAGCATGGTTGGATTATGTCTCAAGTTTGAACCAGAATGATAGTATGACAGAGAAAAAGTATGAGAGCTACCGCCGCTGCAGGAATGTTACCAAAGCCTTAGTGAAAGAGAAGCGTGAAAGACTTGTTGCGAATGAGGAAGTGAGGTTGACGGAGAACTTCGAGGCGAATAACAAACTCTTCTGGAGGGAAGTTAGAAAGTCTCGGGGTTCTTCGTCAACATCCAGAATGGACAAAATTATGTCTAAGACTGGTGACATTCTTGCAAACCCAAGCGATGTATTGGGCAGGTGGAGTGAGTATTTTGGGGAAATGTACGAGTATGTTCCGGATGTGGGCGCCGCGAGTGAGCCTACGGCTGACACCGCTGCGCCAACATCTGATGAGGACATTACTATGGAAGAGATTGAATGGTCGATACGAAGTATGAAAAATGGTAAGGCAGCTGTAATTGATATGATGTCTGCTGAAATGATCAAACACGGTGGATCCTGTGTCCGGGACGCCATCCTGACCTTGAGCAATCTGTGCTGGAGGTCGGGTAAGGTTCCCATGGACTGGAGGCGCGCTGTCATCGTGCCCTTGTATAAAGGTAAGGGATCACGTATGCAGTGCGCCAGTTACAGGGCCATCAGTTTGATCAGTTTAGCAGCAAAAGTGTATGGGAAAATTATTGAAAGGAGAATGAGGGTGATATCTGATGGAGTGTTGTGGGAGGCTCAGGGTGGTTTCAGAAGCGGACGAGGGTGCATGGATCAGATTTTTTCTCTCCGCAACATCGTGGAGAAACAACTGGCTGTTAACCGGAAGGTTTTCTGCGGTTTTGTGGATCTGGAAAAAGCGTTTGACAGAGTGTTACGAAAGGATCTGTGGGATATACTCCTGGGCTACGGGGTGAGCGGAGCACTGCTGCGCTCTGTGCAGTCCACTTATGAGGGCTGCACAGCGTGTGTGCGTGTTGACGGCGGCTTGTCCCCCTGGTTTGACGTCAATATCGGCGTCAGACAGGGTTGCGTGCTGTCCGCTCGACTGTTCATCCTGTACCTGGACAGTTGTCTCCAGAGAATGAGATTGATGGATGTAGGGATGCGAATGGGTGACCTAGTTGTGAGCTGCCTGCTTTACGCAGATGACGCCGTGCTTCTAGCCGAATCGCCGTCGGACCTGCAAACACTAGTCACTACTATGAAAGATGATTGCATGATTAAAGGCTTGCAGTTGAATGCGACGAAAACGAAAGTAATGGTGTTTGAAAGGGAGGAATCCAGAACAGATGCAAGGATAATGGTTGATGATGTAGTGCTGGAACAGGAGAATGAAATTGTATATCTTAGATGTGCTTTTAGCAGAGATGGAAGGTACACCGCGGATGTAGAAAGACGAGTGGCGATAGGAAATAGCGTAAACGGAGTGTTGGGCAGATTCCTGGGCGCAAAAAATATTAGCAGAAAGGCCCAGTTAGCAATCCACAATGCAGTCCTGATCCCAACACTAACTTATGGAAGCGAGAGCTGGGTATGGCAGAGTGTGCATGAAAGTAGAATAAACGCGGTAGAAATGAGGGCTCTACGCAAAATCTGCGGAGTGACTCTCGCTGACCGCGTAGAAAACAAGGTTGTAAGGAAGGAAGTTGGTTTGAAAGAGAGTGTCGGTGTAAAAGTAAGAAAGGGCATGCTCCGATGGTTCGGACATGTAGAAAGAATGGTTGACGCAAGACTGACTAAGCAGATATACAATGCAAAAGCGGACGGATGTAGGAGTCGAGAACGGCCAAGACACACATTCCAAGACCAAATAGAACGTGTTCTGGAGGAAGGTGATGTTAAGAGCCTCAAAAACCGACGCGCGTGCATGAAAAGAGTTATGAAAGTCAACGAAGCGAGTGAGGTGTGTAAGAATCGTGCCCTATGGCGCTCTGTTCTCTCTGCCTACCCCGCAAGGGATTTGGCGTGAAGTTATGTATGTATGTATTAAAATTATTATATTACATAATAATAACAGTGCCAGGCAGTTCGCTGCTGGACCCATAAAATACCACGACCTCTACAAAATATCGACGTATAGTGGCACATTTTCTTATCTCTTTTTAAATGCCGACAACGCAACTATAAAACTATCTGTGATGCAGGTGTATATGGGTGGCGTTAGTTAGTTACTTACCATCAGGTGACACGCCTGCTTTTTTGCTTAAAAAAACATACTTTATAAATGACGTACTATTTAATATTGCTCATAGCGAGTGTTAAGGCGTTTTATTGTGAATGCATATACTAGAAAAATAAAACGCTTTTTCTACCTGAAGGCGTAGGCAGCGGCTGTTAATCCTCGACTCATCGTTATGTTACGTCCCAAATGGTGGCGAACCTATTTGCATACCGGGCACAAAGTTTTCGGTCATCGATATTTATCACACTTAACTTCCGAAAACAATTTCGAAAAGTCATTGGCCCGTGTCAGGATTCGAACCTGGACCTCTGGATCAGAAGCCGTGTGCTCGACCACTGGACCACTGAGACTTAAATAAAACAAATACAAAAATGTAACAAATTGAATTTTATATATAGCAATGACATTTTCTCTAACTTTCAACAGTATTTTAAGCTTTTAAAAGATTTGAGAGACTTTGAGAGATCTTTGTTGAAGTTAATAGTTTTCCATAAAAAGTCCAGGCAGAAAACTTTTGTCATTTTGGTGGAAATTAAGTTGCAATAAAATAAAACGCCTGAACTGAATATGTGGGCAATTTGCCTAACATATGAATGGTCCTACTAAGTTATTTGTCTCTAAATGAAGACGATGTTGCAGTCTGTACCTTAGAATATAGGTATTGCCCTGCGATTAAGGGTTAATATATAACTGTGCAAAAAGTATTATCCCTATGAAAATGGGTTCATTTAAAAAGTGTGTTCCAAGAGTTGACAGTGTGACCAGGGTGCACTTTAGAATGGGATATTCGTAAGATGCATTCATAGCGACGTTCTACATCTTTTCGTTAGTTAAACAAAATTTATTCTTTAATGAATATATATTAATTAGAAATATAATGAATCGATTTTAACGAACTATATCGATTAATTTTTCCGGCGTCAACTGGCTCAGTAGTGATAGAGTCTTGCAGTTCACTGCGTGAAATGGCCGGCTCGACCGGTGAAATACCACGATCTTTCGGAATATCGGCGTGAAGTGGCTCGTGGCACGTTTCGTTCAGTGAGAGAGGTATCCGGAGGCTTGATCCCCTTTCCCCTTCTTTTCCCCTCATTCTCCATTAAAGGACGGAAACGCACCAAGGTGTTCATGAGCGGCGAGAAGTTGCTCACCATCAGGTGACACACTTGCTCGTTTGTCCTTAACAATTAAGACTTGTGCAGATATTCAAGAAAGGCAGCCCTGTAACATTCGTCATGTGACCATGATTTCTATTCTCCTACATTTCATATTTAACATACTCGTAACTTCACGCCTTTTTCTACCCAAAGTTGGCAACGGCTGTCAAAGCCTCCACTCGCCGAATCGTTACGTTACGTCCCAAATGGAATAGGTGACGAACCTATTGCCATTACACCGGGCATAAGGTTGTCAGACAGCGATATTAATCACACACAACTCCTGAAAATAATTACGAGACATCATTGGTGTTAGTCCGGAATTAACCCACGACTTCTGAATCAGAAACGGGGATCTCGACCATTGAACCGTGACTCCATATTTTTTTCTCATATTTTTTTTTCAAAGTTATTTTAGTGTAAATAAAAGACAGCAAATTTTCACACACCCCTCATTGTTTATTTACAAAATTTATATATAAAAAAATACATTAAAACGAATAGGAAATATAAATTAAAATTACTTATTTGAGCATTATTTACACAACATTTCAATTATTTTACATATGTATACATATTTAACACCAATTCTTCTTAAAACTTAATAAATTATATTAATTTACAATAAAATAATAATATTATTTATTTATTTATTTTTTTACATAATACTGTGATAATAATATCGCTCAAAATGATAATGCCTTCTTTAAGGAGTTGTTCTGATAAATAATAATGTACCTAAACAATATTCAAAACAAAAATATGCAATTTTGTTTCATGATAATTTTAAATAAATTATACATTAATAATTCATTAAAATATCACGAAAATATTATAGAAAATCAATTTATCGACTGGAATTTGTATCGATAAATCAGATATAAATATTTTATATAAATATAAATATTTTTAATTACATTTTAATTTATATTATAGATGTGGCTTTTACGAAATATCTTTAGCAAAATAAAAGAAATGAATACCTGTTTCGCACCAAACAATTTAATTGACCAATCGAATTCAAAGTGATTCAGATTGCCCAATTTCTATTGATTTATATTAAAGTATATTAACAGTAAAATTCGATTTTGATCATAACAATTAAATGATATAGTTATAGTTCAAATTTTTGGTAATTATTTTGTTCACTCAATATAATATTGAATTGTTTGTAATATTCACTAAACAATATTTGATAATTTCTATTTCCGTAATAGTTAATATTAAATGATCACTATTTCCGCTAAGATTCGTTGTCGAATAACAATAAATGTTTGATATTTGTTCACAACTATACGAACATTATATTTAAAAATATTGGAGGCTTCTATTAAGAAATCGGCCTACACCTAAAGCTTATGTAAAAGTTTTAAAAAAATAACGTATATCACCGATCAATAAATACATAACTTAGTGATGGTAGTAATGCTGCAACTCCTCGGGGTTCAGCAGAGTATGCTCAACTGGTACCTCTGGAAAAAGGGGAGAAATAAATATGTATTAAAACATTATGTAAATCAAACTAATCTATATTTATTTACATAGAGTAATGTTTTAACATAAGCGCTTTTTTTTCAAATATTCACCCTACTATATAACCACGAATATTTACGGAACATTTAAGACTGCATTGACTTTAAAAGGTTGCCATATTTTTTTTAGTGTCATATGTTTTTTTTTATATATTATAAAATTACCACTAATTATCTAAACATGTCAACCAATGTCTTAGTTTACAGTTGAACGTGTTTACTAGTTAATTAATTAAGGTAAATTTTAGTAACGTATTACTTTAATTAGAACTTTTATTAACATACTTTTTATTTTTATACGTTTCTAAATAATTTCACACGCTTTTTTTTAAATTATAGTGCATCTATAATCTTTGAATGTTTGCTATATTTTTTTTTCGAGTGAGTAATTTGTTTTAAATAAAGGTGTGATATGATGTGACAATATTATAAATACTCATAGTGAAATAGTAGTCATGGAAGCGAATGCAAAATTAAGATAGAAAAGATAGTAATATATGTATATACAAATAGAATTGAGAAGTCACACGTGCTATAGACAAATACAGAATAGTCACAGAAGATAAATAGTCACAAGTCATTTAGCTCCAGTCGTAGTCACATACCTTTAGTCAGTCATGTCATTTAATCAGACTTGAAGGATCTTGTTGCCGCGTAGTATGTATTTCACGCCTTTGCCTTTTTTCTGTTCTTTTTCTGTCTTTGGTTTTGATGTAGTGGTTGTGGTTTTAGTTGTAGTAGTAGTCTTAGCGGTAGTTGTGTCAGGATCAAGGGTTTCAGCGGGCAGCACGCCAATTTCATTGTCATATACTACAGGAGTGGGCAAGAATGGGATTTGACCTTTCTCCAACATGCTCTTGTATATCTCCAAGTCGGTCAAGTTATAGTCATCGGAGGATCTTTTTTGATGGTTCAAATAGTCGGTTACTTTTTTCAAGTTGTGTTGGATTTTTTGTAGTTTTTCAGGTGTTAGGCCTGGTTTATGAACGGTGGATACGATCGAGTGTTTAGCAGATGCATATGGAACTGGGCCCAACGGAGTTCGAGGATCGTACTCCACATAGGAATCGGCTGCTGCCGGTTGCCCATAGGAATTGACGGCTGCCCAAGTCATAGGTTTGAATTCAGGGAGAGGTGGGGGAGGGGGTGGATATGCAGGTTCTTCAATGGCTCCTGGAGCAGTGTATGAAGGAGCAGGAGCTGTATGTGAAGGGGTAGGGGATGAAAAGGCGTTCTTAATTGCACTATATACGGTGTGTATGATGGAAGGTGGAGGGTCTAAGGGAGTATGTCCAGAGTGTGCAGTCTCCAAGGTCTCCGTCTGATCGCCCAGGGGCGCAAGTATCACCAGTCCAGCTTGTACGCCGCCCAGTTTACCCCGTCCTGTCTCAAAAATTGTCCTTGTCTTAGATATAATCAATATAATATTATTATTTATATTTTATTTACAAAACAGTTTATATTCGTAAATTTTAGATACTTAAAAATTGTCAATAGCTTTTGGGAAATTATACAATTAATTATAAATACAGAAAGGTTAGCAATGGCCTTCAGTAATCTTTGATTCCTAGTGGGATTCGGTCCATCTTGAATACGAAGCCAACCAGATGCCAAAGCTTTCACTAAAGCAATCACAATAAATACATATTAATAAAAATAAATACAAATAAAACATTGATGTGGAACCGTTCCCGCACTAAAAGTTTGTATATATTTGATAAATTGCGTGTTATCTTTATTCGTAACGAATTAATTATTAATTTGGTACACCAGCGTACGAGCTAAAATGACACATTTTTGTAAAAGTCTACGTTAACCTTTGATAGTGGCATTTTAATGAAAAGTGGGTGCAACTGTTTATGATTTACCAATTAATATGTCCCTCAAATGATTAAATACTTTCTCTCATACATTTTAAAAACAGAATGAACCTTTCACTGGTATTACTCCTTCATAAATATATTCTAGAGGTCAAAACAATTTACTTAACAATGTGTTTACTTATTTGTAAGTTCTTTGCCGTAAATTATTTGCAAGTTAAATGTAGTGTTAAAAGTTACTCAAAAATCATAAAAAGGGCACTTATTTCATGATAATTTTAAAATAAGTTATGTAAACCCGATATCATATATAAAAATAGTTATAGAAATTTATAATTAATTAAATATAGTTCAAGTCATTAATTCTTTCATTATTAGGCTGTCGAAAGGGTTTAACGAAATTTTTCAGCGCAGAAACAAATAAATAAAAATAATATATTTGAAACTGTCACCTTCGAGCCCCTGAATCAATTGACCTGATGCAATTGATAGTAGGCACATTTCCATACAACGGGCATATTTTTTTTATGTAAACATACGGAACGCTATAGTACCCTACGCAAAAAAAAACATGACTGAAAAAATTAGTCATGACCGACACAAAATTTTCTCGCCCGTAGTCATCTGCAACCGAGAGGATCACATTTTTATTGCCATCCTTAATATGGGATAAGGAAGGCGGGTAAAGGGTAGTTAGTTTGCCTCGAGACTACTTTTCTTACCGAACGTAATATACCACGTTATGTCAATTTTCTGAGAAGACGTGGTATTTCACCCTACTCCAGCCTATTTATACAGTGTATGCTTTACCATCATCCATCTAAGCCGTATAAAATAAATTCTCTATATTAACTATACCGCTGTCTTATTTGACGTGTCTAGGCATAATTTCAGGTTGGGAAAAATTCGGTTTTAAATAGCCTGAAAATACGGACACTTTCTTTATATTTAATAATATGTACCTACGCTTGATCACCTAAATGTTTAATTTTGAAGCGACTCAAAAGACTGCATAATAGTTACGCGTGCTCAATATTATCAGAGCATATCAGTCTATACTAAGCTGTCAATACTATTGTTGCGAAATTGGTTTTAGTTTTTATATTTCCAACAATGAACTAAAGACTAGAAGACCTTAATAGAAACTAACTTTTTTTAATATTATATAATTATTTGAAGAAAAGATTTTTAAAGTCAGAAGACTAATAATACTCGCTGCTGTTAAGATATTGAATGATAAAAGTCACGAAGCGTTTCATTGAAGTATTATCATTCTCCCTTTTATTAAAATCTGATGTCCATGAAGAATTTTGACGTTGCTAGGACAGCCGCGTAGTGGAAGCCACGACTCATCCGTTAATTTATATTTTTTGAAGTCTCTGTGGTCCAGTGGTCGAGCACACAGTTTCTGAATCCAGAGGTTGTGGGTTCGTCGGGAATCCTGGCACACACCAATGACTTTTTGAAATTAATTAATTTGAAAAGTTATGTGTGATAAATATCCATGACTAAAAACTTTGTGCCCGGTGTGGCAATATGTTCGCCACCTATTCCATTTGGGACGTAAACATAACGGCGAGTCGAGGCTTAACAGCCACTGCCTACACCGTCGGGTAGAAAAATGCGTGAAGTTGTGTTATGTTATATATATTTAAAATATAATAAATTGAAAGTAACTTAATAGTTCATCAGAGTTACATCAATAACTCACGAATTACATAACTTCCTGTGACACTTGAAAACTATTTTTGTAATATTTTTTCTATAACATCTAATGTAATGACTGATCATTTTGTGCAATAAAAAAATCACTTCCTAGTAAATTTATTACATGTTAGAACCCGCAGTTGTAAATGATGAATGACCTGTGGCATTAGGTTGTGGAAGTTAAAGCCTATTCGTTTGATAGATTTAAAACAACAATGACTACACTATCGTAAATAATATATTACTTTGCTTAACTGTCAGAGATTGTTCATCTTCCTACATACGTAATATGTACTTAGACTCACATATAGTTCTATGTTTGTCTATTTTTAATTTATTACCTTATTCATTACTATTTATTGTGTATTGTAACATGTATTATAATGTTTCATTAATATTTTATTAATTTAATTTCAGTATTAAATTAATTACTACTTTTCACTGATTTTAATTACAAATTATTTATAAACATTTACAAAGGTTAAGTTATTTTAACATCTTTAAATTCTATTGCAAGCTGACCCGGCGATCTTTGGTACGCATCAAAAGTAATGTTTACACCCCACCACCCTGTTTACATCCTGTTAACACCCTCTCTCCAAAAAAACCCGCTTCAAAATCGGTTGCATAGTTTCAAAGATCTAAGCATATAATGGGACAGACAGCGGAGAGCAACTTTATTTTATACTAAGTAATGATTAAGTTGCAAGTCACTCAATTATTTCAAGAATGAAATAAGAGAATATAATAAAATTGAATAAATAATAAGTACGTGTTATTTGGATGAATATTTTATAAAATAATGCATTAAACAAACATAAAAATAGCAGTGGCTGTTAAGCCTCTCCTCGCCGTTATGTTTACGTCCCATATGGAGTAGGTGGCGAACCTATTGCCATACAGGGCACAAAGTTTTCAGTCATCGATATCTGTTATATATACGTGGCACATATTATGTAATCATAACTTATTTTTATATTTGTAACTGTTATTAACGCACTTCATTATTTTGTTGGTTTGATATGGTGGTTGTTTTGTTGGTTGCATATCGATTACGTTTTAGCATCATCATCATCATCATTAGCCTTTTGAGGTCCACTGCTGGACACAGGCCTCCCCCATAGAGCGTCACAACTGCCGGTCCGCTCAATAATGGGGGGTTTTTGCCATAATCGTCACGCTTGGCAGGCGGGTTGGCGATCGCAGTAGGCTGTATTTTCTTGAGAGAGAATGCTGCTGCCCATTCTTCTAGCTTTTCCCTTAGTCGCCTTTTACGACACCCACGGGAAGAGATGGGGTGGCGGTATTCTAAGCCGGCGCATTAGCCGGCGCCGGCGTTTAAGCATAGGACAACATGTATTTTTCATCCCTCTAAATGTTAAGGATAGTCCACGCCTATTTATTTTAGCATTTTATTGGCAACACGTGTTATATTATTATATCTAATATCAGAATGATATAAATTTCTTGTCTCAATAGTCTAATAGCTTAATAAACGAACTTATGTTTGGAAAGTCCCAAGTTCGAACCAGACTGATGATTTTTTAAAATTTAAGAAAATACGTCATATTTATGACATATACAACTTAGTAGCTAGTATTTGCCCTTAGCTCTACACAGGTGGCCTTTCTTTTGAAGACTATTTTTACAGGCAATTTTTAAGATTCAATTATCTATTTAAATAAAGTTTAAAACAAATACGAAAACCGTATGAAAAGTAGGATTGTTTAGTAAGTCTGTTCTAAGGCAAGCAATTTGCCTATTGTTAAATGCCTCGCCTTATGCCCCTGTGGTTGGATATACCAGGTACAATATACAAGTCTATATTTGTGGTTTCTGTCTTGAATGTAAGTGGCCGTGAAGTTCGCTGACCTGTGGCTGACGATTACAATGTGAAAACTGAGCATTAGGATTTAGATCTTAGGGAATTGTTATTTAATACGCGCTAGAAATATTAATAGAATATTTGATTTTTTATATTTAAATAACAACTACAGTTTAGATTTTAAGAATGTGTCCGTAGTAAGCATAACGCGATTATATATATTATTTTCTAACTTTCTTGAAGTGTTCTTGCTTATAAATCAAAAGGTCGCTGTTTCGTATCCTGGCTCACACTAATGACTTTTCAAAAGTTATGTGTTATAAATATTGATGACTAAAAACTTTGTGCCCGGTATGGCAGTAGGATTTTATATTACCTATTCCGTTTGGGACGTAAACATAACAGCGAGTCGAGGCTTTTAGGCCACTACCTACTACACCTTCAGGTAGAAAATGGCGTGAAGTTATGTTATGTTACAGTTTCAGAATTTCAACTTACTAATAAAACAAGTTTTAGCTTGTGTCTATTGAAATATCTATGTTAAGTGCTAGTAATTTAGCCAAGCAAAACCACACGTTTCATTGTAGGCGATGTTAGTTAGGCAATTTTAATATAGCGATAAACAACTTGGTCTTTTTTGCATTATAGTGTACTTCACGCCTTTTTCTACCCGTAGGCGTAGGCAGCGGCTGTTAAAGCCTCAAGTCGCCTTTCCTTCTATTTGCATGCTATTTTTGGGCTCTTACGACATCCACAGGAAGAGATTGGTTGGCACCATTCGCTTGAACTATGCCACATGCTTTTAAGCTATTGCGTAAGAGTAAGATGCAAATTGATTTTAAAAAGAACAAAACTTAAGTTCTACACCTTCACATGAGGCAGTTTGAAAGATGTTATGTAAACTTCAGGCTCTATTTGTGTAGTTCGTTTTTTATGCCATTATTCTTGATATGTAAACAATCTATATAAATAGAGTGGTAGAGCCAAGCAGTTCGCTGCATAAATGGGCCGGCTTTACCGGTGAAATACCTTGACCTCAGAAGATTGTTACGTCAATCTTCTGAGAGGTCGAGGTATTTCACTGGTCCAGCCGGCCCATTTATGCAGCGAACTGTGGCTCATGCCCACCCCCCTTCCCCATCCTTTCCCTTATGTGTCGGCAACGCAACGGTAACGCTATATGTATTGCTGGTGTCCACGGGCGGCCCAGGTTGCTTACCATCAGGTTACACGCTTGTTCGTTTGCCCTCCTATCTCGTAAAAAAAAAAAAAATATTATATTAAAAAGTTTCACTTTATGTCCGTTCTTTGAATATTCAAAACTGGTGGGTAAGTTTTAAAACATTTTGAAATGTCACTGGAGTGGATAGATAGGTAATATTTTGTAGCCGCAATTGTAATATTTTACGAGTAACAGCTTGATTCTTTTTGCTCACCCAGCAAAAGACTTGAAGTTAAAGTAGTTAATAAGTATAAAACACCGTATTTTCGCTCATCAAATAATTTTTGGAGGTTATATAGTCAGGTCAGGTCATTCTCAGTATATAATAATAGCATAGAACATATAAAAATATAAAGGTATATATAAAACCGACTAAAACTTAGCCGTTTTCATCGTCGGTTAAAAAATACGACTTTGAGGTATATTTTTAAGTAGCCCACCTCAATTTTTAATTGGGAACACAAACCGGAGCCATACTCGACACAATATATACTTACTTATATCATATAAAACTACGCTGTTCAAAACCGGATTACTTGGCGTCGATGTCATAATATCTCACTTTCACTCGAAGGCTCTGCGGTACGATTAAATACGCGAAGTTGTTATCGTAACAATTAGATAAACATCTTCCTTAAACGTCAACATGTATTTAAATATACATAACTTCACGCCAAGTTCCTAACGTGGTAGGCAGAGCGAACAGAACACCTTAAGGCACGATTGATACACACTTTACTCGCTTGTCTGACTTTCATTACTCTTATTCTAAACGCTCGTCGGTTTTTACTGCACCTGACATCACCATTCTCAAGGACTCGTTCTATTTGGTGATGGAAAGTATGTCGTAACCGGCCTCGATTCCTACGTCCTTCCGCTTTGGCACTGGATATCTGCTTAGTCAATCTTGCATCATCCTCTGTCTACATGTGCGAACCATCGGAGTATGCCCTTCGTTACTTTTACACCGACATTCTATTGCAATCCAACTTCCTTACGTACAACCGGGTTTTACACGCTCAGCGAAAGTAACTTCTGATTTTTTTGCGGTGCCCTCATTTCGACCGCAATTTTTTCTACTTTTACTAAAAAAATCTCGATGCATAAGTCTGTGAGTATACTACTGGAAACTCTATTTAAGCCTAGAGCCTGAATGCTGGAATGCTGTACCACCAAGCTGTCAAAAATTGTGATAAGAGAGATGGGTGAGGCGTTGCTTAATCGCTTCAAATGACAAGCAGAAGAAAAGGTTGACTGGCAGTTTTCTCTAGAGTTCCCATTGCTAAATAATAGAAACGTCAGGTATAATTAATTGCTATTTTAAAATATTCCATATTGTGCCAGTTACATATATAAACATTAATATTAAAATACACGAGTTGAAAGAAAATTTAAATATCAGAACAACTGAAACTATATATTTTTCGTTTTATACTTGTACACCCGCAATACTAGCAGGTATAGGCAGTGGCAATTATGGCTTGCCAATGGAGTAGTTAATTGAGATCGAATTTTAACAAGCACAACTCGCAAAAACTCATCGGATATACTCGGATTAGAAGTCGAAAATTTTAAGAAGAAAAGAGTAAAACAGAACATTGAGAAAAAATAATTGAAGCGAATCGATTCGAATAAATAAGTTTTATTAAGAACTCTAAATTAATTTGAGGTTTCTTTTTTATGGCATAGGAGGGCAAACGAGCTGGCGTGTCACCTGATGGTAAGCATTCAACGCCGCCCATGAACACCAGCAACACATATAGTATTACTGTTGCGTTGCCGACCTTTAAGGGATAGGGGATAGAGGATAGGGAAGGATGGGCAATAGGGGTGGGCGTCCGGGTACCTCTCTCACCGAACCAAACGCGGCATAAGCCACTTTACGTCGATCTTCTGTGAGGTCGTGGTATTTCACCGGTCGAGCCGGCTGCATGCAGCGAACTGCTTGGCTCTACCACTGTTACGGTTACGTTTTTCATAGCTTTGTGCAACAATATCTATTTGAAAATCACAATGATGACTATAAGATCATACAAGAGACCAGAACAAGATATGAAGTAATGTCAGGAATCATTACAATATAAATATGAGAAAAAAATGACCTATTGTCATCATCAAGACGGATGCAATGTGTATTGTATTGTATTTTTACCGAAATTACATCCAATGCAATTCGTTGGACAACCGAAAAATTATTATTAGACATAATATCTTCAACTTGTTATTTGTATGTGAAGTGTTACCAAGTTATTTCGACATAACAAAACGTCAATTTCCGTTTAAAAAGGGAAAGCGGAATGCAAATGAGTTGAGGACAGTTTTTGAGGCGCATTGAAATGTATCATGGTTATTACGAATCAACATCTATGTGCTAGTTTTAAGCCGCCTACATTTGATGTTTTTTTTATTAATACCTGAAGATTAAGGCAGCGACAGTACCTGAGGGTTCCGGCAACGATTTCTATAAAAGGTGTAGGGACCTATTGTCATATTTTGTTATACATAATTTCCGGATGTAGATTTTGGATGAATCATTGGTGAGTCACAGGGATTTGAATGTGATACTTCTGATTCGGAAGCAGTGTGAAATTAGACGATTTCATTAATAGATAAATCATCCGAAAATAAGTATAAGAATATTTGTTAAAAATTATTAACATTTCAGATATCTTGAGCCTTTTTATATAGCAAAATAAAGACCAAAAACACAGTGTACTCGTCAAATAATGAGAAAAAAACTAATATAAAAACATCGAAGTAAAAAAACACTTACATTGAAAATGTGCTAAAAGAGAAAATGTGCAAAGACAAATACACTATTAGAAGAAGAAATACTCAAAATTGAGTGTAATAGAAACAACATGATACTGAAGATTTAGAAGAAAAAAACAATCTCAAGAAATAAAGTGATAAAACTAGTTCTAAATATAAGGACAAACCCAAGCCAAATACTAATACTATAGTTCAACTAAGAAAGAATAGAGAGAGAGCCATTAGGCTTGAAGACATCAACATTCGTTCTTACCATCACAATTCACTGACTAGGTCATAATAGCGATACAAAAGTTCCCCTGATGGTAAAGGTTCTGGTTCCTCATAATTCTCATTTACAACTGATGATATGGCTATCATTTCTGGAAAAGAAATTATGGTTTAATAATATAGACATTTAAACTAAAACTTAGTAACCCAATCTGAATCTTTCAAGTATATATTTAACTTATGCCTTTTTCTTTCAAGCTATTTGGACATTTTCTTTGTCATTTGGACATTCTCTCAAAATATTCTAGTTTGGGAAAAAACGCTTAGAAATCAATTTTTGATATCTTTATTACCTTGGATCATCAGAATTTATAATTTTAGGAACCATAAAACACCATTTTAAAATAATAATAATATTTTAAGTAAGTGACGAAGCGTGATGTGAAATTGCTTACGTTATCACGTAAGTACGTTATTGTAAACAACTTACCTCTTGATACGTTGCAATACTCTACTTATTATTTATTAGAGCGTTATGTAATTATGCTTTCTATTACACACAAACAAGCACCTGGCAGACATCAAACTTGGACACTGCTAAACAAGTATGATTAATTTTTTTTTTTTACATCTTAATTTACTACAAATATTTACTGTTTTAATAGAAGATTAGTATTTTTTTGAGTTCCCTCATTAAATTTTTTGTTTTTTTTTTACAAATCCTAAATTTTATTTTCGGTTCCAAGTTTTAGTTGGTGACTTAAAAATTTAAATCTGTAAAAGTAACATACTTTAAGCACGTTAAGCGATTATTACCGATTGCACTATAAATTCCATACACATTATTAATAGGCGTATCAATCAAAAAATCTCTGGTACGAATCTTCCATAAATATCGACAGCTGATAAAATTATGTCTTCATGGCTATAAGTTCCTGGTATTTTCAGTATAGTACAATCGGTGGAGATACATTGTACATATACACATTATCATTTTTCGTGCAAATATTGCGTATGTAAGAGGAAGTCTGAAAGTTGCGTCAATAACTGAGGGGATATGGGAAAATCGTCTTGCCTGGTATGGGGATATAATGTGGAGAGATCATGCACATGTCGCGAGAAGAATGATAAATCTGAATGTGGAAGGAAATAACAGACGAGAAATACCTAAGAAAATATAAATATGGAGGGATTGTGCGAAAGACAATATGAGTAAGAACGATGTCAGTGTGAAAGATGTGAATGATAGGGAAGTGTGTAGAAGAAACCTCTTAAGCCAAACCTAAGCAATGGGAACAAGATGATGATCGCAACGCTGCCTCGTCGTAGTCGACGAGTCATATCAAACATCAAATTAAATACCTAAATAGATTTACGTCATAATATTTTACCACCAAAATAACGTAATAAATTCATGACGTTTAAGGTCGTAGATTACAGAAACCGCATTGAAAAGGCATTTTGTGAATTACAGTAATACCTATAATAATATTTTTCCTCAAAGATGAAATACTTCATGATCTCATTTTTAGTAAAATACCTAATTGAATTACTAACTATATGAGTTTTTTATTTTTTTATTTCTGGCTTTTAAAATTAAAAGTTGTAGGCAGATATGAATAATATTGGCTCTGGGAAAACTTTTTTCATTCGGAATAATTAATTACCTATGATAATAAATTTAGATCTCAAAATCGTAACAGCCAATCAAAATAAACACATAGTTTTTCTCATTTTAAACAATATTTTTACTTTCTTAAATATAAAGAAAACCCCAAAATTCTTTAGGAAACAAGTTATACTCAAATTAATTATTAATATTTTAAGCTTTTTAATTTAATGCTTTTTATCTCATTCTGAGATAGCACTCCACAGACTGAGAAGTCACGATCAAAGTCAAAATTATATGCTAGCACAATAAAATATAACTTTGTATATAAAACGTATTACAAACTATCTTAGACGTGAATTGCAAAGTAAAGTATACCAAAACAATCACGACACTTGTGTAAGTAGGAAGATGCATCTACTTATATAACAGGTTAAGATCCGCTGATTTGAACTTGTGAACTTACATTGCGCAATAGGTACATCGTGTATTTGTCCGACGTTTACGTATTTTTTTTTGTAAACTTTTTACTTGAGGTTCTTGTTAGGTAATATAAGTAATAGTTGATATGTTTTTTATTAAACTAATACATGACTGGGCATTTCATCGAATTTGCGGTTAATTTAGCGACCCAATTTTTTTTTACTGTAATGTTTTTAAATTATATCCGGAGTTGTTTAGTTTTATATAAGTAAGCAACTTCGGTTCAATCCGGATATTGGTCCCGTGACGATCGGTAAGATGACTTCTTGTTAATATTTAATTTATATTCAGGCAATAAATTTAAAATTTTTAATAAGTAGTGAAACTAAAATAGGAGCATTTTGTTAAAACGGTTCGAATATTTCAAAATAATCTTTTCCTGATACACCGAAAATAATGATTAATGTTTCTCAAATGTAACTAACAGTTTTAAGAATATTCTCGATCAAAAGACCATCAACAAAAATGCCGAGGAGAAGTGTTCTTTTTGTAATTTGTAATTCCAAATGTTTTGATTTCTAAATGATAATTTCTTTAATTTAATTATATATTCTACAGTACACACATAATTGTACTGTTTTTCTTTACACTCCAAACATACGTTTGGTAGTTTTTAATGATTATATTCTTTATTCAGAATAAATCTCTCTCTTAGGCTATTTAATTATTATATAACTACTTTTACGGTAACTGTCTTAAAGTTACATAACGTTGGATATTACGCTAATTAATTTAGCGCCGACGAGCGTTTTCAATTGTCTTACTTAGTAATAAACTTTAAATTTAATTTCTTCACAAATTTAAATACAATTTTAAAATATATTTCTGCAGTTTTGTTTCACGGAATCGTTAAAACTATTGAATTAATTTACTTTGTAGCAATGACATTTATTTATTCTAACACTTGTATTTGAAATTATCTACTTTATAACAGAAGAATATTTTTTTTTAACTTATCATTCTTTTCAAGAAATGTTTTACCAATGATTTATATAAATAATTGAATGAAATGTTTAATGACTTTATTCCTGTCTTATGTTTTTGATTTATCATTATTATCAAATATGATATTATTAGTAGTAGTGTAAAACTCACCGTCTAGTTGAGCGGGAAATTTATGGGCTGCATATCCTGTAGGCGCAGATGGAGCGCTAAAGTGGGCCGCTGCTGTAGGAGGGCCGTATGCTGTGGGGGGTCCATACTCCAAGTGTGTGGGTGGTGGTCCGTATATTGGTGTTGCTGAAAAGTGTCGTTTGACTTGAGTGATGTGTTTAGTTTGATATTTGCAGTATGCTCACAGATTCCCTTTCATATTTATTATAACGTAATGGAAGGGAATCTAATTTATTTCAGATAGATATAAGTATTTTTATATATGTAAATACTTTAGTTGTAAGTGCTTTTTAAGTCCAACGAATAAAGATATTTTGATTTTTAAAACCATGCTCCATGGATTTTATGACTGCAATATTGAATATAAATCATTTTTTGATGTATATAAATAAATATACACTTAATATAAGTATATAAAGTTTATATACAGTTTTTAATATTATAATATTTTTATTATTTTGGTGATATCATGAAGAGTATCATATGTACAATAAGTGAAAGAATGTTAGTATTTTGTTAGTTATATATTATTGTTTAACCCCAAATTCTGCCTCCATATCTGTGTCCGTAGTTATCTAAAAAAATGTATAAATAAATATTAGTACATGTCTAAATAATTATAATCAATCTAAAACTAATTACCGATATTTTATTTTATGATAATCATTTTAGCTTTTTTGTCGTATAGGGGGACAAACGAGCAAGTGAGTACCTGATGGTAAGCAACTACTCACCGCCCATGACCACCGTGGTACGTTGCCGTCCTTTATGGGAGTATGAGAGGAAAGGAATGAGATGAAGCATGGGGATCAGGCTTGTTTATATTTCCAAACCTATACGCTAATTGAATGTGTTACCGAACATCATTTCGCTTATAGATAAACGCTTCTCTCAAAACTTGCTCAGCAATTCTACAATATGTATAAAATATGTTCCACGAAAGATTTCAGAACTATTAAGTCCATGAGAAATTAAATTGCGATAAGAATGAGACTTGTCATATATTTGCCAGTACATTCAAATATATAAACAACAATAATATATATATATAAATATTGATCAAAATATATCTGTTAAATTAATTAATTTTCTCATTATGTTTATATTACATATACATATTTCGATAACCCAGAAAAATCGAGAGAAAGCTGATATTTCCAATCGATTTAAATGCATAAGTTAAATGATTAATTTAATCTTAATGCATCGAATAAAAAATTGGACTTAATTTGGACTGGTTTGGAAAGATATTATACTCCAAAACAACAAGGTATAATACTATGTATGTAACATACATAACATAATTTCACGCCTTTTCTACCCGAAGGTGTAGGCAGTGGCTGTTAAGCCTCGACTAGTCGTTATGTTTAGGTCCCAAATGGAATAGGTGGCAAACCTATTGCCATACCGGGCACAAAGTTCAGTGATCGATTTTATTACACAACTTTTGAAATTAATTTCGAAAAGTCATTGGTGTGAGCCAGGATTCGGACTCGCAACCTCTTAATTCAGAAGCGGGGTGATCGACCACTGGACCACCGAGACCTTTAGAGACTACGTATCCCATAAGGTTCTAGGAATATGTTGAGACTAAGAAGTAACAATATGAACTTGCTAAAAATTGTAGCCCTGCTGTTATGTACGTGCTTTGAAAGTATGAAACAACGCCCAAGCCGGTGGTTGTTAAGGAGCACTTTTTTAATCATTAAATACGTAGCCATTTTCTTAGGGAAGATGAAACAAATATATGATTGTATCTCTTTTTTAATTACTCTGTACTCAATTAAAAATACACCAGTTGTGTGTGCACGAGTTTTTAGATAATACAGACTTTCCACCCTTGGAAATAGGAAGAGAAAAAGTAACATATTATATAAAATTGTTTAGTAGATACTGTTAATGTGTTTAGCAGTTTTTATAGAGATATTAATGTCTAAAACTGATTTATGGCTTGTCATAAATATTTATGACATGACTGGCCTTATAATGATGGAATATTTTACTATATTTTTTATCAAATTTCCTTGAATCCCACTAGTGATTGATATTCATGAATAGGTAAGGAAAACAAAAAATAATTATTAAAATCGTAATATATTCTCATTAATTATAATATTTAGAATTGAAAAAAAAAAACAAGATTGTAAAAAAACCACAACCACTACTAATAGTACCTAAATAATTATATCCTCAATGGTTTCATTAAAAAAAAAATCTAATGAATTGACAATAAATATTTGTCCTAAATATTAATATTGTAATATTAAATAAACTACTAAATATTTGTATTCGTTAGGAAATCTTAAATAATTCGATAATGTTGTGTGAATTCATGAATTATATTCGAAATTCTATGTGATTGTATGTAATCGTATTTAGGTATGATTCATTAACTAGGCAATGTCATTTCATTTCAAGAAATATTCTTTTCTTATTTTGATTGAAATTACATTGATATATGGTAAGTTTTTGACAAGATACTTCTATATTCGTTACTGTGCAATATTATTTGCTTATTACTGTTAAATAGTATTGTAAACATTACAAGCTTTGTGAGATTAGTAAATATGAAATTTAAACAAGCGTGAAAAATGTGAATAATGCTGAGTAAAATAATAAACAGTGCTAATATGTGCATTGATGATATATTAAATAAAATTATATTAACAATTATATACATTAAAATAAATGATAATGACAATGATTGGGATAATAATGCAAATAAAAATTAAATTGTAACAATAACATTTGATTCATAAAATAAGATCTGTTAAACAACAGCAATAGTTGTAAAAACTATTAGAATTTACATAATAACAAAGAGGAACATTCGTGCTTCGAAATTAATATATTTGTTTACGTCTATTTATTTACTAGAGAACAGTTAAAAAATATAATACAAGTTAAAATACAAATAAATGTTATTATTGAACAATTACCGCTGGACACGGACTTGGTCGTAATATAGGTAAGTTAAGTGCACAAATCAAATTGACAAAGATATTACTGCTATCAGCTCTCAGTGACTTAGTAGTTTTATTATTGACATTCCTTCGTACTTGTATTCTGCTTTTCGAATCTCCAGATATAACTACAAGTTCTGGCTGGTTCGTAGTAGTTGCCTCAGAAATTGAAGCGCCATCATCTTCTGTTGTAGATGGCATCATAGTTGTGGTTGATATTTCAATATTTTCTAGTCTACTCCTTGAATCGCCAGAGATAAGTACAATTTCAGGTTGATCAGTTGTAGTTATACTATTATCACTATCAGTAGTCATTGTACTCATTGTCATAGTCGTCATTTCACTAGCAGTCACTCTATTTCTTGCATCACTTGATATTAAAACGACTGATGGTTCATCTGTTACATTTGGGTCATCATCGTCATCATCATCATCAACTACGAATGACATTGTTGATACTGTAGCGGTGGCAGTCTCGGTAGAACCAACCTCATCACCAAATCTATTACCAAGTTCTATATTTGTATTCGAAACGTTGCTTCCAGAACGGAATCCACTTTCAGGTTGTGACGGAATCGTAAAGAAGATTTCTTCTCTCTCCGTTGATACCATATTTTTGTCTGTGTTATCAATTCTGTTATATGTAGGGTAGTTATATCCACCGACAACATTGGTTCTTGAAGTTGGAGTTTTTTCTTCTATATTTAAAGCTTTCCCTCCTCTACCACGCGTGGGTTTTGCAGTAGTAGTGGTAAAATTCAACAAAGAGAAGAGATTCCCTGGAGACATAGGTAAATGGAAACAAGAAAAGTTAGGCAGTGGGTAGGAGGATGATTCAAGGACTGTTTTTATTTGTTAATTCCATTGGGAAATTTTCTACTTGACACCAAATTGAAAATTGTAAACTTGCAAATTTAAGACGTAGAAAAATGTTGTAGGGCTATTTAAATTGCACTTAAAAGTAACTCTTGATAAAATCATTTAATATAGAAAAAAACACTTTCAATAAAACTTGACACTGACCAATTACCTAATTGGACTTGATTTTGATACCGAAGTTTTAAAGGGCTGATTTATTTTTCACATCTATTGTATTAATTAAATTAAATTCATTAAATTAACTATTTTAAAAGGAAGGAAAGGTTTTTACCGATGATTTGGACATGTAGAATGAATGGATGATGCAAGATTGAATAAGTGGATATACAAAGAAAATGAGGAATTATGCAGGAGTCGAGAACAGACATGACACACTGTCCTTGACTTAATTCAACGATTCCTTGAGGATAGTGATGTCAGAAGACTTAAAAATAAACAAGCGTGCATGAAATGTGACGTAAAATTATGTCATACATACATTTCACGCCAAGTCCTTTGCAGGGTAGGCAGAATGAACAGAACTACGTATGTCGCGTTTACTTGTCAAGTAGATAGAATGAAAAAACTGTCATGAACTTGTCTTTTAGCAGTTTGAAATAAGGCGTTTGATATGATAAGGCCATGAAGCTCAAAGAAGAGAGCATGATAATGAAATAAAGGGATTTTTATCTATATGTGTAGAATTGAGAGATGTATGAGAGATATCTACAAAAGTATTATAATTACACAAAAATATCCATGTGCTCTGTGAAAGTCGCGAGACTGCCAAATTGCGTTATTAACGGACAGATAATCTGTCTGTATCACACAGTAAAAGCTACGTTAGAGTATTCAATTAAGTTATAAAATAGTGCTAGTCTAAATTAATAAATAAAATCTTTGGAACAGAAGAAAATTAAATTTATAAATTATTTCAATAAGATCTCTTTTTAATTTTCAAATCATCTTATTCTTTATTTAATGATTCATTGCGTAGTTGTTAGTCTTAAGTAAAAGAAAACTTATATATAACTAATGGATGCATTTTTTTTTCAAATTTGGTTATTGTTATCGTTAATATTAGGTAGTTTATTTTTACTTACAGTGAGGTTTCTTGTGGCTGAGAGCAGCGGAGCTGACAATCTTTTTACCAAAGTTACTGACGGCGTCACCCTTGCCTGAGATGACTTTACCAAGAGTAGCCGCGAGTGCACCGCCTCCCTTAATTAGCTGACCTTTCAGAATGGTCACTCCTCCTGTGATAGCTTTCACAGCTTGGAACAACGTGTAGAGTATAGACTTTTTCAGGCCCAAGTAATCGTATTTTTCTTCATGCTGCAAAAATAAAATGTGTGTACCGATAGTATTTGTAGATTTAAAAACTTAAAACTTCAATTATGCTTAAGAACACTCTATTGATTTTTTTAAAAAATAATCTCTCTTTTACGAGGAGATAAAAACTATATCTTTTATTCTTCTGACAATATATGTACAAAACTTCCTGAAAGTTCGCTGAATAATTGGCCGGTGAAATATCGTAGCCCCGCAGATTACTGACGTAAAGTGGCTAATGCCGCGTTTCATTCTCCTGCCTCCTTCTGCCTCCTTTCCTATCCTACTTTCTTATAGGTAGCAATGTATGTAACACTATCTGTAATGCAGGTGTCCCTGGGCAGCACTAGTTGCTTACCATCAGGTGAAACGCTTGCTCGTTTGCCCTCCTATTCCATATAAAAAGTTCGAGTCAGTACTTTAATTGTGAAAAGTATGATTGATGAGTGGTAAGCCATTTGGTCCTGTCAAACCAAACTCAAAAATGTAGAAATCACGAAGCTTACCGGCTCATAAGAATAACCATGATGTTCATCATGCCCACCCGACTTGCCGGACGCCGAACCAATGAAAGCAGATGCTTGACCTAGCAGCCCAACCTTATTCTGAAGGCCTGATGAAGCTTTTGACACCACAGAAGTTAGCGCTTGAGCTGACGACCGTTTCGTTCTGTGAACAAAATATTTATAGAGTTATTTCTTAATTATTGAGTAATTGCGTGTACATTTGTTCTTCATTACATGTTCAGTTAAAATTAAAAGGCACTATATAAATTATTTCCGAGACATTATTAAAAAAAAATATTTGTGATTTTTAAACTAAGAAAGTATTTAATAACTGCATTGACAATTGTTACAAAGTACGAGACTAAATATTATATTAATTATAGATATGACAGCAGGTCGACATCAGACTTAATCTTAAGTCGCCTCTCGTGACACCCATGAAAAGAGATGGAGGGCACCATTCTCTAGAGATGGATCAGTAGATATTTAAAACTCAAATATACAACAAGTACCTCATAATTTCTTCAGCCGCTAATCCTCCAGCCAATGCTTCTAATTGTTGGGGTGACATTCTACTAATAGCCGCCATATCTATGATATCCAGGTACAGTTCTGGACCTTGTGATGGTACTGGTACTGCAAATGATGATGCCAGACACGCCACGCATATCCATAACTATAGAGAGAGAAAAAAATAGGTTAATATGATTTTTTTTTGTTTTTTATGGTACAGGCAACAAACGCCGCCCATGGACACCTGGACACATATAGTGTCACAATAGCGCTGCCGGCCCTTACTATGGGATATGGAAGGGGTCGGAAGTGGGACAGGAAGAGAAGGGGAAAAGGTATTAGGCCTTCTGATACCTCTCTCACCGAACGAAACGCGTTAAAAACTACGTCGATATTCTAAAAGGTTGTGGTATTTCACCGGTCGAGCCGGCTTATTCATGCAGCGAACTGTGTAGCTCTACCACTGTTATTCAGCATAAGCTACTTAAGTGGTTTATACCTTCGTAGTCATAGCTAGTTATCACTATTATTTCTGATCCATCTTTCTCTTCAGTAATTTCAGTAATTCAGTCATTTAACGAGCATGTACTTAATTCTTTAAATGCGTCATAAATACAGACACAAGTTTTAATGTTATGTTTAAGCGTACGTCATTCCTGTGATGTAGTTATTGCAACTGATTAATAGGTAAGTTGGAAATTTGCTTTTACCAACTGAGGCCACTAGTCAATGTATTTTTTTTAATTAAAAACTTTCCTCAGTTCTGTCCATTCGTGTGAAAATTGGTCGATGTTTTAGATATTTTTTATACGATATAATAAAAAAATTAAATCTTGTTTATCGTTTTATTTATTTCTAATGTCTCTTTCTCCGTATCACTCAGGAGTCTGACTAGTCTTTTGGATCTTAGAGACGGAATGCAAACATCACTAAGATAAAATCCGAACCTATATGCAACCGATCTTATTTTGTTGAAATATTTGATTAAAATGATGTTTAAGCAAAACCTAATTACATAAAAGATTGGACCAATATGGAATCATTGATAATTATCAATGATTGCATATTGGTCCACTCTTTTAACTCTTTTTCTCTTTTTTTCCATGATTAATTAATCATACATAACTTATAGTAAGTGCTAAATGATTAAACGCTGAACAATTTTCCCCGTACAAGTAAAGGTTTCGTTTGATGGCCATAAAATATATTATATACTATTAAATGTAGAGTCATCAAAATTACCGATCATAAACAATGTAACCAAATCAAAAACATTGACTTTTTTTAAAAACTTATAAAGAAAGGTTCCCACGATGAGGTTACCACAATATCTGTAATAACATAGTAGAGAAATATCTTTGATGTCACAATAGCGATTGTTTTAAATTATACGACAAGAGTTTCATCTTTTTTTACTGTTTAACTATCTCACTTTTTATATCATCACGCTTTTAATAGGGAAAGGTGTATACATATCGTTCACTTGATAAGTTGAACTTAACTATTCGGCACAATAGACCATGCGAAGAGTCTAATGCGAGAACTTTGTTAAATTATTTATCATTTATTATTTATTAGAAACAACAGTTCTTTGAACCTTATTATATTGTGCTATATATTTTTTATTCGTAATTCATAAGTCATAATTTTACTACCCCTACGAGATCATATTTTGTACAATAGAAAATAAATTGCCTTTATTGGAGTCGCTATAGTTAAATTCGGTCATACTTAATTGCAAAAAGTGCAAACTGCAAATTTTAAATAAATAATACTTTTGAAGATTTTGCATCATTATGTCAGCGGAGTTCGCAACCACGTCGCGACGTGCCGCGACTCGCTCGCCGTCTCGACTCAAGCCTTGGCAGTGAAAAGCGAAAGTTCTTATGCGCACGCGCCGGCATGACGTCATTTTATATGTATCCGTTTATTTGTGGCCACACTATTGTATTATTTACGTACTGTATTCTACCAGCGACGTTGTTTAGTAATATTTAGTTAGTTTTCCTTAACTCAGCAGCTGTTGAGCTCAACAATGTTATTAATTTTAACGTGTCTAATTACAACAAATAATTTACAGTATGTTGTTTTTGCACAATGACGCAATCTTGTTTAAGTAGAATACGATTCTAGTGGACGGAAAGTAACAAAAAAACTTAAATCCATTTGAGTCATTTCTCATTCGATATGGCTGATGCCCTCGATTTTATGTGATAAAGAATACTCTATTTTTAACTAAATTTAGAGAACATAAAATGTTATAATTTCAGATTAGCTAATTGTCAATTATTATCTCCAATGAATTTGCTCTTTTAAGAGATCTGTATATTACTTTATTAATCTATTCCTCAATCACTTGATTTGAGCGTTGGTACTAGAAAAGTTAAAGATACACAATGATACTTTCTGCTTTGCTAATAAATTTTTTAATGACATAGCTTCAAATAAATTTTTTTAGCTTGTTAATAGGTTGTGTGTAATTGTTATATTACACACAAATTTTAAAAGGTCATCGATATGTAGCTAACACCTTCTAAATAATGGCCCAGAATAAACCATTAGACCATCTGGAAAGAGATGAATGAAACTTGTCTATAAAATAGTATGTATTCAAAGATTTCTTTGTATTTCTCATTTCAATTTGAAGGTGCAGGCAAAGCTCGGTCACATTTTCTCAGTCACCAAAATGCATCACATACAAATTTTAGAAAGGTTTCCTGAAAATTTACTTACCTAGTATTGAGAGTCGAACTCAGGGTGTTTTACTAAGAAAACAAAATGCTAAACCACGAGGCTATTAGGACGACTAAACTATATAATTGAGTAAATGAGACCTTGTCAAGGAAATAGCGTATACAAAGTATATATCACATAAACGCATATGAAAGATAGGGGGCAATTTACAACCAGTGGAGTGGAAGTAACGTCGACACAAACAATTTCCTTTTAAAACAATTTTTATTACAAACATTGGGCGTAGTTGAAAGATTTTGCAAGAAACGTTTTTACGTAAAACGTTTAAGGTTTCTCAATTAAAGAGTAACTTAAAGTTGACTATTTTCAGGAAATCAATTGTTAAATATTTCGTTGGAATTTTAGTGTGGGAAATATTACCTACATGATGTAAAATACGAGAGACAGAATATTTAGGTACTTATAATTTCTTTTGGTCGGATAACAGATTTATCATTAAGTTTTTTTTTTTGTAATAATCGCCAAACTTTATTTTAACCTTTTGCCCTGATATTTAAATTTAATTATTCGCAATCTTGGATACCAAAATATAATTAGACTGTGATTCTTCTTTATGAAGAAATGTCCAGTATAGGTAAACATATGTTGCTCAAGCACTTGGTAATTTGTGAGATAATTAATTAATTTATTTATATCCTAACATTTCGAATGTTTTACAACCAATAAATGGCAATAAATTCTACCATCTGTAATTACATGGGACAAAGAAATCGGCATGTCGAGGCAAACTGACCTTTAAGTATTATAAGCGTAAATTGCTTATAATCGATTTCTACATGGGAGTCATAAAATAAGGAAGATTTGAGGATCTTTATCCAAATACTCATCTCCAACACACTGATCAGTTTTTAAAGCACTTCATGACACCTTTCGTGTAGACAAAGAATATAGCTTACTAACATTATAATGCTATATTCTTTGTCTACCCGAAAGAAAATTTAAGTTTTTATTTTGTGATAGTAAATTACTATCGCAAAATAAAAAACTTAAATTTTCTAACCCGCTTTGGCCGAGAACTTTACATACATATTACATACATTGGTAAAACGAAACCTACCATCTGACACAGATGGACTAAAAAAAATATATATAAAATTTATGTTATGTTTTGTTATTATAAAATTCAAATCAAGATTAACGGTTCATTAATAAAGCCTAGTTTTCCGACTTCCGTTTTGTATGATATATCATATTAATATTTATAGCCAATTTATATCACCATCCTTGCATAACATCTAATTTTTTTTGTGAACCTCGTGATATTAAAATAAATTAATATGATATGTATACAGAAGATTCTTATGCAATAATGGCTGTGCGGTTTCTTCGAGATCGTAAAGCTTTAAGAATTATTTTAGTAGATGAAAGGAGTACAGGTGCTGTCATAAGATTCAGGGTATTTTATTTCAATTAAACCTTCATGAACAAATTTCGTTTAGTTTATTCTATCTTAATTTATCGTCCCGTGGTCTGGAGATGGAGCAAAACAAATCTAAACCAAGCAGTCGTAAGTTCGAATCCACCTATTTTATTTAAGAAACAAGAGTTTGAAAAGTTGAGGCTTTCATAACTTCACGACAAATCTCCTGCGAGGCAGGCAGAGAGAGCAGAGCGCCATAAGGCACGATCTTACACACCTCACTCGCTTCGTTGACTTTCATAACTCTTTTCTGCACGCGCGTCGATTTTTGAGGCTCCTAACATCACCTTTCTCCAGAACACAATCAAACAAAATCAATATCATCTGTAATCAAGTTTTTGGCGGACGATGTGATATATGTTTTCCAACAATGTATAGCTGGTTGACTCAGCGAACTTTGTTCCGCATCAAAAGTATTTTTACAGCGTTTACTATTCAAATATTATCAATTTTTCTTTACTACACTATACGTGAATTATAAATACAAACCACCCCGTTGACAGCCTCTATCTATTAAAAAAACCATATCAAAATCATTTGCGTATTTTCAAAGAGATAAGCATATAAGAGGACAGGTGGAGGACTTTATTTGGTATAGGCTTTAAAATATATGGGAACTTTGAGCAGTTTCTTTCAGGTAGTTATGTGACATAGAACAGTTTATCTGCTTACAAAGTTCTAAATTTCAAAGTTAAATATAAGAAATGATATCGTTGTCTAAAACAATTCTGCCATCTAGACGAAGATTAAAAACCTCTGTCTACACCATTACTTCAGTTAGAAAAAAAAATGTATTTTTTATGTACTATGTTATTAAATTTCCATTCAAATCCGTATGTTATTTGAACGACTGTATCCAAGTATCACGCGAAGTGACTTCCGTAAGATAACATAACTTCTGTTTATGAAAAAATTAAATATAAATAAGGAATATAAATTAATTATAAGAATTTATGCAATAAATATTTCACTTTACGGTCTGTAGAATTTGATTCAATTACTTTTTATGATAGATTTACTGTAATTAAGTAAAATATTAGTTAGTAATATAACATTTTATCTGATTTTTGTCCTCATAAATATCACTTTCTACGGTGTATTACATCATTTTTTCTTTATAAAATATTGAAACATTTTTCAGCACATATTTTTTTCTTTTTCCGATCTAAATACTCACTATAAGAGGCAAGACAGTAAGCCAGAAGTTAAGGCTATATGTAGGTATTGTGCATCGAATCAAACAAAGTATATAAACCTGCATTTTTTGTGTTTACCTAATATAATAATAATCTTCACGCCAAGTCGAGGTAAGCAGAGTGAACTGAGTTAGCATTTGACACAGTTCATATGCTTCCTTGACTTTAACAACTCTTGTCAAACACACTCGTCAGTTTTTTAAGCTTCTGACTTCACTTTCTAAAATACTAAGAGAATGTCAATTAGATTTTAAATGGTAAACCGTCTTAAAAGTGTGAAAATTTATTTATTAATGTTCTAATGGCAATGGACAAATAAATAATGTATGAATATAGACTCCACTTAATCGATCAAAATAATTATTTCGAAATATTGACGTATAAGTAAAGTCTCGGTAGTCCAGTGGTCGAGCACCCTACTTCTGAATCCAGAGGTAGCGGGTACGAATCCTGACTCACACCAATGACTGACCGAAATTAATCGCGTACGTTGTGTCACACATATCGATGACTAAAAACTTTGTGCCCGGTATGGCGATAGATTCGTCACCTATTGCATTTGGGTAAACATAACGGCGAGTCGAGGCTTGACAGGCGCTGCCTACACCTTCGGGTAGAAAAGGGCGTGAAGTTATGTTATATTATGTTTGACGTATAATTACCGCTGACGTATAATAATTATCTTCGTATATAAATGCTATGACGGTAAAAGGAGAAATATAACAAATTGTCAAATCTATGATCTTTACCAGTAAAGTTAATCAAGGAATTATCAATTATAGTCATCGCCTTAAACATCAAGCAATCAAATCTACCCCAACCTGTCATACTAGACCTGGTCTTTCTCAGAAAACTACTTTCTTTCTTTCATATCCGGTCTCACATATTATCGTATATTGGTATTTATGGGTATATGTGCAATTAATTCAATATACGCACTTATTTTAAAGGTACCTTAATGAAGGTACGTTTAATAATTTAACTAAACAGCTCGTGTACTATAGATTAAAAGAATTACGCTGTCTACATATTTGTGTACAAAAAGGTGTGAAGATATAAATATAAATGGATAGTTTTTTTCTTAAATAATTGTAATTTATTTTTTTATACGAATATTATTGTTAGTGACCATCTACGAAATATACATTTCTGCAAACATCTTTTATAGTCTATTACGAATCATTACGTAACAAGGTGGAAAGAAAAATTAAAAAAAGATGTGCCACTTTCATTTAAATAACAAGTCCACAAATGTTATGTATTGAGTTGAAATAACTTAATTAATAATGTTTTAGAACTAGTTCACATTAAATCTAGAATTCTCACAAGCTAATAATATATTACACATTCATTAAATTATTAGGACTTTTAAGCATTTCGTTAGTATTTTTTTGTAAAAATAAATCTCATAAACATAGTTGTTCCCGCGCTTTATACTAGCGTTGGTGTAGTCCTGTTTCTCAAATACAAATAAACTCTGTATGAACGAGAGTTTATAATATTGAATACTAGCTGTCCCGGCGAACTATCTACTAGGACCCGAAGTAGGCAGATTTCAGACGGAACTACGGGTCCGTCTGCAAGATCAGGGTACCGCGGGAGCAGAGAAAAGCCCCACTGCCGGCGCTGGCGGTCGCTGGCGCTGGCGTTCGCGGTGTCTCTGCCACTGAGGTCAGACTCGCGGGGGCTGTGGTTGAGCTGCAGGGATTGGACAATGTGTGTCTGTACGGTGATGGGTGGCCGTACGTCTGATCCCGCGCGCAGCAAGAGGCTGTGAGACCGGTCGGATAGGGGCTCCGTGGTCTCCAGTCGCGGGTGCAGTGAGTGCGCGTCAAGTGTGAACCAACGGTTAGTTTGCTGAAGGGGACCACATCTCCAGTACTTGCCTGGACAGCAAGTAGCACGGCTTTCGCTAGTGGCATGCGCCAGTCGACTCTGCTGGGCTTCGGCCGATGAGTAGCTGCATGGATGTGCAACGTGACGTGAGCGTGTTACACAGCTCTGGAACCAGCTGCATACTGGTAGCCGGCTTATCTGGCGTCCCAAGCACGGATCAAAGTGTCAGCTAGCTCTCGGGAGTAGCGCACGGTCAGAAGGCGTTATTCTTCTACGGAACCCAACCGGACAATGGGGAGTGGAGGAATTCACGGGGCGACTCTCCTTATGAGTACCATCAAGAGCTATACGCTTGAGGTGGCGGCAAGACCTACCGTCTTTGCAACTTCGGTTGGAGTGCGCCTATAGTGAGTGGCCATATACCTTTTCAGGTCAGTGGGTCGCTCACTATAAACAAAATCACTGTTAGGACAGGGGACGTGTCCCGGCGAACTTTGTTCCTTATCAAAAGCATTTTTTACAGCATTTACAATTAAAGTAAAAAGTAAATTAAATCTCGAAAATGATCACTTTTTCTTAACCACATTATACATGAATTATACACACAAACCACCCCGTTGACACCCTTTCTCTATTAAAAAACTGTTTTAATATCCGTTGCGTAGTTTCAAAGATAACATAACATAATTTCACGCCTTTTTCTACCCGAAGGTGTAGGCAGTGGCTGTTAAGCCACTCGACTCGCCTTTATGTTTACGTCCCAAATGGAATAGGTGGCGAACCTATTGCCATACCGGGCACAATTTTTTTAGTAATCATTATTTATCACACATAACTTTCGAAATTAATTTCGAAAAGTCATTGGTGTGTGCCAGAACTCGAATCCGCGACCTCTGGATTTAGAAGCTACTCGACCACTGGACCACCGAGACTACTACGAGTTTTAAAGATCTAAGCGTATAAGGGAAGAGGAAGCGACAGCGGAAAGCGACTTTGTTATATACTATGTAATAGGAAATAGTATGTACTTTAAGTCTTCATAATCAATACAATTAATGCAATAGAAAACGAAAAATCAATGTAATATGTCGTCTCGTTGGTTTGAATCAAGAAGTTATGGAATCGTATCTGGGCTCACACAAATGATCTTTAGAAATTATTTTCAGAAGTTATGTGTGATAAATATCGATAAATGACAACTTTGTGCCAGTTGTATGGCAATAGGTTCCTTCACCTATGGACTGAGGACGTTAAAATTCGGCCAGCTGAGGCTAAACAGCCAAATATCCTACACATTTAGGTAGAAAAAGGCGTGTAGTTATAAAAATCGCAACTCCATCCAGTTTCTTGACGCTTCACGTCACTCTGCGTAGGCTGGTCATAGTGTGAGCGTGCAAGGTGAAAGTGAGTACCGTATTGTAAACAGTCCAACAGCATTATGACCACATCTTGAATCAATGGACAAATGAAGTTTTATCGACCAAGTGGGAATCCGTCTCGTATACTGACACTACGTTACTCAGAAATTTTTGACAAGTAATACGTTAGAAGAAGACAAGACCAGACTCCGATATGATGGGTATATTTACTGTAAGCTATAGTCTAGACGAGTCGATGTTTCAAGTAAAAGTATCTTTATAAATATGACAAGCCTCGTTGTGTATTAGTAAGACTACTGACTCCGGAATCAAGGTCGCCGGGTTCAATCCACCTGAGTACAGATACTTGTGATGTGTTGAGTGAATGTTTGTACGGTGTCTGGGTGCTTTTTTATGTATGTATATGTATATTTATAGCGACCAACTTTACAAAAACATTCAATTTTTTACATGGAACCCTAAAAACGACGCTGTACATATTAAGTATTGGGCTAGTCAATGCGGATTTAACGGGTTCTGTATATATACACGGTCCAGATTCTTCTTCGGTTTACGAGAACACACAATTTCTCGAGTGAAAGTTAAAAATTTTTGTAAACACTTAAGACACTAATCGTTTTTATACATTCACGCTTTTATATTTGGAAATGTAGGTAAAGTTTAGCGTCGACTAAACTAACATATAGTTTCTAAAAAAGTTATTTCGCACAATAATCAAAGAGATTTGCGTTATTATTGGTTGTAGGCAGCGGCTGTTGAGATGAATTTTTACATCCCAAATTAGACTGAAACTATTGATATACACCGAAAAATATTGTTAGCTATGAATATTCATCACACATATCTTCCAAAAATAATTTTGAGAGGTAATTGTGAGGGCCCGGTTGTGATCCCACGACTTCTTGATTCAGAAGGAGAGTCAACGTCCAAACCACTGAGACACTAATTATAAAATATTAAAACTTATTATAATATGTAATATTCTAGTCATATTAAAGGCAGAGTGGTTCAGTAACTGAATTCTAAAAGTCCGACCGGATGGACCCGCGTTTGAAACCCGACTCTTCCCGGCTCTTGTTAAATTTATTTCAACATTCGTCAATAACAGCATCGATGTAACTTACGGTAATTTATATTTCTATTTTAATGATAGGTAATAAATTCAATAAAGATTAAATAAAAATATAACTTACGAAAATTCTCAATTTCGAGATAATTTTTCCGAAAATTGTCTCCGATATTATTGTATTTCAAGGAGTGTGTGTGTAGAAATAGTAAATGAGAATTAGTATCTTACTTAACAAAAACTGGTATTATTAATTTTCTTATTTGAAACATAAAAACATTAATGTCACTGTTACATAATTTATTTAAATAAATTTCAATATTCAAATTAACTCTTCAATATAATAACCAAAACCACAAAACAATAGTAAAAGTAGTTTCCCACTAACAAGTGGGTCATCTTTGTAACTGTAGAAATACTTGCGCATCTGTATAAGAATTGTTTTTAAATAAACAATACGTTAGTTACATAAGATTGTTCGTTTTGTGTAATAAATATATATCTTTTATTAACCTGCTAAATGTCTCGGTGGTCCAGTGGTCGACCACCTCGCTTCTGAATCAAGAAGTCACGAGTTCAAATCTTGGATCACACCAATAACATTTCGAAATTAGTTTCGAAAGTTATGTGTGATAGATATCGATGACTGAAAACTTTGTGCCCGGTATGACAATAGGTTCGCCACCTTATTCCATTTGGGACGTAAACA
Organism: Euproctis similis; assembly: GCA_905147225.2. Taxonomy (NCBI): domain Eukaryota; kingdom Metazoa; phylum Arthropoda; class Insecta; order Lepidoptera; family Erebidae; genus Euproctis; species Euproctis similis. The sequence continues at coordinate 16,056,978 of LR990115.1, forward strand.
TAACGACGAGACGAGGCTTAACAGCAGCTGCCTACACCTTCGGGTAGAAAAAGGCGTCAATTTATGTTATGTTGTATGTTATGTTATTAACCTGCCCTTATTTCTACTTTAAGTGGGTTCGGCACAACATGTCATCTCTTTCCATTCTCTTCTATGACTACTCGTCTTCTAGCTATCTATTCATATCAACTTTTCTACAATCTAACCATCTCTTTTCCGTCTTTCCTATACCGATATATCCGTTCACAGTCATTCTCATCACTCTCTTTATAACATCGCTGTCTTTACTATAGTAAATTTTTAATTGTGCCTGATGTATGGCAATAGGTTCAGCCACCTATTTATTATATGTAATAAGAGTTCTTTTTTCGTGGCTTTGAAGCACAGGTACAGTTGCTTGCACTCTCTTTTGTAAATTACGTGAAGGTTTAACATAAGTTCACGCATTTGTGTAAGCAGCGGCTGTTAAGCCAATATTTGCCGAATGGTTATCTTATGTCTCCAATGGAGCAAATAGCGAAGCTGTTTTCATACACCGGGCACAAAGTTGTTAGCCATCGATATTTATAACACATAACATCCGAAAGGAATTCCGCAAAATCCTTGCATTGAATAGATCCCACGACTTCAGAATCAGTAGCTGCAAGCTTGACCACTGGGCCTTGACGCCTTGGCACTGACGCTGTCTAGTGGCTATTCAGCTTCATGATTAATGTTTTTAAATAAATAAATAAAAATATTTCATTAACTGTATCATACGCGTGCTAGCTCTTCAGACAAACATCGAGTTCATCGTTAGTAATATATGGCGGGCGTCGAACCCGCAGACGTCTGAGCAATAACCAACAGCACTACCTGCTGGTTATGTAATTAGCCTGGCTTTATATATCTTTATAGCAATTAACAATTTCTCAAATATGAACACAAAAACAAAAGCTTATTTATACTTCCCTTCACGCTAAATTAGAAAGATTAAAACGCCATAAGGCAAGATTATTGCACACCTCAGACGCTACTATGACTTTCATAACTCTTGTCATACACGCACGTCGATTTTTAAGACTTTGACGTCACCTTTTATAGGATACGTTCAATTTATTCACAGAAAATGTGCCGACGCCTACCTCCCTCCGTTTTTGCACTGTATCTGCTTAATTTTGGCATCTTGGATGCCATAATCATCATGATTAAAGTTTTCAATATGGAAAAAGAAGCAAACGAGCAAGTGGTTGTTGGTTAGTGACTACCACCGCCCATACAGATAGTGTCACAGTAGCTTTACGGCCGTTTAAGATAGGAAGTATGAAGAAGTATGTGTGAAGTCACCCTTTGCGGATCGAATGAAAAATAGCGTGATAAGGCAAAAATGCAAATTGAAGGATGATGTGGTGACAATGGTGGAGAGAAGTATATTAAGATGGTTTCGTCATGTTGCAAGAATGAATGACAGCCAACTGACTAAAAGAGTATATAAAGCGAATGTGAGTGTCAGGGTCGGGGGACCAAGACGGAGCTACCACGGCCAAATTAATGGTCTGTTTAAAAAAGGCAAAATGCGTAGTACCTGAAACCGGCGTGAATGAAAGTGTGTCAGGATCGTAGCTTGTGGAGAAGCCTAAGTCTCTGCCTTCCCCTATGGGATACAGGCGTGAGTTTATGTATGTATTTAAGATATGGATAGTGAGAGCGGTTATGGAATGGCAAGGAAGGGGATTAGCCTCCGGATACCTGTTTCAGCTGAATGAAATGCTGCATTAGCCACTTTACGTCGATATTCTGTTAAAGTAATAAAACCAAGTCATCAGTGTAAGGGTGTGCGTACACTTTCTACTCTAGTAGTAATGCCTATAATGTTTATAATTTGATCGAGTCCAATACTAACTCGGCGGTATTCAGAAAGCACAACGACTTCACTTTCGTTGTTAGTTATTACGTTGCACGCCAACGTCCGGACTGATCGACATATTATATATATCGGAATCGCGTATAACATTGTAATAGTCTCGGTGGTCCTGTGGTCGAGCTTCCGCTTCTGATTCAGACGTCGATTGGATCGATTCCGAACTCACACCAATGATATGTTTGTGCTATGTTATTTGATATTTTACAATCTGTGATCTGACTTAAAAAGTAGGTTTTTATGATAATTGCAAAATCAAAAAAGAAAATGTCAATTTTTCTTTAGTCTAACTATTTTTTTTTTATAAATCAATTAAAATTATTGGATGATACAACTAGCTTGTCGGAAATACTACAAAAAACATATTTTTTACTAGCTGTTGCGTCTGTGTGGACGCCATAAATCAGCAAAAATACTGTGCCTGTGCCATTATAAGGGTTCATTGCTCACCCTCAATTAGTGACAGCGTGATAATATTTAGCCTATGTGTTGACCCGACCTCTTGGCTATATTTATGCAAAATTTGACGGAAAAGCATGCAGTACTTTTAAAGTTTATCCGTAACAAACATACAGAAAAACAGATAAAAAATATTCTAGATCATGTCCCCGCTATTTTAAAATCAAATATTCAATGTACAGTTTAAAATTTCTTACAATTTCATAATATGTATAGATGATGTCTTTTATTCACGTGTAGTTAAGGTTAAAACTGAAAATAAAAAACTATAAAACCTTTACAAATTTTCACATAAGCTTATATCCCGTTCTTCTTACTTTTACACCCACACTCTATTTCCAACTACCTTCCTTACAACCTTGGTTTTGACGCGGTCAGCGACTCACTGCGCAAATTTTGCGTAGTGCCTTCATTTCGACCGCGTTTATCCTACTTTCGTGCACATTCTGCTATACCTAACTCTCGCTTGCATAAGCATTGGTATCATTACCGCAGACAAATTATATTCATAACTATGCAATTATAATCTGATCTTTATCTTCTTAGCTTTTGAATTATTATTACACGGTATCATTATACAATTTTATATTTGAACTTTCACCTTTGACGTATGCAACTGACAATACAGTGTATCTTATATTAAATTAGCGATAATCACGTTAATCACCTTACTTAATGTAAATTTAATTACGTTATTATCATCATTGTCATCATCTGCAATCTTGATCATCATCTGTGACGACGTCTCTGTCGAAGTAAGACCATATTTTATAACTGCATTTAACACATAAAACGTTAAGCAATCATTGGATTTGTTTTGCTTAATTATTCCAATTCCACTAAAAAAGTCTCGGTAGTCCAGCGGTCGACCACCCCGCTTCTGAATCCAGAGGTCGCGGGTTCGAATCCTGGCTCACACCAATGACTTTTCGAAATTATTTTCTCTCTTTCTTCTTTTATGTGTGATAGATATCGATGACCGAAACTTTGTGCCCGGTATGGCAATAGGTTAAGTATAAAATAATACCGATATTGTAATTAATATATTACAATACTATAATTAAGTATTATATTTAACCTATGATTTTTTTAATAATTTTAACCTCTTTTCTACCCGAAGGTGCCGGCTGCCGCTGTTAAGCCTAGACTCGTGGTCTTACGTACCAAATGTAATAGGTATCGGAATCCATTTACATAAAGCGGACACAATGCTGTCACTCATCGATATTTATCATGCATTATTTCCGAAAAGAATATCAAAAGCCATTCGTGTGATTAGATCCCAGGACTTCTTACTCTTGAAGCTAGCTGCTTTACCTCCAGACTACTTATAATACTCAAGATATTAATTACTTATGCGCTATTACTTTTACGCCGGGTAATTATATGCAAGTCCACTACGGTAATGCATCACGCTTACCGTTGTTGGGCATTGTTAATGAATGATGTCCAGGTAATTTATCAATTGGCATGTCGCTGTACAGTTAATGGAAAGGAGTTCCTTCACGTGGAACAGGTCAACAATACACTATATTTATATAACCTTACCAAGCAGAGCTTCATGAAAAGGTGGTATAGACACGCAGTTCGCTGCATGATCGGTGAAATACCACGACCTATCAGAAAAAGCTATCGCAAAGCCATTTCACTCGGTGAGAGGGGTATCCGGAGGTCCAATCTCTTCCCGTCTCACCTCCCCATCCCACTTCGAACCCCTTCCCGATCCCAGCAATGAAAAATTCAAAAGGAGGGTTGACGTCAGGCTGGTCGTAAAACCACTGCCAAAACTTTTGACAACACGGATAGTTCGAAAGGATGTCATGTTGTGCCGATCCCACCTAAAGTGGAATAAGTGAAGGAAAATGATAACGAAGCAGAGTTTTTTAAATAAAGGATTTAATTAAGACAGTAAGCCAAAATGAAAGAAAGTGGCGGTGTTAAAATAAGGAAGGGTATACTCCGATGATTCGGATGTGTAGAAAGGATGGATGATGCAAGATTGAATAAGCATAATTATATAACAATGTTAACACGAAAGGATGTAGGAGGCGAATATGGGCCCGACACAATTTTCATGACTAAACTGAACATCTCATTGCGGAAAATGATATTAAGGGTCTTAAAAACCGACGAACGTCCATGATATGTTTAAGAAAGTAGAAAAAACTATTGAGGGGTATAATTTGTACTTTTTGCCTACCCCGCAAACACTTTGGAGTGAAGTTAAGTAAGTATTTAATTATGTATTCGCTGAAGAAAACAACAATCTAATCGAAGGAGATCAACATGATTATATTGTAATACTGACTGTGGCTTTCCTTTCACAATTTAGGTAACCCAGAAGTCGTTTGAACGGAGAAGGTGGGCAGTACTACATGTTACGTTATGGTGTTTCCTAATCAATATTGAGCAAATGCACAGATTTAGTTGTGATAAATATCATGTAACATATAAATATAGATATAAAAACAAGATCATTATATTATGAAACGTAGTGCACAATTATCGGCATACATTCAACATTCACCGCTTGTTATATAAATGCATTAGAAGTGTGGGTGATGGGAAAAAAAGAAATAAACAAACTATTTTGTGGTACTAAATAAATATGTTCAGCTAACCGTTATTAAAATGTGGCTAGAAATAGGTAATGTACATTTTATCAATTCAAAACAATAAGGGTGGTTTCATTTTGGGTATATTTTCTGTTAGTTTAATTTCAAATATCACTAAATAAATAATATGACAGAAGTGTGATATAAAAAACATGATAAAAAATGGCTGAAATTAACTTAGAGCACAACTTATCATTTCATTTGGTCGCAAACTTTTTTTTTTTGTAGGATAGGAGGGCAAACGAGCAGGCGTGTCACCTGATGGTAAGCAACTAACGCCGCCCATGGACACCAGCAGCACATATAGTGTTACTGTTGCGTTGCCGACCTTTAAGGGAAGGGGATAGGAAAGGTTGGGGAAGGGGGTGGGCCTCCGGGTACCTCTCTCACCGAACGAAACGTGGCATGGGCCACTTTACGTCGGTCTTCTGAGAGGTCGTGGTATTTCACCGGTCGAGCCGGCCCATTTATGCAGAAAACTGCTTGGCTCTACCACTAAAGCTGCGTGTCAAGGCGTAATATTGTTTGCTCACAACTAGTGTCCGACCGAAGCTTCGGCTTCGGCTACCTTTGGCCGAAAATCCATCTTCGGCGAGAACTTCGGCTTCTGCCAAGTTCTGGGCCGAAGCCGAAGGTCCCGCCGAAGGTCCGAAAACAGTCGGAATTAAACGAACTGTTACGAAAGAGTGAGTGACTGACGGACCGGACTGCACTTAGTTAAGTGCGGATACCTCTATCACCGAGAGAAAAGCGGCAAGAGCCACTTTACGCCGATATTTTTCGTTAGCTGTGGATAATATTGAAGAAAATTATTAAATTACTAATAGTTTATAATCTTCGGCTTCGGCTTCGGCCGAAGGTTGTAGAGATTGCCGATTAATCAGCTTCGGCTCCAGCTTCGGCCAAAAATAGACCTTCGGTCAGACACTACTCACAACTTCAGAAATGAAGATCGTGAATTATTAGAAAAAACAAAGCTTTTGGTTATTTCTCTATTATACTAGAAAAGGGGAGTAGACTAGACTTAATAAATGGTTTATTTATGTCGTTCAAGTACTTTATGTATTTTTGTTTCATGGAAGTATTATTTTAATAAGCTTATTTATTCTGTGTATTTGTTAATGACTTAATGATTTGAAAGACATCCGTAACAAAAATATAGCAAGATTTATATCGCCATTGGAGTATGTCCGCTAATTTTCTTTGGTCAAAACATTCACATTTATAACAAAGAGTTATGCCATTAAGTTAGCATTATTAGTTAATCGCATTTAATTCGTTCCAATGATTTATTCATAATAAAAGAGAGTTTCTCTAAGTCCAACTATTAAATAATTTCTGTAATCTCTAACTAAAATGGATTCCTCAAGGCTTAGACTAAATAACAAAATATTATAATAATATAACATAACATAACATAACATAACTTCACGCCTTTTGTTACCCGAAGGTGTAGGCAGCGGCTGTTAAGCCTCGTCTCGCCGTTATGTTTACGTCCCAAATGGAATAGGTGGCGAACCTATTGCCATACCGGGCACAAAGTTTGTCAGTCATCAGTATTTATCACACATAACTTCCGAAAACAATTTCGAAAAGTCATTGGTGTGAGCCAGTGTCTGGAATCGAACCCCGGACCTCTGGATCAGGGGCCGTGCGCTCGCCCACTGCGCCACCGAGACTGTCAAATATAATATCTTGGACACAATACACACAGCGCCCTCTAGTTCCAAGCTAAGGAACTAAATGCTTGTGTTATGGATACTAGATAACGGATATAAATAAATATATACTTTCCTTTTGTAAATACATACTTATAATCCATAGAAAAACTCCCAGACACCACACAAATATTAATGTTTGTCACAAATATTTGTGCTCGGGTGGGAATCGAACCCCTGACCTCATTACTCCAGCCGGTAGTTTTACCAATGCGCCACGAGGCCCATCATATTAGATGATGATTATGATTAATGATTATAAATAAATTGATTAAATACATAAAATATAAATCAATTGGATTGAATTAAAATTATAAGTGTGTAAAATTATACATTATTATTATGAATAAAACTAAAAAAATCTTGACAATCTGACAACAAAAATAGTCTTAGCAATCGATGTCTACAAATAAGCTAATCCCACTTCTGAATTAAGAAGTCCTGGGACCGAATCAAGGCTGTCCGAATCCAAACCAATGACTTCTCGGAATTGTATTAGGAAGTGGTTTGTGATATATATCCCAGACTCACAACATTGTACCCGATCTATGGCAATAGATTCCGCTACCTATTCAATTTGGGGCGTAACAATTCGGCGTATCGAGGCCGTAAATTCCACATAGAAAAAGGCGTGAACTTATTAAACAAAAGAAAGAACGTAAAATAACTTCCTTTCCTAGACTCTAGATATATAATTTATAAAACTATTGAATCGATCGTAAAACACACTTTTTAACTTTCAATAATCATTCAAGCAAATATCCTATGTCGTAACTAATAATAGTTGAGTTATTTCCTATAATTTTAATAATAAATAATAAACTCCATTCATCACGAACGTGTATTTATATACGTTTTCACTTTACATACATAGCTTCACGCCAAATCCCTTGCGGGGTAGGCAGAGAGAACAGAGTGCCATAGGGCAGGATTCTTACACGCCTCACTCGCTTCGTTGACTTTCATAACTCTTTTCATGCACGCGCGTCGGTTTTTGAGGCTCCTAACATCACCTTCCTCCAGAACACGTTCTATTTGGTCATGGAATGTGTGTCTTGGTCATGGAATGTGTGTCTTGGCCATCCACGACTCCTACATCCATCCGCTTTTGCATTGTATATCTGCTTAGTCAGTTTTGCATCATTCATTCTTAAAAGTAATAAAGAAGTAAATTTTGGATGTATCACTTTTTCTTTTCTACGTCATACATGAATTATAGATAAACACCACCCCGTTGACACCCTCTATCTATTAAAACTACTATTAAAACCCGCTTCTAAATCCATTGGGTAATTCTTAAGATATAAGGATATAACAGCGGAATGTGACTTTGCTTTATACTATGTAATGATATTAGAGGATTGTGTCTTCCAAGATGACGTACAACTTGGTCGAATTTCCACCTTTAATATTATCTAGAGGTTCGTAATTATGGTTTGGTACAATGTTTATGTAACATGGTCAATGCTCATATTTTAAAGTTGTTATTTATTAAACTGTAGTAATTATTTATTACCAGTAATAAGAGTATTACTTAAACCGTAAATAAGTAAAAAAATAGTGCATATTACCCTTGTGTAAATTAGCTTACAAATATATTATGACATTAAAACAACCTTTTAGAATTATATCGCGTTTATTTACTTATTTTCATTTACTTCCCGACGTTTCGAACTCTTTACAGAGATCATTTTCACGAGAAATCATTTTCTCGTGAAAATGATCGCGTAAATAAACGCGATATAATTCTAAAAGGTTGTTTTAATGTTATGAATGTGATTCGCTGAAATCTCATAAATAAATATATTATGCTTTATAAAAGGAGAGACTATTTGGCATATTAATTAAATATTTTGCAATTTCACAAAAAAAATTACCTAATTTTTATATATTTTCACGCACGTACTACTTATATTTTTATCGTATTTTAAGATATATGTGCACAATCATTAAATAATCGCTGTGATATTAGAAAATCTTTTGAAAGTTAAAACAATAACATACCTTTATATTTCTCATATTGATTATTCCACACAAACAGACAGGCGAAAGTCACTTAGCACATGCACTGTCACCCCACAAGCACCAAACACATAAATATATGTGTATAAAATTCTACTAATTTCAATAAAATTTTCACCAAATGTCTAAAGAGAACACGTGGAATATTCCCGATTTAGTAATAACTTATGGTTAGCGGGATTGAGTAAATGTCAAATTTGAATTTAGAAGTTGTTAATGGCGCTAAATTTTATAATTCGAACGCAACTTTCGCGCGCGTTCACCAAAGACTGTTCACTCTCACTGGCCAAGACGTTGTGTTTTCTTTTTATTTAAACTTGCAATCCCCTCTATTGAATATGAATTATTGCAATACAAAGTTTACTATCAATATTTTCATTAGGGGCAGATCCTTTACAACAGTTACCAGATAGAAATTTAATTAAATATAAACCTGTCACATATTAAAACTTATGTTCAAGAGGTTAAGACATTTATTTCGTTGCCAATTTATCGCGCATAATTTTAACCTATGCTATATTGATTGAGATGTGAGCAAAAAAGTTTTTACAAAAAATATAGTAAGCATAAAAATGAATCGTTCTAATATGAACGGAAGTTACGCAAATACTGTTAGAGAAAAAAAACGGTAACTGATGTTTTAATGATAAAAAATTTCAAGTAGTATTGATTCATTATAAAATACATTCCATAAACTAAATATGCCTAATTGAAATTCACAAAGTCGGACTTCGAGTATTCAATTCAATCAGTGAGTGACTAAAGAATCAATCAATCAGCGAATGAAATAAAAATCTTGTCATAGAACTGGATAAATGGTTTAAATATTAATAATATTAGTGCATCTGTGTCCAAAATAATAAACTAATATATTTCCCTTAGGTTAGAAGATATGACTTATTATGTTTGCATGTTCCTGTAAAATTAATTAACCAAAAGTTTTTACATAATTTTGAAAATTTTACGTTGAGATTTGACGAATGACAACCAACCCACCTACTCAGTGAAAAGAAATATTTCAATTAGCAGCACAAAACATCTTTAATACTTAATAATTGGCCTCACGGCACATTGGTACTATAAACCGACTGCCAAATAAAGATAGGATGAGCAATGGATAAATCTGCGTTTTTATATTTAATATATGTTTATATGTTATGAGCCTCAAAAATCGACTCGCGTACATGAAAAAAGTTATGAAAGTCAATGAAGCGAGTGAGGTGTGTAAGAATCGTGCCCTGTGGCGCTCCGTTCTCTCTGCCTAAGCCGCAAGCATTTGGCGTGAAATTATGTATGTATGTATGTATATTTACAAAAATATATTGGTATTGATATCCATTGCTTGGTTTCTAAAACACAGCATTTATTGGTCTGAAAATCGAGCAACCCGCGGGTGAAAAAAGAAAAAAGTCGTGGGATAGGATTTTGGGTATTACCAATGACTATTAAGCCTTGACTCAGCAAATTTTAAGTATTAAATGGAATAGGTGGCAAACCTACTGCCATACCGGGCACAAAGTTTTAATCTCTGTATGTAATCAACATTATTAGGTTATTATTTTTTACTTCTTTGTAGAAGACAGTATAGTTTCCCATTTTTTGTGCTAGCAACACTAGAGGTTATTTCTAATATAGAAAATTCTTAGTGTTTGTATTTAAACCTCTCCAAAAAGGTTCGACAGATTCTCATGAAACTTTGTGTGCATATCGGGTAAGTCTGAGAATAGGACAACATCTATTTTTCATCCCACTAAGTGTTAAGGGTAACTACCCTAATGTTTATTTATTTAACTCTTAGGAAAACTTGTTTATATTTATGAAACAACACGCAAAAATACATACAACTCTAAGTTTTCACTCGTCTACGATCAACGTCCATTTTTTATTTGTTTATCAATAACTTTTTTTTTGATAAGACGATGTTAGCTGGGTCTGCTAATAATTTATAAAAAAGGATCACGTAATATAAAAGATTATAAGTTAATTTATGTAACATAGATAACCTTTTTTTGTTATATATCAGTTTAAAAAAAACGAAGTAAGATGCAGTTTTTTGCAGTAGTATATTAATGATTTGCGAAGTTATGCTGATGCATTGGAAGTGATTGGCGATAGTCGGTCAATTGCGACATACGGTGAAGGGTTTAAGTATTATGTATTTATTGTATAACATTTTTAAGTCAGAATTTTTTTTCTAGTATGTATTTTTTTTTCGAGTATGTATTTTTTCAGATGCAGTATAATTTCCATTTTGTCCTACAATATTTATATAACCGTCTCACAGTTCTTGAGACTTCAGGTCAGGTCGTGTTTAATGTAGACGTAAAATTAAACGCTGACTCGTTTGGGATTGAAACTCGCCGACATTTTCGCAACAACTAACTGTACAGTATACATTTTAACTGTGGTAGAGCCAAACAGTTCGCTCATGAATGGGCCGGCTGGACTAGTGAAATATCACGCCACAACCTCTCAGAAGATCGACGTAAAGTGGCTCTTGTCGCGTTTCGATCGGTGAGAGAGGAACCCGGAGGCTCACCTCTTTCCCCATCCCACTCCCGTAAAGGTCGGTAACGCAACTGTAACACTATATATGTTGCAGGTGTCCATGGATGGCGCTGGTCACTTACCATCAGGTGACACGCATGCTCGTTTTCCCTCATATCCCATAAAAAAGAAACATATATTCAGCATCGGCATATATTAATCCTGAAATTTCATATTATAAATTGTGCCTTCGCTAGTACCACGGTAGTCGATTCTGAAGTACTTTTAAAATAATCTTAGTGACATTGTTCGTTTTGTTAACAGTTTTTGTAGTGCCTCTGAAAATTTTAGTCATACCTTAAGACATCCAGACAAACAGTCAGACATCAAGAAACGATGTGATGTCGAGAGTGGGTAAAAGTTTTTTTTTTTTTTATGGGATAGGAGGGCAAACGAGCAGTCGTGTCACCTGATGGCAACCAACGCCGCCCATGGACACCAGCAACACATATAGTGTTACTGTTGCGTTGCCGACCTTTAAGGAATAGGGGAGAGGAAAGGATGGGGAAGGGGGGAATGGGCCTCCGGGTACCTCTCTCACCGAACGAAACGCGGCATGAGCCACTTTACGACGGTCTTCTGAGAGGTCGTGGTATTTCACCGGTCGAGCCGGCCCATTCATGCAGCGAACTGCTTGGCTCTACCACTGTTAAAAATAACATAACATAACATAACTTCACGCCTTTGTTACCCGAAGGTGTATACAGCGGCTGTTAAGCCTCGTCTCGCCGTTATGTTTACGTCCCAAATGGAATAGGTGGCGAACCTATTGCCATACCGGGCACAAAGTTTTCAGATTTTCTAGAAGATTTTCGAACAGTCCTTGGGTATGTAACCGGATTTGAACTGATGCCCTTGAATCAGATGTAGGAGTGCTGTACCATTGGGCCACTGCACTGTGGAAATACCGTCTAGATTACATGACTGTACTAGTCGAAGACAGGTGAGCGGATCCGCGTGATGCAATCAGTGGATATCATACCACAGATACGTTTACCACTGAGGATCCGGATTCAAATAAGCATTTGCATTTTTATGTATTACATTCATTTATTAATATAATTTAACTACAATATTTAATCAATGTAGTAAACTAGGTAACTACAAAAACTGGGTCACCTGATGGTAAGCAACTTCTCACAGCCCTTGAACACCGTAGTGTGTTGTCGTCCTTTAAGGGACGGGTAGGGGGAAAGGGGGACGGGTTTGCAGATATCTCTCACCTAACGAAACGCGGCACAAGCCACTTTACGTCAATATTCTGAGGGTCGTGGTATTTTACCGGTCGAGTCAGCGAATTCATACAGTGAATTGCAAGACTTTACCACTGTTGGTATGCTCAAAATTCCATCGTGCTAGAAGCATATTTAGGAGACCAGGGTTTATTTTTTAAGATTCAGCTGTTTAATGGAAATTTTCATTTTATTTCATTCATATTGCTATTAAGCAATACTGATAAAATATATTCTTATACCTTACTTTTACGAATACTTAGAAGTGTCAATAACTGGAACAGTCGAACAGTCGAACCTTAAAGAAAATTAACCTTAATTAAAAGTAATTACATAATATCTTTGCCTTGTTTAATGTACCTCCATGGAACAAGATATAACAGAACATATTCTTCACTAGTTCCACAATTCCGAGTGCCTTGCCTGGTTCCTCTCATGACAACATTAATTTTTATGAATACTTCGTTGAAAGAAAATTAACCTTAAAAATATTCGCAGCTCAATAACGTACTGACTACATAACCTCCTACCTTTTATACCCGAAGGTGTACGCAGCGGCTGTTAAGCCTTCCCAAATGAAATAGGTAGCGAACCTTTTATAGAAATATATTCGAAAAGTTATTGGCGTTAGCCCGGATTCGAACTCACGACTTCTTGATTTAGAAGCGGGGTGCGTGAATGCGGACTAATTAATAAAAATAATATTCTCTAATACAAAATATATGTTTGTCTGTGAAATATATAAAAAATAATATTTTTTCCTCAATAAAAGCCCATTGCAGTCAGCACGGATTTAACCAAAACTATTAAAACCATGTCACAGTCCAAGAGCATGCGTCCGTGAGTGGTTATTTAATTTAATAATTAATTATTACATCATCAGAACTTCACACCGAATCCTTTACGGGGTAGACAGAATAAACATTTAACGATATTTACATCTCACTTCCTTTTTTCTTTTTTTATGGGATAGGAGCGCAAACGAGCAGGCGTGTCATCTGACGTTAAGTGATAAGCGCCGCCCATGAACACCTGCAACACATATAGTGTTACAGTTACGTTGCTGACCTTTAAGGGAGTAGGATGAGAAGAGATGGGGAAGAGGCGTGGGCCCCCGGGTACCTCTCTCACCGAACGAAACGCGGCATGAGCCACTTTACATCGATCTTCTGAGAGGTCGTGGTATTTCACCTGTCGAGCCGGCCCATTCGTGCAGCGAACTGCTTGGCTCTACCACTGTTGTCATAGCTCAATTTTATAGCTTCTGAAAAGGGGGAAAATGCTACTGATTAACTCTCTCACCAAAAAAAAACGCTGTTTGAGCCACTTTATGTGGATTTCATTCGAGGCTTTCAAGTCATGATCGAGGATCGAGAGTTTGTCTTTTTAAGTCAATATTTCTTTAGCCGCTGCCTACACCTTCGGGTAACAAACGGCGTGAAGTTATGTAGGTACTTCTTTAGGATGTTATTATTTTATTACATAGTATAATACAAAGTCGCTTTCCGCTGCATGTCTTCTTATATGCTTAGATCTTACAAACTACGAAACGGATTTTGATGGGATTTTTTAATAGATAGGGAGGTGTTTTGTACATTTAATATAGTAAAAAAGGAGTACATTTTCGAAATGTAACACCGTAATTGCAAAAGCTGTAAAGAATAATTTTTGATGCTGAACAAAGTTCGCCGAGTTAGCAAGTAATCAATAATAATATTATTTAAGACAATTTGATTAATTTTAAAAAATATCTCTAAATTTCATTTTCCATAGACTAGCTTATTACATTATGTTAAGTTTTCTTTCACAACAAAGTAAAGAATATAACAATGTAGCAAAATAGTTGGCAATGTATTAAATCCGGGCTTAACTACCTGAAATGTATTGCCTCATATTGCGCAAGTAACGAGTTGTAATGTCACACATTTTTAATGTTGGCAAAAGAATGTGTAAAACATCACATAGAAGGCGATTGTTCTGGTGACAATTTGAACAGGAAACAGGGCGAGACAAGACAGGTAAGGCTCTACAAAACTCTACATATAAATATTTATATAACACAAAATTGAACTTTAAATGTCGGACATTAACGTCGCATTTCGTTCGTAAATGTTTTAGCTGAAAATGCTCTTTTGTCGACTACATTTTTTATGTTTCTGTCTTTTTGTACATCATAATTTTACATAACATAAAATTAGTGTCATTATATATAATTAAAGTACTGATATTTTGACATAATTGTATCGTATTATTACAAAAAAACTTAATACTTACTAGTAAGAACCTTATGCATTTAGCGTGCTATTTAACATATGAATACGTTTGTTAAGATCTTTTGTTACTTTACGGCATTTTCTACCTGATTGTGGAGGCAGTGGTATTTAGACATCGACTCACATGTATGATTATAAGGTGGCGGTACCTATTGCCATACATGGAGAAGAATATGGTCAGTAATCGATATTTCTCACTCATGATAAGTTATTGGTACGAGCCAGGATTAGATTGTATGATATTTTTTATTCAGAATTATTATTTACAGGAACGCGACTCTAATATAACATAACATAACTTCACGCCCTTGTTACCCGAAAGGGTGTAGGCAGCGGCTGTTAAGCCTCGTCTCGCCGTTAAGTTTACGTCCCAAATGGAATAGGTGGCGAACCTATTGCCATACCGGGCACAAAGTTTTCAGTCATCTGTATTTATCACACATAACTTTGAAAACAATTTCGAAAAGTCATTGGTGTGAGCCAGTATCAGGATTCAAACCAAGACCTCTGGATTCAGAAACCGTGTGCTCGACCACTAGACCACCGAGACATACTCTAATATAAATAATAAATTAAAATATTTAATAGATAATAATTTAAGAAACGCTTATAGATGACAGTGAAAAGCCAGCTCGACCGGTCAAATACCAGGACACCTCAGAATATGGACATGAAGTGTCTCATGCCACGTTTGGTTGCCCCATTTCCGATTCCCTTTCTACCAAATATTAAAGGCCGGCAACACAACTGTGGCACTATCTGTGTTGCAGATGTTCCTGGGCGGTAACAGTCGCTTACCATCAGATAACCCCTTTGGGTATGACTAAATTATTATATTTGCCTAGACACCTTATTGAAAGCTGAAATAAAAGAAACCTATGTTTGAACAGGATAATAATACGTTATTTATAACAATAATTAAAGCCAAACATAACATAACTTCACACCTTTTTTACCCGAAGGTGTAGTCAGCGGCTGTTAAACTTCCGACTCGCGGCGAACTTATATGTATCGAAACTATTGCCATGCACCGGGCACAAAGCTGTCAGTCATCGATAATCACACATAACTTCCGAAAAGAATTCCAGGAAATCATTGGTGTGAGCGCGAAATCGATCCCACGACTTCTAAATCAGAAGCGGGAGCTCGACCACTGGACCACTGAGACATTATTATAATAATGATTATAATAATATTATTAGTTATAATAACTTAAGGATAATAATAACTTACCATCCTTATATCACAAGCTGAACTATTCTTAGCTCGACTTAAAACTTATATTAATCACTTTATGTTATTGAGTTATAATGGACTTTCGGTATTTAAGAGATTTTAATTTTGTTATTCCTTGTCAACGAAAATGTCGACGGGCCTCATGGTGCATTGGTAAAACTACCGACTGCAAAATCGAGGATGGCGGGTTCGATCCCCACCCGAATATAAATATTTATGAAAAGCATGAATGTTTCTATGGCGTCTGAGTATTTTTCTATGTATTATAAGTATATATCTACAAAAAAAGTATTTATGTATTAATATCAGTTATCTAGTATCCATAACACAAGCGTTGCTTAGCTTGGAACTAGAGAGCGCTGTGTGTATTGTGTCCAATATATATATTATTACTTGCTAATCCAGCAAACGTTGTCTTGCCTAAGGAATAATGATTTGATCAACAAATTAAAAATAGGGGTTGTACGTATTTTTGTATGCGGTTTCATTAATAAACATAAAGAACTAATAAAATATCGAAAAATTAAAAAAAAAATCGTGGACTACCTACCCTTGTTGGGATGAAAAATACATGTTCTATTCTCAGACCTACCCGATATACGGTTACCCGTACCTAGCGAACTTTTTTACTCCTGGGAAGCAGTAAATAAGAGATTTTTTATGAGTAGCTTAAGTTACTCATAACATTAGTTACCTGCTTATAAATGTGCCGTCAAAATCGACCCAGCCATTTCAGTGATTACCCGGCACAATCAGACAAATAGACAAAAATTGTGAAAAATGTTATTTTGGTGTGTCTAAAGTATGTCTATATATTCATGAATGTAGCAGCAAAAGCAGTTATATCAACATTACAGACAGACACTTCAATTTTGTATGTATAGAGAATTTTTCGAATACTTCACACCCACGATCCTTCCGGAAAACTTATGCGTTTTATTAATACATTTTAACAAACACAATCATTCATTCTTAATTTTAATCAATAAATTAAATTACAACAATATATTTAATTACATTATCTACATATATCAGTGAAATATTATTAATTTCTAATAAGGAAATACGAGAGCCGTCGTTCTTCTGATTCTTTTGTAATAATATTGTGCTTATTTTCAAGGAAGTTATTTATTATAACTAATAATAAAATTCCTATTTTAATTTAACAATTGTTTTATTTTTAAATGCTAATTAAATTTTGTTAAATGTTATATGTAATCAATTAAACACGCGCCGGATAAAATTTTATTATTTTCATATTTAATAACAGTGACGAAATCTATTAACACACATCGTACATGGGCTGTCATGAGAAGAACCTGACAAGAACTCATGTGACAAATTCTATTATCCATTGTAATAAAATACATGATTATTAGAGATTTTCTTTTAGTTACCGTCTGTGTTAAGCTTCTTTTTTTGTCGCTCATATGGTGAAATTAAAATTATAGAGCAAATAAGTAAAATGACAATATTAGGTCAAAACTGTTGCATAAATATTCCATAACGTTGTATAAACAAAAAAACTTTATTTAAATTAACGTAACAAATTGATTTGATTTCCTATACGTTTAAAATAATTAGTATTAATAGGTACAATTACATACAAATATACAATTATACAGTTCTAAAACTGTTTAATATTTTTATTATGGTCTCGACTCACCCCGCTTCTGACTAAAGAAGACATAAACATAACATGACTTCAAACCTTTGTTACCCGAAGGTGTATGTAGTGGCTGTTAAGCCTCGTCTCGCCGTTATTTTTACGTATCAAATGACATAGCTGGCGAACCTATTGCCATACCGGGCCCAATTTTTTCAGTCATCGATAGTTATCACACATAACTTCCGAAAACAATCTTGAAAAGTCATTGCTGTGAGCCAGTGTCAGGATTCGACGCCGCGACCTCTGCATCAGAAGCCGTGTGCTCGACCACTGGACCACTGACACTATCTATCACTCAAGAAGAGGCGGTCTCGATTCCTGGCTCACACCAGTGACTTTTCTTAATTCTTTTCGAAAGTTATATTTGATTAATATCGACGAATGAAAACTTTATGCCCGGTATAGCAATAGGTTAGCCACCTATTTCATTTGGGACGTAAACATAACGGCGAGTCAA
Source organism: Euproctis similis (assembly GCA_905147225.2). Taxonomy (NCBI): domain Eukaryota; kingdom Metazoa; phylum Arthropoda; class Insecta; order Lepidoptera; family Erebidae; genus Euproctis; species Euproctis similis. The sequence goes on from LR990115.1 coordinate 16,075,106, forward strand.
GGCATAACGGCCACTGCCTACACCATCGGGTAGAAAAGTTAAATGAGGACTAGAACTAATACTAATTATATAAAACGAATGATTTTATGCAGCAACACAGGTGGCTAGGCGCTATATTTTTGACGTCCACTGGCCAGAGGTTATGTAACAATATTCTGAAACATATTTAAACAATATAAATTTAAAAATATCTTATTAAGTATTAATGTCCTACTTGTTAAGTAATTATAGATTAATTAATAGATTACTTCATGATATGTACACGCGCAACAGACAGGGAGGGATGCCTTGACCATTTCGATTTTGTATTTGTCAAAGTCTTGGCCGAGAACCAAGAATTCGTATTCCCTTGTCTGCTCTTTACATTCCATTTTGTATCTTTCACTTATGTTCAATATGGACTCTGGCTTCTCGTCAACGGAATCCCTGCAAATTAAAAATAATCATTATCAATTTATTTTTTATGTGGAACTTCTAATCTCTCTTGCAATTGTTTAACACTTTTAACGCTCCCTTGCAGTCACAAAAAGTAACATAAGAAACTAATAATTTTTTTTGAATGACTTTTAATTGTTAGCCTGACGGCTGTTACAATTTGACGCGGACTTTTGGTGAGCGCAAATTATAAGAAACTAAGATAAACCGGTCAATATGATAAACAGCTTAGAAAATTTAATAGCGCCTTTTAAAACCTGCTTAAAACTGTACATAGACATCTAGTTGCGGGTGGTGGTACTACTCACAATTGGTAATACAAAGATAATAATTTCAGTTATTTTTATTTTGCAAGTTATGTATGTTTGGGTGGACCTTACAACTTAATTTGAAGTAGATATCTTCAACTGATTGAGCTACAATTTTGTATAACTCCCTAAGTTTGCCAATTCCCAATGCCAATAACCCAATTACGACTCCTTCCATATTCCATTGTCCATTCGCAAAACTGTCTGTGTTCAGGTGTTCATGAGCAGTGACATATGTTCTGCTCTCGTAAAGCATGCCACACATTTCCCTACTAGAATCTTCTATCGCTTACAGAACAACGTATGTATGTCATCGAAAAAACATCCAGGTCGAAACAGATGTAAGTTTATATAGTTTCGGGTGAGAATCGAATCCGTTAACCATTAATTTGGATTTATTCGACACTACATCACTAGACTACTAGACACTAGACATTAATAGATGTCATGCGAAAGGAATTACAAATTCATTAATATTATACATTACTATACTTACTCACAAGTGGCTACGGTATATTTTTGTACCAATTTACCCTCCAACTGCAAAACGGCTCGTACGTTATTGTTCAAATCGCGTATATAGTATATAAGGTTGCTCTGTAAAATAAAATATCAAGTTTGAATAGATTGAAATACCTATAGTGGACTTTTGATTAAATTAAATCCGCTTAAGCAACAATCCAAGCTCGGATCTTGGTAAGCCAGTCAGAAAAACAATTTCCAAGTTAAAAACTCACACTGGGTACTCCACACTGCGGAGAAGAACCTTGGCGATCCACAAAGTCATTTGAACTTCCGGCGTTCATTAGAGTCTGATAGAAATAGAAAAAAAAACAGGTAAAACACTCAAATAACCTAGAAGAATTTAACGGCTTGACCGGTTGAATATAACCTTTGAGGAAATCGTCTTAAAATGCTGATGCCACATTTTCCTCGGTAAGGGATATATCCAGAGGCCAAACGTCTCCCGCCTCCTTTCTTCTTCTCCCTATCCTATCTTAAAGGCAATAGTGAAATTGTAACCCTCTCGGTTTTGCAGATCTCCAAAGGCGACACTAGTTTCATAAGGGAAAGGAGGGTAGGCTCACCTGTAGTGAGCCTACCCTCCTTTCCCATATAAAAATAAATAAAGGCTGTCTGGAAGAGATCGCAGCATGCGATAAGACCGCGAATTGTATTCAATCTGCCATTTATTAAATCACTATAATGTATTCTATAAATTGTGTGCAATAAAGTGTAGTCTATTCTATTCTATTCTAAAAATATAATAATACTTTGGCACTTACGAATGTCTTCAATATGTCACCAGATAGAAGATTCTCGACTTGTGGTGTTGGGTAATTGTCATTGCTGAAACAATAGTTTTTGTCGCAGCATTCTGGCATTTTTACTGAAAATATGAAATAAATGTAAATATCTACATCTGATTATAATATCCAAAATATATTACTCTGCATTTTTTTTACAGTGATAGAGCTACGTAGCTCACTGCAATCTGCTTTCACACAGTAACCTCGAATATCAACTTAAAGCGGCACATATCACGTTTTACTTGGTGAGAGAGGAATTCGGAGGCATCCCCCCAACTTAACATCTCATTTCCTAAAAACTGGTAACACTATATGAGTTGCAGCTGTCCATGGGCGGCGCTAGTTACTTACTATCAGTTGACCCGCTTGCTCGTTTGCCCCCTATCCCATTAAAATGAGATTAATTGATTTGTAATGAATGCCCACATTTTTTGGATTTTTATTTGTCTGTCTATCAGGCACGTCTGTTTTATAACTTAGTTTTCTATAAATATTCCAAGGTTGTATAACTATACGTCTAACCATAGGAATATAATAATCTGGCGACATTATTTCATCCCAAGGAAAATTTGGAAATTTCTGAAACTACGCAACAAAGCTTTTTATACAATTTTCATTGCTCTATTTATTGCCTTTGGTTAAAAACGTTGATATGTAAAAACAGTAATGGTCATTAAAAACATGCAGTTAATTAATATATAAATGTAATTTGAAAATATTAATTCTACTTACCCTCAATAAAATCTTCATCCGTGGCAATAAAATTGACAAGTGTCATCTAAAAACAAACAAGTGCAATTTAGTAAATTAAAAAATCTCACACTGCGTTTATATGGGATAGGGAGGCAAACGAGCAAGCGTGTTACGTAATGGTAAGCCACAAACGCCGCCCATTGACCTATAACACACATAGTATTACTATTATTATAGTTGCGTTGCCGGCCTTAAAAGATGGGTCGAAAGGCCTAACGAAAGGCACCATGAGCCACAGTAGGTCGATATTCTGATAGGCTGTGCTCTTACACTGTTTAAACTTTTACCTGTAAATGCATGCCCATAATAGCTTAAATAAGGAAATAAATGCAGCGGATTTTTTGTCTCTACCTTCTGAATTAGGTCGAGGAAAAAAATATCGATGACTAACAACATCGGTATTCTTTCACGCGTACACTTCCTGGAAGCATTTGATCATTTAGACTTTAAAGTACCGGCTGCAGCAACGAGGTCGGGGGTTCGATTCCCACCCGAGCACAAATATTTGTGACAAACATGAATATTTGTGTGGCGTCTGGATGTTTTTCTATGTATTATAAGTATGTATTTACAAAAGAAAAGTGTATATGTATTAATATCCGTTATCTAGTAATCCATAATACAAGCATTTAGTTGCTTAGCTTGGAACTAGAGGGCGCTGTGTGTATTGTGTCCAAGATATTATTATTATTATTAGATGGAGGAGCTTTGAACTAGAGGTCATATTACTGAACTAATAGAATAGACATAAAATATTAAGGTCAAATATTATAATCTATAGTAAATATAAATTATTAACTAACTTTATAAAATAATTTGAAATATTGTTTCTTTTTATTTTCGATCAAAAATCATTATTTAATCTATTTACCACACAAGTATTTAACTTCCGAAAAGCTTATAAAAACTTCTTAATAGTCAGATTGGAATATGTCGGAACTTTTCTGGATCAAAAGACAAACATATTTATCGAAATTTTGCGAAGTACACTTCTATTAGCCACAAATAATATTTGAAAAATATAAGATATTAAACTCACCAGACACATTGCGGCCACATAAAACATATCCATATTTGTAAACTAATAATATTTTTAATAATTAAAAGTATTATTAAATTGTATCCAACCGTTCAATTGAAAATGGATACTGATTTGATCAAAGACGGAGCGTACCATATATACCTCTTTAACCCATGTAAACAACTGTAATACTTTTCCTTATATTATACGCACAATAAAATGCATGTATTTATGTTGAATATTCTGTAACATAGCGTAATATCTTTATTTTATTTACGATTGCATGGAAAAACCTATGGTGTCATTATTTATCATGTAAAATTGTTATAGAATAACGATTTAATTAATTAAAACAAAAAAAATCTATGAAAAAAATAAGCTAATGTAATGCCATTAGAAGTAGATCTATTTAAAAATATAATATACTAGTTGAACTGGCGAACTTTGTTCCGCATTGTCACGTTGAGTGACAATGTCAATTTACATCATAATAAATTTAGGCTTCAAAGACACGGTTTCCGGGTCATAAATAAAAATACAACTGTAGGTAGTATACGAAAATTAATAAATAAAATCATATTCTATAAAGTAGGTAGGTAATTATTTGATATGACAGACTGACCAGACATTTTGAAATTGGACGGGATATTCGGCCATTTCATTTGAGACTATTACCAAGAAAGGAGCCAGAATAACCTAAACCTTCAACTAAACTTTTGATTTTATTGGTGAGTGGTTTAACCAATTTATTTCACCCTAATAGCTAAGATATTATTGCCTGCAGTGCCGTGAACTTGATGTGCCCAATTTATTAAAAATATTTCATGTAGTTTACTTTATCATGGAAAAGAGTATAATCACATATCTCATCTTAAAGTTTATAATCTCATTCATTTCAGACTCTCCTAATAGCAGCATATTATTTTTATATATATTACAGTAATTTCCTATATAAATTATTCTGTACAATTAAAATAATTTTACAAATCAAGTAGGTAGTAGTAACCTACCTACATATTAATTATGTTGCTTAATAGTTTGCTAATCTAACTCTTTTCCAAATTTATATTCATGTATATATATTGTAGGGTTATATGCTTGATCCACCCTGGACATTTTCCAAATTACTGGCATGTAACACCACTGTCTACCCATTCTGAGAAATGGGGGTCGGTGGTGGCACTGATTGTCGATGCCAGTGAATGGGGATGCTCAGGGGCTGTTACTGGCTGTTTTCCAGATTAGCTGCCCTCAACTTCACCTCAACTGCATCTCTACTTTCACCTCAACTGCATCTCTACCTTTACCTCGACTTCATCTCTACTTTCATCTCTACTTTCACCTCAACTTTCACATCTACTTTCTTCCACTTTTCCTGTCGACCAACTGACAGTGCAAAGGCAGCCTGCCAACATCTGGGAGGAGACTTCGGTGGAGCACCGGGACACCCCTGCAGTGAGCCTTCGCGGGTCACTCGGCGTCAGGTCGTACCTGCTCCCCTCTTAAGATTTGGTAGCCACAAATTGAGGAGCAACTCGACGTTAAAATAAATAAAAAATTGTAATTGTCGAGCGAATTTTTTCTTATGAACCCCCGACCGCGTTACAGCATCAAAAGTAATAAAGAAGTAAATTTTAGATGTATAACTTTTTCTTTACTACATCATACTTGAATTATAGATTATAGATAAAAAATACCCTTTTCACACCCTCTATCTGTTAAAAAAATCGTATGAAAATCCGTTGCAGATTAAGGGGACAGACAGCGGAAAGCGACTTTGTTTTATTACCCGACTCTCATTCGATAGATCTCGTGCCAGGCTGTATTACTGAGTTGTAATAATAATATTCTAGATATGGATATTGGAATGTAATGTGAAGAAATAAAATGATATAAAGATTTTAATTCATAAATGAGTTCAAGAAAAGTTATACTAAAAACTAAAAACTGTGAATTAAAATTAAATAATCATGCATTGGTTTGAAGCGACCAACGCAGAAGCGGTGAAATTATCAAGCAATAGAATACCATTTTCGTTGAAGTTATTGAAGGTGACAGCGATTTATCGTCCACTATAGATTTACTATAAATGAAAAAGAAGTGCTGAATCGAGTAGATTACGAGTACACGCATCCAAAATAACCGCACTTTTGAGTAGAGAGAAATAGATCAAGAGAATAGTCGTATTGCATTATCAAAATTGTGTTCTTTAAGCAGGGATAAAATAGTAGATGAGTTCAGAATATGAGTAAAACCAGGTAGTGTACATTAACAACAGCCAGGAAGATACAATGAAATTAAGCAATACCGCGGGCGAGGTGCTCTTGTACTTTTTGAACGAGCTGCATTCAACTATGATTCTGCAATCGTTTCGTGCCGACTGACTGGTAATCATTGGAGAAATGATAATAATTTGTAAATACTGTTAGGCGTTGATGTTCTTATGATGAATGTATTGAAAAGATAATGATTGATGATGCTGAAGCAGGTGAGTGAAGTTGTATATCTTGGATGCGCTTTTAGAAAGAATGGGAACATCGGAAGAATAGTGGCGTTAGAAAACAGCATAATCGGAGCTTTGGGCAGATTCCTGGGCGCAAACAAAGTAAGGAGAAAAGCAGAGCTAGCAATTCACAATGCGGTACTGATCCCAACGCTAACTTATGCAGCGAGAGTTGGGTATAGCAGAGTGTGCACGAAACTAGGATAAGCGCGGTAGGATAAAGTATCGGTGTGAAAGTAAGAAAGGGCATGCTCCGATGGTTCAGATATGTAGAAAGCATGTATGATGTAAGTTTGACTAAGCAGATATATAATGCAAAAGTGGATGGATGCGAAATGATTGTAAGCACTTTTTGGCCAACCGATATTCAGAAATAAAAATATGGTGATAAGTGCAGTGAAACAGTCGTGGGCGCCCTGGACTCTTACATCCATCCGCTTTTTGTATTGCATATCAGCTACTTAGTCAATCTTGCGTCAGCTATTCTTTCTTAATATCCGAACCATCAGAGTGTGGATTGCTTGGCTTTTCTACTAACATTATTTGCGCCCAGGATTCTATCCAACACTCAATTTACGCTGTTTGCTAACGACACTCTTGTTTAGTAGTAAAGTAAAAAGTACTTTACTTTCTTTGAGGTAAAATTTTAGAAAATCCTTTGTTTTTGGATTTCTATACTATACAAATGATACACCATCTAAGTTTCGGGTTCATTCCATTCCGAAAACATTACGACATTAAAAATATCATATCACGTACATAAAATGCTTAGTTCTGCTTATTTGACTGACTGATCAACGCACATCTTAAACCGCGGATTGTTGACATCTAAAACTTGGGATGGGTGTTATTCGTATATTGTGGAAATCCTATAACAGCGAGTTTTCCAAATTCTGCCATTTAGGTTGTTTAAAAGGGGGGCAAAGTTTATATTAGAAAACTACTAACTAATCTTCTTTATTGTTTTAGACACAAAGGCCCTGAGCTATTGCATTTATCACGCTACTACTAATATTTGTAAAACACTGGCCTTTTTCCTAGTAAATATATATATATTATAAGGGTACGAAATTCGGGCCCTGCGGCCCTATAATTTTTTTTTAAGAGAACGTTGTGTATTCCTATTAATCGGCGGTACTTTAATAACTTCCAGTCCACTTAAAGTCATAATAATCGTCAGGTAATTTCTGTGAGCCAGGATTCGAACCTGCGACCTAAGGATTCACAAGCGGGTTGCTCGACCCTTGGACAACCGAGACTATGATGTGTGATAAATATAGATGACTGAAAAACTTGTTCGCCACCTATTATTCCATTTGGCACGTAAACATAATGGCGAGACGAGGCTTAACAGCCGCTGTCTACACCTTCGGGTAGAAAAATCTGTGAAGTTATGTATGTCTAATAAAAATAAATCAGTCACTGCATTTTTTATTAGTAACAATGTTGAAAAAAATAACAGTTTATAATTCATTCATTTTAATTTTAATCACTATTTACAAATAAATATTTGCTTATAAATAAATGTATATATAATGCCTGCATTATATATATAACAATTAACTTATTAACTAGTATAAAAATAATAATATAATATCTTAATAATATACACACAACGCCCTCTAGTCGAAATCAATTCAACTAAATGCTTATGTTATGTAAACTAGATACCAGATATTAATAATAATATGTATATATTATATTTTTTTTTTATTTTTCGATATATTTCTGTTTTTATTTTTTTTTATAAAACGGCAAACAAAAATATATACAACCCTAAATTTTCAAACCCCTATTATCAACCCCTATTTTTAAATTTTATTTTTTGGCATGAAAACGCTTGCCCGGTCAGCTAGTATATAATATATAATATATATATATATATATATATATTTACTTAAACTTATACGTCGTAGGAAACCATGCACTTGCAACACGCTGGCACCTCATAATTTTTCTGAATGATGTTACTATCCTGATACACGTAAAGGGTGCGTTTAGCAAAAGTTTCTTTGCACGAAGATATTGTATTGAATGTACCAGCACCTAGGTCTTTGAAGCACTCTGCTCTTGTGCTGTTGCTGATTTTATCTCTTCTGTTGAATAATAAATAAATAACTTGTAAAACTTAAAAAAAAAATACTTTTAGCGCGGTAGAGCCACGCAGTTCGTCGCATGAACAGAACATCGATGTGACTGGCTCATGTCGCGTTTCGCTCACTGGGAAAGGTATCCGATGGGACAAGACGAAGTGTGATGCGAGGGCAGGGGGAAGCCCTTCGCATCACACTTCTGACCCATTCCACATCCCAATGTAAGGGCTGGCAACACTACTGTAACACTATCTATGTTCAGATGTCTATGAGCGGCGTTTGTTGCTCACCATCAGGTGACACGCGTCCTCATTTCCCCCTATACCATAAAAAGAAAAAAAATACAAAAACTTATTTTTTTATTATCATTGTCGAGTGATTCCGAATTCAAATAATGCGGTACCGGCTTGAAATCTGGTCTACACACTATCGGAATTATAGACAATCTTCGGAAGTCATTCATTATAAATATATCAATTAGGAAAAACTGTGTTGGACCAATACCAATACTCTTCACGAAAGTCAAAAAACAACTATAACTTTTACCCTACTTCTGCCATATTTTTTTTTATGAACGTCAATATTAATTTAGTAAGAGTTTTGAAACTTGATGAATCTAATGTGGTGTGTAAGAATCTCTCTGTTCTTTCTACATACCCTGCAAAGAATTTGGCGTGAAATTAAGTAAGTAGTTAAGTTATACTTACGCGCAAGTGACTGTCTCTATGAATTGTTGAAAACCCGCAACCTGAACTATAATATCTGCTTCGCTGTTCTCATTTATACGTAAATACACTTGTTCACGCTACAATAAAATAAATCGATATTTAGTTACTAATTAAACAACACAAAATGAATCAAAGTAAGCTGCTATGAAAGTTTATTACTACGCACATAAAAAAACCATGTGCTCATAAAAAATATCCAATTCATAACATAACATAACTTCACGCCTTTTTCTACCCAAAGGTGTAGGCAGCGGCTGTTAAGCCTCGTCTCGCAGTTATGTTTACGTCCCAAATGGAATAGGTGGTGAACCTATTGCCATACCGGGCACAAAGTTGTCAGTCATAATCGATATTTATCACACGTAACTTCCGAAAATTTCGAAAAGTCATTGGTGTGTGCCAGGATTTGAACCCACTACTTCTTAAATCAGAAGCGGGGTGCTTCGTTCTTTCTATTACTCTCACTGACATGATATAGTCATATATCTCAAGTTTTTCACAATATTATGATAAATACAATTTAAATATTTATCTTATTGTAATTTATGTATGTTGTTGATAAAAATAATAATATATATAAGTAATAATTACCTTAAATCGTTTCGGACAGTTATCCCATTCTGATTCTGGTGACAGTCTATCTTCCAAATCAGGATTCCCGTCACGATCAACATATTTCTCTTCCTAAAAATGAGGACATATTTATTTCCGGTCTAAACTAAAAACTTAGAGAAAGCAATAATAATGTAAAGATAGATTAATAAAATTTATCGATCTTAATGATATATTTGTAACTTACATTAGATAGAAACTTGGGCAATATGCTGGTAATCTTCTTTTCAATTTCATCGTAGCCTACAGGCTTGACAGAACAGAAAGTTTGACCCTTGCACTCTTCAGGTATTTTGAGTATTCCGCTAATATCTATAAAATAACAGAATAATAATAAATAAATAGGTGACATGGGGTCCAAGTGCTCGTACACTTTATAAAGATCTTGCAAAGAGACTCATCGAGGCCTCTCGCGACCAGGGGGCTGGTCTATTCTTTGCACAGATGATTAATTAGCATTGCCATTCAGCGAGGCAATGCGGTAGACCAAGATGCAGAAAAATTTTATTTCAGCTAATTTTTAATTATATTTATTTTAAATAATGTAACTTATTAATAAGATTAAAATACTAAATAAATAAAACCGATATTAATGAATAGTTATTAATAGAATCAATCAATCTACAATCGATATTTATCACACATAACTTCTGAAAAGATTCGCCGAAATGTTATTGATGTTAGCTTGGATTTATACTTTTGAAAAAACGGTATAGTAAATGACTAGGTCATTTACTATACCGTTTTTTCAAAAGTATAAATTATATTTTAAATCAAAAGTATATTTTAAACTTTTTACTCTATTTCAAATCACAGTCTAACAGATTTGGTTGAATTAAATTTTATTCGAAGTCTTGTGAATGCGTTATCTTGTAATCAACTTTTTTTAAAATTTATTCTCGTACTATTCATAAAGATCATAAACAATTAATAAATGTCTTACCTTGATGAGGAGCCGTACTAGTTGTTGTAACCCACAGGAAAATCTAAATAATAAAAAAATATGTGTAATACAATTAAAACAATAAGGAATAAATTAAGTGTATTTAAATAAAACGTCAAAAATATTTACCATGAAAAATTTAAAACTGTAACCGGCCATATTGAAATATTTAAAAGAAAAAAAAAATCGGATGTTAAACGTCAAATTCAAATAAAGAACGTAATATGTTTTTTTTTTAATATTTTATTTGTCACAGACAGAGCACTAGTTGCCAGGGAGGCGATCGTGAAGGTATGACATTTTAGGAATGAGAGTCATAATTATATACTACTAGGATCACATATTTGTCACAATCCGTAGGTATGACGTGTTATATTTATCTAAAGGTTGGCCAGTTAGTGTTATTTCATTGAAATGACGTATTCCTACGTAACAAACACATTGTTAATTGATTACTCAGACGTAATATCCTATTAAATAATAAAGAAATAAATACATATATTACAAAGAGAATAAAAAGTCCTGTGTATTATTACATAATAAACACTTAAATATTTCCAATCAATATTTTATGCATTAAACATCAAAATTGGTCCGGCTGGTTTAAATATTAGCCGAAATAAAAAGACAAGAAAAGAGAGAAAAGCGGATAGAATAAAGAACTTTATTATTATTTTTGGAGCGAATTAGATATTTCCAGCACTACTAGTAACCACTGATTATAAAGTTTAGTTTACTTTTGTACAATAAAATATTAAAAAATGGGAATACCTATACTAGCAGTGATATTAGTAGTCTTTTTAGTAAATAAATAAATAATATTCGAATTTAAACACTTTTCATCAATTTAGCTATTGACTTTTGATTTCTTTTTTTTAATCCTACTTTATGATTGGGCTATTTGTATTCCAATGGTACAAGTATTCGATTCGATTGAATAATAATAATTTAAGACGATGTGATCTCAATCTAAGATTTTTTGTTTAAGATTAGTAATGCTTAATTATTTTAACCATACATATATAGAATCTTTTATAATGTTACAAATCAATAATAAACACATTATTATTAAAAACTAAAGCACTATTTTTGCTTCACAAACATTTCAACTAAATTAGTTGCACTTATAATTTAGTTAAAATGTTTGTTTTTCATTAAACATTTTAAATAAATTAGTTATTACTAGTATTAGTTATACTTAAATAGTTTAAATAGGTTAAAAATTAAAATAAATTATAATTACATTAAATAAAGTAAATTAGTTATACTTATATAATTTAAGTAATTAAATTTTAATGTAACTAAATTAGATAGACTTATATAGCATAACTAATTTAGTTAAAATGTATGTTGCTAACAAAGTTTTTTGAGATTATAGTTTCATCATTACATACTATAAAATAAAGTCGCAATCAGCTGTCTGTCCCCTTGTATGCTTATATCTTTAAAACTACTCAACCTATTTTGTTGCGGTTTTTTTTAGTAGATAGAGGGTTTCAACATCAATTCATGTATGACATGGTCAAGAAAAAGTGATAAATACCAAATTTACTTACTTATTACTTTTGATGCGGAACAAAGTTCGCCGGGTCAGCTAGCAATATAAAAATTAATCTCTGAATGTGTTGCAAACGCCAAATCTTGAGAACAGCTGAACCAATTTCGCTAATTTTTTTTTTTGGAATATTCGTTGAGGTACCCTGAGGATAATTATAAAAGAATGTCTAAAAACATTTCAATATATAGAGTTCAAGTGTTGATGGTGAGCACGTTGTGTTAAACAAAATATGTTCTCTATTTAGGGGAAAGAATTTTCCAGGTAGGCGGCAAGTTTTATCACCTTTGATAGCATGGTTGTCAACTCAGGGGAAACGAGCAGGCGTGTCACCTGATGGTGAGCAACAGACTCCGCCCATGGACACCCGAACAAATATAGTGTTACAGTTGCGTTGCCGGCCTTTACAATAGAATATGGAAAGCGTCGAAAGTGGGATGACAAGGGGAGGGGTAAAAGCCCAGATTCAAACCCATAATTCATCCACTTCTTGATTCAGAAGCAGGGTGCTCGACCAATGGACTACCGAGACATTTTTAGGTTTTCAATTAGCTAACTAGGCTAATTAAATTTATCAATTGGTACTCCCCGTGTCAGCTACAGCAGGGTATGATTACTCATACATCACTCCTATTTATTAGATGAGGGGAAAATCCCTAAAACGATGGAGTTGATGGAATGTGCTGCCTATCGAAGTTTCCTCGTAGCATTGCAATGTGGAGTATCCCTCATAAAAAAGAGATAAATATTATAGGTTTTTCCAAGGAATTAGTACTGTAAATTTCACGGCCATCCATGAGTTACAGAAACCACTTTCAATGCATCATAAACTATAGCTGCTGCCAGGATCTCTTAGAATATCGACGTGAAATGCCTCATGACGCGTACCTCTCGGTGCGAAAAGTATTCGGAGGACCAATCCCTTCCCCTCTCCCCTTCCCATCCCGCCTCAGACCCTTACCATATCCCATTGCGACGGCAGTCAACGCTACTGTAAAACTATCTGTGTCCATGGGTGACGTTTTTTGCTTGCCATCGGGTGACAGACCTGCCCATTTGCCTCTCTATCACATTAAAAAAATATTATTAAGATATTCCATCCTAAAAATCTCACAGTATACTGAAGGCAGACTATCGTTATCAGAATTTTGACTTTTAAGAACTGGTATTTAAGGCTGATTTTATCATTTAAAACAATTTTCATGTGATAATTTTCTGTATAGTGTCTTTATTTGAGAAGTCATTACATACATTTAAAATGGTAAAACTAATAAATATCTTATATATACGAAGCGAGTGACGCGTGTAAGAATCGTGCCCTATGGCGCTCTGTTCTCTCTGCCTACCCCGCAAGGGATTTGGTGTGAAGTTATGTATGTATGTATCTTATATATTAAAATTAAATCGTAACACGCGCACTGGCTGAAAATGCCTTTGTAACACAAGATATTAGATTAAGGTTCGATTCTAAATGTAATATCTGTCATGAGAAGAAGACATGTGACATTTTCACTTTTTCAAATATGTGATCAAACTACTACAAATGTTACTAACATTATTCTTTGATAAGTAAACATACGAGTATGTCCGCGTAGAAAACAAGGTTGTAAGGAAGGAAGTTGGTTTGAAAGAGAGTGTCGGTGTAAAAGTAAGAAAGGGCATGCTCCGATGGTTCGGACATGTAGAAAGAATGGTTGATGCAAGACTGACTAAGCAGATATACAATCCAAAAGCGGATGGATGTAGGGGGCGAGGACGGCCAGGACACACATTCCATGACCAAACAGAACGTGTTCTGGAGGAAGGTGATGTTAGGAGCCTCAAAAACCAACGCGCGTGCATGATAAGTGTTATGAAAGTCAACGAAGCGAGTGAGGCGTGTAAGAATCGTGCCTTATGGCGCTCTGTTCTCTCTGCCTACCCCGCAAGGGATTTGGCGTGAAGTTATGTATGTATGTATAAGTAAATATATATATTATTGTGTTTTTCCCCATAACAATAAAATCATCGCAATTGTAAAGTAGTGCACCCTACTGCTGATACGGAAGTCTCGAGGTAGAATTTGTTCGCATTAGCTTAGGACATGTAGAAAAGAATGGATGATGCCAGATTGACTTACCAGATATACAACGTAAAAGGGAGGCATGTAAGAGGCCTGGACGAAGGCGACGTCAGGAACCCTAAAAATTATGACAAGAATTATGAAGGTCATAGAAGCGAGTGAGTCGTTTAAGAATCGTACCTTGTAGCAATTTGTTCTTTCCGCCTACCCCGCAAGGACTTGGCTAGAAGTTATGTATGTATGTATAAATATTGATGACCGAGAAAATTGATCTACCTATTACATGGAACGGGCTATAAATGAAGATCTTTATAAGCTATGGCTAACTAAATCAGTTAGAGATAACCTTTATAGGCTTATGGCTGTGCAATACATTATGTTTGGTAATCTATATATATAAAAATGAATCGCAAAATGTGTTGGTAAGCGCATAACTCAACAACGCCTGGACCAATTTGGCCAAATCTTTTTTTAAAATGTTCGTTGAAGTTCAAGGATGGTTTTCACGGCGAGAAAAATTAGAATTATTGCTGGGAAAACCCTAAAAATAGCGCTTTTCTTTTTCCCATACAAATGATTTGTAACTAAAACGTAGTCAATTTGAGCTTTATTGCTATAGTATAAAGTTCATATTAAATTACAAGCACTCACTGGTTAGTGTTTGTTTAGTTCGTGATTAGGGTGTTATGTAACAATGTCCGTGTGTAACATCTGTCTCCATTGTCCCTGCTACATCGTCCCTCGTAATTGTAAAATTAAATGCAATAAATAAAACAAAGAAACATGAAACTAAATAGGATGTAATAAAATAAGCAAGTAATAAGACTTTATTGTCCCTCGCAAAGGCAATACCAGTGCAATGTAAAACATTAGACCATTGTCCTTTTACTGCAGTTTTAAAGAACCCGAAGACCGTAATAAATCAGTGACCATCCCAAGTAACGAGAAAGCGTGGGAAAGCCATCACTCGGAAGACACTGGACCGGACCCCCATTGTTTCCTGGACGTGAAGAGCTGTAGCATTAGACATTCTATATCTAGCATCGATCAGGATCACACCTTAGTTTAGTTAGCCTGTAGTTTTATTTTTAATTAAAAGACTTTATATCTAATATCGATTAGAGTCGAAATCTTAGAACTGTAATTAGATTTTAAATTAAAGTTTAAATATTTGAATTTTGGTTTTCCTTGGGACCTCCGACTCGAACCGAAAAAACTTAAGTGGCGCAGTCGGTAGGATATTCGAGGCACACCGAGTTAGTTAATTAGGGTACTTTCTAACATCGAAATCGTCCTAACGTCGTGCTAACTCGACACGCCGCTGCGATCGACCGTGTTCGCCGAATATCTAGATCAAGAACCTGAGTTCCTGCCGAGAGGTGAAATCCAGACATCGATCCCGAAGATACCAAGATCCAGTTAATGTGAGTACACCTTAAATCGATTCTGTGTGTTGCTCTCAAAAGTGTCCTTATTCCTTTAAGTCATTTGCAGATTTTTTTTCTTAATTAACAGTGAATATTTAATTAATAACTATTTCTTATAATAAGGAAATTGTCTCTAAAGAGCTATCGCGCTCTAGACAGGCCCGTATATTACAAATAGATTTATATAGAGATCTTAATTTAGAATTAGAATATATTAGTGATAGTTTAGTTAACTCTCAGCACTATATTTTATCCGTGAAAAATACAAAATATCATTTAATATGGCTGACGTTGATTTAATTTTTAAAATTCTCCGTTTTGTACCGGACTTTGATGGCAATCCGCATGTGTTGCCTAGATTTATACAATTTTGTGATCATATAGTAGCCGAATGTATTGAATCCAACCCTAACAATAATTTGGCTAGATTATATCTTCTTAACGGCATCTTAAACAAAATAACTGGCCAAGCAGCACGAATAATTAATGCCAACGGTATACCCGAAGATTGGGCTAGCATTAAAAGAGCATTAATTAATATTTTTTCTGATCAAAGAGATGAGACCACACTATATAATGAGCTCATGTTAGCTTCACAGGGCAGTAGCTCACCACAAGAGTTTTATGATCACTGTGTTAGTTTATTTTGTACATTAATGACATATGTAACTTTACATGAATCGATCAATACCACTATAGAGGCAAAACGGCAAAAATTAACTATGCAGGCATTTGTACGAGGGTTAAAGGAACCTTTAGGGTCCCGTATCAGATGTATGCGTCCTGACACCGTAGAAAAAGCTTTAGAATTTGTACTAGAGGAACTAAATATTTTATATTTACAAAATCGTACCGAATGTAATATAGATAGAAAATCACATAATAATTTAATAAGCCATTTTACTCATACGAACAATTTTATACGGCCGATGCCTACAGCGACTAACTACTCGCGATCACCTCAATCCCCGTGGCAACCGAATAATTCGTATAATAACCCTATCAACTTCTATAGACATTATTCAGAAATGCCGACGCGCACACAGCAGAAGTTCCGCGCACCGTCGTCAAATTATAACCAATATAATAATTATTTAAATACAATACAACAAAGACCCTTAATGCAAATCAACGCAGGCCTTAAGCCAATGAGTGACATTACTAATTTCGCTACTAGAGATAAAACTTCAAATGTACAACTAACTGGGCATGATTGGCGTAAGAGAGATAATCCACCCCCTTCTAACTACTCCAAAACTCAGGAAATTAATATTAACGAATTTACAGACTTTGAAAAATCCTATGATAATTCTTATTTGAATAATGCAGAGCATCATGATGTCGAACTGATAGGTCATACAAACGAAAACGCAAACGTTGATAATGGTAATGGTAATGGCAAATTTCCTATAGACATGTTGACTGGCTGCATTAACTTTCCTCAAAGTTTTTGTCAGTTAACTCGATCAAAAGATGAACTTATTTAGAAGGTGTTTCCAGATGTTTCTCAAAATTACAGAAATCATGATTGGTTGAGCGAACGAGCTATACTGGCTGCAAAAAACATAGATGTAAATGAATTAAATTTCAAAATTTAAGAACAAATTACAGGCGAATTGAGGATATATAAATCAGTTGATTCGGCTACTAATCAAGATGATGTAGTCAACTATCCACCGGAATTTTTAAACTCGCTGGATTTGCCAGGATTGCCACCTCACAATCTTCAATTAAAGGTTGGATCGGTGGTTATAATGTTGCGAAATATCAACCAACCGCGTCTTTGCAACGGTACACGGTTAGCGATAAAAAAATTACTAAACAATGTGATAGAAGCAACTATACTCAAAGGAAAGTATAAAGGAGAAGATGTTCTCATACCGCGCATCCCAATGATTCCGACTGATGTGCCATTTGAGTTTAAACGACTACAGTTTCCAGTGCAGCTTGCTTTTGCTATGACTATAAACAAGTCCCAGGGGCAATCATTAAGTGTTTGTGGTATTAATCTAGAAAACCCATGTTTCTCACATGGTCAATTGTATGTTGCCTGTTCCCGTGTTGGAAAACCATCAGATTTGTTTATCTATGCGCCAGGTAATCAAACAAAAAACATCGTATACCACAAAGCACTACAATGATAATAATAATAATTATGATTCACATGATTAACAATAAAGCGATTACTTACTTTTAAATCCTTATATATGTTTTATTTAATTATTTTTTATTCACAACAACCTGGGTGACGGTTCTGTTCAGGAGAATTTTTTAAAATACGTAGTCACAAAAACTGCCACATTACAAATCTTTTTGACAGGACGAAGTCTGTCGGGTCAGCTATCTAATATATAAAATTCTCGAGTCTAGATGTGCGTAATGAAATTTTGTGTGCATATCGGGTAGGTCTGAGAATAGGACAACATCTATTTTTCATCCCCCTAAATCACAAGGGTCAATATTTTTCACCCCTCAATATTTTTTTTTAATTTTTCGACATTTTTCTGTTTCTTATTTTTTTTTTATAAAACGGGATACAAACATACATCCAACCCTAATATTTCAACCCCCTACGATCAACCCTTATTTTTTAAATATTATTTTTCGGCAAAACAACGTTTGCGGGGTCAGCTAGTCTTTGATAAATATTAAATACTAGCTGACCCGGCGAACTTTGTTCCACAGCAAAAGTAATAAGTACATTTTGTATTAATAAATTTTGCTTTACTACATCATACATGCATTATAGCTAAAAACCACCCCGTAGACACCCTCTATTTACTAAAAAAAACCTCTTTAAAATCCGTTTCGTAGTTTCAAAGATCTAAGCATGTAAGGGGACAAACAGGGGAAAGAGACTTTGTTTTATATTATGTAATGATATAATAGTTTCCGAGAACTTAATCAAACTGAGAGCTTTGAGGAAAAATGGTGTTAAATTAAATAGACCATTGATTCAATTAAAGCTATTTTATTTTACTAAATATGTATTATTGAGAGCGTAAAATTACAACATAATTTTACTTAAAACAATTAAATTTTAATATAATATTATATACGTCAATTCCCATCTCTATTACGTATATTAAATAAGTATACGTAATTGAGAACGTGCTATAAATATTCAATATACGCATGAACCAAATAAATCTCATATATATGTCATAAATGGATATCAACACACCGAAGTTAGCAAACGCAGTTGCTATTCCCGTTACAAATTTCCTTATTCTTGAGACTTCTATAAATATTACTTAACCAATTAATTCCTAATTAATATTTATTATTTCAAGCTTAAAATTCTTTATGTGATGGTTTCAATTAGAAAAAGCGTGACGACGTGACGTTTCGAAAGCAATTTCGGAAAAAAAAGATAAATATCAGAGATTCGTGCCATAATTTTTTATCAGCTACTAAATTTCTACTTATAGTATCGGTAGTCCAGTGGTGGAGCTTGCCGCTTCTGATTCAGAGGTCGTGGAATCTATTGCGGGCTCACATCAATGATTTCTTGGAATTCTCCCGGCAGTTATATGTGATAAATATAGATGACTGATAAATTTGTGCCCGGTATATGGTTTGCACTATATCAACAATAATATTAGGTCGGGGAAAAAGTCTTTTCGCATAACGTAGGTATAAACTTATTATAAAATTTCTTTGACTGTACTATTTGTGTCTGGCTGGTTTTGGTAACATTAAAAAGGTTACATTATAAAGAAAAGAAAAAAATAAAAAAAAGTTGTTTCCCGCTATTTTTCATTTGTTTTTCTCTCCGTAAAAATGAGTGAATCTAATGAAGAAATTCGATACATTTTAAAATTTTATTATAAAAAAGGGCAAAAATGCAACTCAAGCAGTGAAAAAAATTTGTGATGTTTATGGACCTGATGCAGTGTCAGTAAGAGTAGCACAAATTTGGTTCAAACGTTTTCAGTCCGGAAATTTTGATGTTAAAGATGCACCTCGCTCTGGTCGCCCTGTTACGAATAAAATGGACGCCATTTTTGAAAGAGTGGAGCAAGGTCGGCATATTAGTAGTTACGATGTAGCTGAAGAACTGGGAATTGACCACAAAACAGTTTTGACCCATTTGAAGAAAGCTGGTTATACAAAAAAGCTCGATATTTGGGTGCCACACGAGCTCACTCAAAGAAACTTAATGAACCGTGTACTCATTTGCGATTCATTATTGAGACGTAATGAAACTGAGCCGTTTTTGAAGAGATTGATAACTGGCGATGAAAAGTGGATCACGTACGACAAGAACGTGCGAAAAAGGTCGTGGTCGAAAGTTGGCCAGGCTTCACAGACTGTGGCCAAACCTGGCCTAACACGAAATAAGGTGATGCTGTGTGTATGGTGGGATTGGAAGGGCATTGTTCATTATGAGCTTTTACCGTCCGGCAAAACCATCGATTCTGATCTTTACTGCCAGCAACTGATGAGATTAAAGGAAGCAGTCGAGAGAAAACGGCCGGAATTGATCAACAGGAAGGGTGTGGTCTTTCATCACGATAACGCTAGACCACACACATCTTTAGCCACTCAGCAAAAATTAAGAGAGTTCGACTGGGAGGTCCTAGTGCATCCACCATATAGCCCTGACCTTGCGCATTCAGATTTTCACCTGTTTCGGTCTCTTCAGAATTCTTTAGGTTCTGTCAGGTTGACCTCAAGAGAGGACTGCCAAAACTATTTGTCCCGTTTTTTTGATCAGAAGTCCCAAAGTTTCTACAGTAACGGGATAATGTCTCTGCCCACAAAATGGCAGAAAGTTATTCAACAAAACGGTACATATATATTGTAAATAAATGTAAATAAACTTTGAAAAAAATGTCTTGACTTTTCATACAAAAATACGAAAATACTTTTTCCCCAACCTATTAGTACAGTCCCGTAGCAAATATTTTTCTGCCAATTCTTTAAGATGCAAACGCAACAAATGAGTACCTAATGACTTGGTGAGAATTTTGATTCTATATTGGTCGTTGTAGTTCGTATAAAAGCTGACTACTCGGAAATGGTAGTCAATTTATTGATCCTTACGGCGTAAGTGGTAATGCGATGGCTTGTGTATCCACGTTTGAATTTATTATCGCTTCAGGACCTGGAAAGATGAACTATTTTCTCTCAATGATTTTTCCTTGTTTGGTTCGTCCTTTGTATTATAAGGCCTAGTACCAATTAAAATATTTGCTCCTATTGAATTAATAACAAGGAGACGTTGAAACAATACAGGATTTTAACAAATTTGTTGGGTAGTTACTGAGATTAGAGCGATCTATAGATTAAATTTTGTCTCAGTCTATACCCACCACGGCAATAAATTAGGTGACTTTATTCTCTAGAGTGACGGCACAACATTTAAAGTAAAACAGAAATATTTTCATGATACTAGCAATGAAATTAAATATTTATAAGTAAATACTTAAATAGCTAATAATATAATCAAATTTTTGTTTAGCTATAAAAACTTTTAGGCGTTTGCGTTGCATATTACACAAATATAATGAACACGAATTAAACGTGATATCGTCGGGGATAGTGCACATTCGCGAATCTACGTAAAGACCGCGTATCTGTAATCGTCCAGTTTTACAGAAAAAGGTTTTAACTGAATAACTTTATTAGTTCAATGAACAAGCTCATTTTGATTGGCTTCAGATTGGTCGAAACGAACTCGTGTCAAGGTGGTGGCAGTCTACCAAGATTTTGCGAGATTTGCCCGCCTAAACTTTAATTGGCTACAATTGTCACATATGCGGAATTATCCAATGCTAGTTCCGCGGATTTGCTCTATCCCTGACGATATGTTTATATAAATATTATTTACCTTGATTTGCTTGACGTTGACCTGGCCGAATTTTTATTTAACTTTCCCCGACAGCTGTTAAATCAATCAAATTCAATCATTCTGACAACCCTGGACAAAGTTATTATTAAAAGTATAGAGAGTGTCGGTGTAAAAGTAAGAAAGGGCATGCTCCGATAGTTCGGATCTGTGGAAAGGATGGATGATGCATGATTGACTAAGCAGATATACAATGCAAAAGCGGATGGATGTAGGAGTTGAGGACGGCCTATAAACACATTCTATGACCAAATAGAAAGTGTTCTGGAGGAAGGTCATGTCAGGAGCCTCAAAAATCGACGCGCGTGCATGAAAAGAGTTATGAAAGTCAACGAAGCGCTTCAGGTGTGTAAGAATCGTGCCTAATGGCGCTCCGTTCTCTCTGCCTACCCCGCAAGGGATTTGGCGTGAAGTTATGTATGTATGTATAAAAAGTATTTATTAACTGGTAATTACTGTGTATAGCATTCGTGGATTACGACAAAGCCTTCGACTCCATCGAAACTTGGGCAGTTCTGGATGCATTGCAGCGATGTCGGATTGACTGGCGTTATATTGAGGTATTGAGATGCTTGTATGACACCGCCACGATGGCTGTCCAGATACAAGACCAGGTGACGAACTCTATCGAGCTGAATCGAGGTGTAAAACAGGGAGATATCATCTCTCCCAAGCTCTTCACCAACGCTCTGGAGGACGTCTTCAAGACCCTAGATTGGACTGGACAGGGTATCAAAATGAATGGTGAGTACATCTCACATTTTCGGTTTGCCGACGACATCGTTGTAATAGCAGAATCGCTGAAACAGTTAAGCGGAATGTTGCGCAACCTAGACGAGTCCTCCCGGCGTGTCGGTTTGGGCATGAACTTGGACAAGACCAAGGTCCTGTTCAATGAACATGTCGTGCCCGAACCGATAAGTGTCGAAGGGTCAGTTCTCGAAGTCATAAACGAATACGTCTGCCTAGGCCAAATTATCCAGTTAGGTAGACGAAACTTCGAGAAGGAGGCTGAAAGTAGGATTTCAGCTGGGTTGGGCTGCATTCGGCAAACTGCGTCGAGTCTTCAGCTCGCCTATACCGCAATGTCTGAAGAGCAAAGTCTTTGACCAGTGCGTCTCACCGATGATGACCTACGCTGCCGAAACGAGGACACTCACGGTGTGTATTTAAAGTCACTCAGCGAGCTATGGAGCGAGCTATGCTCGGGGTATTTCTGAAAGATAAACTCAGGAATGAGTATATCCGCCAGAGAAATGGGGTAACCGACATAGCTCGTAGAATAAGCTCGCTGAATTGGCAATGGGCTGGCCATATCTGCCGAAGGACCGATGGTAGATGGAGTAAAAAGGTCTTAGAGTGGAGACCGCGTCTTAGTAAACGTAGCGTAGGACGCCTACCAGCCCGATGGTCAGACGACCTCAGAAAGGCTGCTGGAAAGACTGGATGCGGAAGGCAGAAAATCGGATGTTGTGGTGCACATTGGGAGAGGCCTATGTCCAGCAGTGGACTGCAATAGGCTGATGATGAACTGGTAATTTATAACATCTAGCAATAGCGCCTAGTAAATAAATATAGCTAAACCGTCTACGTCATGTTGATATATTTCGTTCTAACTAATAAAGTTACCAATACTTATATACTAACCAAGTATTTTTATGGCTTCCTTTGAAATCTTCTTGTTGTTTTAAATATATTAATTTGAATTATTCGGTAAAATTACATGCTAAAGACTGCAGTATTACTGACGAGTCTGAGGTCATCGATTAATTCAGATGCTAAAGGTACCAAAATTAAAATTGTACTCATATAAATATGAATAATACAACTTGGATAGATAGAAAGAATGACCTCATGTTGTGCCGATCCCTGGTGGGGGATATATCACCAACGAAAACATTGCCAAGGGGGTAATTAGGGCGCCGGTCAAAGAAAGCCAGATCCATATTTTCACAACATGGATAGTTCGAAAGGATGACATATAGTGCCAATCCCACTAAGAGTGGAATAAGGATAGAAAAATGATAAAAGATAAATATTAATAATACTGGATACAAAACATATGACGTCCTCTAGTTTTCCAGTTTAAGTAAATAAATACATGCATACCCTTTTTATTAATTACGTAACATAACTTCACGCCTTTTTCTACCCGAAGGTGTAGGCAGCGGCTGTTAAGCCGTCTCGCCGTTATGTTTATGTCCCAAATGGAATAGGTGGCGAACCTATTGCCATACCGGGCTCACAGTTTTCAGTCATCGATATTTATCACACATTACTTCCGAAAAGAACTTTAAGCGGTTTCATAAATTCCTGTTTAATGGTCCATGCCTCGCATCCGTACATGAGGACCAGCCAAACATAGCATAGAAGTATTCTCACTTGAAGCTTTATGTTTAGTTGACGACAACACAGAACTTTTCTCATTTTGTTAAAAGAGGCCCGGGCAAGTTCTATTCGGGTTTTAATTTCTTGTTCTGATTCCCATTCTTCACTTACCCTCGCGCCGAGATACTTGTCGAACACGCTCAAGCTATTGTGCACCTATTGATATGGTAGGTTTGGTCCAACATCCAAGTTTCTGGAGATCACCATAAATTTGGTCTTGCTAATGTTTATTGATATTGCGGCTCTCTCACTGCTTTCGTTAACTGCGTTGATAATCTCCTTCAAAT
Organism: Euproctis similis; assembly: GCA_905147225.2. NCBI lineage: Eukaryota > Metazoa > Arthropoda > Insecta > Lepidoptera > Erebidae > Euproctis > Euproctis similis. The sequence goes on from LR990115.1 coordinate 16,099,385, forward strand.
CTCGCTTCGAATACAGTCTTCGAGTACTGCCACAAGTACAGTGTCATCTGCATATCGTAGGTTCTTGACGATCTTGCCATTGATCTTGAGTGCCACTTAAAGATTTTGGAGAGCTTTTGAAATCACAGCTTCGGAGTAGATATTAAAAAGCAACGGAGACATTACGCATCCCTACCGAACCCCACGACAGACTCCCACCTCTTCGGTGTCTTCGCCTTCAACTCGTACGGCAGCCACTTTTTTTTCACAGAGATTACAGATAATCCTTATATCCTTGCCATCCATACCAGTATCTCACAAAAGATCGAGGAGTTGTTTGATCTTTTACTCTATCAAATGCTTTTTCGTTGTCTATAAAGCATTTTAGGACATCATATTTGCATATCTCTGCATTTTTGCACAAGAACATTAAGGGCAAAAAGAGCTTCTCGAGTACCCACGCCAGATCTAAATCCAAATTGGCTGTCTCCCAATTATTCGACGCAGGTAGGTCTTATCCTGTTTTGAATGATATACAAAAACACTTTCAGTACGTGGCTCATCAAACTGATCATACGATACTCAACCCACTTACTAGCATTTCGTTTTTTCGGAATTGTTATACACGTGAATTTTAACCAGTCCATGGCTAGATCTCCAGTATCATCTATACTTATATTATAAAGCGGAAGAGTTTGTTTGTTTGTTTGTTTGTTTGAACGCGCTAATCTTAGAAACCACCGGTCCGATTTCAAAAATTCTTTCTCTGGTGTATAGTCCATTTATCGAGGAAGGCTTTAGGCTATATTATATTTTCAAATAAATTAGGGATCCTTACTATAAGTCCAATAATGTAACCCAAGGTGTAAGAAAAGACCCGAAAAAAAATCTTACATGGCGAACGCTGCAAAAACTATTGATTATAGAAAAAAACAATGTACTACAGTTTCACAGAACATATAATTGTCTATAGAAAAGTCCGCGACGCTATATGTAGTTTTCTTAATTTAGTTAGTTAAACTATTGTAGTTTTCGCATAATAAGTGTTTTTTGAATTTTTAAAAATAATTATAATGAGGTTGTTTTATAAGTTCTTTATTTTGTACCTTGGTATTAACTCTTCTCAAAATAAATTACTTCAATATAAAGATAGATTCAATACCTTTCTAGAACTTTTTGAATGATTCAATTCGGACATTTAATTCAAAAGATATCGCAAAATACAAAATGTAAGTATTCGTTTCGTAGGCAAATATTCCGCGCACATATATATGATCGGGAGTCCCGCCCGACTCGGTCATGAGCGCCGCTCATAGCTGGCAGGTAAATTTTTTTTTAATTTACTTAGACTTTTTTTTCTTTTTGTCCTAATGAGTTTGTAGTATTTAATCGTCTTTTGGGGTATATGTATATTTATTTTGTAATAATTAATAGGTGTTGTGAACCGGTAACATCTGTGACCCCGTGTCTATTTAGACACATTAGATTAGAATTTGATCTATTTAAGAGTATAATAAATGGGAAATAACACGACACATGTAGGTAAACAAATACTTACTTTTATTATTGGCTTGACGTTTTGGCCTGGTTGCACTGGCCGTAGTCACAAGCAGACGTAATTTTGACATAATTTGTTTGCCTAAAAGTGTCGCGTTATTTTCCGTTCATTATATTTATTATGTAATATGCAACGCGAATATTAAAATATATTTTCATACTTAAGTAACCAACGTCATGCGTCAAAGCTAGAGTTAGTTTTCAGTTAGTTCTTCACGCAGATATTATAATATTATCTATAATTCTTTACAATATTGCAACTTCATATAAATGGACAAAGCGCAAGATATGCATACGCCTCGATACGGTCGATCTTGGCGTCTTTTGCTTAAATATAAAGACTTTGCTGGTTTGCTACACGTCTGCATAACACATTAAGTTGCCCATCTATATTAACATTTTTAATATCGTGATCTCTTTTAAAATTTAGTGAATTTATTTTGATAAGAGTAATACCACGCTGCCAAATCGACATCATTTAAATTACAAAAAAAAACACTCACTGTGAGTTAGCCATACTGGTAAGAACATGTGGTGACCAGGTTTTTTTTAAATCGACGACAATGACCAGATAAAAAAAAGGTTCAAGTAGTATTAAAAAAAACTAAAGATTGATGTCAAACTTCTGACAAAGTCCCTGGTAATGCTATTAATTGAAGTTGATAATTTTTTTTTATGGGATAGAAGGGCAAAGGAGCAAGCGGGTCACCTGATGGTACGCAACCTGTGCCGCCCATGGACACCAGCAACACTTATAGTGTTACCGCTGCGTTGCCGACCTTTAAGGGAGAAGGATGGGGAAGCGAGGTGGATCCCCAGGTACCTCTCTCACCGAACGAAACGCGGCATGAGCCACTTTACGTCGATCTTCTGAGAGGTAGTGGTATTTCATCGGTTGAGCCGGCCCATTCTTGCAGCTAACTGCTTATTATTTTAACTGCTATTATTTTGATCAAAACAACTTTTAGGATTGTATCGCGTTTATTTATTATTTATTTATATTTATTTCCCGACGTTTCGAACTCTTTACAGAGATCATTTTCACGAGTATGAACAAAAAAGATGGTAGTTGCTCAAAAGCTATCCTCATTGATACAGAGAGCACCCACTTTTTGGAAATAAAAATCAAAAAGTTGATGTTAAAAATATGATTTTTACTATTGGTAACCCACATCAGACCATGAGAACAAAAGTTAAATACTTATTTATAAGATGCATTAATACATCCTGCCTCTAAAGATCCTTTGTTGTATGATTTAATAAGTAAAAGTTGTTATTATTAAATTATTACAAATTAAAAACAAAATATTCTCAAAAACATTATAAATAATAGCAATATCAATAGCCCGTTCAAAATGAAATAATAATCAGTTTTGCAGAACAGCCGCTGAGTTTTCTTGCTGGGTCTTTCTCAGGACTGGCCGCGTTTTTGACCCAGTGGTAGATTTTTAATAAACACTTTATCTTTTAATTTAAAATCAATGAATATTTAATAATAGTCATACTTTAATCTCAACCAACTTAGAAAATATGATAATTTGTAATAATTTAATAATAACAACTTTTACTTATTAAATCATACAACAAAGGATCTTTAGAGGCAGGATGTATTAATGCATCTTATAAATAAGTATTTAACTTTTGTTCTCATGGTCTGATGTGGGTTACCAATAGTAAAAATCATATTTTTAACATCAACTTTTTGATTTTTATTTCCAAAAAGTGGGTGCTCTCTGTATCAATGAGGATAGCTTTTGAGCAATTACCATCTTTTTTGTTCATACTCGTGAACATGATCTCTGTAAAGAGTTCGAAACGTCGGGAAATAAATATAAATAAATAATAAATAAACGCGATACAATCCTAAAAGTTGTTTTGATCAATGAATGAGATTCGCGAAAATCTTAGAAACAAATATGCTATTATTTTCATCATATCTAGGTTGTTAGTCGCTAATATCAACAGTTAAGCAAGTAAGGTGTGTATTTATGAGAAAAGCTTTGGGGTATTAATATGATCGCGGCAATAATCTTAAGTGGTAAATGTATAAAATATAGCGGTACGAAGTTCGCGCGGTCTGCTAGTATTATATAAAGTTGAAAAACGTTGTCAATACATCTAGTTGTTATTCTTCTAACAGCTTAATGACTTCGATGGGCACATTATCAGGTCCCGGTGTTTTTCCTGTTTTAACAGCTTTTAAAGCACGTAACACTTCTGACTTTAAAATGGGAGGCCCTGTTGTGTCGTCAGTAATTATAGGGATTTCTCTAGCTGGATCCGCAAATATTTCCGCAACGTATTTGCACCACAGTACTTTTTTATTATCAAGATCTAAAATTAGATTATTACTAGAGTCAGTCAGCACATTAAAACAATCATACATAGAACTATTCCAGATGAATATACTTTTCGATATTAAATGAATACTATTGTAGCTAAGATATAGGAAATTTAAACATTTATTTATAAACTACGGCGATGATAAGGGGGGTCAGGTCCGTTAATCATTGAAATTCGTATTCTTTTGAAAAGGATTCAAGATAAGCTGATATAATTTAGATTAATAAAAATTCATTAATTAGCTTGATGTTGATGAATATTTAGTTATTGTAGTTAATGTTATCATCGCCTTTTTTATTATTTGGAAAGTTTTTAACCATGTTAATCTATACAAGTAAATTTTCTGTTTGTAACATTGAAATAAATGCTAGCTACATACATACATACATACATAACTTCACGCCAAATCCCTTGCGGGGTAGGCAGAGAGAACAGAGCGCCATAAGGCACGATTCAAATTCAAATTCAAATTCAAAATATCTTTATTCCATAGACTTAGAATCGTCACATAAAAAAACATTCACGGAGCTTAGATTCCCTTTCATCACACTGTCTTGAATGTGAAAGCGAATCTAAGTGCCAGTTCCGGCGTCAAGGCTTCTTGAGAAGAACTGGCAAGAAACTCAAGGCCGACTCTTTTCAAATATCCAGTTTAACAAATAGTGATAAGTACAATCAATACAACACAAAAGGAGCAGTTCAATTCCAAACGTTTTTATCGTTTATATAGTCTGTGATACAATAATTAAGCCCTTTGATATAATCTACTTTTAATATAATTTTTAAATTTCCCCATGGATAATTCAATCGCGTCGTTTGGAAGTTTATTGTAAAAGCGTATACATTGACCTGGGAACGAGTTAGAGATTTTATGGAGCCTAGTAGTGGGCACAGCGAGTTTGTTTTTATTTCTTAAATTTAGTTTATGAACATCACAGTTTTTCTTAAATTTAGTTTTATATTTATGAACATAAATAAGATTTTCATAAATATATTGTGAATAAAATGTCATAATTCTTATTTATTTGAATTTATTTCTTAGTGTATCCCTGGGTCTCATCATATAGATAGCACGAACGGCTCGTTTCTGGAGCACAAAAACTGAATCTGCATCCGCAGCACTACCCCAAAGCAATAAGCCGTACGACATAATGCTGTGGAAATAGCTAAAATAAACTAAACGCGCAGTATCAACATCGGTTAGCTGACGTATTTTCCTTACAGCGTAAGCTGCTGAGCTTAGTCTGCCTGACAGCGTTTCTATATGTGGGCCCCATTGTAATTTAGAATCTAATGTTATACCAAGGAAGACAACCTTATTGACCAATTCCAATCTCTCACTGTCCATCACTACACTGGTTTTTACTTGTTTAACATTTTTTGTAAAAAATTAAACATATTTGGTTTCATTACTATTTAAAAACAAATTATTAGCACTAAACCAGTTTACAATTTTTGAAAGAGCATTGTTTACATCGTCAATTACTGTCTGTTGTCTATTTACCTTAAGAACTAAAGAAGTGTCATCTGCAAACAAAACTATTTCATGATTATTTTTCACAAGATATGGCAGATCATTAATGTACAAAAGAAACAGGAAAGGTCCTAAAATAGAGCCTTGTGGCACTCCCATTGCTACAGCTGATCCATGTGATAGCTTCCCGTTAACATATAGTCTTTGAATCCTATCACTCAGATAAGAAATGAGAAGATTCAAAGCGATGCCTCTTATGCCGTAGTGGTGTAATTTTCTGACCAGAGTTTCATGCTGCACACAATCAAAAGCCATAGACAAGTCACAAAATATTCCATAGGCATCCTGTGACTCCTCCCAGGCTTCAAATATACATTCTAATAATCTAATCCCCGCATCACATGTTGACCGTCCGCGCGTAAAACCAAATTGCTTATTGTGCAGCAGATTATTATCATTAAAGTATTTTAGTAGCTGTGCGAGGATAAGCTTTTCGAAAATTTTACTTATTGTCGGTAGTACTGATATTGGTGTGAAGTTAGTGGGGTCTAATGTACTACCCGATTTATACAATGGAATGATTTTACTTAATTTCATCAAGTCAGGAAACACACCACAGTCAATACATCTATTAAATATCAGAATTAAGGCGGGAACAATAGTGTTAAATAAAGATTTTATAATATGCACAGAAATGCCCCATAAATCAGCTGTCTTTTTCATATTAATTGATTTAAACGCGTTACTTAAATCACGCCCATTAACATGACGGAAGTGAAAATCGTTAAAAAATTCAAGCACGTTATCTTTAAGCAAAGACTCTGCAATGGAAGTGGAAGAGCCTAGAGCACTAGTAAGTAGGACTGTTGATAAAATATCGATATATCGAAATATCGATATTTTCCCTTAAAAAATTCGATATTTATCGCCGATATTTTTTTTCACGATATATCGATAGTTCGATATTGAAATGTACATATCGACTTTCGATATTTTTATGAAAATATTTTTTTTGGGACTTAAATTATATCGTCATCGCAAACTTAAGGTTGTCTGGAAGAGATCGCTACATGCGATAAGACCGCCTTTTGTACTTGATCGACATTTACTATGTACTAATTACTTCAATGTAATGTATAAAAATTGCGTACAATAAAGCGTATTCTAGTCTAATCTTAATATACTGTATTTAAAAAACTAATAAACAATCGTCAAGTCATCCCATAAGCAATGACAAACAGCTCCCCTTTACGAGTTCAAGCTAATTCTTGGCAATGAAAAAATTTTGCATCAAATTATAACTGATTAGTGTTTATAGGTATCGCGTATTTTTTTTTTGCTTAAAGACACTTTCACAGGGGCCCGCAGGGCTTATGGAAAACTCTTTGAACAACACCCTCTTTCTATTAGACGTAACATATGAATTTTCTGTACATGCATTTTTAGGAGTATAGATTTTATATGTACCTACATAATTGATTAGTATCTATAATTTTAATTTCCCTAAATTATCTTATGTTATGTCATAAATACATAGTGAAACAATTGTCAATGAATGTGTTAAGTCACTGTTTACTATCACAACGATATAATTTACGTTAATATTTACGTTTATATGTTTGCTGGACGCAGCTGCAGCAAAAAAAAAAAATCTATTATATGCATGTATTTTAAGAAATTATATTCAAGTAGTGTTTTTTGCACTTTGTCGTGAAAAGTTATCAAAGATGTGGAAATGCAACAAATTTAGCAACCCATTTGAAAAGGAAATCTATCATGCATTTGCAAAACTATCCATCAGAGTAAGTATAAATACTAAGAAAATATGCACAAAAATGCAGAAGGAAACTATCATAATGAGTCAGTCGTATAGTTACTACCACCAAAATCAAATATTGACCTTACTGACAACGATACCGAAAACTAAATACATGGTATATGAAAGAGAAGATATCTTAATAAATAGTTTTTTACGATTTTAATTTACTACCTTTCGTCCATAGATGTCACTACATCTGAAATGAAATCAATTCTACATCGGTAATCTTTAGAGTAGTTTTAGCTTATGGACATAGATGGCGATACGTTAGAAATGGTTAATATATTGACTGGTTAATTTACTGCCTCTATAACCAACGCCCATAGTATATTGGACTCGCTGGTCTTCACCGATCACAAAGTTAAGCTACGTTGGGCGTGGTAAACACTTGGATGAGTAACCGTTTTTATTTGGGTAAAATTGTTCACAAACAATATTTTAAAGCATTGTAGTAAATACGATTAATTTAAAACGGCAGCAAACGGGGCGTTTAACGTTTGCATGTCGTTTAAGAAGTTTCACTTCAAAATATCGATATATCGAAATATCGATATTTTTTTTCGATATATCATACCCCGATATTGATATTTTTAAAAATATCGATATATCGAAAATCCGATATTTTTAAAAATATCAACAGTCCTACTAGTAAGATTGACAGGGAAAACAGAAAAAAAATCTTCAAAGGCATCGGCAACCTCACAATCTGACTTGGTAACATATCCATTAATATTTAACGTAAATTCTGAGTCCCTGATTCGACTCCTAGCAGTCTCTTCATTGATGACTGTCCAAGTGGCTTGGATCTTATTACTGCTATTTTTAATTTAAGATTTAATAAAATTAGATTTCGCGACTTGACAAACGCGTTTGAAAATCCTTGAATATAAAAACGCTTGAATATAATTCTTACACGCCTCACTCGCTTCGTTGACTTTCATAACTCTTTTCATGCACGCGCGTCGGTTTTTGAGGCTCTTAACATCACCTTCCTCCAGAACACGTTCTATTTGGTCATGGAATGTGTGTCTTGGCCGTCCTCGACTCCTACATCCATCCGCTTTTGCATTGTATATCTGCTTAGTCAGTCTTGCATCAACCATTCTTTCTACATGTCCGAACCATCGGAGCATGCCCTTTCTTACTTTTACACCGACACTCTCTTTCAAACCAACTTCCTTCCTTACAACCTTGTTTTCTACGCGGTCAGCGAGAGTCACTCCGCAGATTTTGGGTAGTGCCCTTATTTCTACCGCGTTTATTCTACTTTCATGCACACTCTGCCATACCCAGCTCTCGCTTCCATAAGTTAGCGTTGGGATCATGACTGCATTGTGGATTGCTAGCTGGGCTTTTCTGCTAATGTTTTTCGCGCCCAGGAATCTGCCCAACGCTCCATTTACGCTATTTCCTATCGCCACTCGTCTTTCTACATCCGCGCTGTACCTTCCATCTCTGCTAAAAGCGCATCCAAGATATACAATTTCATTCACTTGTTCCAGCACTACATCATCAACCATTATCCTTGCATCTGTTCTGGATTCCTCCCTTTCAAACACCATAACTTTTGTTTTCGTATTATTCAACTGCAAGCCTTTAATCATACAATCATCTTTCATAGTAGTGACTAGTGTTTGCAGGTCCGACGGCGATTCGGCTAGAAGCACGGCGTCATCTGCGTAAAGCAGGCAGCTCACAACTAGGTCACCCATTCGCATCCCTACATCCATCGATCTCACTCTCTGGAGACAACTGTCCAGGTACAGGATGAACAGTCGAGCGGACAGCACGCAACCCTGTCTGACGCCGATATTGACGTCAAACCAGGGGGACAAGCCGCCGTCAACACGCACACACGCTGTGCAGCCCTCATAAGTGGACTTCACAGCGCGCAGCAGTGCTCCGCTCACCCCGTAGCCCGGGAGTATGCCCCACAGATCCTTTCGTAACACTCTGTCAAACGCTTTTTCAAAATCCACTAAACCGCAGAAAACCTTCCGGTTAACAGCCAGTTGTTTCTCCACGATGTTGCGGAGAGAAAAAATCTGATCCATGCACCCTCGTCCGCTTCTAAAACCACCCTGAGCCTCCCACAACACTCCATCAGATATCACCCTCATTCTCCTTTCAATAATTTTCCCATACACTTTTGCTGCTAAACTAATCAAACTGATGGCCCTGTAACTGAAACACTGCATACGTGATCTGTTCAGTACCGTCCCTCGCTGACCCAGGGTGCGCAGTGGAAGATACACCAGGGCAGTGAGGGTGCAAAGGGGCACGAACTAAAGCTTGCGTTGCGCAAGGCTAATATTATTGGTGGTTAAATGAACTTCAAAAAAGGGCAATAGACTTATCGAAGTAAGGGTCTGCTACCTGTTAAACCTACTCAGTTAATCTCGGATTGGCCAATCAATATAGAAAACTGTTAGGACGTATCTTAAAAGCAGCGACCGACGACACAATAGGGCCCCACAACTCGAATCGCCACTACTCACAAATATAGTTTCCCAATTTACACAATACTTTCATTAAAAGCAAATCAATAAAAAGCAAACTGTTCTTCTTAACAATTACAATTACGAACGACCGAACAACGTCTGTTCAAATCGATCAAATCTTACCTAGCCATAAAAAAAAACTACCCTCAACTTACATAAAATGATAAACCGCGAAACCTAAGACATAGGTACTTGTTTGTACAGAACATGATCCCTTACCTTTATATAAGGGCACAATGACAGCGCGCCTCCAGTCCATGGGAACCTTACCCGACCTCCAGCACAGATTGCTCAAGGTCAGGAAACCGTCCCGGACACAGGTACCACCGTATTTGATCATTTCAGCAGACATCATATCAATTCCAGCTGCCTTACCATTTTTCATACTTCGTATCGACCATTCAATCTCTTCCATAGTAATGTCCTCGTCAGATATTGGCGCAGCGGTATCAGCCGTAGGCTCACCCGCGGCGCCCACATCTGGAACATATTCGTACATTTCCCAAAAATACTCACTCCACCTGCCCAATACATCGCTTGGGTTTGCAAGAATGTCACCAGTCTTAGGCATAATTTTGTCCATTCTGGATGTTGACGAAGAACCCCGAGACTTTCTAACTTCCCTCCAGAAGAGTTTGTTATTCGTTTCGAAGTTCTCCGTCAACCTCACTTCCTCATTCGCAACTAGTTTTTCACGCTTCTCTTTCACTAAGGCTTTGGTAACATTCCTGCAGCGGCGGTAGCTTTCATACTTTTTCTCTGTCATACTATCATTCTGATTCAAACTTGAGACATAATCCAACCATGCTTTTTTCTTTCTTTCGACGCTGGCTTTCACATCCGCGTCCCACCAGGCATCACCTCTCAGAATCTTATGCGTCTTTGCACTACCACATACTTCTTTTGCACTATCCACTATACTGTCTTTCATTCTTTCCCAGCATTCTTCAACACCTAAGTCAGAAAGACTCGTCTCACTGAGTCTTTTACTGACTAGGTCTACATACATACTCCGTACACTTCCATCTTCTAATTTCTCGCATTTTATTTTTTCAAGCTCTCCGAAATGGGTACGCACTCGCCAGTGTCTCCACTTCTTGAAAAGGCCCACGAAACGGCTTACCACCAGGTAGTGGTCCGTATCAAGAGTGGGGCCTCTGTAGGCTCTTGTATCCCTTAGAGTATTTCGGAGACGACTATCTACCAAAATCAAATAATCATACTCTTTTGTTCATTCCGTCTCCACGTATACGTGTGAATATCTTTATGACGGAATAATGTGTTAGACACAAGAAGGTTCCGTTCCAGGCATACGTCCAATATCGGCTTACCAGCATCATTCACTCTCTTGTCACCATTCCGGACCAAGGACAGCCTCCAGGCTATCTCTCTTGGTTCTGACCCATCCATTAAGATCACCACACAGAATTATCCTTTCATTTCCCTACATACATCTATCTACATACATATACACCAAAATAACATTTTTTTCATTTTTTGTCTCCGTGTCTGTCTGTCTGCTTGTTCCGGATAATCTTTGAAATGACTGAACTTATTTTGACGGGACTTTTATTGGCAACTAGTGTAATAAGGAGTAACTTAGGCTATTTTTAAGGAAAAGTGGTAAAATTCGTGTCGTAAAATGTTTTTAAAATACTTGTCTTTTTTTGTGTATGATGTAACAGGTGACTAAAATGTTTGATAAGAAATATCAGTGTTAACATAAGTCTAGTTCAAAGGCCTAGAGTTCGAATTATTATCATTATAATACAATGTGCAGTTATTTTAACTGACGCATATAAAAGGCTCGATTTATGTGGAGAGCAGACGTTGTATAAGTTGAGCCTTCAGCGATACACTTACTCGGTCCATTCACTATTTAAAATAACATAAATATCTATTAAATTGACATTGTTCTTGACAATATTTAATTTAACGCTTTTAATATATAAAGTGTTAAATAATTTTTTCAATAATTGTGTAACAAAATGTTCTCGAGAATCGAGTGTTTCGTATTGCTCGTAAGTATAAAAATATATCTGTTTGCATTTTTAAATCGTTAAAACTGTTTTTCAAATTTATAGTCCCGGTGGCCCAGTGGTCGAGCACACGGCTGCTGATCCAGAGGTCCGGGTTCGAATCCTGACACTGACTCACACCAATGACATATCGAAATTGTTTTCGGAAGTTAAGTGTGACAAATATCGCTGACTGAAAACTTTGTGCCCGGTATGGCAATAGGTTCGCCACCTATTCCATTTGGGACGTTAACATAATGGCGAGACGAGGCTTAACAGCCGCTGCCTACACCTTCGGGTAACAAAAGGCGTGAAGTTATGTTTAGTAAGAAAAATCCTACACAGGTAACTTTCAAAAATTTCAAAAAGTCATTGGTGTGTGCCAGGATTTGAACCCACTACTTCTTGAATCAGAAGCGGGGTGCAAGCTACTGCGCCACCGAGACTGTTTAAATAAATGTTTTTCTTTCTTCATTCTTATTTTTATTGAAGTGAAACTTCTAATGTCTCTTGCGAAAGCATTTAACGCATTTAACGCCCCCTCGCGGGTATTATAGATAATATATAAGACTAGAACTTAAGCCGGCTTATATAAACCAAGGAAGAGAATTTACATAGCGTGATTGAAAACAGTACATAGACATCTAGTAGCTAGTAGCGGGACTGTTTTTATCGCACCATACCCCTAAAGTACTAACTGCATAAAAAATATTGTTTTTAATTTTTAAATTTATATGCAACTAAAAAATAAAATAAACCAAATAATTTAAATATTATTAGGAATATACACAAGACATTTGTTTGAACATTTTTGAATGTTATATTAAAATAATAACAAATAATAATTAGTTTGACGTCGCTATAACCGAAAAGCCGACTTTGGGAATTTTGCATAATAGAAGTATACATACGAGTACAAGCACAAGAATAATAACTAATTCAGTATTAATCAATCAATTATTTATTCACATATTTCTGGGTATTTGCAGTATGGTGACATGACGTAAGTATGCATCTCTAAAATTTGCCTAGTAAGGCGTGTGAAATGTACGCGCAGTTGTCAATATACAATAAATAATAAAATTATTACATGTAACATGTCAATAATAATAATAAATAATAATAATGAAACAATGTCATAGCTATTAGAAAATTGTCTGCAAATAAAAAATATAAAAAAATCTATATCTGTCAATAAACTAAGCAATGTAATTACAAAAAATGTTTGTCAAAAAATTCATTGTTACAATAATAATTTAAAAAAATCAATGTATATAATCAATGTTCACATACTTAGTGAACATTTAATGATTCGTAAATAAATAATATAGTTATTAAAGTGCAATAAGTAGCAGGTCAAATAACGGCTTTTTTTAGTTCTATTTTTATTACTGTATTTCATCTTAATATATATAAATCTCCTGTCACGATGTTTGTCCGCGATGGACTCCTAAACCGCTTAACAGATTTCGTTCAAATTTGTACGCAATATGCAACTTGGTCCAACTTAAAAGATAGGATAATTTATATCTCAATTTACTATCGCGATTTTATTTTTTTGCAAATTATTTGTCATTTTATTTGTTAACTCCAAACTATTCTAACAGATGGTGATATCTGTTGACTAAACGTTTATCTACTTCATTTATTGGCTCCAAGCAATTCTAACAGTTGGTGATAAAATTAATAAATTATTTGTCTTTCATTTCTTTTAGCGATAAGGATATTAAACAAAATATCTTTATCGCTTGGTATATTAAGCAGGACAACGTCTGTTGGGTCCGCTAGTTGTATTATAAAAACTAAATTTTAATCTGTCGTAATTATTTTTACCTTATGCACACAAACGGTTGCCATTAGTGTACATGTACAAAAGTTTAATTAGATTACAAATACATATTTGGTAGGTATAAAAAACAAAATGGGTAAAATAAATAATTTCTTTCTAATGTACTGCCTAATAATCTATGCATATAATTAATTTGTAGGAAAGGTGAAACTCTACATTGAATATTTTATTTTTATAATTCTTGGGACATAATCTACAATTGATACCGAACCCTAAAATATAGTTTTTAGAATGTTTGTCTGTTTGTCTGTATGTTCATTACGGGTAAACTGTAAAAGTACTACATCCTTTTACGGCCAATTTTACACAAATATAGCCAAGAAGTCGATTCAACACATAGGCTAAATATTGTCACGCTGTCACTAATTGGGGATGAGCAATGAACCCGTATAATGGCACAGGGACAGTATTTTTGCTGTTTCTGGCGTCCATGCAGCTGAAGTAGCGGGCAATAACTAGTACAGTTATTAAATAATGCAATGCAATATGTACCTGGTCAAATAATGGTTTTTTAAATTATATTTTTATTGCTGTGTTTCATATCATTATAAAATCTAAATTTTGATTTGTCTTAATTATCTACTTATTTGTATATACTTTATTGTACACAAGAGATAATAGATACACAGAAAGAACCTTATAATTATGGGCATAGAAGGAGGCATAGAAACAAAAATGGGTTAAATAAATAATTTCGTGCTGATATTACTTTTTGTGCTATCTGTACTAATACATTTTTTTGTTAATATGTAATTTTTTTTGTAAAACATCAAGTAGTTACGAAGCGAGTGCCGGCCATGGCGGACGCGTCCCGTACTGTTAATATTTGATATTACAAAGATAATTAAATCTATATTTTTAACTTTGCAATTTATATATATGTGTCATATATTTTGTATGTATATATTATGTATGTAATAAAAATGTATTATGTAGTTCTTGAATCATAGAACTCCATTTTGAAGTTTTTATACACGCTAAGTTTGGATGTTATTATTAACAGTCGTAGAGCCACGCAGTCCGCTGCATGAATGGGCCGGCTCGACAAGGGAAATACCACTACCTCTCATTCAGAGATAGTTTTAATGCTTTTTTACAATACGGGTATCAAATGGGCTTGAGCTTGGGGGAGTAACTAAATCAAAGAATAATGAGGGGTCGATTAAGCAGATCCTCCTAAATAGAGGAGTGGTTACCAAATCCTACCCAGATTTATACTCGAGTGGGGATCGAATCCGCCAATCTCCATTCCACAGTCGGTAGTTTTACTAATGCACCACGAGGCCCGTCCTAATGTAAGATGTGCTCTTTTTAAATTAAACGTGTTTTTTTATTGGATAGGAGAGTAAACGAGTATGCGTGTCACCTGATGGGAAGTAACCAGCGCCACCCATGGACAACTGCAACACGTTTAGTGTTACCGTTGCGTTGCCGACCTTTAAGAAAGTAGGATGGGAAAGGATAGGGAAGGGAGGTGGGCCTCCGGGTACCTTGCTCACCGAACGAAACGCGGCATGAGCCACTTTACGACGATCTTCTGAGAGGTCGTGGTATTTCACCGGTCGAGCCGGCCCATTCATGCAGCGTACTGTTTGGCTCTACCACTGCTAGAACCTACATGTATGTTTGTGACAAAGTTTCACTTCTCTAGCGCGGCGGGACTCCACGCACGGTTTTTTTTTAATACTAATCATTTGCCCACAATAATCAGAATCGAATTTATTAATAATACTTTTTTGTGTTGGACTAATATCTGTGTTTCTATATTCTATATTATATTTATATTATATAATCTATATATATATAAGAGATTTCCACCTATATATTGACTCATCACGATATCTCTGGAACCATAAGGCGTAGCGACTTGAAATTTGGTAGGATTATTCCTTTCGCCGAGTAGAGGTCAGCTAAGAACGGATTTTACGAAATTCCACCCACAAGGGGGGTTGCGGGGGTGTTAACAATGGAAAATTCCCATTTTTAACCTATAGCTGCTATCGACTTCAAATTTGGCGAAGATATTGCAGTATTAACATAGCGGGGCAGCAGTTATTACTTTTGATGCGAAACAGAGTTCGCCGGGTCAGCTAGTATTTATATATATTATATTATATATATTTAATATATAAATGTGAATGTAAGTTTATTTGTTACGCTTTGGCGCGATAACTACTCAACCGATCTACATGAAACTTTGTATACATATTCTTAGAGGTATCATAAGTAACATAGGATACTCTTTTTTCTTCTTTCTTTCTATAATTTACACATATTTTCACCTGAAGGAAAACTTATAATATAGTCTACAAAAATATTCTACATAAATACTCTGCATTTATATCTTATAAAATTGTTAAAGTCCAAAATTATTTATTTTTGTTACAGAGAAATATATTTTACCGTTTGTTATTGCATTTCAATAAAGTATATTGTAAGTTATTTAAACGTCATTGTATGTTGTGATTTTAAAAATTGATAATCACAGCCTTAGCCTTATCATCAATATGATAAATCTATTTTATTGCTTACAATTAAATAGAGTTATCATCAAAAGGTGCACTACAGTTGCGTATTTGACTGAGCCAGACAGTCTGCCAACATCGAAAAACAGAGGAAAATAATACTCAGTTCTGGTGCCTGTAGGTACCATAGAAGAGCATGCCGCGTATTTATTTAGTTTGTACTCATGACCTTTGAAGCACATGTGCAGGTGCAAAACCGGTTGGCTGAACAACGCCAATTCAACGAATACATTATAACATCAAATAACAAATTTTAATCTCGTGTTTACAGATAGCTACCTTCGCTTTTTATTCAGCGATAGCTGCTGTTACCACAAAAGGTAAATTATTATACACAACAGAATTCATCAATTTGAGCTTTCGCCTATATGTTACGAAGTTGCGAAGCGGCTAATCAAAATCCACTGTTTTGTTCCAAATATATTACGACCCTGAAAAATTTCAAGCAAAATTGGACTCACCTCCAGATAAAGTTAAAGCTTAAAATGATAAAAAAATATTAATGTCATTTAATAATTTCGTACAGTCCGTTATCTGGATTTACTTGACACTAGAACAAGGAAACATTTGTGCAAATTTTAAACACTCTGATAACCCGATTTAATTGCGAATTGACTGCCATATGTACAATAATATTTTATGTTTTTTACTGCTGCTTCACATGCTTCACAACTTACTCAAAAAGAGGAATACACTTTTTATAGACAATGTTAATTACTAACATTTCTGAATTCATGTGGCATCCGTCATCAATCAATCAATCATTAATGGCAAAAAAACTCCTTCATCTATTCCATGGTACCAGAATTAATTCGTTTACGTACCGAGAATTTTATTGCCATTGTATCCTGCCCTGAGATATTGATGGAAAAATACTGAACTACTGGTGTCTTATAGGAGCAAATTAAACAGTGGTAGCCAGGCAGTTCGCTGCATAAACTAGGTTAGACTAGTGAAACACTGTGACCTTTCCCATCCCACTTTCAAACCTTTTCTTATACAATATTAAATGCCGGCAGCGAAACTGTTACGCTATCTGAGTTGCAGGTGTCCACAGGGAATTTGAATTATATCTATTATGTGTTCCAGATGAGCCTGGACACACGAAGACAGTAAAAACTGAAACGATACAGGATGCGATTAACCGTTCTGGCAACGGTATTCAAAATACAACAGATCCCTGCGCGGGCATCGATTTTTGCACTCAAAAACCACATGATTACCCTCAAAAATTATTCAATAGGCTCTTTAAAGGAAAAAATACTGTGAGTTGTTTTCTTTTGCAACTTATTTTATTATAACAATTATAAATAAATATTAATAATTAAATAATAATCTGCAAACAGACTCGACAACGAAGCTGTAAGAAAGAAAGAAAGTGAGACGGAAATAGTTTCAGTGTTAAAGTATGGGATAGTCTAAGAGTTTGGTCATGTGGAAGAAATAAAAAATCCAAGACAGTTAGACTTGGATTTTTAAGGCGATACAAGCTGAAAAAGTTTAAGTCCAAGAAGGCTGTCATACACTTTGATTAATGAAATTGACCCTGTCATAATAGACCATAACTGGAGCATTCAAAACAAATTAACCGGATAACTATGCAGGATAAAACCTATGTTATAGAAATTATTAGGCCATTAAAAAAGCTTGTGTTAAGGTTATTTTCTGTCTGCACCGCAAAAGGACTTGGGGTGTGTTCTTTCTTCTGTGTGAAATATGTTATTTAATTGATTCCAGGCACCATCAAAATTTGTGACGAATTACAGACGAAGCGATCCCGATGGAACTGATGACTGCGAAGCAACAGTTTCGGTAAGAATATTTCTCCTACAGAATACTGATGATTTTTCTTGACGCTATCGTGTCCAATCTTGCGGTTGGAGTTTTATACAAAAATGACCTATACTATCTTTTAAAATGGATCGAACTGCATACGGTATGCAAATTTGAATAAAATCTATTTAGAAGTTTGGGACTTTATCGCGTACAAACAAGGTGACACATATATACATTTTTAAATTTTGACTAGGACATTACTATAGAATAGATTGAATGGTCGATACGAAGGATGAAAACTGGTAAGGCAGCAGGAATTGAGGAAAGGATGATGTCTGCGGAATTTTTGTAACACGGTAGAACATATGGGAATCTACATTGGAAGTTGGGTAAGGTTCTTATCGACTGGAGGCGTGCTGTCATCATGGCCTTTTATAAAGGTTAGGGATGCAGTGCTCCACTTACAGTTATCAGTGTTGATCAGCTTAGCAGCGAAAGGGTATGGGAAAATTATTGAAAGAGAATGAGCGTAATATCTGACGGAGTGTTGTGGGAGGCTCATGGTAGTATGAGAAGCGGTAAAGAGTGCATGGCCCAGATTTTTTCACTCCGCAACATCAGAAAGAAGCAACTGGCTATCAGCTAAAAGGAATTAGGAAGTACGTCTTTTTGCTTTGTAATAATATAACGTACGTGTAAGCGACGCAATATTAACATTTAATAAGAAGGATTTATGTAGAGATGATGAACCTTTTTTGGAGGGGCACGGATTTATTTAAAAAAAAAATAATAAGAAAGATAAATAAGATAGTCTTTTGTTATTTTTGCAATATTTTTCTTTGCTTTGTCTCTAATGTACGCTTTTATATTCTCATGCAATATTATGGCAAACACGCAGTAGTTGGTCACTTGTTGGAAAGCAGCTACTGGCAACCATGGACGCCCGCTACACAGATAGTACAGTTGCGTTGCCGGCCTTTAAGGGAGTAGTGTGGGATTACATGAAGAGGGTGTGTGGGCCTCCGGACACCTCTCTCACTGAACTAAACGCAGAATGAGCAGTATATCACCGGTCGAGCCGGCCCATTAATGGAGCGAACTGCGTGGCTCTACCACTCCTACTACAATAACTTGCATTTTTACCTATTTGTATAATAAGTATCGGTATTTCAATGGTCGGGCACCCTGCTTCTAAATCAAGAAGACGTCGAATCCTGGCTCACACCAATGATTTTTCTAAATTAATTCCGAAAGTTATGTGTGAATATTGGTGACTGAAAACTATATCATACGTACATACAAACATAGCTGTACGCCAAATCCCTTGCGGGGTAGGCAGAGAGAACAGAGCGCCATAAGGTACGATTCTTACACGCCTCACTCGCTTCTTCGACTTTAATAACTCTTTTCAAAGACGCGCGTCGATTTTTTGGGCTCCTAACATCACTTTCCCCAGAACACGTTCTATTTGATCATGGAATGTATGTCTTGGCCGTCCTCGACTCCTGCATCCATCCGCTTTTGCATTGTATATCTGCTTTTCAATCTTGTATCATCCATTCTTTCTACATGTTCGAACCAACTCTCTCTTCCATTAGTTAGCGTTGGGATCAGTACCGCTTTGTGGCTAGCTGGGCTTTTCTGCTAACATTCTTTGCACCGAGGAATCTGCCCAACGCTCCATTGACGCTGTTTCCTAACGTTACTCTTCTTTCTACAATTCTAAATTTAGTTTAGTTCATACATTTTTTATTTCGGTTTACAAATTTAAAAAAAAATTATTATACACACATAATACGAATTTCGAAAATTGGAGAGAAATTAAAATATTTAACAAAAATCGAAATATTCTCATATACAGTGATAATTAATAAATATTTCAACATGTCTGCATGAACAATTCCTAAACGCTTTCTTTACTAATTATACATTACTGATTATGAACTTTTAGAATATCGCAATAGCGATTCGATATTATAATCGAAATTTAGTAATTTTTACATATATTCTTCACTGATAACTGCTATAATTTTGATATTGAGATAGAGAGATATTGGAATAGCTGCGAGTGATTACTTCAGGGTTAATACGTTTCTCGTTGTCATAGATAGACTCATATCCGAGTTAGCAAAACGGCAAGAGGCTTATCAAAGATTTAACGAAAAATTTTCATTTCTTACCAAAATGAATGAGTTGTTACCATCAGTTCTGACGGAAAAAGCCAGTTTTTTAGAAAAAATGTATCCTAATGATTTAGAAACAGACTTAGTTCAGGAATTACTACACTTTCAAAGCTACCTTTCGTCTGAAAGAATTTCAATAAAACCAATTTCTGGATCATTAATAAGTCTGTCTTCATTCCTGCGAGAACAGAATCTAGGAAACATTTATCCAAACTTGGATATAGCACTTCGTATGGCTCTTTGTACACCAGCGGCAAATTGTTCAGGTGAAAGAAGCTTCTCTTGCTTGAAGAGAGTAAAGAACTACCTACGATCGACTTTAAGTCAAGAAAAGCTAAACGCTTTAGCTCTCTTGTGCATAGAGTCAGAGCTAATGAGCAAGATTTCGTACGACGATATAATAAATGATTTTGCGAATTCAAAGTCTCGCAAAAAAGTATTGTAATGCTTTTATAATTTAACTTAAATCATAATCCTGACAAATAATTAAGAAAAGATATATTTATTGTATTGTTTTTAAACTGTGAGTGTAATAATAAATGTTAATCAACGTTCGCCAAATGTATGTTTTTTACGTAAGCTTAATTCATATATGTAAGTATTGTATAGTTTTAAGACATACCTTACCTTACTTTAAAAGTGGTATATGATTGAGATATTTTTTCTTTAAAATAATGTTTTTTAATAATTCTTTGCTATAAAAATAATCAAGGATCTAACACGGTACCATAGTTCTCAATAATAATAACTATATGGGAAAAGTTGATGTAACGAGGATGATGGAGCACAAATTATAAAGTTGGAATTTTATTGATAGAAAATTGATATGATTGTGGACTAAGATATCAAAATTTAGAGGCGGCAAAAATTGAATAGCCTACGGGCGGCAAATCTATAAATCCGCCACTGACGGTGTATCTGCTATTCCTGCATAAAGCGCATCCAAGATTTACAATTTTATGCACCTGCTCCAGCACTACATCATCCATTAGCACTACATCATCATCCTTTCCGGATTCCTCCCTTTCAGACACCAAAACATTTGTTTTCATCACATTCAATTGTAAGCCAATTAAGTTTCGATTCTGAAACCACACTGAGTCTCCCACAACACTCCCTCAGATATCACGCTAATTCTCCTTCCAATAATCTCCCCTTACACTTTCACTGTAAAGCTGATCAAACTGACGGCCCTGTAACCGTCACACTGCATACGTGATCCCTTATTATAAAGGTAAGGGATCACGTATGCAGGGCACGATAACAGTACGTCTCCAGTCCATGGGAACCTTACTGGACCTCCAGCATAGATTGTTTAAGTTCAGGAAAGCGCCCCGGACACAGGTTCTACCATGTTTGATCATCTCAGCAGACAGAGTGTTTGATCATAACCTATACATAAACTCCGAAAACCGAGAAAAATTTTGAAATCTGCGTCTTGAATGTTTTAGTGCCAAAATCCCATATACAAATTGAGGCAATATTTTGTTATGCTATAAGGGACAAACGAGCAAGCGGGTCACCACGTGATAAGCAACTGCCGCCGCCTATGAACCCCTGCAACACTGATAGTATTCAATTTGATAGTATCCTTTATGCGATATGAAGGGAGGGGGAAGGTGATGGACCTTCGATCACCTATCTCACTCAACCATTCGCCATCTGACGACAATATTCTGCGAAGTCGTAGTATTTCACCGGTCGAGCTGGCTCATTCATGCAGCGAGCTGTTTGACTGTATGAGTGTAAAGTTTTATTATTGTTTCAGAATGGGCCCCTGTACAAAGTGCGCAGTCAATCTGGAGAAATACGGATAGTTGTTCAAGCGCCTGATGAGAACTATCTGCAAATAGTACAAATGGAGTCTTGCAAGTAAGACATTTTATTAACTACTTTAAATTTTAATGTAACTTCACTCTTTTTTCTACTCAAAGGTGTAGGTAGCAGCTGTTAAAGCCTCTAGTCGCCGAATCGTTACGATACGTCATGAATGGAATAGGTGGCGACCCTATTGCCATACACCGGGCACAAAGTTGTCAGTCGTCAATATTGATCACACATAACTTCCAAAAGGAATTCCTAGATTTACTTTTCCTCTCGTTATAAAGGGAGGGGGAGAATTTGTTAAGTATATTTGTAAGTTTTAGATAGTTATACAAATGCACTTATGAAATAAATTACTTCTCCATATTAATTTACATAAATTACGTGTCACGTTGTTTGTCCGCGATGAACGCCTAAACTGCTATCTTTTTAGTTGGACCTAACTGCATGCGGTGTGCAAATTTGAATAAAATCTGTTTTTATTCAAATTTGCACACCGCATGCAGTTAGGTCCAACTAAAAAGATAGCTCATATGTCAATTTATAGTCGCGATTTTATTTTGTTGACATTTAAAATAATGTGACGTCAAATATGGCAGATTTTTCAAAATAGAGAAGTAGTTACTCTACCAGATTCTACTCAGATCCAGATTAAGATTTATACTCCAGTGGGGATCAAATCCGCGAATCTCGATTTCACAGTCGATAGTTTAACCAATGCACAACGAAGCCCATCGTAATTTTTTTTTTGAGATGTTAGGGCAAACAAGCAGGCGTGTCACCTGATGGTAAGTGACTAGCGCCGCCTATGGATATCTGCAATACATATAGTGTAACAGTTGCGTTGCCGACCTTTAAGGGAGTAGGATAGGAAGGGATGGGGAAGGGGAACGGGGTGGGCCTCCGGGTTCTTCTCTCACCGAACGAAACGCAGCATGAGCCACTTTACGTCGATCTTCTGAGAGCTCGTGGTATTTCACCGGTCGAGCCGGCCCATTCATGCAGAGAACTGCTTGGCTCTACCACTGTAATGTGAGTAAGATGTGCTCTTTTTAAATTTAGTGTATTATAAATATATGTGTGTTACAAAATTTTACTTCTTCTTCTTTTAGGAGGTATTGTTTTTTCTCTGTTTCTATTGTTTTTTCAATAGATGTTAAGAATTGCGTTTTATATACACAGATTGTAAAAAATAAACTAATCTAATATATAAAATTCTCGTGTCACGGGGTTCGAACTTGAACTCCTCCGAAACGGCTTGACCGATTCTCGTGAAATTTTGTAAGCATATTGAGTAGGTCTGAGGATCGGCAAACATCTATTTTTCATCCCCCTAAATCACAAGGGTAGCCCACCCCTCAATATATTTTTTTTAGTTTTCCGATATATTTCTGTTTTTTATTTTTTTTATAAAACGAGATACAAAAATACATACAACCCTAAAGTTTCAACCCCCTACGATCAACCCCTATTTTATAAACTTAATTTTTTGGCAAAACAACGTTTGCCGGGTCAGCTAGTAGTAATGATACAATTTAGAATTATAAAATATGTCATTTTTTGTGATTTTGTGACTAGATTCATTTTATATATTTTGATATAATTTGATTGTTGGGTTTTTAACATCCCGATTAGCAAAATAACTATTAAAAATTACTTTTAAAAAAAGTTAAACCGACTTCTAGAAACATAAACCACACAATCTATAAGTATATGAAAACAGTACCTCTTTATCTAAAAAGCGATAAATAACGTAACTTACTCATTCGTATACTTAATACAATATACAAAACGTAATACTTTAATAAAGTCATCTTAAACTATTATAATATTTACAAATGTTACTCATTATTGAAGTCGGTGCACCACAATAGAGTACGTTTCCTAGGCTGGCAACACCCAAGCAACACGTTAGTCCTATATACTACCAAACAGTTTCCATCGAGTAACTGCAGTACTGTCTCCCAACTCCTAACCGTTAAGGAGTTCTGTGGCTTCTTCATCAGCATAGGAGATGTCACTATTACTTTATTTGCCAGCAATATAGTTCAAATAATACATCAAAGACATTAACACCAATTTGTTTAATATTTACAGAAAAGTGGGCAGTACGTGTTTTAATGATTTTCATACTCCTGCCGGTCTGGTGACACTCTGCAATCAAAAGTATGGTTCTCACGAGTTAGTCGTGTACGACGGCAACGAAGGTACAGAAGCGATTACAGTGGACCTGCCCATCTGTTGTTCATGTCAATTTAAGCCAAAAGATTAAATAGGCTGGGTTAAGTGATAGATTAAGATAAATAGATAGAAAGATCTAAATGAAACTACACTTATGGTATTTCTGTAAAATATGCATGACCTTTTTTGGGATATAAGCATAGTGTAACAATGAAAATAAATATATATTGTTTACCTGTTCTATACCTATAGTTCTTTCATGGTCTTTTATTACTCCCTTCAATGTCGGCAACGTCGGCAACAATGTCCATGGTCTCGTACCATCAGGTGATACGCCTGCTCTTTTGCTCACCTATCCCATCGACCAATCGAAGAGAATCGGAGGTCAAAAGTGTTCGTCCAGACTTTAGGTAGAAGCAACCTGATGAAACTGATAACAACCTCAGGTATCGTCGTCACATCCAGGTCAGAGATTATGTCGGAAGTTGAAAACTTTTACAGCAAGCTCTACTCATCGCATACCTCTAAACCCGGACCTGGAAATAAGAATTGCAGAGCCACATCAACCCGCCACTTCTTCGAAGATCCGCCCGAAATTTAACGGGATGAAATAGATCTGTGATGGTCCTTCGTTACCTTTGCAGCCTAAAAATGTAAAAACCCCAGAGGAAGACGGAATAACGATGTAATTATTAAAAGCAGGTGGAACTCCAGTCCTAAATGAGCTTCGATAAATATTGAATTCCATCCTCTTCTCTGGGAGAACTCCAAAGGCATGGTTGTATTGTTTTTCAAAAAAGGAGATAAGACCTATCACCCGATTTCACTTCTGAGCCATATCTACAAGTTGTTTTCATGGGTCATTACGAATCGTCTAGCGCGAAGACTCAACGAGTTTCAAACACTCGAGCAGGCCAGGTTTCGAAAAGGTAAAGTAGACCACATCCACACAAGGCAGCAGTTTATATAAAAGACTGAAGAATACAATCGGTCCCTGTGTTTAGCGTTTATGGACTATGATAAGGCTTTTGACTCGATCGAGCCCTGGTCTGTTCTGGAGTCTCTGCAGATTGGCGATAAATCACAGAGGATATCTTTGCAATGCCGCAACCATGACTGTGGAAGTACAAAAACAGGGAATCGATGATATCCATCGAGGAGTGAGATAGGGAGATGTGATATCACCGAAACTGATCACTAATGCGATAATTTACAAGACAGAAAGTGGTAGAGCTACGCAGTTTGCTGCTTAAATGGGCCAGCTCGACCGGTAAAATTCCACGACCTCTCCAAATATCGACGTAAAGTGGCTCTTGCCGTGTTTGGCTCAGTGAGAGAGGTATCCGGATGCCCAACCCCTTTCCCCGTCCCTTCTCCATCCCACTTCCGACCCCTTCTTTATCTGAGAGGTGGCAACGCAACTCTAACATTATTTGTGTTCATGTGTCTATGGGCGGGGAGTGCTGCTCACCACCAGATGACACACCTACTCGTTTGCCTTCCAAAAAAAAAGATCATAAGTGAGATACGGTGACCTTTGGTCCTTGAACTATAAAATACGTAACCTATCATTATTTAGCTCATTCGTACACACCTGTAAGGATGGTTGACGTCACCTAACCGGTATTCATTAAACTGGTATTCCCTGACAATCAATTGTTGAACGTCACGCCTTCACATAACGTCAAAGCATTCTTAGACAAACGGAGATGTCGCAGTTCACCGCCTTATGCCCTATATTGTGGCAATGACTTGCTATACCTAAGATGTACATGAAATGAGCAGAACGGTAGAAATATCACATAATGCATATGTCACACCTTCTGTCAACAATCATGACACATGGGACGTTATAACAACGGGAGCAATACTACCAGCTAGATGTGACCCGAATGATGTTGCAAACGTCCATGGGCGGTTCATTCATATATTTTATCAAAATTTTAAAATCAATTAAAATAATTTATCTAACATTATTGGGTATGTTATAAATTTGTTAATTTTTATATGTAAATGTAATGTTAAAATTAATGTTAAGTTTTATTTCTGATAAAGATTTTTTCCGTAATTTAAATTCGAAAATCATTTATTATTGTATTCTTATTTTACTATCAGCACAAAAACACGCCTAGTCTATATTTACTAGTCGATGTTACTAATTAACTAACGCCTAACTATTTAGAGACAACGTCAATAAAGCAATAAACAATGGTAGTGTTTTTAGTCCATTGTTTTTTTTAGTTAGCACATACTTGGATGGTTTTTGTAACTGGGAAATAACCGGAGTAATTTTAGGTCATATAACTATAGAACTGTGTGTTTTCCAAAACTTGCGTAGCATATTAAGTAGTTCGGTGAGAGCTTAGTATAGATCTATCTACACTAATATTACAAAGAGGAAAGAATTGTGTCGGGCCTTGTGGCGCATTGGTTAAACTACCGGCTGCAGCAATGAGGTCGGGGGTTCGATTCCCACCCGAGCACAAATATATGTGACAAACATGAATATTTGTGTGGCGTCTGGGTGTTTTTCTATGTATTATAAGTATGTATTTACAAAAAGAAAAGTATACCCTATGTGTATTAATATCCGTTATCTAGTATCCATAACAGAAGCATTTAGTTGCTTAGCTTGGAACTAGAGGGCGCTGTGTGTATTGTGTTCAAGATATTATTATTATTATTAATTGTATTTTTGTACGTAACGAATAAACTCAAAAAATACTGGACCAATTTTAATAATACTTTTTTCTTTAGAAAGCTACATTATCACTGAGTAACATAGGCTATGTGTAATCATCGTTGTCATCGGCATTTTGTTTGTACGCGAGTAACACCATGAGGCGTGAAGCTATATACCATATAGCGGTACGAAGTTCGCGCGGTCTGCTAGTATTCTATATAAGCACATATTTATTATGCCCACTTTTTCTCCGAGGCGAAACAAAGTTCACCAGGCCAACTGCCTAGTGGAAAATAGTTTCCTTGATAACCTTTCAAAAATTGACTCTCATAGGCCCTAGAAACACATGAGAGAAATGGTAAAATTCATATCGTAAAATGTTTTTATAATAGTTACTTGTCTTTTTAAAAGTCTCGGTGGTCCAGTGGTCGAGCACACGGCTTCTGATCCAGAGGTTAGGGTTCGAATCCTGGCACTGGCACTCACTGACTTTTGGAAATTGTCTTCGGAAGTTAAGTGTGATAAATATGAATGAAAAGTTTGTGCCCGGTAGGGCAATAGGTTCGCCACCTATTCCATTTGGGACGTAAACATAACGGCGAGACGAGGCTTAACAGCCACTGCCTACACCTTCGGGTAACAAAGGCGTAAAGTTATGTTATGTTACTTATCTTTTTTTGTGAGTTATGTAAGAAGTGACTAAAATATTTAATATGGAATATCACTGGTATCATAAGTCTAGTTCAAATCCACGCTTTCAATAATATTTTTCCGGAAATTATGTCTGGTAAATACGGATGACAAATAAAATAAATTGTTCGCAGTGCTGACAATATCATGTACAGTTATTATAACTGACGTACACAAAAGGCATTCATTGCTCAATTTACGTGGAGATCAGTCGTTGTATGAGTTGAGACTTTGTCAGCGATACACGTGTTTACTCGGTCCATACAGTATTTAGAATGACATAGATATCTAATAAATCGACAGTGTTCTTCATATTATTTACTTTAACATTTTTTATATATATAGTGTTAAATACTTTTTTTGATAATTGTACAAAGAAAATGTTCCCGAAAATCGAGTGTTTCGCATTATTGCTTGTAAGTATAAAAAATATATATTTGTTTGCATTTTTAAATCGGCAAGTTTTCAAGGGCATAGTTTACTTACTTAACAGTATACTGGTTTTATACGATTTTAATGTATAATACGAATTATTAATAAGGTATTTTATTTACACGAGTACTAAAATGAGAAGTTAATTGTGTTTTAATTGACTTGTCTTAATTCGGTAAATGAACAAAGTTAATTACTAGATTTCATTTCGTGTTTATAAAAAATCATTTTATTTTATAAAAGATAGAAAAGTGCCGGCATATTAATAATCCTGACATAATTCTTTAGAGATGCAAGAAAACGTCAAGGCACTGTCTTCGGGTAGCAATAGCGTGAAGGTATTAAGCAATATTTAAATATAAGTTCTTCTTAGAGCTTCTTTATTTAGGATATTTAAACAGATATCATTTTTTTTTTTTTTTTTTTTTTTATGGCAATCTGCCGAACTTCTTCAGCAATTACTGCCAGTATCATGTAATGGCTACACATGTTAACGCGACTTAAAGTTAATTGTTTATAAGATTTAAAATATCTATTACATATAAAATTTTGTTAGTTATGTCCAATTGTAATGGTATTTGAATGGAATGCATGTATTACACATTAAATTGAAATAAACACTAATACTACATATAAAATATGTATGACTGTGAATAAAATAATATGATACATACAAAATACAGAAAAAATTCTTGGCCATTGAATCTGCAAATTCGTTTCCATCATCCCGGTCATCACGATACGCGCTATAGCCAGGTATACTAAACTGATGACGTGGCAGTAGCCATGTCTCATATATAGCGAAAATAGCGGGAGTATAAGAGTTTATGAGGTATATAACCTCATGTTTTTTGGGGAGAGCACTCCTAGCATTCCATTGTAGAAATTGGATGTCCATTATGGTGTGTTAAAATTAAGTCAATAATATTATCAGCAACGTGGTCAGGTATATTAATTTTAGTGAGAAGATTAGTTAATAAAACAACTAAAGTCTGGGTGTCTGTAGGTGGGTCATCACAGTGGGAGTCAGATGTATTCAATGCACAGCCATTGGCAGACGGGGAATGTGAATAGCTATTAATTATTTCATTATGGGTTTTTTTATCATAGCCAAAGGAATGAGAGGTTCTGGTTTTCTGCTTGTTAGTTATTGTTTTTTTGTAAGATGTTGAAGGGCCTGTGAGTTTTGATAGTGACAATTGAGATTTTTGTGAGATAGTAGCGTAAGGATTGGATTGAGAGTGAGAAGGGTGTGAAAAAGACACATCAGCATAAGATTTTGAAACTGGGGGAACCGTTTTTGACGCTTCTGCATACGAGATATTTTTTTCTGCCATTATAACTTTAATGTTTTTCTGTCTAACAAATTCTGCACATAGTTTGCTAATTGCACTGTGGGGTCCTGAACAATAGAAACAATTCAGATCTTCAAGCGTGCAACCTTCTCCCAGATGTTCATCTCCACAACGGTAACAGCGGGGTTTCGAGCGGCATTGTGTCTTTGTATGTCCATACTTTGAACATGCAAAGCACTGTATTGTTGGATAATAATATAAATTGACAGGTAAGGAATTGTAACAACAGAACACACGATTCGGAAGGGTCTGGCCATCAAAGGTAATTACTACAGAAGAGGTAGCCTTCCATTCTGATACGCCATCGTTTGTGACTTTATGATTAATTCTACGAACCTTTAATATATCTCCGCAACCTGCTGGGGGTTTTAAATTCTCAATAACTTCCAGATCTGTCCACTCCGCTGGGATGCCTTTAACGATTCCCATCCGGGTAACATTATATGTTGGAATAGATGTAATATATCCCTTATTAATCAAATCTGAGTTTTTTAAGAAAGCATTAGCATCTTCGGGGGATTTGAACTGCACACTTATTCTATTACGTCCTATTTTTTTTATACCATCAGGAAGGACACTCTTTATGTTTAATTTTAGGATTAATTGGCCAAATTTTATAGGGTGAAGTGTAGTACCTGATGACAAATCTGATTCTGACCGTGATACATGAACCACAAATGGGGCCACATCCCTTGTAGAATATCGTGAGCGACTATAACGCGACGGAGCTATGTAGCGTTGTTGTTTTGCAGTTGCAGTCTCCGTGTCATGTTTATTTTCTAGAGCGCGCTTTCGACGTTGGGCAGATTCAATGGACTCGAAATTGGATAACGGCGCAGTCAAAACTGGGGAATATAAAGAGCATGAACTACCATGTAATGATGGGTTTGCCTTTTCTCTACCTATACTGGGATCTGGGGGGCGGCCGCGAGGTCGATCATCAACCTCCATGGTCGTCCCGCATAAAAATGATGTCAAAGAAAACTTACTTCTGCATTAAACACAAATACACATATAACACGAAATATAAGATATTTACAATAACATACACAACAGCAATATATATAAAGCCAAACAAATACAACACCAAAATCGACTTAAAACGCTTAATTTTACAAGAAAATAGAGCAGCAAATTATCCACATGTGTTCACCATAGACACTTCCAGATATCATTTCAGATGCAAAAGTATTGATTAATGTCAGTGCGGTCTGCGTAGTAAAGTAGAGCAACCTTTTTTTAGAACTCAAGGCTTTTGATATTCTATTGAATAAGCAGCGTTTACTCACCAAATGAAATATAAAGAAACACGAAATAGATTTGTTGGTAAAAAAAAAAAAATGGAAAATCACATATAATTACGTACTTAAACTGCCTCTGTAATTTTATTAGTGCGGGAATTTGATTAAAGATAACATCAAATAACTTCAAGCTTTTTTCAACCCGAAGTTATAGGAAGTGGCTGATAAGCCTCGACTTGCCGTTATGTTTATGTCCCAAATTTGAATATGTGGCAAGCCTATTGCCATACCGGCCACAAAGTTTTTAGGCATCGATATTTATCACACATAACTTTCGAAATTAATTTCGAAAAGTCATTGGTGTGAGCCAGTGTCAGGATTCAAACCCGGATCTCTGGATCAGAAGCCAGGTATCGAAACATGACCTCTGGGTCAGAATCCAGGGGTCGCGTGCAGAGCGTGCTAGACCACGGGAAGTAGGCATGGGATACGATTATAACATTATTTTTAGGCTATTTTAACTTTCATTACTCTTTTCATACGTGCGCCTCGGTGATTAAGCCTTCTGATGTTATCTTCCGACAAGACTTTTTGTTTATGATCAAATATATTCATCATTAGCCCTTTTGAGGTCCACTGCTGGCCTCCCCAATAGAGCGCCACAACTGCCGGTCCGCTAAATCATGGAGGGTTTTTGCCATAATCGTCACGCTTGGCAGGCGGGTTGGCGATCGCAGTAGGCTGTATTGTCTTGAGAGAGAATGCTGCTGAGAATTTTACGACACCCACGGGAAGAGATCGTTGAAAATTTTGAGTGGTCTTTTTCCATTCCTATATCACTATTTTTGCATCGCTCATCTCCATCTTCTATTTTTTTCACAAGCTAGAATTACGAGATTATGTCCTATGAAAATGATTTTTGTGAATTAGAAAAGCCAGACGGTTAATACCAGGGCAACAGCTAACTTGTAATAAGTCTGTTAGCTTTCATACAAGTTTGTCAAGTGCAAGAGAACTTCTCAAGACTGGTTAGGAAAGTGGTTTTAGCGCATAATGCATAAGTCGTACTTGCACAGGTAGACATTTAACATGAAAACATTAAGTCTAGTAAGTTTTCCTTATATTAGAAGTTAAGATAATTTACAAATGCGACGTCATAAATGATTTTTGTAGTATTTGATATATTTACCTATTGAATTAGTTGTTTATTTTGATTAACAAATATATCAGAAAAAATATGTTGGTGATGTTAGGAGAATCAAAAATCGACGCGTGCATGAAAAGTGTTATGAAAGTTAACGAAGCGAGTGAGGTGTGTAAGAATCGTGCCTTATAGCGCTCCGTTCTCTCTGCCTACCCCGCAAGGGATATGGCGTGAAGTTATGTATGTATATATGTTGGTAATAAAACACTTTTCTAGATACTTCTGATATTTTTATTGAGTCTAAGCCAGAATCGAAATTTTACTACAATTGATTATTTCAAAGAGAAGAGAGAACGATTTTATTATTTTGATATACATTTTTAAAATGCCTCTTGAATCTCGGGATATTCAAACTTTTTGTGTTTCATCACTAAGACTTTACTGACTCAGAGTTTCCAAGTTCGAATCCAACAATTTTACAAATTGAAAATCCCCAGTGTGTTTTTCTATAGGTGACCTCTCTTGAGCATTATTTTGCCCCATGCAATATATGATCACAGGAAGATCTCAATACAATATAGTTCAGGTAATTGATAATTTCGCAAAAGGTGCAGTACAACTGCTTTGTTTTACTGAACCAGACAGTCTGCCAACATCGAAAAATAGAGAAAGATAATGCAAAGTTCTGGTGCCTGTAGGTACCACAGAAGTGCAGGCGAATTTATATAGTTTGCACTCGCGACCTCACAAGCAATAGTCTAGGTGCAAAACCGCTAGGCTTAATAACGCCTTTTCAATGAGTACCTTTTAACATCTAATCACAAAATGTAATGTTGTGTTTACAGATAGCTACCTTCGCATTTCATTCGGCGAAAACTGCAGTTACAACAAAAGGTAAATTATTATATACTACACATAAATATAA
Organism: Euproctis similis; assembly: GCA_905147225.2. NCBI lineage: Eukaryota > Metazoa > Arthropoda > Insecta > Lepidoptera > Erebidae > Euproctis > Euproctis similis. The sequence goes on from LR990115.1 coordinate 16,131,884, forward strand.
ATGACAAAAATTTAAAATATTCGTTACAAATAAATCATCAACTTGACTTTTCGCCTAAATGTTAACATTTTGCAAAGCTGCGAATCAACATCCACCGTTTTGTTCCAAATATATGAACGACCATGAAAAATGTCAAGTAAATTTGAAATCACCTACAGATAATAATAAAACTTGAAATGATAAAAATTATTAATGTCATTTAATATTTTTTATCCAGTCTGTTATGTAGATTTACATGACACCGGAATAAAGAAACATGTGCTCATAAAATCATAATCATTCTGATAACACGATTTAATTGCGCATTGAATGCAATATCATTACATAGTATAAAATTAAGTCGCTTTCCGCTGTCTGTCCCTATAAATGCTTGTATCTTTGAAAATACGATTGATAGATTGCGAGTGTCAACGGGGTGTTTTTTATCTATAATTCAAGTATCATGTAGTTAAATAGAAAAGTAAAATATCTAAAATTTACTTATTTATTACTGTTGATGCGAAACAAAGTTCGCCGGGTCAACTAGTGTACAATACAATTTTGTGTGTGTGTGTGTGTGTGTGTGTGTGTATTTTTACCGGTGCTTCTCTCACATAATTATCCCACTCCAAGAGAGGAATACACTTTTTGTGGTGAAACCTAATACTGATATGTTTTTTGTTCAATGAAAGGTAATTATCCATTATCTATTCCATGGGACCAGAACTAGTTCGTTTACGTACCAAAAAGTTAACTGCCACTCTGCCCTGCCCTTAGATATTGATGGAAACATAATGAGCTAATTAGATATATCTCTGTCTTATAGGAAAAAAATTAACGGTGGTGGAGCCAGACAGTTCGCTGCCTAAATGGGCCGGTTCGACTAGTGAAACACTATGACCTCTCAGAATATCGACGTAACAGCTTACGTCGATATTCTCTCAAGCCGAGTTTCGCTCGGTAAGATAGGTATCTGGAAGCCGAAACTCTCTTCCCGGCTTCCCATCCCACTTCTAATGCTACTCTTATACAATTTTAAATGCCGCCAACGAAACTGCTTTCACTATCTGTGTTGCAGGTGTCCATGGGCGGCGTTAGTTGCATACCGTCAGGTAACACGCCTGCTCGTTTGCCCCCTTATCCTAAAAATAACTCAACTAGTATTATAAAGTCTCGGTGTTCCAATAGTCGAGCACCCCGCTTCTGAATCAAGAAATCACCACGGGTTCGAATTCTGGCTCATACCAATAACTTTTCGAAATTATTTTCGAAAGTTAAGTGTGATAAATATCGATGACTGAAAACTTAGTGGCCGGTATAGCTATAGGTTCGCTACATATTCCATTTGGGACGTAAACATAACGGCGAGTCGAGGCTTTGTGTAGTAGGTGTACCTTCGGAAGGTGTACCTTCGGGTAGAATAAGGCATGAAGTTATGTATATGTTACTGTGATAAATATATATTAAATTCAACTATTAACTAACTGCTTCAGTTAACTCTATACCTGTTATTTCTTCCAGATGATCCTGAATACACAAAGATAGTATACCCTGGACCGATACAGGATATTACTAACCGTTACGGCAGTGGTAATCAAAATACAACAGATCCCTGCGAAGGCATCGATTTTTGCACTCAAAAACCCCATGATTACCCTCAAGAATTATTCAATAGGCTTTTCAAAGGAAAGATTACGGTGAGTTGGTTTCTTTTGCAACTTATTTTATTATAACGATTAATTAATAGTCGAAGAGTTGGGGCGTGTGGAAAAAATGAAAAATCCAAGACTAATTAAGGTGATATAAACTGAAAAAGTCGAAGTCCAAACAGGCTGTCCAAACAGGGTCATTTTCATCAATCAAATACATAGGTCTGTCCCTGTCTTAATAGGTCCTGACTGGAGTATTCAAAACTAATGAGAATGCAGAATAAAACCTATAAATATTAAAGAAATTATTCAGCTATTAAAGAACCGCGTCTTATGGTATTTCTGTTTGCACCACAAAAGGTGTTCTAACTTCCATAAATATTTGTAATATTTTACTACATTGATTTCAGGAACATATATTTACGCCGTCATACTTAATAACGGATGACAGACAAGGCGATCCCGATGAAATCGATGACTGCGAATCAACAATTTCGGTAAGCATATAAATAAAAATATGGAAGTAAATTTAGCAATATATAAAGATTTAGCATAAAAACTATACATTTGAACGTTCTCATATATAAAATCTCGTGGTTCAATGCAATGCAATGATCCTCCTCCGAAACATCTATTTAAAATCGGGTAGGTCTGAGATTAGGACAATATCTATTTTTCATCCCCCTAAATATTGAGTACCCTTAACATTTTGGGGGATGAAAAATAGATGTTGTCACAGTTGAACCCAGGTTGAACCCAAATTTTGTTTTTAATTTTTGGATAAGTTTTTGTTTTTAACCGACTTCGAAAAAATTAGGAGGTTCTCAATTCGTCTGTATGTATATTTTTTTTTTGTGATACAACATAAAAAAATACGTATAACCCCAAATTTCTACTATTAACTATTGTATTACTAATCGTAATTATTGTTTTTTTTTCTTGGCAAGACAACGTTTGCTGGGTCACCTAGTTTAAATATCTTAAGAATCTTAAAATAGTAATATTGTAAAATAAAATACTAGATTACCATTACATACATACATACATAACTTCACGCCAAATCCCTTGCGGGGTAGGCAGAGAGAACAAAGCGCCATAAGGCACGATTTTTACACGCCTTACTCGCTTCGTTGACTTTCATAACACTTTTCATGCACGCGCGTCGGTTTTTGAGGCTCCTAACATCACCTTCCTCCAGAACACGTTCTATTTGGTCTTGGAATGTGTGTCTTGGCCGTCCTCGACTCCTACATCCACATCTACATTACCATTACATCAGTAGTATAAGCAGCAATAAGCAATTTTAAAAAGCCTATCCTTCTTAAATATCTACCCTCAGGAAGTACGTCTTTTGTGCATTGTGTATATATTTCGCCCAGTGGTCGAGTACCCCGCTTCTGAATCAAAATCAAATCCTGGCTCACACCAATGAGTTATCGAAATTAATTTCCAAAGTTATGTGTGATAAATCGATTACCTATCTCACTAAACGATTCACCACTTTTACGGCGATATTCTGAGAGGTCGTGGTATTTCACCGGTCGAGCTGGTTCATTCATGGAGAGAGCTGTTTGACTCTATAACTATAAAGTTTTTTATTGTTTCAGTTTGAGCCCCTGTACAAAGTGCGCAGTCAATCTGGAGAGATGCGGACAGTCGTTCAAGCGCCTGATGAACACTATCTGCAAGTTGTAAGAATGGAGTCTTGCAAGTAAGACATTTTCATCTACTATTAAATTTTAATGTAACTTTAATACATCAGAGATATTAACACAAGTTTGTTTTATACTTACAGTAATGTGGGCAATTCGTGTTTTAAAGAATTTCGTTCTCCTGTCGGTCTGGTGACATTTTGCAAACAAAAGTATGCCGTTTGGGAGTTTCTCGTGCACGACGGCAAGGAAGGTACAGAAAGGATTAAAGTGGACCTTCCCATCTGTTGTTCCTGTCATTTTAAGCCGAAAGATTAAATATACTGGAATAAGTGATAGATTAAGATAGTTTAGATAGACATATAGATTTAAATGAAACTAAAGTTAGGATATTTCTGTAAAATATGCATGACCTTTTTTGCGATTGTAATAAACTTAAGCCTTAAGCCTTACCTGTTCTTTATTTTCTTAAACTAGTTGATTGAATTTTACACGAGGTTTTCGCAAATTTTAATGACAGAAAAAGTCTTTTTTTTTGTTTTGATGTCCATATTTCTCATAGTTCAACCAGATCTGCAGAATTTCTGTCAAAGTAATAATGGAATGCCAGAACCAACGGATCCAACTCGATTGGACAGCGTTCGGGAAGCTAAGGGAAATCTTAAGGTCCAAAATCCCACAGTGCCTTAAGTATAAGGTCTATGACCAATGTGTGTTACCAGTGATGACATACGGAACTGAGACGTGGTCTTTGAATGTTGGCCTCATAACAAAGATCAAAGTCGCTCAGCGTGCTATGGAGAGGGCTATGTTGGGAATCTCTTTGCGGGACAAAATCCGTAACACGGAAATCCGCAGGAGATCAGGCGTGACCGACATAGCCGAAAGGTTAGCACGCTGAAGTGTAGATGGGCAGGCCACATCGTTCGACGAGCTGATAACCGTTGGGGGAAAAAGTCCTCGAGTGGCGACCACGAACTGAGCGACGTGGAGTGGGGCCTCCTCCCACTAGGTGGACCGACGTTCTGGTCGGGATTGCTGGCAGACACTGGATGCGAAAGGCACAGGACCGTGAGCTATGGCGTTCTATGGGGGAGTCCTACGTCCAACAGTGGACATCTAAAGGCTGATGATGATGAAATTAGTTTGGACATATACATAGATTATAGAATAGAATAGAATACACTTTATTGTACACCATTTAAAGAACATATGACATTAAGTAGTACATGGTAATTACGGGATTATGGTCCCGTTACACAAATATGTCCGTGTTTTCTTGATCGACGGGGATAATAACTTCAAGCGGATGAAGCTATTAAAGTCTAATTTAATATGTTATTTTAAATATTGGCTGAAAATGTATTATTTAATTTCGAATGTAAATAGCCAACTAGTCAGTTAAGATTATTGCAATAAATTTCATTTATATTTATTTTTTATATTTGTTTTCTTTTAATATTTTATAGTGACAGTGCGAGTCAACTTACTTTAAAAAGTAAATCATCATTATCATCATAAAAGTAAAGCTCAGTTAATAAAGGTATAATAAAGGTAAGAAATCAGTGGTAGAGCCAAGCAGTTCGCTGCATGAATGGGCCGGCTCGACCGGTGAAATACCACGACCTCTCAGAAGATCGACGTAAAGTGGCTTATGCGGCGTTTCGTTCGGTGAGAGAGGTACCCGGAGGCCTTCCTCATCCTTCCCTATCCCCTATCCCTTAAAGGTCGGTAACGCAACAGTAACACTATATGTGTTGCTGGTGTGCATGGGCGGCGTTGGTTGCTTACCATCAGGTGACCCGCCTGCTCGTTTGCCCTTATTTCCCATAAAAAAAACAAGTATGGGCTTACCTATCCAATCCAAATGCTTAGGCTTGGTTTGGACTATTTAGTCGATGGTTTTTGTGGAAATTACGCAAAATCGACAGAGCGGCTCTTGATTTATTACATTTTTAACTTGAAGGTATTGACGTACATGGTCCGTGCGGTGAACTAAATATGAATTGTACGTATTGTTAATTATTATATAAAACATTCAATGCTCATATAAATGTGGAGTATTGTAATTCAGTCAATTATATGGAATTGGAATATATTTAGCGAGTATGTAAATAAAAGAAGCGATACGGCAGTTTTCAGTGTTGCTTTTTTTTATGGGATAGGAGGGCAAACGAGCAGGCGTGTCACCTGATGGTAAATGACCAGCGCCGCCCATGGACACCTGCAACACATATAGTGTTACAGTTGCGTTGCCACCCTTTAAAGGAGTAGGATAGGAAAACGGGTAGGAAAGACGGGGTACCTCTCTCACCGAACGAAACGCAGCATGAGCCGCTTTACGTCGATCTTCTGAGAGGTCGTGGTATTTCAAAAGTCGAGCCGGCCAATTCATGCAGCGAGCTGCGTGATTCTACCACTGTAATTTAAATTCATAACGATTCTCTCTTTCTGGTGAAATTATTTAAATAGATAGATAATCTGAATCTAGCCTCTAGGCTCAAGCATCAAAACAGGTTGTTGTTAGATACCTACAAGTACGAGATGACTTTCACTCCGGTGTTATTGGTCTCATAACTTGATGAACGTTCTTGATGAAAAACGTTTATATCTCGCTAATTGGATGTTAAAATTGACGTCAAACGATAATAAATAATATATTTTAATTGCATTAGAAAACAATAAATAAACAATTTAAACAAATATTACTGTGTGTGTACCAATGAACGTCATTGGTTACGAAGTACAATTTATTTATATTACAAATTAACAGGATAATATAAAATATTCCTTAATACATAAATATTATAGTCTCGGTGGTTCAGTGGACGAGCACACGGCTCTGAATCCAAAGGTCGCGGGTTCCGAATCCTGTGACTGAACACTGAAGGAGAAGAGAAGAGATTATTGTTTTATCTCTGCTAAAATTACTGGACTTAAAAACATTGTCGAATGGATATTTTTACGTCTTTTAGAAATTAGGTACTGTCTTGAACTTGGATCCCTAGGTAGGTAATATTCGTAAGAGTTATTCTTTATCATTAAAAGGGTACTCGGTCGTAGTTGCTGACAACAAATATTAGAATTAGATTTATTTACCAGTATCGCAAATAAATCGAAGTAAAATAATATACATGTAACATAACATAACTTCACGCCTTTTTCTACCCGAAGGTGTAGGCAGCCGCTGTTAAGGGTCGTCTCGCCGTTATGTTTACGTCCCAAATGGAATAGGTGCTTAACCTATTTCCATACCGGGCACAAAGTTTTTAGTCATCAATATTTATCACACATAACTTACGAAATTTATTTCGAAAAGTCATTGGTGTGAGTCAGGAATCGAATCCGCGACCTCTGGATTCAGAAGCGGGGTGCTCGACCACTGGACCACGGGGACGTTTTTAAAGTAAAAATCTTGTAACTAAATCACGAATCAACTGTTGCTTCAGAATTATATGATGAATAGAATGATAGATAAATCTAGTATGCAAATAAATAAAATTGAGATGTCTATTTGTAATATTGTAATAACTGCTATCTACTACATTCATATGATACCGTAGGTACGACAGTACTTACACCAAAATACATTTTATTTTTTAAATTTTTGTCTTCCATTCTGTCTGTCTGTTTGTTTCAAGTAATCTCTTAAATGGCTTTTATTTAGTGCTTCCGAATCAAAACAAAGTTCGCCGGGTCAGTAAGTATTTAACATTAAATAGTACACGTGTGATATTAATATGCTATTATCACAGTGATTTCAGGATAACGTTGTATAATAAATATACAGCGGGGAATAGTGTAAAATAAAAATATCGATTGTTTTCCTTCTAATATCATATATACTACTACTACTACATATATAACTTTACGCATTTTCGTATCAGATGGTATGCAGTGGCTGATAATCCTCAACATGCCGTTATGTTTGTTTCTCAAATGAAATAGGTGGCGAACCTATTGCCATACACCGGGCACTGAGACTAAATAAGAAGTCTGTACTGAGTCTGTATGATTTTTATTTTGTACTTATACGTATGGGTATGTGGGTTTGTGATTACAAACAAAAAGGATCAGTTCTTTAAATCGGAAGTTAAAACTTTTACCAAAATGAATGCAATATATTTATAACTAGCTGAAGCGGCGAACTTTTTTCCGCATCAAAAGTAATAAATTAGTAAATTTTAAATATCGTGAGGTTCAATTTGTGATATTTAATCGACTTTAACTGCTGTGCCGCTATTTTAATACTGCAATATCTTCAAAAATATTCGTTCAAATTGCATGCTGTAAAGGGCTAGGATCATCTTGGTTCGATTCCCACCCGAGCACAAATATTTGTGACAAACATGAATATTTGTGTGGCGTCTGGGTGTTTTTCTATGTATTATAAGTATGTATATACAAAAGAAAAGTATATATGTATTAATATCCGTTATCTAGTATCCATAACACAAGCATTTAGTTGCTTAGCTTGGAACTAGAGGGCGCTGTGTGTATTGTGTCCAAGATATTATTATTATTTATTATATTACATGCACAATCTATTTAAGACACTTAATTGGATAAAAATTAATGCTGTAATGTTTAAAATCGCTTCGTAAATAAGCCATTATTTCACGTAAAAAGTAAAAAAATAAAAATGGTCATTGTGGGTTATCCCTAAGAGATATATGCCCTCGCGGACTTTTTTGTAGACTTTCTAAAGTTGTTTAATATGTACAATATTGTTTTATTCTATCACTTAGGGTTCAGCCAGCGTTTGCAAGTAAAGTGCTAAATCTCGAAAATTATCATTTTTTCTTAACAACATCATATATGAATTATAGATCAAAACCATCCCGTTGACACCTTCTAACCATTAAAAGAAACCGCATCTAAATCCGTTGCGTAGTTTTAAAGATATAGGCATATAAGGGGACAGACAGCGGAAAGTGACTTTGTTTTTAATACTATGTAATGATTAGTTGACCCAGCGAGCTTTGTTTCGACTCAGGAGCAATAAGGAGAAATAAAAATGGTCGTTGTGATTTATCCTGAAGAGATAGACAGACAATTAAAGTGCTAAATCTAAAAAAATATCACTTTTTTTACGACATTCCGCCGCTCCCCTATAGTGCTTACGTAATACTTGACAGCCCTACAGCCCCCAAGACTCTACTACTGTGGTCGTGGTATTCCAATGGTCGGCTCATTCATTCTGTCGGTTCTACCACTGAAATATCTAATAAAAAAACGCAGTAAGATTCGAACGTTGCGAATCAGGACTTTCACTCCCGATCCGAAGGCGAGGGTGACATTAGTGGGTCGTTCGGAACATGTCATACTTTTCTACCTAGGTTAGTTTTTTTTTCAACCGGGTTGGACAGTTTTTTAAAAATAATTTAAAGAAAAAAACTTTTTTAATGAAGCTTTTATTTAAACGCTCTAAAAAGAATAAAATAATTTTCACCTTAAACAATTTAACTATCAACTTATAACCTTATTATATACAATTTATGTGATAATAAAAGCTTGTCGCTATGTTTAATTACCTATCAGTGGCTATCCATAACCATCTAGAAATATTTTTTTAGATTTAATGATTACTGTGACGGATCGCATTATCCAAATATATTTTTTTGGTTTATAACATATATATGGACACCCGAACACATATAGTGTTACAGTTGCGTTGCCGGCCCTTTCCATGGGAAATGGAAGGGGTCGGAATTGGGATGGGAAGAGGAGGGGGGAAGGGTTGGGTTAAACATGGCGACAAGCTTTTATTATCACATAAATTGTATATAATAAGGTTATAAGTTGATAGTTAAATTGTTTAAGGTGACAATTATTTTATTCTTTTTAGAGCGTTTAAATAAAAGCTTCTTTAAAAAAGTTTTTTTCTTTAAATTATTTTCAAGTTTTTAGTTATCGATGGGTAAGTCATCTCATTCAAAGCATCATTGTTACAAGGTCGTTTGCCAGTTAATTTCGAAAAGTCCAACTCTTCAATGAGGAGACCTCCTAAAGTCTTTTCCCTACTTAAGGCCACGTATGCTTGACCAGCAGCAAAGATTTTCGAGCCTAAGTAAACAATTTTTTTTGTTTTTCAAATTTGTTGATTTTGCAACTTAATTTTGTTATGTGGGACTGTTGTTTAATAACAAAATATGTTTAACTACTTGTGATGTGTAACGCCATCTGTTGTTTTAATCAGTACTCTATACTTGCCGACCTGAGTGTAACGTAGGAGTGAGTTGTAATAAAAGTTATAGTTTGTTCCCATCATCCACTGTGTTTAATTCTAATAATACCTATAACATCATTAAAATCCGTTAGTGTAGCAATCATGTTAAAGTTATTAAATCCTGTCCAATTTACGTCGGTATCCTGAAAGAGCATGGCATTGCACCGGTCGAACCGGCCCATTCAAGCAGCAGATTGCGTGGCTGACCACAATTAAAACACTGTTAACTATTAAAACATAGGTCAACGGAAAGCCGTCGACTGTGATGGACTACCGCCTCAGCCGTAAAGTGGTCGTAAGGTTCTCAATGTTAGCACTAACTCATTTTGATTATAAATTTGGACGCGCCGCTTAACCCTGTATCTTGACATGGTGATTTGGAATCAGTGACTGAATAGTAAACAACAGATTGACTGACACCGCCCAAACAAGCAGGCTGCTAACATCTAGCCGCTCATATTGAAAACCCTATGATATATATAATATTCATACACATTCTAATTTGTTTATAACATTAATTAATAAAATAACATAGCTCGACTCCTTTTTCTACCCGAAGGTGTAGGCAGCATCTGTTAAGCCTCGACTCGCCGCTATGTTTACGTCTCAACGATCTTTAAGGAAGTAGGATATAGGATATGGGAGTAGGAAGGGATGGGGAAGGGGAGTGGGCCTCCGGGTACCTCTCTCACCCAAAGAAACACGGCGTGAGCTGGTTGTGGTATTTCACCGGTCGAGCCAGCCCATTCATACAGTGAATGGACTGGGCTCTACCACTGTTGCCATACAGCGAGCACAAAGTGGTCAGTCAAAAATATTTATCACACATGACTTTCGAGAGGAATTTCGAAAGACATTGGTGTGAGGCCAAATTCGAACCCAAGACTTCCTGATTCAGAAGCGGGCTAGTTTACTGAACCACCGAGACATAGTTTTTGAAATTCTCATATAACTCTTTAATGAAAGGGCCATTTGATACCCATATAAATAAAATTATTTTAAATTTAATACAGTCTCCAGGTGTTCCAGTGGTCGAGCACACGGCTTCTGATCCAGAGATCCGGGTTTGAATCCTGACACTGGCTCACACCAATGACTTTTCGAAATTGTTTTCGGAAGTTAAGTGTGATAAATATCGATGACTGAATACTTTGTGCCCGGTATCGTAATAGGTTCGCCACCTATTCGATTTACGTAAACGTAACAGCGAGACGAGGCTTAACAGCCGCTGCCTACACCTTCGGGTAGCAAAAGGCGTGAAGTTATGTTATGTAAATTTAATACTAAATATATTTTTATATCATATTTTATTTTTTGGCGCGTTTGAAAATATTACCATCCGAAGAATTAGTATAATCTGTAAAATCATATCAAGTAATTTATTGTATATAAGTATTAACAACACTTTGTTTATAATCTGGAAGGATCTGGCCTAATTTGTTACACCCGCTATGGCACTTCCTCCTGACTATGAAAATGTGATTTTAATTTTTTATTGATTAATGTTAAGTGAACACATTAAAATGTAGTATTTTAAAGACTAATTTATTTCAAAATGTTTTTTATTTAGTTATATTAAACTAAAACAGGCGTCTAAATGTTGCACCTGCGATTCTGGAATAATCCCTCAGTGGCCTGGACATCTTATATATTCAGATAAAAAATTAGTTAAGTTACAAATAAAATAATAATAAACCAATGCCAAAATATTACTAAGAGAAGGCATAAGATAATGCTTATATTATTTATAAATTAAATAGTTATGTCTTAAGGTCATCGTGTTATTTTAATACGTATAAACTTTGAACTTAAAAAGTAAACAGGCCACAGATTATAAAAAAAATATAACAGCTGTTAGACTACCAATGTATGAATACCTCTATGGTCACTTAGTTGTTATTAAAATTAAGCACAGCAGTTGTTTAATATGAGGGCGTATAATATTTTGATTATGGTTCTTCAGAAAATGGTTTTTCGTATTTGAGACAAAGAAGGAACGAGTTTCCTTGCACGCAGGTCAGTTGTCATCTGACCGCGACATCAGATGTACGTGTCGGTGGATATCGATATTGCTATAATCGCATGCCTACATCACTACGCGTTTACTAGTGCAGCGGTACGACATGCTTGTGAACTGTATATAATATTAAAGTGTATGTCATATGGTGTATGTATCAGCAGGAATATAATGTATTCGAGTGCTAAATAAGTGTATAGTTATGGCCTGGATACTGAATTTAGTTGTTTGTTTAACATTCGTAAGTATATAATTATTCATATTTAATTTTACCGGTTGAGAAAAATTTTAACAGCTTTTATTTAAATTGTACAATAATTTATAAATGTTGAAAATTAAACGTCGACTATCGTTGTTTGTTTTTGTTTATTATATTTTTTATACTAATTAAAGGGAAGATCATTATTCTTCATTTCTGTTACTGTGTATAAATAAGTGGCAATGATTTGGTTTTTTTTTGTATTGATTATATATAAACTTGTATTAGAATAAACGTAAGTTAGAAAGATTATTAAAATAAGTTGAATGTCAAAAATTTTATAAGTAATTCCTAAATCATCATCATATTCAAATATAATTTTAAAATATTCATTAACAAACGACCTCGCTTATTACTTGTAAAGATTGTCATTAGTTGCCAGTGTCTTTTAAATGAATCGAATCACTTAAATCAATATTTTAAATTACAGTTTTTTTCCTGTTTCAAAGAGGTATCACTTTCATTTATTAAAAACACTGGCAGCTGACAATTTTTTTTTTTTATTCGTGACCTATACCTACCGGCATTGGCCAGTAACTAATATGAACGAAAGTAAAAGTTTTCACTTTTACTTCGACCGATCATTAACATACGAATATGAGTGCAGTCTGAATTGATTGCTTTTTAATGTGGTTCTTGTTTTATATTTATTTTATTTTATTTACTTACGATTTTCGATAAACAAGTTTCGATATTTTACGAGCTTGCATCAAAATAGTTTTGATATATAGTGAATACGAGTATCAGTATAGGAAGCAAACGGAAAGAATTTGACTCTGCCTGCCTTCGGGGAGAAATGGGAGGTAGCTTGAATTGATAGCTTGAATCTTGTTGGCAATCTGTGAGACCGTGAAATGAAATGAATATAATGACTTTAAGTAGTTTTTACATAAACATTTAAATTTTTCGGGAATTCGTTGCTATTCTTTAGTCTGTAACAATTGGGTAACAACCTCTTAACATTAGAGGCTAAAAATAATCCTTAAAATTATCATATTTAGTTAAAGGGTCAAGAAATATTTTATGGCTATATGACTTAAGCCTAAGACGGAATCAGATTTCATTATTTATTTTTCTTCCATTGTATTATTAAATGTATTTTTCTCTATTAATGCTACACTTATTTCAGTCTATTCTTATCCTCATCTTGTCTTACTACTTTTTATTTGTATCAAGTTGTTTCAAACTTCTGCACATTAACGTTGCACAGAATTACGACATTAGTTGGTGTCGCTTCATCATCGTCTTCTTCGTCACTCTTTGGTATTCCCTTAATAATTTCTTTATTAACCATCTGGTTATTGGCATCTCATTATCTGCTATTATTATTTACCATTTTATCGCTAATAACTATTTCTTTATGACTTCTATTGATTTCATTTAAATTGATGATGTTTTTGTCCACAGCTCGACATGAGTCTGTCCTATAACCATCCACAGTTTCAACAGTGGGGATGGCAATGGCCTTACAATGAATACCACTATTCACAGGTATATTACTTTATAATAAATTAAATTATAAAATGCTTTTTCAATTTAAATAATTTTCAGATTAATATGAATATAAAAATGACAAAATAAATATTATACTACCGTGACCACTGAGATTATTGCATGTGGCAATCTTGACACTCAATTTTTCAAAGAATTTGCTTTTTCTAGAAGGGGTCCGTTGTGTGATGAGGTGTGATTAAGGGGTTGAAAGTTTTCTTGTTTAAACTGTACTCGTTTATCAACTGTGTAAAGTGTGACTTATATTATGAGATGTGAATCTAAATTAACATCGACAAAATTAATTGATTCAAGGCACGGAGTGACATCATTTAACGAAAATAAAGCTTCAAGAGGAAATACGATCAGTCTCTTTGTAATTTGTCTCTCTGATATTGTAAACATACAAATTTTAAGTGCATTATAATATTATGATTTAATAGAAACCAGTTATTCTAGCGTATTTATTTATGTACTAGATACAATACAACAGATAATCAGCTAGTTGTTCGACCTTTATAATATGTATAGGCAGGTAGATAATTCTGCCTCAAGTTGTCAAATTATGCGGTTCAATAGCATAAATAAATAGTTAATATATAGTTTAATAGCACGCGAACATATTGGGAACATATTAGGAACATTTTGGGAACATATTGGGAACATTTTGTGAACATTTTGTGAACATTTTGTGAACATTTTGTGAACATATTGGGAATGTTTTTGTGTGTGTGGTAAACCACCAACAAAAACATTCCCAATATGTTCACGATCCCACCTGGGGTAAGCAATACTTCGAACCATCATACTTTCGAGCAATCCTTGTCGTAAAAGTTTTAGCTGTGGTTTTATGACCGGCCGCCTGCCTGAAGTCGACCCTTCTTGTAAGGCCTTAAAATACATTACATATAGCTTCTGAAAAGACTTCGAGTGAACACGAGAACTGCATGACTTTTGTTTTATTAATTTTTTTTATAAAGTATTTACTTTTTTGGATTAGTAAGCCACGGTGGAACTTTTTAGCCTGACTTGCCTTATATCGGAATTTTGTGGTGTTGTTTCGTACTTCCGTGAGAATGGCAAGTATTAATAACTAGTTGTCACTAGCTTGTCGTTGTCGTGTTGGTCGTTTTGAGTCGTTGTGTGTCATTGTATATTGTACATCGTTGTACGTAGTTGTGATGCGTTATTCGTGGCTGTGCGTCGTTGCGACAATGACCTTTTATAAATGTAAAAACTGATAAAAATGCACAAATATAGTGGAGCACTGGCACATATCACAAAACACTGTTAAATGTCTAGGTTAAACTTTCCTTTATGACCCGTCGATTTATGGGTCGGGGAGGGGTGGGGGGAAGGGGGGAGGGGTGGCTACCCCCCCTGTCCCATCCCCACCCCGCGGAACCCCATGATTACGGAGATATCCATGGTTAAAATTTTGAGGTTAGGTTAGGTAATTTTCGGATAGTTTGAATAAAACACAAGGAATATTATTATTTTTATATTTAAAATCATCCTAAAACTTATATACATGATTGATGGCAGTAATTAAGCTTTCGAAGGGGTCCAAATGTTGTTTAATGTTTCTCCGCCTCCAACTATAGATATTCACATAACCATTCTGTGAAATTTTGCTTATTTTGCTTTTGTTTAAATTTCTGTTTCAGACCCCTCCACTGGCTCTCTATTCTTTGAGTGTGTGTCCCATCTGGTGCCACAAACCTATTAGTCGGGTCACTATGATTGACCCGTCTATGAATAAACAGTTCCACATTGTTCTGAAACAAATACAAAAATGATTGAAATTATTAATTACTTCTCTACCTGTCATGATATAGATCGACAGAGCCCCGCTTCGCGGGGCTCCTACTTCTGGGTGGTTAATAAAAAAATAACCACGAAGGAGATGGTAGGGTCTTTGTTCGCTCGCTACGCTCGCTCACTACGACCCTACCACCTCCTTCTAACCTAAATCTATCTGAGTCGGGGTGCCTTAAAATTCCTAACATGCTTCCCTTGCTTTTAGACTAAACAATTATGAGTGTGCTGATAGATTATTGGACAGACAAAATGTCACCCAGCTCTGTGGGGCCCTACTTCTGAGTATAAAACCTATTATTATAACTGTATACTTTGCCACTAGTCTGTAAATTATTAAGTAAAATCTTACACATTTTTTTTTCCAATTAGACTCTAATCAGAAAATCTACAGATTAACAACTCACATAAGCAATCAAAACTTACCTTAACTCATCCGAGTAAGGATAATTTCTTCTAACGGTTGACCCAGTAAGCCTGGGCATCACAGGAGCAACATCATCATCCTCGTCCTCTGAAGAACTAGCAATAGCTGGTAAAGTACTAGAACTAGCTGCTACTCCACTGGGACCAGCAACCGGTTCGTTGAGGACCGACGACACACACGGGAGCACAAGTGGCTCATTTGAGTCCAACACTTGCACTCGCGCAGAAAGCACAGAAGGCACAGAAGAGGAGGCCGTGACAAGCGGCTCATTTGAGTCCAACACTTGCACATCACTCGACTCTTCAGAAACAGAAGCATAGGGCTTCGGAGACGCCATGGTAGTCACACGAACGGAACTTGCAAAGGCAACAAACGATCGATGACTGACATTGACGACTATACAACAAAACGGCGTCACTTTACTTTCCATTCCACAGAGTAAACAAATATTCGTTATTTTTAAAAATGTAAAATCGTCAATGTAATTGCATAGTGCAGCACGTTTTTACTGCACATTAACTACATAACATATTTATTTATTTTTTTTAATTTAGTTCTAATTTACTGTGTGAAAATGTAATTTTATATTTAAAAATATAATATAATAAAATTGAATGACAGACCTCCGCGGACAACGGAACGTGAAACGTCTAATTTGACATCTAGAATGAGAAATATCTATGAAAATGGCGTGTTATTTTCAATTTATTTGAAAAATTTAAAAAATTATATCTCGTAAACCGTGAGTTTCCGCAATTTGAAAATTTGTAAAAAGTCTTCTGTTAATGAGTACTATCTACAAAAAAAATAAAGGTCATAAAGGAAAGTTTATCCAATGTCTATTACACACTGACTATATTTACAGTGGATTTACTGTAATTGCCCCTAGATGGTGTTATATCTTAAACGCTTAAATCGCAAAAGCGTTTGTCGACGTAAAATCTGTTAGAAGTTTCGAGATGTTTGTTTGTAAAAAAGATTCAAGTTTTTTTTATAGAACCGGCACCGGAACCGGCACCCTCTTGGTTGTAAAAGGCAAGATTGAGTTAAGGATGATTGCTTGGGATTGTAGGGAAACAAAAATTCCCTACACGATTAGTTGACGCGAACCTTAGGCATCGCCTTCTGTATTTTCCACTAACGTTTAAAAAAACTGAAAAAAAAAACTGTTTTCAGAAGCAAACTCTAAAATATTTTTTTTTATATGTTCAACCTGCCACTATTATTAAATAGATATTACAATATACAACAATATAGCAGTAACAGTAATAGAATCAAGATTTTGAGTTACAGTTCATAAAATAAATACAAAATACGCGAATGAATTTGTATGCAATACCTCCATATAAAATTATATGGCGGCAAAATTACAATTTGTATTCAGCAGGGTATTCCCCGAGCAATTTTTATGGTTTTTTCTCTATGTCTCATTCATTCATAATTGAAACAAAAGACGTCATACCTGAGCGTTGTCCTATATAATCATCATTATACTATCATCTTTATTGCAGCGCTCGTGTCAGTACCCATTTGTTATTTTTTGGGGGGTAATACGGAGGTAAGATGAGTAAGAGGGGGGTAAAAGGGGGTAAGAGTTATGAATAACTCTTCACTTTACAAATACCAATTCTATTCATATTATTCTTTACTTTACTTATTATTCTTTTAATTTAAGTAATCTGATGGAAATTTGATATTGATTCTAACTTCCAACCGCACTAAAGCAATCTAAGAAAGAAAATGTTTTTGTCCACTAATCAAAAATGTCTGAAACTTTCAATTAATACAAAAGTAATATAGTTAATAAGGTTTTCTTTTATGGGATAGGGGTCAAACGAGCTGGTCACCTAATAGTAAGCAGCAAACGTTCCCCATGGACACCTGCAACACATATTGTGTTACAGTTGCGTTGCCGACCTTTAAGGGAGAGGAATGGGAAGGGGGTTTGAGCCTATTTACACCTCTCTCACCGAATGTGACGCGGCATCAGCCACTTTACGGCGTAGCTCTACCACATTTAAATTACAATATATAGCTCTCCTATTACAATCACAATTGTGTTATTGTTCGAAAAGCCTTTCGTGCAATGATTTTTTTTCATAAAACATAACGGATCTTACGAAAGATGAGCCATGAACTTAAATCAGATCCTTGAATTATCATTGGTTGCGGCAAAAATATATATTTTTTTAATAGTTCATTCTACAATTTTATTGTAGTTATTATGAAACAATGATAGCCGTGAGAAGAATTACAAGGTTGTAAATAAAACGATTGGTATATGTAATTACTTAGAAACAAGTACTTACAGGGGATTATATCTCGATAAGGTGATTGTTATGTACATGCGAGTGCATTGTCTTAGTTGTTTGTCTGTCTTACTCACATATATTAAAGTAAAAATGGTAAACAACGTGTATCCAAATGTGATAAACTCTACTTACACCTTTGCTAATTAAAGGCGTGAAGTGTTCCAGGGGGCATACTATGAGCTCTTAATTCCAGCCAGCTTGTTCGCTGCCTAGCGAATTCGTATTTTCAACGACTAATTTCAGCTAGTCTAGACTACTGGCTAGGCAGCGAACAAGCTGGCTGGAATTAAGAGCCCGTAATAGGCCCCCTGGTCTGCAGATGCATGAATGGGCCGGTGCGACCGTAAAAGGAGGCGTCTGGAGGTCCACCTCCATCCCTATTAATCACACTCCATACTTAAATGCCGGTAACGGAACTGTGACCCTCTTGATGCTGGAAATTTACATTCATTTACCACCAGGTGATCCTAGTGTTTAGGTCCCTTGCACATAAAAGAAATAAAAACTCGCAATTTTTATCTGGTTTTTATAATCTTTTCCTTTCGTACAAGATAACTGTATTTATATATGAATTCATTTGGAAATGTGTAAACGATAATGTTTATTTCTTTTATTAGCGTATGTTATTGAAAGCGAGCAATACCGGATTTACCGGTATGTATTAATTTTAACAAACATTAGCGAGTCGTTCTCGGCAGACAGTTTCAAAACTATATACGGTTATGTTGCATATCTGAGGCTGGGCTTTTCCAATGCAATTTAACATCATAATATATTTCAGATATATAAGTATATTTGGGTTAATTCTTATAACAATCTATTTGCTTGAGATTAAACTGACCTAATTGTTTTTTTTTATTATTTTATAAATGAGTCGGTGGTTTCAATTAGTATTACCTGGCTGACTTAGTGAAGTTTATTTCGTCATATTTTATATATCACTAGATTTCACATTGTATAAAATAAAGGCGCTTTCTCTGTCCCTATATAGGGATATGGAGTTAGCATGCTTTGAGCAAGCACAAGTATGGTTTAAAGATTTAAGCATACATAGGGATGTAGATATGCTTAAATCTGTAAAACTGTGCAACTGATTTAAATGCGATTTTTTTAATAGATAGATGTTGTCAACAGGATGGTTTGTATGTCTAATTCATGCATAATATAGTAAAGAAAAAGTGATAATTTTCGAGATTTAGCACTTTAATTGCAAACGCTGGCTGAAGAACCTTAAGTAATAAATCAAAATAATGTACTACATTATCATATACCTTTTGAAGATCTACAAAAATCCGCGATGGTGTATGTCTATCATTTTTTCCTTTCAAAATCGTCATCATCAGCCTATTGCAGTCCACTTCTGGACATAGGCCACTCCCAATGTGCGCCACAACATCCGAATCTCTGCCTTCCGCATCCAGTCTTTTCCAGCAGCCTTTTTGAGGTCGTCTGACCATCGGGCTGGTGGGCGTCCTACACTACGCTTCGTCAATTTTTGAAAATTTACCCAATCTTTAACAGATTAGTCTTAATTCTAGGAAACTTGAGTCATTTATTAACACAAATATGCTATTTAGAGTTATGGTTCCTAAGTTTAAATTAACAAAAATATTAGGTTAATATTAGATTATCGGTATTAACCACAAAAACCAAAAATGGTTACAATTTGTCAGAATTTCTACGATTTTCTTAAAATGACCGTAATTTTGAAACTGCGTGAGATAAAATTTTTAATTTCCTATTTCGGCTTGAAGTTGAATTCCGGGACAACCTGTATATAGTATAGTTTGCAAAAGCTATATGTTATATTTATAGAATAGAAAAAATAGAATAGAATAAAATAAATAGATTTGCAATAAGACATATCATTGGCATGACATTTTTATCAAGATTGAATCGGACGATGCACGACTCAAAAAAACCAAAACAGACAATACAAATATTATCAGTTTAAGCTGTTAGCACGAGTCGTGATGTCTATGTATTATGAGATCCATATAAAAAAATGGTAAATTTTTGAATGTAGGTAAGTAAACCATGATTTCATCGGAAACCTACCATCAGGTAAAAACTCAGTAATATTACAATACATCAATTATGGCCGTATGGTAATTACTATACATATATATTATCTGTAATATATAATACATTATATGCCAACATTATTCCGTCAACGTTTTGTAAAAAAAAAAACACATATGTAAAGTACAAGGTCATACTTATTTTAATGACGCTGACGAGATTCGTTTAGTCAGAAAGAAAAAAAAAACCTTTACGCTCACAATATATGAAGTTATTGTTATGATACGTTTAATAATCTTTATTGTACGAAATAAACGAAGCTGGATGGATGAAGTGGTGACAAATAAAGGCAACTATTCGCGACCCCCGAATGCCTCTGAAGTTGAAGGGTGAAATATACAAAACCATTATCAGAACTATCGTCATGTATGGATCGGAATTTTGGGCTATGAATGGGATAGATGAAAGAAGAATACGTTCATTACAGATGCCAATGTTCAGATGCAGATGCCAATATTCAGAGGGATGTGTGGAGTGACTAAAATGGATAAAATACGGAATGAGTTGATGTATACTCGGATTCAAGCGTCATATGAATTAGATGTCGTACTGCTTCTTAAGCGCTTGGTCATCAAGATGATTGAATTTATTATAAACTAGCTGACCCGGCGAACTTTGTTCCGCATCATAAGTAATAAATGAGTAAACTTTATGTAAAACTGTACTAAAAATTTCAATTTGTGCTATTTATCGCCACGCGTCTTAGCCGGTGTTACTGCGCGACACAACTGCTATGTCCCGCTATGTTAATACTGTAATATCTTCGAAAATATTCGTTTCAATTACATGCTGTAAAGGGCCATATCGATCTATATTAAAATTGCAATATATTTAAGACACTTACTCGATGAAAACTAATGCTGTAATGTTTAAAATCGTTTCGTATATAAGCCATTATTTTATGTAAAAAGGTGAGAAATAAAAATTATAATTGTGGGTTATCCCTAAGAGATAGACATATGTCATTACAGGCTTTTTTGTAGACCTTTTGAAGGTGTATAGTAATGTAGTACATTGTTTTGATCTATCACTTAGGGTTCAGCCAGCGTTTGCAATTAAAGTGCTAAATCTCGAAAATTATCATTTTTACTTTCATACATTATACATGAATTATAGATACAAACTACCCCGATAAAATCCTCTATCTATTAAAAAAACTCGCATCAAAATCCGTTGCGTAGTTTCAAAGATTTATGCATATAAGGGGACAGACAGCGGAAAGGGACTTTGTTTTAAACTATGTAATGATATATAGATAAATCAAATTTAAGTGACATTTCGCGAAGTGAGTGTCAATGTCCGTTAACAATAAGGTTGTAAGGCAGAAACTTATACGGAAAGATTGTCTGATTTAAATTGCGGAAGAGCTTCCTTAGTCCTGTGTACGTGGAAAGAATTGAAACTGTCACATTGATTTAATTTGATTATGATTATGTCTTATTACGCTGCGTTTTTGCTGTCGGTAGATACAAAAGATTTGGCAATTATTAAATTTATAATTTATGATATCTTGGACACAATACACACAGCGCCCTCTATACCCAATCTGAGCAACTAAATGCTTGTGTTATGGATACCAAGTAGATAACCGATAATAATACATATTATTATATACTTTTTTTGTAAATCATTACATAGTAGAAAATATAGTCTTTTTCCGCTGTCTGTCCTCTTATAAGCTTATATCTTTGAAACGCAACAGATTTTGAATAGATAGTATGAATAGGTATCAAGGGGGTGGTTTATATCTATCATTCATGTATGATGTAGTATAGAAAAAGTGAGAAATATAATAGAGAGCAAAGAAGAGAACAAAGTTCGTCGGGTCAACTAGTACATACTTATAATACATAGAAATACACCCCGCCAACCTCGATTCTGCAGTCGGTAGTTTTACCAATGTACTTCTATCATTATTCACCCACCCATAAGCCACCCTAGGTGTGGTCGACGCGTCATGTCATCTTTTTCTTTTCATTCTGTTCTATCAGACGTCGTCTCTACGCTCACTCAGTTCCCTTCTTACATAATCACTTCTCCACAATCCATCCATCAACTTTTTGACTATTTCTCGACCGATATTTATTTCTATTCTATTCTATTTATTTTCACTATTAAATTACTGCTATTAATATAAGTGGGATAATAAAATACGTACAGTTTTATTTATCATCTGGACACTTTGTTCTTGTAAGATAACCTGCGGCTTGCGCGCGTTCTGCCATTCTGTAGGCAGAGCTATAAATTTTCTGAAATAAATGTAAGGATTTTTACAAAATGTACTTTATTAAGGAATTATCAAATATATCAAAGTATATAAGTTATTTTACTTTTAAGTTTTAAACAACCTATAAAATATTTTATAGTCTCGTTGGTCGAGCACACGGCTTCTGATTCTAGAGGTCGCGGGTTCCAATCCTGGCACACACCAATGACTTTTCGAAATTAATTTCGAAAGATATGTATGATAAATATCGATGACTAAAAACTTTGTTCCCGGTATGGCAATAGGTTCGCCGCCTGTTCCATTTGGGACGTAAACATAACGGCGAGTCAAGGCTTAATAGCCACTGCCTATACCTTCGGGTAGAAAGAGGCGTGAAGTTATGTATAAAATATTACAATAAAACAGCTATACGACCACAAGTCTCATTTGTATGATGACGTACGTTGCAATATGAGAAGGCTGTATAAGGGTAAGTACAGACGCGTCATATCATATTATTGAATGGGTATTTGTGAAATAATTTCCATATTTACATGAAACAATATTATTTTTATACCGATTATTAATAAAAGTAATGTGTAACTAGTAAATATTATTCCTATGACGCGACTACGGTAATTACTTGCTAAATAATTATTATAAGTCCTGTAGGAGCCAGTCGGTTTAATCCTGCTCATTTTATTTTTATATATATTTTTAGTTTTTTTTTTTTGTAACTCTCCGCCATTTTATTCCCGAACGTAACGTGTAGATAGCGGCAGTTACGTCTTTAAATAGGCGCGCAAAATAGTCTCGATTCCAAAGTTGAATTAAATATAATATCAAAAATTGTTGTATTTAAATCGAAAATTAAGATATAAATATATCATTAAATTATTCATACTTTAAAAGTTACCCGACAGTGTGAAAACATGGTTGGTTTTATTTAATGCAAATGAGTTGGAATGTTGCGCTTTTAGCAACTTTCAAAAGCTATTCGCAAGTTGTTTAAAACAATCTCATTTACATGTGATGACAAGATTGTGGTGATGTTGAGACGTTGAGATCAAGGTTTTAAATATAAACATACATAATTTCATGCCTTTTTCTACCCAAAGGTATAGGCAGCGGCTGTTAAGCATCGTCTCGCCGTTATGTTTACGTCCCAAATGGAATAGGTGGCGAACCTATTGCCATACTGGGCACAAATTTTGAAACAAGGTTTATCAAGGTTTTAAACATAAATATTCTGTCTAGTTCTCTAAATATGTAAATAGTGAACACCAAATATTTCGTCGTGTCAGTAGACTGGAAGTTGAGCTTCTGAATCAAGAAGTCTTGAGTTAATTCTGACATTCAGCAATGTGTTTTTGGAATTATTTTTGTTTGAGAAGTAAAAATTGGCGTGTCGAGGCGTAACAGCTGCTGCCTATACCTCCAGGTAGAAAAAACCGTGAAGTTAAAAAAAAACTTCAATGTCGTTATGATTATAATCATATTAATCGTTGATGAACATTATTGGCTAGTGGAATTGCCCTAAAGAATAGTAATACCTGATCTCGTTTCTTGTATGTGTTGAAAGGCTTTCAAGGAATTCGATCTGATGCGGACAATCTATCGCATCATATGTCTTAGTTGTTTAAACGTCTCGAGTTCAAATCCTAGTTCACATCAATAACTTTCCGGAATTTGCAAAATAAAATTATCAATGACCAACAAAATCATGCTCGACGTAAGGCAATTGGTTTCGCCACCTTTGACATTTGGAACTATTAACATAATTTCCTTTGCCTATATATACAATAAGAAATCATATCAACATTTTATATATCATTATACATAGTATACAATATGGTAAACCCAAGCAGTTCGCTGCATGAATGGGCAGGCTCGACCGGTGAAATACCACGACCTCTCAGAAGATCGGCGTAAAGAGGCTCATGCCGCGTTTCGTTCGGTCAGAGGTACCCGGAGGCCCACCCCCCTTCCCCCATCCTTCCCTATCCCCTATCCTTTAAAGGTCGGCAACGCAACAGTAACACTATATGTGTTGCTGGTGTCCATGGGCAGCGTCGATTGCTTACCATCAGGTGACACGCCTGCTCGTTTGCCCTCCTATCCCATAAAAAAAAACAATAAAGTCGCTCTCCACGAAACGGAAACGAACGAAATTATGAAACGGATTTTAATGCTGTTTTGTTTAATAGATAGAGGGTCTCAATAGGGTGGTTTGTATCTATAATTAATGTATTTTATAGAAAAGAAAAAGTAATAAATCCAAAATTTACTTATTTATTACTTTGGTGCGGAACAAAGTTCACCGGGTCAGCTAGTTTCTATTACAAATGATAGAGCCTACTTGTACATGGAAATCGTATGAATAATTATTATAATACAAGCTTTTACAGGCTTTTACAGCTTTTACAGGCTTCGCTCGCATTGAAGCCATTAAATAAGTATCAAAGATCATTACCATAGAAATGAATCAATATGACAACTATATTTTATTGCTTAGCTGGGATTATCAATTTTTAAAATTACAACATACAATGATTGAGGGCTGTATTCTCATGCTACTAAATAATGGACCAGGACAGTACTCGTAAACATCTATATATAGAGGAACTCTTGTTTAATCATGAGCTTACGAAAACGTAACCTATCTAAATCAACTTACACATCTTAACTACCTACGATTGATAGCGATAGTAATATAATAGGTACAATGTTACTCCAAGTTCAAGTAAGCATTGGTGTGCCTGTTGGTAAGAGAGTTTACTCTATAAAGTTAGTTTACATGTGTTCTACCTACCCCACAAGGGACGAATATAATTACTCTGTACACAAGATGTCAGAAGTAGAAATGCGGATAACAACTAGTTTTATATATTAAACAGTCTTGGTGGTCCAGTGGTCGAGCACACGGCTTCTGTCCGGAGGTCCGGGTTCAAATCCTAACACTGGATCACACCAATGGACTTATCGAAATTGTTTTCGGAACGTAAGTGTGATAAATATCGATGACTGAAAACTTTGCGCCCTGTATGGGAATAGGCTCGCCACCTATTCCATTTGGGACGTAAACATAACGGCGAGACGATGCTTAACAGCCGCTGCCTAAACCTTTGGGGTAACAACGGCGTGAAGTTATGTTATGTTATGTGTTTATATGTTAAGACATGATTTGTCCGGGTCAATACCTGGGATCCTGTTCTAAATATATTCTTAAATTATTACATAAGTGACATTCACAAAACTAGTTGATCGAAAATAAAATTTCTGATGTAATACAAAAACCTGTGTGATGCTAACGTGAATTTATTTATTCTTAAACAGCGTCCTCAAGTCTCTAATCTTTATTAATATTATAAATCTGAAAAGTTTGTTTGTTTGACCGTGTTAAACTCTAACACGTTCTAAGTGAAAAAGAATCTTATGCGTGGGTTACTACATTTATTTTAGCTTGTAGCACCAATGAGAACGTAGTGTTGACGTTTTAGTAGTAGAAGAATACACTATGATGGCACGAAGTAAGTGCGGTTAGCTAATAATGTCATAAGTCTTCATTTTATTTGAATATAAAATATCATCATGTTCCTGCCCTTACTGGGATAAGGACGCGAAAGTGACCATCGTACTTAGAGTGGGCTCTAAATGGGGTCGGCACAACATGTCAACCTTTTCCATTCTCTTCTATCACTCGTCGTCTCTACCCTTACTCCCTCCAAACTTATGTACTTTTATGCAGTCCATACAATCTACGAATGTATAAATATATAGTCACAATATCACTCTCCGTGTAACTCTATTTTATAATTTAATTGTAAAATGTATATTTAATTAATTAATAGCCACGTAATAGTCTCGGTGGTCCAGTGGTCGAGCACACGACTTCTGATCCCGAGGTCCGGGTTCAAATTCTGACACTGGCTCACACCAATGACTTTTCGATATTGTTTTTCGAAGTTATGTGTGATAAATATCGATGACTGAAATTTTGTGTCCGGTATGGCAATATGTTCGCCACCTATTCCATTTGGGACATAAACATAACGGCGAGACAAGGCTTAACAGCCGTTGCCTACACCTTCGGATAACAAAAGCGTGAAGTTATGTTTATTATTGAAACAAAAAGACTATTTATATTGTAACGGGAATATTAAGATTCAGAAAACAATAATGCACAAGTATTTACTTGGACTATGAATACTGATACTGTTAATTATTCCTTTTATTAATTTTACCTGTTAATTAATTTAATTATTTGTGTCATATTTATTTAATTGCGCTATTATATTACAAGTATATTTACAGGTTCCCTGTTTATTATTAATTTTATTAAATTTAATTGAACTTCGGATTGCTGTGCTGTGTATTCTTACCTTATCGGGAAAAACGAGGCAAACGCGGTCACCTGATTGAAAGCGACTACCACTGCCCATGGACACCCGCAACTCCATGTGCATCACATCTGATTGCCGGCATTTTAGGTAGGAGTATGATCATTTCTTGAAGGTCCCTAAGTCGTATCGGTCCAGAAATACCTCTGCCGACATCTGGTTCCATAAAGGAGCCGTGCGCGGCAAAATATGTCAGCTAAAGTGTAGTGCACTGTCGTAGATCGCCAACCATTCAGTTAGTGAGCGTGGTAATGTAGGCGCGATGTACAGTGGCGGTAATCAGCAGGACCTCAGAACACTCCCCGTGGTAGACTCGGTATAAGATGCATATAAATGCAACATCTCTCCCCAGTGACAGCAAATCAAGGCCTATCGGAAATTAACTGGCTGTCGACAACCAGTTAAAAAAAAAAAAAATTCCAATAGGCCTTGATTTAGTCTTTGCGGTTTTTAACCTCAACCAAAAATCTTTTTTGGTTAGAGTGACACATTATATTAATTATGTTCTATAATTTTAGCGTTCTAGTGTCTTCTTTCTATGAACATAACTTCACGCCTTTTTCTACCCGAAAGTGTAAGCAGCGGCTGCTAAGCCACGTCTTGCTGTTATGTTTACGTCCCAAATGGAATAGGTGGCGAACCTATGGCCATTCCAGGCACAAAATTTTTCAGTCATCGATATTTTTCACACATAACTTCCGAAAATAACTTCTAAAGATCATTGGTGTGGGCCAGTGTGAGGAGTCCAAGCCGCTACCTCTTGATTTAGAAGCGGGTACTCGATCACTGGACAACCGAGACTATCTCGACTATTAAAATGTTAAGACTTCTTGCTTTACTTCACAATAATATTTCAAGTTTAAGTAATTTACACAATATTCGGCAATACTAGCCAGAAATAGTATATTATATAACTCATTGATTTCCTGTTAATATGATAGCCTACTATACTCTTCTATGCTGTATACTGTACTTCACTGTTTCTATATCATTGGACATATTTACAAAAAACAGCCTAATTAAGGAAAAAGTAATATACTAATATTTCCACGACCAAATAGATCTAGTTCTGCAGGAAGGTGAGCGTATGAACTGAGTTATGAAAGTCAAAGAAGTGAGGCTTGTAGAGTCGCTGTTATCTCTGCCTACCCCGTAATGAATAATAATCCTATACTGACGGCACTATTTTGGTCAGCAGATAAATTATCACTGAACTTTATTTCACACATTAGTCGAAATAGGTTAGAAGAGAACGGATTAACTAGAACATTCTAGGCTTTGAAATAGTTATGAATGCATGATGAGGTGTATGACTGCGGATCAAGCGAAAGAAGTATGTCAGGATCGTAGCTTGTGCCTACCCCTAGGGGATACAGGTGTGAGTTTATGTAAGTATGTGTATTTAAAGATAATTCAGTTAGGAACCGCTTCTAAACATCCAGACCACATCTAAACTAAACATACATTATTTTCCTTAATATTTTTGCTATTTACTTTGTTAATTCAAACACGTGCGATTTGCTTAACAATTTGTTGTGTAACGATTCTAAGAATTATCTTAAAATGTCATATTTGTCTTATTCGGTGGCCGTATTGAACATTAAATATCATATTTGTATGAGAATAATATTATTTTGTCAATTTAGTATGATCAGGTAAAGCGTACATAAGACTAGGAAGGTCGTGACAGGTGGACGCGCGTGCTATATCAACGTCGCCTTGAGGTAATTTTGTAAAACAGCGCAATTCTTACAAACTGTAAACATAAAACTAGATCATTAAAATTAACTATTCATCATCATCATCATCATTAGCCTATTGCAGTCCACTGCTGGACATAGGCCTCTCCCAAATTCCGCCACAACATCCAATTCTATGCCTTCCGCATCCAGTCTTTTCCAGCAGCCTTTCTGAGTCGTCTGACCATCGGACTGGTGGGCGTCCTACACCACGCTGACCAAGTCGCGGTCTCCACTCAATTACCTTCTTGCTCCATCTACCATCGGTCCTTCGGCAGATGTGACCAGCCAATTGCCACTTCCGCGAGCTTATTTTCCGAGCTATGTCGGTTACTCCAGTTCTCTGTCGGATATACTAATTTCTGAGTTTATCCTTCAGAGATACCCCAAGCATAACTCGCTGAGCAACTTTAAATTTGTGAACTAGCCCCACGGCACCGTAGGTCATAACTGGTAAGACGCACTGGTTGAAGACTTTCTTCTTCAGGCATTGCGGTATAGGCGAGTCGAAAACTCGACGCAGTTTGCCAAACGCGGCCCAACTCAGCTGAATCCTCCTGTCGGCTTCCTTCTCGAAGTTTCGTCTACCTAGCTAGATAGTTTGACCCAGGTAGCTAGCCCAGACGTATTTGTTTACAACTTCGAGAACCGACCCTTCGACATTTATCGGTCTGGGCACGACATACTTATTGAACATGACCTTGGTCTTGTCCAAGTTCATACCCAAACCGACACGCCGGGAGGATTCGTCTAGGCTGCGCAGCATTCCGCTTAACTGTTCCAGCGACTCTGCCATTACAACGATGTCGTCGGCGAACCGAAGATGTGAGATGTACTCACCACTCACGTTGACACTCTGTCCAGTCCAATCCAGGGTCTCGAAGACGTCCTCCAGACCGTTCGTGAAGAGTTTGGGAGATACGACATCTCCCTGTCTTACACCTCGATTCAGCTCGATGGACTTCGTCACTATTCATAAACTAGTTAAGATTATTGTAAAGAAAACAGTGGTAGAGGAACGCAGTTTGCTACCGACGAATGCGCAGGCTCAAGCGTTGAAATACCACACGTCTAGTGGTTCATAATGCTTTGCGTACGGTGACAAAGGAATCTGGAAGCCCATACTCTACATCCATCCCTTGAGTATCCTTCCATTCCACTCCCTATCTTATTACACCACCCATTGTAAAGGCCGGCTATTAAAATATTTACAACTGTCACTTATTTTTGGAGTCGGTGCCAGCCTAGATAACGTACTCTTATTGTGTTGCACCGACTTCAGACGACTTTATTAAAGTATTACGTCTTGTATATTCTATTATGTAGACAAATTAGTTAGTTACGTTATTTATCGCTTTTTAGTTATGAAGATAATGTTTTCATCTACATAAAGATTTTGTGGTTTACGTTTCTCGAAGTCGGTTTAAGTTTTATTTAAAGTATATTTTATCACACGCTTATAGAATACATATATACGGTACATACACTAAAGCAACATTTTTACAATTTCTTTCTGCATGTCTGATTGTTCCAGCTAACCTCTAAGATGGCTAATCCGATTTTGACCAGACTTCTTTTGGCAGATAGCTGCTGTAATAAAGAGTAACTTAGGCTATTGGCTATATTTGTATTATTCATTGCTGCGAGCTAGTCTTCCAAAAAATTGATACTGCTGCACACAGCAAAACCTTGTAATATAGTATCTACTATGCATATATTTTATAATAACGACAAAGACAATCATTTTAAATAATGATCTGATAGTTCATTTTCGTGCCACAAAAATAAAAGGGTTTTTTATCGAATACCCTTGAAGGTATTTTTATGAAAATACCCTGCACGCATCGCTTGCATCGGTAAACTCCGATGAAGATGACTTAACTGGTAAGTTAAGTCATCTTCATCGGAGTTTACCAAAACCAAACTATAGTCGTATTTTTAATTAGACAAAGCTAGCTGACAGTAGTTAAGGTCACTTTGTAAAATAATGTTGCCACATTTAAAGTAATAGTGATGCATTCAGTTCTTATTCAATCAGATGAATGAACAAGGAGTGAAATAGTTAATCATCTCAAATTATACTAAACACACTAAAACCTATACTACTCCATTTAATAAATAATTTAACTCACCAACAACATTATTAAATACTTTATAACAAAGTTTCTAAAACTTTATGTAACAAATAATTTTTTCTATCAGAATTTTTAAAAACTATGAAAATTTAAGTCTAAAAATGTCATGATAGTGAAATATTTTCGTCTGAATATGAATATAACAAAAAATATGTAATGAAAGATGTTTTTTTTTTTTTTCATTTTTATTACCTACCTATAATTGTTATATTTTATACATCTATAATTTCAATTACGTGATGTATTGAAAATGGGACAATCTTACAAGTTTCTGAACTACGATAGACTAACTATTCCCAAGCTAAACAATCGTGCTAATTTTATTCATTCAAGAGTGTTTTCATTCATTCGCTTTGCTACAACACTATTTTTTTTTTCATCAAAAACTGACAACACCGTAAAAGTCAGTGGTTGTTGTTTAATTAAAAATCCGACTATATATTTAAATACTAGTTGACCAAGCAAACTTTAGAAGAAATAAAAATGGTCATTGTGGGTTAACCCTAAGAGTCAAACATACACCATGATGACATACACCGGACTTTTTTGTAGACCTTTTGAAGGTCTATAATAATGTAGTACATAGTTTTATTTATCACTTAGGATTCAGCCAGTGTTTGCAATTGAAGTGCTAAATCTTAACCCTTAGTTAAATCTTAGCTTAGCTAAACCTTAAAATTATCACTTTTTACTACATTATACACGAATTATACCTAAAAACCACCCCGATGACACATTCTATCTATTAAAATAAACCTCATCAAAATCCGTTGCATATTTTCAAAGATCTTCACAGACTCTTAAAAATACACAAAATTTTAACATACTAATATTTAAAATTCTTGGAGGAAAGTGCCCTTGGAATAAGAAAACACGAACGCAATCGCCACTGGCAGCCCGATTCCGAGTGTAGGGGTAATCATGAGAAGAATCGGGCACGAAACTCAAGTGCCAAATACTTTTTTCAAAACCATTTTAAATTAATAACAATAATATTAATATGTCTACTGAAAACATAGCAGTATGATCATAAAAGGTCTGTCTTCGATTTTTCGCAGTTCTAAATTTCTTGTATGTAGGAAATTAGGTTTTCACCTAAAATGGCGCTAGATAGTAGAACCAGAGCAACAATTTGTGCCTCGGTGGCCCAGTGGTCGAGCGTTCGATTCCTGACACTGGCTCACACCAATGACTTTTCGAAATTGTTTTCGGAAGTTATGTGTGATAAATATCGATGACTGAAAACTTTGTGCCCGGTATGGCAATAGATTCGCCTACTATTCCATTTGGGACGTAAACATAACGGCGAGACGAGGCTTAACAGCCGCTGCCTACACCTTCGGGTAACAAAAGACGTGAAGTTATGTTATGTTATTTCATATCCGCACTATACGGCAGTTTAAACAAAATTTATCTAACACCTATAACGTTTAGTGAAATAATTTCTCGTTCAAAGTTTTTCACATTTAAATGAACACAATATTAAAATAGGTGCACGTACTTTATTTAATAATGATATCGTACAAATACATATAAAGAGTGATTATTATTATCTATAGTTAACTGATTTGTTGAATTTCAAACAGTATCCATTTTGTTTTAATTAGAAGTATGTATTAATAATTTCTACTCTATAATATTAATATAACATAACTTCACGCCTTTTTCTACCCGAAGGTGTAGGCAGTGGTTGTTAAGCGTCGACTCGCCGTTATGTTTACGTCCAAAATGGAATAGGTGGCGAACCTATTTCCAAACCGGGCACAAAGTTTTCAGTCATCGATATTTATCACACATAACTTTCGAAATTAATTTCGAAAAGTCATTGGTGTGAGCCAGGATTCAAACCCTCGAACTCTTAATTCACTATAGTACCTATACATATAATAATATGTACCTATTATAAATGTAAATTATCTAATTGTCATCTTTTGCTGCATTTTACTGCAGATGGAAGACAAACAAGCAACGAAAATATTCCCAAGGAGGATTGACGTCAGGCAGGTAGCCGATCATAAAACTGCTAAATCTTTTGATAGCATGGATACATTCGAAAGGATGACATGTTGTGCTGACCCCACTTAAATTGAGATAAGGGCAAGAAAATTATGTTCATTATGTATTAAAGATCTAAGCGTAAGGCAATAGGTTCGTCACCTATTATTCCATTTGGGACGTAAACATAACGGCGAGATGAGGCTTAACAGCCGCTGCCTACACCTACGAGTGGAAAAAGGCGTGCGGTTATGTTTACTGTATAGTGTGTTCTATTAATTTGTCAGAGATAATATTAGTTAATACCAAAAGATGAAATGGTTATTTAGTTGTTTAATGTAGTTTGATTTAATATATCCAAAAAAAAAACAGTACTTGCCTTTCTCCGACTGGTATTGTTTGAGCGTAAATCAAATTTAATTACTCTAAATAGTAGTCTTGGTAGCCCAGTGGTCGAGCACACGGCTTCAGATCTAGAGGTCCGGGTTCGAATCCCGACACTGGCTCACACCAATGACTTTTCTAAATTGTTTCGGAAGTTAAGTGAGATAAATATCAATGACTGAAAAACTTTTTATGGCAATAGGTTCGCCACCTATTCCATTTGGGACGTAAACATAACGGCGAGACGAGGCTTAACAGCCGCTGCCTACACATTCGGGTAACAAGGGCGTGAAGTTATGTATGTAAATGTTTATAATAATCAAAAGTCGTTTTAATCAATACATTTAAAAAAATAAATATATGAGGTACAAATGGACATGGACGCAATTCAAGATAATATTACAATTGCGTTGACGGAATTTAGGGACGGGAGTTGGGAAGGGGATGCGCCTCCGGGTACCTCTCTTACTGAAGAAAAGCTGTCATGAACCACTTTACGTGGATATTCTGAGCGGGCGTGGTATTTCACCGGCCAAGCCTGCCCGTTTATGCAGCGAATTGGATAGCTGGATTGGATCTACTACTGTAAAACATCCTAAAACCCATAAATTTATTTTCTAGTTTATACGAAAAAATATCTCATTTGTAAGTGTATAATAGCTTAATATTAAATTCAATGGCATATTATAATGCTTCCGTTACTACGTACCGTTTCCAAGTAAAGATTTACTCGTATCGGTACAGCCTTGAGCCTATTCTTATTTGGTTGTAGTTTACTTTATAAATATTATTACGAAACCTGTAACCGCAGTATACCTACATATTGACATTTGCATGTAATTACTTCTAAGAAACCTCTATCTGTAATCACCCACAACATAGGTACGTTTGATTTATATATGGGTAGGAATAATTATAACTTAGCATTTTGACAGTGGTAGAGCCAAGCAGTTCGCTGCATAAATGGGCCGGCTCGACCGGTGAAATACCACGACCTCTCAGAAGATCGACGTAAAGTTGCTCATGCCGCGTTTCGTTCGATGAGAGAGGTACCCGGAGTACCTCTTCCCCATCCTTTCCTATCCCCTATCCCTTAAAGGTCGGCAACGCAACAGTAACACTATATGTGTTGCTGGTGTCCATGGGCCGCGTTGGTTGCTTACCATTAGGTGACACGCCTGCTCGTTTGCCCTCCTATCCCATAAAAAAAAACTTCAATATTATTTGGACTGATTTATATTAACTAGCTGGCCCGTCTAACTTTGTTTCGCTTTCGAAGAACTAAATGTATATATGTATATATAATATTTTTTTCTTAAAAAACTGCTACCTGCCAGTAAAAGTCCCGTCAAAATCGGTTCGGCCATTACAGAGATTTCTCGAAACAAAGAGACCGACATACAGATAAAAACGGTAAAAAAAAAAAAATCTTATGAATATATTTATTTCAATATTACAAACAAACACTTCACATCATGACATGTGTCTCATCCCTCCTCATTACATGCCCATACGACGCAGGGTGATTTCCTCTTAGCTTCTATTGGCGTGACTTCCAAGCTTCCTCTTACATACTCAGTCCGTATTTTATAAATTTTCGACACTCCACACATCCATCTCTACATTCCTATCTCCGGACTTTGTATTCTTTTTCATCCGTCCATTTCAAGGCCCAACACACTGTGCTTTACCACTTAAATCAATACACAGTGGTAGAGTCACGCAGTTTGTTGCATGAATGGGTTGGCTCATCACCTCTTATCATTTTTACGTAAAATGGCTAATGTTTCGTTTTGGTCGGAGAGAGGTATCCGTTGGTTCTGTCACAGCGCTGGTCACTTACCGTCAGGCCACCATTAATTACTCTACTAATAAATATAAATAAATTACTTCATCATTAAAATTGTCTATGCCATTCTAAATATTTACGTGAATTTATTCAACTTTATTTAAAAGTAACATTAACTCAACGTAAATAGTTTCCTTATTTTTTCTTCATTAGCGGTGCATAAGAGCCTTTTAAAACGTTATTATCACTACAAAATAAATTTAAAAAAAAAACACATTTAAAAATAACGTAGGTAAATTGAACTTTGTTTTTTTTTTTTCTGAAAAACAATATTTCTTTAACTGTACTAAAGCTGGTTTAAATTACACAGTTACCAAGAGTTTTCGGTGTCTTTGTGGTTTTTTTTAATTAATTATTTTTATCGATAGAATAAACAGTAATTATAGTTCTAAATAAACTAGCAATCATTGTTAACAGTTCACGGTCACCATGTTTTACTTAATGAATAAAAATAAAAACATGCCATTATCGCGCTTCACATGTTGTGGTGGATTACTAAAATACGAATTACTTTTTATTTATGATTTATGTATAAGTTCAACCGCGCTTAACGGCTTCATTTAAATGGATTCAAATTAATTGACCTATTTAAAATAACAACAACGTTCTTAATTCGAACGTTATTTTATTTTTTACTTTTTAAAACGTTCTCAGTTTGAATATTAACTTTTTTTTAAAAAAAACTTTGTGTGAAGTAGGTGGATAGATAAAGAGTTTACAAAAAAAAAGAATACTTAGTGCATATTCATTTATTCATATAAGCAAGTTTGAACGTCCACTGTTTACTTCTCAATAACTGCTTAACCGATTAGATTGAACTTCAAATTGTTTAAATACTGATTTTTCATAAAACGTTGAGTATATGTATAATATGTCTTGAAAATCAAAAAACATTAGAAGAGTTGACAAATATGAGAAACATAGGAAAACACTCAGTTTTTTCTGTTAACTGCGCACGACTGTTGGCGTTGAGTGTGTTATGTTAGGTGAAATTTTGTGTGCGTATCGGGTAGGTCTGAGAATTGGACATCTATTTTCCATCCCTCTTTGCGATCAATCCCTGTTTTTTGTTGATCAAAAACTTTATATATTGGCAAGACAGCGTTTGCTGGGTCTGCTAGTTTTATATAAGTAATATACTTTGATCTTACTACGTTGTTTTTAATACAATAGATCTACACTCGCCGACACAAGTCAGTCTATTTTTTTTTATATAATCCTTACTTTTTCTTAATTCCAGATTGCATCTACTGCATACAGATATCCTATACCTAGTCAATCCCTACGATTATCACCATTTCCAGTGGTTGAACATGAGCAATACAAAACGACAGGCTATGACAGATCAAATTTAAGAGACTCACACCGTATCAATGACAACAGAATGTATGAGAGATCCATAAGTTCTGGAAATCAACAGAATATGCATGGAGTTTCCGCACGAGCACGCGTCGCAGAGCCTGCAGGAACATCAGCTCAAAAGCGAAATGACAGCTTTGACAGCACAAATGACAGAATGGACAGAATAAAACCTATGAGGAGAAGAGGTACATTTTTTTACAATATTTTTTTAATTTTCTATGTGCCAGATGTTCCATTTCTTTTGATTTGTAAAATATTCTCGATGACAAAGGTATATTTAAAAGACAATATCGATATTTTTTATAAAAAAAATATTTATACTCAGACCACATTTTAATAGGCTAATTAAACATGAACAAAAGTCATTAGTATCGATTTAAACAATTATTTGATATATGAGTATTGAAAAAAAAAACACTTAAAGACAAATATGTTCGCCTACACAGCGGATATTTATATTATGTATTTAATACAATGAGTAGTTAGTAGTTCATATATAAGCGATTTCTATGTAATTCACCAAGAATTGACTCGTCATTCTGCGTCACTATGATCCATTTGTGACCTATGACCTAAGGTTATAAATATGACTTCACGTGATACATATTTCAAATATCATTTTAATGGGTACTGTTGTGCAAATGAAAGAGAATTGCAATAGTCTTTAGCGTATCTACTTCTGATTCTAAGAAATCGAATTTAATAAAAAAAAAAAACAAATGAAAAATTTAAATTTCGAACAATTCAAATTCTCCATAACATCTCTTTTTATACCTACCTCAAATAGCAATATTAGTTGTCACAATATTTTTATTAAAAAAAAAACAACATACGTCACAACACCTCATTACAAAATTACTAACACTTTTAAATTGCTTAATGACGATATTGTCTTTAGGTTGGTGTTTCAATGTAAAAAATCCCAACTGGAAAAAATATCATTCAAAAATTTTTAGGAAGTTTTTTCTGGTGCACTAATCGTAGGTAGGTAGTAGTGGTACGTCGTTACATAAATTTGCAATTTTGCGGTCTTGTTATAACAATTTGGTGGAGAACGGCGTGGGTCTACCACTGCTAAAACTGGTGGACCCACGCCGTTCGCGACATGAATGGGCCGTCTCTACCGGTGAAATACCACCGCCTCTCTGAATGTCTGCGTAAAGTGGCTCGTACCGCGTTTCTTTCGGTAAGAGAGGTATCCGGTGGCCCACCCTCAAAAATCAAAAATAATTTTATTTTCATAGGTTAACTTTACAGACACTTAAATATATTTGTTTCTAAGATTTTCGCGAATCTCACTCATTGATTAAAACAACTTTTAGGATTGTATCGCGTTTATTTATTATTTAGGTATTTATATTTATTTCCCGACGTTTCGAACTCTTTACAGAGATCATTTTCACGAGTATGAACAAAAAGATGGTAATTGTTCAAAAGCTATCTTCATTGATACAGAGAGCACCCACTTTTTGGAAATAAAAATCAAAAAGTTGATGTTAAAAATATGATTTTTACTATTGGTAACCCACATCAGACCATGAGAACAAAAGTTAAATACTTATTTATAAGATGCATTAATATATCCTGCTTCTAAAGGTCCTTTGTTGTATGATTTAACAAGTAAAAGTTGTTATTATTAAATTATTACAAATTATCTTATTTTCTAAGTTGGTTGAGATTAAAGTATAACTATTATTAAATATTCATTGATTTTAAATTAAAAGGTAAAGTGTTTATTAAAAATCTACCACTGGGTCAAAAACGCGGCCAGTCCTGAGAAAGACCCAGCAAGAAAACTCAGCGGCTGTTCTGCAAAACTGATTATTATTTCAGAGATCATTTTCATACTCGTGAAAATGATCTCTGTAAAGAGTTCGAAACGTCGGGAAATAAATATAAATACCTAAATAATAAATAAACGCGATACAATCCTAAAAGTTGTTTTAATCAACGACACTTAAATAGTCAATAAATACAATATTAAGCTATTATTATAGTTAACTTATAATAAAAATGATAAAAAAACACGAGCGCTTGAGGAAAGTGCCTCCGTGGAACAAAATAACACGGACGCCACCGCCACGAGCGGCCTGATTGCGAGTGTAGGGGCTGTCATGAGAAGAACCGGGCAAGAAACTCATGTGCCAAATACTCTTTTCGAACCAAATCTTTATAACTACTACTATTATAGCTGACCGCGTGGAAAACAAGGTTATAAGGAAGGAAGTCGGATTGAAAGAGAGTGTCGGTGTAAAAGTAAGAAAGGGCAGGCTCCGATGGTTCGGACACGTAGAAAGGATGGATGATGCAAGATTGACTAAGCAGATATACAATGCAAAAGCGGATGGATGTAGGAGTCGAGAACGGCCTTGACACACATTCCATGACCAAATAGAACGTGTTCTGGAGGAAGGCGATGTTAGGAGCCTCAAAAATCGACGCGCGTGCATAAAAAGAGTAATGAAAGTCAACGAAGCGAGCGAAGTGTGTAAGAATCGTGCCTTATGGCGCTCCGTTCTCTCTGCCTACCCCGCAAGGGATTTGGCGTGAAGTTATGTGTATGTACTATTATTAATTTACTATTATTAATTAATTTAATTAATTTTATTTACTATTATTAATTTATTTCCACTATTATTGCTCTGAGAAGCCTCAAAAATCGACGCGCGTGCATGAAAAGAGTTATGAAAGTCAACGAAGCGAGCGAGGCGTGTAAGAATCGTGCCTTATGGCGCTCCGTTCTCTCTGCCCACCCCTTGGTGAGAGACATGAAAGACGTGAAGTTATGTATGTATGTATGTATTATTAATACTACCTCCTCCCCTCCCTTTCCCATCTTACTCCCTTGAAGGCTGACAACACAGATGTGGTACTATCTGTGTTTCGGGTGATTTCATGATCCAATCAATATTCCATCCATTTTCAGGTCAAATGGCCAGCAACAAGATCACGTTCCCCGGTCCAGCAGCTCGTCCGTCAGTGAGCTTTCGTTCGGATGTTCCAGAAGTGCCTGAAGCTTGTAAAACTCAATCTTTCTGTGAAGAAGTGCCTGGTTATCCCCAAGAAGAGATTAACGAACTTATCACAAAGGTGATGATGATTTGTAGACATAACATAACTTCACGCCTTTTGTTACCAAAAGGTGTAGGCAGCGGCTGTTTAGCCTCGACTCGGCGTTATGTTGACGTCCCAAATGAAATAGGCAAACCTATTGCCATACCGCGCACAAGGTTGTCAGTCATCGATATTTGTCACGGCTAACTTCCGAAAATAATTTCGAAAAGTCATTGGTGTGAGCCAGTGTGAGAATTCGAACCCGCGACCTCTTGATTCAGAAGCGGGGTTCTCGACCAATGGACCACCGAGACTTTTTGATTTGTAGACACTTTCATTTTAACCAAAAAAACAAGCGCTTCTCTTAAATTTATAATGATCAATTGCTCACCATGGCTTTGATTTAATTTCCCTTACTAGAAACAGTTAGCTATGGCACTGATTATATAAGTAATAAATAATAGTTTAAAAAAACTAAAAATCACGCTTTTTATAGAAAACCGAACTACAAAATAGAAAATAATTTTAATGAATTTAAATTAAGAAAATAGTGTTAAAAATTTCAATGAATAGGTATAAATTAATAATAGTGTGAATAAAAAAAAAATATTTTATTTTAAAAAAAGCGTGGGGTGCATGGTGTCAATAGTTATAAATATTTTATTGACAGATATGAGTAGAGTGATTATCATTTCGATAATATCTTAAAAAGCACCCCACGCTTTTTTTAAAATAAAATTATTTTTTTTTATTCACACTATTATTAATTTATATTCATTGAATTTTTTAACACTATTTTCTTAATTTAAATTCATTAAAATTTATTTTCTATTTTTTAGTTCGGTTTTCTATAAAAAGCGTGTTTTTTAGTTTTTTAAACTATTATTTATTTTATATTTTTTAGTTCGGTTTTCTATAACAAGCGCGTTTCTTAGTTTTTTAAACTATTGCTTAACTATTTTAAAGCGTGCTAACAACGGATATCAAAACCGAATTTGAGGAATAGCGCCATCTGTGACTTATACAAGAACTCGTTTCGAGTTGATAACGTAGACTTTCCGCTGATTGCCACTAGATGGTGCGAGAAGTGAACTATGAACACTAAAAAAGAAGTCGGTTACAAACAAACATACAAACATACAGGTGAAGCTAATAAAAAGCTAATAAAAAGCATACTGGACATCCCATAAGCGGCCTAAGATGTTTGTATATTGCTCTTATCTGAATAAACTAAACTCTTTAAATGTTTTAAATTTAAATCTAGAAACGCTGAATCTAACTCTTTACATTTATATGTTAATGTATATATTTCAGCTTGAAAATGACAAATTCAGTTTTCCATTGGACAAATTGGAGGTGCCTGATACACCGGACATAAATCAAAGAGTGGGCCCTTTAGAGAGTAATCTGGAACTATGCAACTCCAGGGAAAAGGTAAGATAGTTTTTACTATTATAATTACAGGGGAGCAAACGAACAAATGGATCACCTGGTGGCAAGTGACTAGCGCTGCCCATGAACTCCTGACAGACAAATAGTGCTACATTTGCGCTGCCTTTTTAGGGAATAGTATGGGAAAGGGGGTAGCAGGACGGGCACCCAGTTACCTCTCTTTCTGAACGTAACTTGGCATGAGCCACTTCAAGTTTATAAACGTAGTCGTAGTATTTCCCCGCTCGAGCCAAATTAGGTTTCTGAAAAAAATATTTTACTACTCTACACAAAATTCTTCTCTCCGTCTACTCATAATAATCCTGCTATATAAATAAGTTTCTAATATGCGTAATAGAATATAATCACCATCATCTTCCTGCCCTGGTCCTATTAACTGGGGTCAGGACAACAGGTTTTTCTTTTCCATACATATACACTAATCATGTCATGTTTCACATATTCCATCCGTGTTTTCTTAGGACTTCTTCTTCTCTTATTTTCTTCCACATTCAGGTTTATCATTCTTCTCGCGACATGAGTATCATCGCTCCTTATTACATGCCCATTCCACGCAAGGCGATTTCCTCTTATCCTCTAAGTTATTGGCGCAACTTTCAAGCTTCCTCTTACATGTTCATTACGTATTTTATCCATTTTGGTCACTCCACACATCTATCTCAACAGTCGCATCTCTGCAGCATGTATTCTTCTTTCATCTATCACTTTCATAGCCCAACATTCTGATCAATACGTAATATAATAGAATTAGGTCAACAATTCCTGGATTTTTTTAAGTCCACGTAATATTACTTAGCTGTACTAAAGAGCACTGCTCAAAGGAAACAGCTTGTATCAATGCTCCAATATTTTCAATCAATATTGCGTCAGCTGATGAAGTTTTCACAACTACTCACGCAGCTGATTGCTGTTTTTTTACTTTGAATTATTTGATTAATCAACTGGTCAAGCTTCATCCGGCGTACCATCACTTTAATAACGATATTTTCGTGACACTAAAACAACCTTCAGGATTATATCGCGTTTACTTATTACTAATTTTATTTATTTCCCGACGTTTCGAACTCTTTACAGAGATCATTTTCACGAGTGATGAACAAAAAGATGGT
This sequence comes from Euproctis similis, assembly GCA_905147225.2. Taxonomy (NCBI): domain Eukaryota; kingdom Metazoa; phylum Arthropoda; class Insecta; order Lepidoptera; family Erebidae; genus Euproctis; species Euproctis similis. The sequence continues at coordinate 16,173,484 of LR990115.1, forward strand.
ATTTGTTCAAAAGCTACTTTCATTGTTTTAGTGTCATGAACGTGGTTCGCGAAAGTCTTAGAGATAAATATGTAAAACGATATTTTCCATAAGTTCATGCAGACATGGTACGCATATTTCTCCCTCCCCCGCATATTCCTCCTCCTCCTATTGGTTTCTTTTTCTGCTCAGAATTATAAAACCAATCACGGGGAAAAAATGTCGTCTTAATATTACTAAGTATTACTAAAGGACAAAAATAACACCAAATTAATGCAAGCCAAGTGCAACAACCAAGTGTTAATATCTATAATCTTTACTGCGTCAGATGAAAATCACCTCGGTACGACAAAACTATATCTGAAAATAAGTTATAAGTATTCGCAATACTTTATCTTATTTTTCTTACGGCTTTCGTGGCCACATCCACTTACCATTTCTTGAGCAGCTGAAGGTCGTATCACCCGTCAATGTTTAATATCAACAATTATTGTCCATATCAAAACAGACTGACAATAAATTATTATATCGCACACCTAAGGGAGAGAAAGGAGAGATTAAAAAATAAATAAGAAACAATTCATAAGTAATGTTGATTAGTAAAATTTTATACAAATATATATAAAATAGCCTGTTTGTGTAAAATTCTAAAATATTCTAAAATAAAATCTAAAATTCTTGGCGTGAAGTTTCACGCCAAGAACATTGCGGGGTAGATAAAGCGCGCAAGTATCCTTCTTACACATCTCAGTCCTTTCTCATAATTCTTGTATAAAGCGGATTTAAAACGTTAAACTTGGTCATGGAAAATGTCTCGTGGTCTTCTTCAACTCTTACATCCTTTTGCTTTTTTTATGGGATAGGAGGAAAAGTTCCAGTGTTCCAGTTGCGTTGCCCACCTTTAAGGGAGTAGGGTGGGAAAGAAGGGAGGTGGGCCTCCTGGTACCCCTCTCATCGAACGAAACGCGGCATAAGCCACTTTACGTCGATCTTCTGAGAAGTCGTGGTATTTCACCGGTCGAGCCGGCCCGTTCATGCAGCGAACTGTTTGGGTCTACCACTTAACAATTTTGCACTGTATATTTGCTTAATCAATCATACATGATTCATTCTTTCTAAATGTCAGAGCCCGCCATTCCTTACTTTAATACCGAAACTCTCTTTCGATCCGACTTCCTGTCTGGCAACCTTAATAATAATTAAAACATTTACGCTTTCAGTTGATACACCCAAAAATGGCGAAGGATGCGAATGATCAATGGAAAACATTGGTAAATAGAGATGATAATCCTGTCCAAGGATTCAGAGTGGAGATTTGCGAGTAAGTTTTTTTTAATCACATGCAATCGCTGGTTTTATAGATAGGTAACATATATGCTGTCCATGGTACCTTTGATCTTGTTAACACTATTATCTGATAGTACTATAATTATTAATTTGTGAAAGATTAGGAAAACTACTAATATATACCAGATATATCAAACAGATTTGCATAACACGAATATAACTTCACGCCTTTTTCTACCCAAAGGTGAAGGCAGCGGCTGTTAAGCGTCGTCTCTCCGTTATGTAATGTCGCAAACCTATTGCCATACCGAGCACAAAGTTTTCTGTCGTCGATATTTATCACACATAACTTCCGAGGAAAGTTCTTGGTGTTTGTATATGAGAGATATTGACTGCAATATTTTAAACACATAAACTGCACGCCTTTTTCTATACAGATGTATAGATAGTGGCCGTTATGCCTCGATTAGTAATACGTTTGGTTACGTCTCAAACGGAACGTAATTAATTCCAGGAAATCATTAGTGTGAGCCCGGCATCTACCCCGAGGCTTCTGAATCACAAGCGCGGAGCTCGACCACTGGACCACCGAGACCAATGAAAAGAACAACCTTGACATTTATTTTTATTTGATTACAGTATGGATGAATCACCCTGTGCCGACTTCGTGTTTTTCCAAAGGGGCTATACTGCGCGTTGCAAGCAAAAGTACGTTCTTCGTACTGCAGTGGTGGCAGAGAAGGTTGGAGACACGTACCAGAATATGGAGATGTCAGTCCAGCTGCCCAGCTGTTGTTCCTGTGTCGCCAAAGCTAATATCATTTGAATAAACTCATAATATACAATACGAAATGAGATAAATTACAATATATCCAAATAAGATATTTATTTACAATAATAAATATTATGTTGAATTTTTCTTTTTAACTTTTTTTTCTTTTTAATGTTATGTTTTATTATTTGAATTTTTCATAAAGATAAATATGTTTAATATTGGCTACGTTATAGGTATATTCACTATTTATTAAAAATCATATTTAAATTTAATTATATTAGTCGTAGAAAGGAGAAACTTTAGCTCCACCTCTCAGCTCTTACCTCACGTAAATTTGACAACTAGATAGTGATAATAATTCAATTTGAAAATAGATTACTAATAATAATATAATCTGTATAATGGATATGGACCAAAAAAAAATTTATAATTGTATTCCTACGTGAAATTTTATGGAATGCTATAATTACTATTAATCTCAAAAGAAAACAATACCTATATCTTAACATAGGAAGTAAATAAAAACAATTTTTTTAATGTATACTGATAATCGTCTAGTAAAGATTTATCTACTCAACCCCTTTGCTCTAATCAGATGAAAAAAAAAATACGTTCAACTTCACTCGACATATTTGAATGACCTTGAGTTTTAATAATTATTAGATATAAATAAAACGCTAGATCTTATCTTGGGATGTGAATGAATTAAGATCTCAAAAGAATCTAATCCTTAGATTTTTTATAGGATTTGGAATAGGTACTACAATCCAGTGATATCGTTATAATAGCATTTTACTCAATCTGTAAAGTTCTGTCATCAAGTTCTGTAAACGTACCTAATAAATAACGATATTTTAAAAAAACCAGTATACTTTTGATTCAACTTGTTAAATTTTTGCTTTGGTTCGAAGCGGTAAAACTATTTGACTTCAGTTTTCAATCTAATATTTATTGTGGATTATTTATTGTGGATTTCGAGCTTTGTTAGGATATGATCTTACATCTTAGGATTCTTAGAACATGCTATGCATTGTAATATAATTAACTAGTCCCTTTGTTTTTTTACATGGTGAAATATCGTGAGGGTTTTTTTTACAGAAAGAAACCGGCCGTACTGAGGAATAGACTCAATTCATACCGAAATGACACCGCAACGGTGGGCAGCTGTACCGATCTGGTAGATCAAATAAGGTAGAATTAAAAAACATATTAAGCTAGCCACCATCCAGACTAGATTTATGGAGTGCCATTTTACATATACTGTCATATAAACGGTTTCATTAATCATACGGATACATAGCATGCTCATCATCATGGCGCTAGCGAAGGCAGCAAACATAACATTAGCTTACGGAATGAAGAGAACTAATTTTTAAAATCATAGCATTTAAATATATTTGAAATATTTACATTTGAAATTAATTAGCTCACAAAAAACACACACATTCTCTTATTTCCCTCCTGCTACAGTAGAGCCACCTATTAGCTGCATTTTTCAAGTTGGTTTTATACATAGGCACAAAATACCATACAAAGATCTAAATTCCTAGCTTTCATGCCCACCGTAACGCTGCTATTTCGGTATAAACATTTTGGTTTCATCCTAAATATCAGTGGCTGTTTTAGTTAGCTATAGAATAGACTAGCTTACGAAAATTAATGTTTTAACAATATGCTACGGCAATTTGTGTCACCAGTCTTATACCTGCTCATTTTCAATATTATCACCATGTATTTTAGAGTAAAATAATTTTAAACTAGTTAAGAGGCTACATTTCGTAGAGAACATAATTATTTAGTACCTAACTACTCAATTTTCTTTTTATATAAGGAGATTAAATTTGAAATTGTATACTTACAACATGAAATCGTTACTATAAGTTTAATTATATTACGAACGAAGAATTGTTTTTTTTTTTCGAACCTGCGCTACTTTGTTCATAAAACACCTATTATAAATCACCTCCACGACACTGAATATGGGAGGTCATAATAATACATACATACATACATAACTTCACGCCATTAATAATGTCATAATAATTTATCCACAAAATAGCAAATTTTTCTAGCTAGATACTTTATTCTACTTAAATTTCTAGTATAGGCTTAATTCTAGATTATAATTGTTACTTTATCAAGCTGATAACAATACGATTGGGAGTTAAAATACTCGAGCTATATTTACAGTGCCGTAATAGTGCCGGCCTTGAAGAATAATTAATTAGCAGGCACTTATAACCTTTTTAATTATGCTAGCTTTACACAATAGTCATAAAATCGCCGTAGGGTTTATAGTAAGTAGTTGGAACGCACATTAAATCCAAAAAATTGTAAAGCACTTTGGGTATTGTATATAAAAGAAATTAATATGTATACTCTCAGATTACAATCTCGGTGGTACTCGGTGGTCGAGCTCCTCGCTTCTAATTCAGAAGTCGTGGTTTGAAATCCGGCCTTATACTAATGATATCTCTTAATACTTTTCGGAAGTTATTTATGTGTGTTCAAAATCGATGACTGACTACTATATGACAATAGTTTCGCTACCTATTCCATTTGGAACGTGTAATTACGATTCGGCGAGACTAGGCTTAACAGCCGCTGCTTACACTTTTGTGTAGAAAAAGGCGTCAAGCTAAATCATGTTAAGTTTTTATCTAATCAGTTATTTTTGTGTGACAACTAAACATGATGACAACTTGCATGACCTATAAAATTGTTTTTTGTTTGTATGGCTTATTTGTAAGTCTATACTTTTACTGTTGATTTCAATGTCATTTTAAAGACAGACCTTTACAATAAACGTTAAAATAACAATATACGTGTTATAATAGAAACCAGCATTATTTTTTTTATCAACATAAGCATTTGTAAATTACGAAATCGCTTGTACATATTTTATCAAATATATGCTGTCTGGTTAATATATTCTTGCTAAAAAGTTTTGTTAAATACGTTATGTATATTGATAAAATGTGATTAGACTCAATAAACGATAAACAAAAAGTACTTTCTACGATTTTTATTGACCCCTACCCACCAGAAAACGACAAAACAAGCAAATAATCAGTAGGTATGGTTTGAGCTCCGGAGAAAAGTCATTGGTGTTTGATGAATTTCCCTGGGAGGACTAGCGGGATGCCGGCAAGTATGCCCCCCTGTCGGGCTCTCATAGGGGCCGGCTGCCTCTCTCGGAGGGAGAATGTCACCACTCAACCCTCTGACCGCCAGTGTACACACAGTGCATTGTTTCTCAAACAAAAAAGGTATGTTTGGCCAAGAATACGATATGAACAATTTAAAAAGATGTTAATTAATGTATATGTTTTTATTTATTTATTCTATAGGACAGGCAAAAGTCTTAAGACCATACAGCCTAGTCTGACGTACAATAAAGTGTTATATTAATATTAAACTAGACTAATTATAATATACACTATAGAAAATTACAATTAAAACTAAATTGATTTTACAGAACTTACAATAGATTGGTATAAACATGTGTAAGTCGAGACATTCAGAAGCAGTTCCTTGATATTTTGTGGAATAGAAGCGGGCTTGCCATATATTGATGACAGCTCATCCATCAGCATTAATGTATATAAATAATAGGTTGTTCGGAAAATCATTTCGTTTTTTCCCGTCAGAGGACTTAATTACGTTTTTTCAAAACCAACTTCACACTTAGGCCGCATAACCATTATATGTCTTGAGAGCTGATATTGCAAGGCTTGTGTGTGAAAAAGTTCTATTAATTCTACACAGTAGTTTTTGGTTGGTGCCCTTTTAAATATGGAGAGCAATAAGCAGCATTTTCGTCATATTTTACTTTTTTACTTCAGAAAAGGTAAAAATGCTGTCCAAGCGAGAAAAAAATTGACGGATGTGTATGGAGAAGGCGTGTTAACAGTACGCCAGTGCCAGAACTGGTTTGCAAAATTTCTATCCGCCAATTTTGATGTCGAAGATGCACCACGGTCTGGAAGCTGACAAAGATGCGATAAAGGCATTAGTTGATGCAAATCGGCGAATAACCACACGAGAGATCGGTGAGAAATTAATATTTATTAAAATAATTAAAATATAATTAAAATATTTATTCATTATACGAAAACTGTCTTTCATGTTCCCCAAAAAAAACGAAATGACTTTCCGAACAACCCAATATATCTGATGAAAACAGACATTACCAAAAGGTTTTAGATTCCAGTTCTTTAAAACCCAACAAACACGCTGCCAAAAAAAACAGAACTGTCAAGATTTCTGATGTCAAAAGAAACCCAAAAAAAGCACCGGTTATCTAGTCTAACTAGGCATAATAAATCTCAATTGTCACAATCAAAACTCACAGGCCCCTCAACATCTTACAAAAAAACAATAATTAACAAGCAGAAAACCAGAACCTCTCATTCCTTTGGCTATGATAAAAAAACTCATAATGAAATAATTAATAGCTATTCACATACCCCGTCTGCCAATGGCTGTGCATTGAATACATCTGACTCCCACTGTGATGACCCACCTACAGATACCCAGACTTTAGTTGTTTTATTAACTAATCTTCTCACTAAAATTAATATACCTGACCACGTTGCTGATAATATTATTGACTTAATTTTAACTCACCATAATGGACATCCAATTTCTACAATGGAATGCTAGGAGTGCTCTCCCCAAAAAACATGAGGATATATACCTCATAAACTCTTATACTCCCGCTATTTTCGCTATATCTGAGACATGGTTACTGCCACGTCATCAGTTTAGTATACCTGGCTATAGCGCGTATCGTGATGACCGGGATGATGGAAACGAATGTGCAGATTCAATGGCCAAGAATTTTTTCTGTATTTTGTATGTATCATATTAGTTTGTTCACAGTCATATTTTATGTAGTAGTATTAGTGTTTATTTCAATTTAATGTGTAATACATGCACTCCATTCAAATACCATTACAATTGGACATAACTAACAAAATTTTATATGTAATAGATATTTTAAATCTTATAAACAATTAACTTTAAGTCGCGTTAACATGTGTAGCCATTACATGATGCTGGCAGTAATTGCTGAAGAAGTTCGGCAGATTGCCATAAAAAAAAAAAAAAAAAAAAACTAGGCATAACTAGGTACCAAAAAGGCTATGGTTTTTATTGGCTTTCGCCATAAAATGCTAAGCAGCTTGAAGGAAAAATCTCTAATAGCATTTTATTTCACACTCCTCCGACCTAATTTTATTTTAGCACTTAATCCAATTCGCAATATGTCTACTGAATGCAGTCACGTTGGTAAGTGAGAAACTGTAGTCAAAATAATTTGTTTATAACCAAAAAAAAAATTGTATTGTTATTAAGGCGCATTGCTATCCCTCTTATAACTCAAAATCAACAATTATTTTTTTCTATCTAGCGTAAACATCTTTTCTAACACATAGTATAAAAATTGATTGAAACTTGTATCATTCTTCCCAGACACATACTCTATAGCATATGTGACTGTTCCATCTATAGAAGTAGGAAAAACAATTGGACATGGACTTGTGACAAATAAACTGGCAGCTTGTGTTAATATCATACCACAAATCACTTCAATATATGAGTGGAAAGGTGAAATAAACGAAGACAGTGAGGTAATGATTACTACTAAATATTGATTGAATTATGCTCCTATGATATGAATATGAAGGGAGTAAGTGTGAATAAGATGAGTGACAGAATAGAATGGAAAAGGATGACATGTTGTGCTGACCTCACGTAGACGTAGTGGGCCAAGGCCAGCAAAACTATTGTAGTTTTCTATTCCAGTTTGACAATCAAATATCATTCAAGTTTGAAATTTCATATCAATGATAAATAACTCTTCTACCAATGTCAATAAAGTCTATGTTATTACAATTATTATATTTGATAATGCATTAATATATAATATCTGGATGACCGAGCTTTGCTCGGTATTTTCTTTTTTTTTATAAACAACGCCATCTGCTGGAATAGCTTTAGTGTTGTTGTCGTTAAAGCAAGTTAGTTGCTCACAATTTAAAATAATTATAGCATTCGCCAATAGATGTCAGGAATTCCAAAAAGTAAGTTGATGTTTAAGTTGATTATCGATAAAACACGATAAAATGAAATTTTCTAAAAATGATTCCTAGCTAGATCGATTTATCGCCCCCGAAACCCCCTATATACTAAATTTCATGAAAATCGTTGGAGCCGATTCCGAGTTCCAATTAATATACATATATATATACATATATATATACAAGAATTGCTCGTTTAAAGATATAAGATTATATTATGCTGCATCTATTAACTATGGTTTTTTCATGGGATAGAAGGGCAAATAAGCTAGCTTGTCACCTGATGGTAAGCAACCTGCGCCGCTCATGGATACCAGCAACACATATAGTGTTCTTGTTGAATTGCTGACCTTTAAGGGAGTAGGATAGGAAAGGATGGGGACGGGGGGGTGGGCCTCCGGGTACCTCTCTCACCAAATGAAATGTGGCATGAGCCACTTTACGTCAATCTTCTGAGAGGTAGTGGTATTTCACAGGTTGTGCCGGCCCATTCATGCAGCGAACTGCTTGGCTCTACCACTATCTAAAAGAGATGTGTGTTCTATGATTAAAACTTGTTTTCCTTTTCTCCAACTATGATAATATTAATAACCCAATTAATAATAATTTATAACATAAATTTCCACACACTATATATAAGATAGCATGATGAACAATGATTATTATTTTCAATAATCTTCAAATTTCAGTTGCTTCTTATGATCAAAACAAGAACGTCAGCAGTAGACAAGTTGACAGAATATGTATGCAGCAATCATCCGTATGAAGTGTGCGAAGTTTTAACTGTTCCTATTAAAAATGGTAATCCACCATACTTGAAATGGATTGGAGAGCAAGTCCCAGAAAAACATTGAAACTAGATTTCAAAAAATAAAAGGGAAAAAAATGAAGCAATCAAATATGATAATCTAATTTAGGAGATTTTACTAGTCTAGGGGTTAGTATAGTTAGTTTGTAGTAAGTTGGTTCAGTACTTGAAGTTTAGATAGACAGGAGTCCAAACGTAATGTTGAACAAATGGTCTCTATTTAGGGGAAAGAATTTACACCAGTGCTCTACTGGTGTAAATTCTTGAAGAAGTACTCATTCATATCCTAACACGGGAAGTTTTCTCACCGTTTAGGGCACTGATTAACAGAACTAAGATCTCAGTTTTTTATTGTGTAGATTAATACTATGGAAAAACCAAGACCATTTGCACTCCTTAGTTTCTATACGTTGTGATTCTGTACAACATCTAATTATATAACCTTAACATCTATGAGTTTTGTATCCCCAATAAAAGGAAATAATAATTGCCGTAAAACAACTATATTTAATTATAACAAATGTCAGACAAATAATGTATTATTTTCATTATTGAGCAAATGTAATCTAAAAATGTTATTTTACAATTACTAAAATATAAGCCTGAATACTGAACCGCCACTCAAATATATAAGCGCTACTTATGCGTTTAAGTAGCTGTCACATTAGACGGATTACGTGAAATTTGAGCAGTAAGTAGCACTTTATTGATTGTCAGATTTGAGTGGTGGTTCAGTATTCGGTTGATAGAGATAATAGAGGTTGATAGAGATAAGATACAAAATTAAAATAGACAAAATCAGAAGTACTAGTCTGCTCATTTAGTTTAAGATTAAATTTAAGTTATTACTCTGTTGTTTAATATTGTAAATAAATTTATGTGATGTTCACGCGGATTCCCGCTTGCAAGTGAGGGGATGGCGGGGGAGGAGGAACGCCGTCTCGGCGTGTCCGTCAGGAATAAAGGGCTTCACTTCGCCGGAGTTCGCCGACCGACTTCGCACAGTGTGCACGCGCATTGTGCACATATATATTGTATATCAAATAAAATAGTTAATTAAATAGTACTTAAGTGTACAAAGTTTGTTTGATTTCCAAACAAAAGTTATTAATTAAATAATTATTTCTTTTTCAATATTTTATTATTTAAATCGCGGTGTAAGAGTCAGATAAACGTATCTACAATTTCTCAATTTTACAGGAAAGCAAAAATACTGTGAAAATTCGACTCTTTAAACTTTACCAGCTCTTTAGTACAAATAAAATACTAATATGGAAAAAAAAGTTTTATTCTATGTATTGCCATACTCTTAGAGCTTTGAAAAAAATTGAAATTATTTATTTATATTTGCTTACATTGACGCAATATATATATTTTTAAAATTCGGTTGATGTACGTTAGTGTGGCCCTTAATTATTTTCAAACTTATGTTGTTGTCAAGCTTAAATACGTCATTTGTGAAGTTAAATTTTTATAATAGTATGTCTGTAGTGATAAAATGTGTAATAAAATAGGTAATAAATTAATAATCTTTATTTACTCCTGAAATAGTACAATTTAAATAATAAAACCTGTAATCAGCATATCAGCGTTTAGAAAAATATTAATTATCTTCGTCATCTGTTGTTGGAGTTCCAACTGAAAACCCTTTATAAAAATCATGGTATTACGTTGGAATGATACCTTGTCTGCATAAGTCTTGTAAATCGTCATACTTTTCACTAGAAATGGGTAAGGGTTTAGCATATGCATTTTTCAACACAATTTGTTCCACAGGTAGTCTTTTGCCTCTTCTGATAATCTTAATCATTTTAAAATCATCATCCTCCAGATCATATTTAAAATATATATGTTTATTGTATTCTTTACGATACTGCAGCCATCTTATTTTTAGCCAGTTGACAGCATTGCCATCACAGTCCACCTTAGAATTTTTAACTAATATAGTTTTTAGTTATTTAATATCTACGAATTCTTCTGTTCCCATTTCATGGACGTCATATGGATTTTTTCGGGAAGCTTTTCTTATAATTGTAGATCCAGATGGGTGAAATTAAGGTATATTCTTCTTAGCCAGTTCAATAGTTGCGTGGATGTTATCTGCTTCTATTTGACTGTGCCCAGGTTCAAAATACTTCTGGTTAATCTCTAGTATATTGAAAGCTTCAATGGAGTACAGTAGTAGAGCTGATATATATACATTACGACATTGGCTCGCACAAGTATCTGACATAAATGTAATGGGTTTACCATCAGCTTTGGTTTTCAGATATTTCAACAAACATGACCCAATTTCAACAGCTCCCTTTTTTCCAATACCTTCGTGCCAGCATTAACAGAAAACGTTACGCTTTTCTGACTCAAAATCCAGCATAGCAAAGTTGTAAATTGCAATTCGCCGTTTGTAATAAATTAGCTTAGATGATGATGAAGGGCAATTACAAATGGCTTCCAAGTCATATTCAACGAAATGTATATCACCAGATTGTGCTGACATTTTAGCTTCATCACGATGTCGTCGTGCAGTAACTTTTCTTCTTAAATGTATTTCGTACTCTTCTTTGCTTCTCTTTTCCTTCTGCGTTCAAATGTTGGAAAGTAAAACATTTGTCACACAAATCTTTCCGTTGTCTATAGAAACCAATATTAAATTCTTTATTAAAAACCATACGGTAATAAGCTATGTCAACAGGTTCTCTTTACTCTTCACAACATTTACTTCTATAAAGCTCGTACATCTTGACTACATTCAGATCTTGGTCTAAGAACTCTTTTTTTGTATCTTTTCGGGAATAGTGTGCTGGCATTCGGGGAAATGATTTAATATGATCTCGTATAAACTACTTGATATCTTCAGACTTTTTATTATGAGGCACGTGTTTGCCCCGTTTATCAGCATCAACAACGTTAGTTTCAGTCAGTTTTTTGAAACAAAACCTCACAAATGTTTCTGAGACACTTAATGTTGCTAAAAAGAATTTTTAACATACCTTTTCCTTTTCTGTGGCTCCACTTTTTTTTAGAAAATATTTGTTTGTCAGTTTTCTTTTACTGTCTAAGTTAGCAGTTCGTTTTGTTTGTGTAGGTACTCGATTTACTAAGCCTACAATATATTGCCTTTTCTGATTTATATTATCAATGTTCCAAAAAGATGAAAAAATTTCCAGCCATTTGTTCACTAAATCTGGTCGTACATTTTTCTCGACACATCCCCATACACTTCGATTCACCTAATAATTTTCCTGGTTTTAAAACACCTTTACTGGAGAGGTAAGGTTCACCTTTTTGTATTCTGTTTTTTCTCAAATTCTTCTTCCATTCCTTGGGCTCCGCTTGACTTTTGCACTTGCGTTTCCGATTTTGAAGACCAGGTATGATAGATTCAACCCCAGAAATAACGGTAGTATTAGTTTCTATGTTTGTATCAAGAATATTACTAGAATAAGGAATGTTTTGGGTCATAACATCATTTATTTGAACATTATTTCTTGTCTCCGAAATTGAAAAATCACTCGATGACAAGATACATTCATCTGGTGCGGGCTCGCCATCATTGCTCGAATGTGATAAATACAAATCCTCGTTTAAACCAATAAGTGACACATTTTCCAATGTCAGTAATTGTGTGGGTGACGGTCTAGATTCACCAAAAATAGAGAGAGATTCATTTTCTAAAGTTGTCGTTAAATTACTAAAGGATGGTTGAGGACAAGGGCTTAAGCAATTGTTGATATCTTCAACGGCAGCATTGCAGATGGTCTCGATTGAATGAGTTGGTTCCTGAGACAAAACAAAACAACATTATTTAACTGTAAAGTAAATAATATCATTGCTGTAGGTATAGGTACTTAGTATTCACCCTAATGAGTAAAAAGGGTTTAGTTTTATAACATTAGTAAATTTAAATCGTAAATTACACACATTTTATAATACAAATAACACAATATTATTATTACTATTAGTATTATCCGCGCTCAAACTCTGTTACACTTACCTTACCTGGGAATAAAACCGTTTAATGCAAATTCATAACAGTCAAGACTAAAGCATAGGTATTAAAGATAACTCACCTGTTCAAAAATCTGATAGAATTCGCCATGAACCTGAGATGGTTCTCTTCGTTCCAACGATTCTAAAATCTTCCAATTTCTACTGTTTTTCTTCATTTTATTGAATCACTGTATTATTGTTACTTAAAATCACTATTACGAAGTAAAAGCAAAAAAAAGTAAGTATCTCCTAACTTCAAATCAGAGGGCTCCCCGCACTGCGTGTTTCAACCCGTTGGGACCTTACATCAACTTTTAGGTGTCAAACTAACGTAAGTTAATATTTTGCCAATGGACTATAATAGTAATCAAAGAAAATAGTACTACCACAAAACCTTAAATCGTAATACATCGCTTTGGCCATTGACTTGTATTATTTATCTAACAAATATGTTTGTGCCAATAAAACGTAAATACACAACCGTTACACTTCCTCTTTAAACTAAGCATCAAAACAAAATTCTGTTACGACCAGAACAACGTATAAGCTTTTACGTTCTTATGGTTTGTATAATATTGCCACACAAACTATATTCTAAGAATAAAAATATTGTTTTTAGAAATACGTTCCTATAGCTCTAAAGAGGTAGGAAGATAATTAGAACTATTTAAACGGTATTCATAATACGTGTTTCTGGTTCCATTGAAAATTATTCATAAGCTATTTCGTTTTTTTGGAATTTGATAAATACTGACTTTACCGTTACGTCGTTTTGGCAATTCATAAAGGACTATATTGTGAACCGTTTTATGAAAAAAAACCTTTTTTGACTTTTTGTAGATACGTTCATCTGGTTCTTATACCGCGAAATAAGGTCACATAATACCCCAAGGGCTAGAAATCCGTGGTTCGTGTTTAGAATTGATTGTTATCTCTGCTGGAACTGGAAATAATGTTAGCATGTACATAACTACTTATTACTTATTTACCAATAATAAACAAGTAATAGTTACTTAAATATACACAAATTATATAAGAGGTGGCTGTTGAAACAGAAAGCAATTTATTTAACGAGTTTAGTACAATATCAAAAAAATTCGGCGTATTATATGGCAAGATTTCATGAATCGGAACATATATTTAGTTACGAAATTTGCATAAGTAAAAGAGAAGGTTGATCGCTTAGCGCTATCTATCATCTCTTTATTGCGTTTTTAGAATCTTCTCCCTCCATCTATTGTTAATGAATCGATCCAAGATTCGTAACATTATCAGATACCTACATAGTTTCAGACAATTATCATTAGAATTCATCAAATAGATTTTTAAGCAAGCTTGCGGATCCGACAGAGTTTGTGCTGAATATCATTCAGCACAAAGCAATTAAGATATCAAACAAAGTAAGAAATGAAAGACGAATAATCTAATAATTTTTATATTCTTTGTTTCGAAATAACATCAACCTTTCTTAAAATAATTGGTTATAGTGAATGGTTTAATTTTATCCTAAAGGGCTGAACCGATTTGAATGTTTTTTTTTGCGTGTTCAAGTGAACGCGAGAATGATTTAATTAGATACATAAATAAACTGGGCAGTTAACTTGCAGTATAAATAAATTGCCTAGATACCGACAATATCGCCATCTGCTGGCGGATTTGTCCGGATTTATGATTAGGTGAAGCATATTTTGGCTGAACTACATAATGGAGACACTAGCGCCAATGCAGCAGAAAGCGATAATTAATTTGTGCTAATTATAGTTATCGTATTTATATTATTAACAAAATATATGATTTTATGAACACAATAGCTGCTTTTTAATAAATTAGGCAAATCAAATTTTATAACAAAATGTTACAGTGACATCTATGAATTAACTTGAGAACTTATTAGTAACCAAGTATTACTAGGGCGACTGCCAATATTTGGAAACCACTGGTTAGGTCTTTTCTAAATACATATAGAGATAGGGCTTGAGGTTTAATGGGCCCTTTTTTACCCGAGGAAATGCTTTATGCACATCCTCCGCCTGGGGACGGCAGGGGGTAGTGTGGGACGGGAGTCGGATTGCAGCTTACTGCTTTGGGAAAAGCAGTAAGTAGCAATCCGATCCTAGGGCTACCCACTAAAACCTCGCGGTGGCCTACCTCCGGCTTTGATCGGCGTGGTCCAGGATACGGTTAGCTCTGGATCACCCTGCCGTCGCCCCCCCCATGGGCCCAGAGCCCGTGAACCCACGATCTTCGTCATTTCATAAAAGTTAAAGTTTGTTAGCTTATAGTACCAATGTAAGTACGATGGCTAATTAAGGGGTTTGGATCATAGTGGCTTTAGCATAGGCGGTTAAAAATCTACTAGTACAAAGGTTCAAACTTTAAGTATTGTTTTTTTTAAGAATTGTTAAAATTAAAAAAGTAACCTTCAGAATATTATTAAAAACCATTGTTACTCATTGCCGGATACCAAGCTTATTGGCAACCCCTTGCCAGATACTCATACCTAGTAATATTCATAAAATTATAGTTCTACTTTCGTCGCTTTAGATTATAATAAAAATGTTATTAATTGCCAGATAGCGTCAGTTTATTAATAATAATAATAACAACTTATCTATAAAGCTTGCAGCTTGAACTTAATGCGTTTGTCAAATAATTCTTAAACATAGATCTGAAATTTGTGTCTGAGTTCTTTTGTATATATTATACAGAGTGATGCATGAATAAAAAATTTATCCGCACAGGCTCTCGCGTCGTATAACATTGAACTGCGGCAAATTGGTCGCCTGCCGCACCTACAGGTTGGCAATCAGCCAGCAACCTGTTACCGACAGTGCCTAAGATCGAAATGAAACTTTCCGTATGTGACTCCATAAAGAAATATTTATCAAATTTATTCAATTGTAAACAATCAACGTAATGGAAAATTTGCGTCGTCAATTTGCATCATACCTGCATCTGCTCTTATTTACACCAACGTTTGAGCTTAATGTTGACGTATAAATTGTAAGGAAAAATAATACTGGCACGTAATAGCCATCTATTTTTTTTAAATTTTTCATTGCTGCTGTCTTCTGCTTTTCTTCTGTCAAAGTTGAAAAATCTGTGATCGATTTAACAAATGAGAATCGTGGTTTCCGTAGAAATGGTTAAAATTGAGCCCCGTTCTGTCATAACATATTTAGAAAAAAACTATTAACACCAAAACAAATTTATAAAGATGTGTAGGTAGGTAGTTAGGTACCTACGTGACTTTGGGGGAATCTGCTCCATCATATGTCACTGTCAAAAGATGTAGTACCTAGGTAGCAGATTTCAAATATGCCAAAAAAGCAGAGAAGTATGAACATAGGAGTGCTGGACGGCCGGCAGCTATACATACAAACATAACTGCACGCCAAATCCCTTGCGGGGTAGGCAGAGAGAACAGAGCGCCATAAGGCACGATTCTTACACGCCTCACTCGCTTCGTTGACTTTCATAACTTTTTACCGAAAAGTCTTTACTGAGAGCCAGGATTCGAACCCGCGAATCAAATCAAATCGAAAATACCATTAAAATATTAGAGCAGATCTTGACAGGAGACTGAAGGTTGCAGATATAGCAGAAGTAATTCGCATTTCCTATGAACGAGCACAGAACATAATTTCAACGATCTTGGTTTTTCTAAGCTTTCCGCCGGCGTGTTACTCGATGGCAACAAACGCCGCCCGTGGACCTGAATACAAATAGTATTGCAGTTGTGTTACCGGCCCTTACAATGTGATATGGAAGAACTCTATAGAAGTTGGATGAGAATGGGAGAGGGGAAGGGGTTGTGCCTCCCGATACCTCTCTAACGGAGCGAGACGCGGCATGAGCCACTTTACGTTGATATTATAAGGGGTTGTGGAACAATCTTTATTATTATTTTGTTTGTGTGTGTGTCTGAAAGCGTGGATTTCAAAACTAGTTTCCCTAATTTTTTTTTGAAAGTCTAATTTAAAATAGAGGCTTGCCACAGTAATATAATTTCATCCCCCATCCCCGTGATTAACCCGATTTCTCGGATACGCATAAGGAGCTGCTGCCAACAACTAGTAGTCATAAAATGCGACATTTATGAGTATGAAAAGAGAAATAGTAAATATTTTAAAATATAAAACACTTTCCAAGTGACCAAAGCAGTTTTAAATACAATATTTCAGCTAAGTTTTTAAGCGAAAATAAAACAACATAACTTCATGCCTTTTTCCACCGGTTAAGCCTCGACTCGCCGTTATGTTTACGTCCCAAATGGAATAGGTGGCGAAGCTATCCACATACCGGGCACAAAGTTTTCAGTCATCGATATTTATTACACTTAATTTCTAAAAGTCATTGGTGTGTGTCAGAATTCGAACCCGCGAACTCTGGATTCAGAAGCCGTGTGCTCGACCACTGGACAACCAAGACAAACAGGAAAAAGAAAAATTAAAAAATTCCTTGCGAATGGGTGACTTAATCACGAGCTGTCTGGTTTATTATGAGCATACAATACTTTTACTGTTTAACAGCGTCTGTCTATCTATCTGTCACACAACTTTCGAAAAGAATTTCGAAGAGTCATAGGTGTGAGCTGGACCACCCAGACCCTTTATTTTAAAAGTAATAAATGAGTAAATTTTGTATGTATCACTCTTTCTTTAGTATATCAGACGTGAATTATAGATACAAACCACCCCGTTAACACCCTCTATCAATTTAAAAAAAAACGCATTGAAATCGGTTGCGAAGTTTCAAAGATCTAACCATATAAGGGGATCGACAGCGCAAAGCGACTTTATTTTATACTATGTAATAATGATATTTATATATATATATATATATATATATATATATATATATATTTATGTTATAGGAAGGTAAACGAGCAAGCGTGTCACCTGATGGTAAGCAAACTGCGGCGCCCATGGACACCAGCAACACATATAGTGTTACAGTTGTGTTGCCGACCTGTAAGGGAGTAGGATGGAGAAGGGGGTTGGGCCTCCGGGTACCTCTCTCACCGATCGAAACGCGGCACGTCGATCTTAGAGGACGTGGTATTTCACCGATCGAGCCGGCCCATTCATGCAGCGAACTGCTTGGCTCTATACAAGAACACAACAATTTAGTTATTGTTATTTAACACAAGAATTTAGTTGAGTTAGAGGGCGCTGTGTGTATTATGGTGTCCAAGATATATTTCCAAGCGTGAAGAAGAAAGATACTTGGCAATTTTCTTCTAAAACGTATTTGGCAACCCACATTACTATTTATAATGATAATTAGAACAACGCAAAGGTCTTTGACATTTTGTAGTATGGATATAAACTTTGCCTATTTGGCTGATAGCCAGATAGTATTACTTGATGTCTTCTATACTTTTATATATGTACTTAGAAGAGTGTATTACTGTGTATTGCATCGATCTCTGTATTTATTTATTTATATGCCTTCACGCCTCAAGGATCCGAAGGCTAAGGCAGCGGTAATAGAGCCTCGATATATCAATATATCGTGTCAATTATATCTGACGAAGCCTAAATACATCAAGCAGAATTTTAAAAATAAAGCACTTTAAAATCTGTTTTAAATATCTCCGAAAACTTATAGGCACAGACAAACTTAGATATTTCTAATTAAATATGTGTGTCAGTCATTATTAAAACTTAAAAATGGCTGAATGAATGAATGGCCAAATAGAACGTGTTCTGGAGGAAGGTGATGTTATGAGTTAGGAGCCTTAAAAATCTGAAAAGAGTTATGAAAGTCAACAAAGCGAGTGGGCCGTGTCGTGCTTAAGGCGCTCTGATCTATCTGCCTACACCGCAAGGGATTCGGCGTGAAGTTATGTATAAATGTGTATGTAACATACATAAACATAACTTCACGCCTTTTGTTACCCAAAGGTGTAGGCAACGGCTATTTTAAGCCTCGTCTCGCAGTTATGTTTACGTCCCAAATGGAATAGGTGGCGAACCTCTTGCCATACCGGGCACTAAGTTTTCAGTCATCGATATTTATTACACTTAACTTCCGAAAACAATTTGGGTAAGTTATTGGTGTGAGCCAGTGTCAGGATTCGAACTCGGACCTCTGGATCAGAAGCCGTGTGCTCTACCACTGGACCACCGAGACGACGATGTGTATGTGTATGTAAATGGTAAGTATGGTCGTGTCATGAAGAGATCTCATAAACTTAAGTCCAAATTGATTCGGATAATAATAGGGTTACGTAAAAATGTAACGAAAACGGTCAAAAAGGTGAATTATAACAGTGATAGAGCCACACAGTTAGCTGCATGAATGGGCCATGGTTTCTCAGAATATCGACGTAAAGTGCCACAAGTCGCGTTTCGTTTGGTGAGAGAGGTTTCCCGGGGCCTGATGAGAAGGGAATGGAATGAGCCATCGCTCTTCCTTAAAGACTGGCAACGCAACAGTAACACTATACATGTGTTGCAAGTGTGTTTGCTCGTTTGGCACCTATCCCAAAACATGTAGAATTATCTATATATATAAAAGAAAGTTCTTATATAATAATAAGTATAGCACTTTTAACTCAAGCACGGCTATACAGATTTGGCTGAAAATTGGTGGAGAGGTAGCTTAGAGCCAAGAATCGCACATAGGATAGGAAAATATGGATAAATTTCGAGTAAAATACAAAAAAATACAATTTAATTTTCCCATACAAACGATTCGTAACCACATTTTGACACACAAGGAAATTTGACCTTTGAATAAATATCATGAAGTTCATTGTTAGTGGAGAGGTCCATTTGGTCAGTGTCGTATGAATATTGACATTTAAAATTTCAATCAAACGTCAAAATTTGTTGTGTCATTTCACTGTAATATATTTGAAGTATTGCAATTTACAATTATTTTGTATAAATATTGGTTATATATAAGTTATTTTTAAACTAAAAAACTGTTTTAAAATTTAAATAAATCATGCATTAGTTTGCAGCAAGCATCGCAGAGGCGGTAACATTATCCAGCGACGGGATTATTGACAGAGTTGTTGAAGGTGACAATAATTTATTAGTTCAGATGGCATCCACTATACAGAAAAGCATGTGGTGAGTCATCTCTCACTGATCAGACCGACTTCCTCATCGTGAAACTCAAGAGCGGATCAATTTTTTTTATGGGATAGGAGGGCAAACGAGCATGCGTGTCACCTGATGGTAAGCAACCAACGCCGCTCATGTACACCAGCAACACACATAGTGTTACTGTTGCGTTGCCGACCTATAATTGATAGGGGATAGGGAAGGATGGGGAATGGGGGTAGTCCTCTGGGTACCTCTCTCACCGAACGAAACGCGGCATGAGCCAGTTTACATCGATCTTCTGAGAGCGCATGGTATTTCACCGGTGGAGCCGGCCCATTCATGCAGCGAACTGCTTGGTTCTACCACTGACTACCAATAAATTACAAGTATTTATTTCGCAACATAACCTGGCCACCTGCAACGACAGGATACTGGAAAGACACTGGAAGGAAAGACCTAAGACCACCAACTATTAGGACAAATTAAGACAATTAGAAGGAGCCAAAACTTTTGACAACATGGATGTTGATGGAGTTGGAAAGGATGACAGGTTGTGCTGACCCCACTAAGAGTGGGATAAGAGATGATATGATGAATTTGTATGGGAAAATAAGAAATTTATTAAATGTTGACATTAGTCAATAACTACAATTTAAAATTGTAAAAATATTCGGTATATGATTTATTTTTGTTGATCTTTTGGGATAGTGTGGTATTTTACTGCTACGTGAACTTTTCTCACTTTAATTAATTAGATATTATGATGCAGAGGACAAGGCGATGGTAGTCGCAGTGAATGTAATGTGCGAAGGGCCATCTCAAGTGCTAACCGCACTGACGACTAGAAAAGATTGATCAAGAGAAGAGTCGTATTGCTATGTCAGAATTGGGTTTTAATATAACCATGCTGAGCACGGCATGCACAAAAACAGCCACACAACATGATTAAATTAATTAACATTTAAGCGCCCCGCTTCTGAATCTAGAGGTCGCGGGTTCGAATCCTGGCTCACACCAATGACTTTCCGAAGTTGTTTTCGGAAGTTATGTGTGATAAATATCGAGGACTGAAAACTTTGTGCCCGGTATGGCGATAGGTTCGCCTCCTACTCCATGTGGAACGTAGACATAACGGCAAGACGAGGCTTAACAGCCACTACATACACCTTCGGGTAGGAAAGCCGTGAAGTTACGTATGTTATTGTTAGGCGTTGAAATACTTTAAGTTCTGGAATTAAAATTATACTTTTTTATAAGACGAACGAGCAGGCGTGTCACGTGATGGTAAGCAACCAACGCCGCCCATGGACACCAGCAACACATATAATGTTACTGTTGCGTTGGCGACCTTTCAGGGAAGAGGGATAGGGAAGTATGGGGAAAGAGGGTGGACCTCCGCGTACCTCTCTCACCGAATGAAACGCGGCATGAGCCACTTTACGTCGATATTTCACCGATCGAGCCGGCCCATTTATGGAGCGAACTGCTTGGATCTACGACTGTTAAAAGTAAAATGTAAAATACTAAGTATTTCTATACTAATATATAAAATCGGAGTGTCTGTTTGTCATAATTGAAATAACAGCGTTTTAAGAAATGCATGCATATACAGTAACATAACATTTCAAAAATTTTTTTTTGTCTGTCTAATTGTTCTGGATAATAGCTGGACCGATTTTGACGGGCCTTTTTAGAAAAAATCTTTTATTTATTCATAATGCTTTTGAGGTGAAACAAAGTTCGCCGGGTCAGCTAGTATTACTATAAAATACAACCACTTTCAAAGAATAGTGAATAGGTTCCCAAAAGATCCGCATCGCACGCCTGTAAATTCTAGAGAAATATAGTGTTACATGCTTCCATAGCCAATAGTAACGCTTGTTTGCTTTCATCAAAGCCAAAATAATAAAATATTATATTTTCTTCTAATTTCAGTCATCGATATTTATCACACATAACTTTTAAATCCCGCTTGTACATCCCACAAATTCTCATCAGTTACATTCGTCACTCTTGCAATAAGAATCTTTGCATACAACTTACGTAGGTAACACTGAGAAGACTAATGCCTCGGTAGTTTTTGCAAGCCTGTCGCGTCCAAAATCCAATCTATGTCAGTCAATCATTCAACTTTTATACGGCCAAGGCTCGTTGTTGGTTTTTGTTCCAGTGACGCCAGGTTTTAAACACATTCCTAATTCGACTTACCACCAAATAGTGATCTGTTCCTATACTGACGCCCCGGTTGCTACTGGTATCTACAATTTTACTTTTGAGCCTATGGTCTATAATCACAAAATCAATCATACTTCTACTTCCATTCCTCTCCCATGTATATTTATTGATATCCTTGTGGTGGAAGAGGGTATTCGTAACCACAAGGTCCTTTTCCACATACACTTGTAACAAGCTGGAGCCAGTCTCGTTCACTCTTTCATCACCATACTTTCCTAAAACTCTTTCAAAACCCTCTCTTTCCACTCCAATCCAATCCAACTCCAATCTCCTATTATAATAATCCTCTCATTACTCTCACATTAATTAACAAAAATCTCACATTATCTCAGAACTCTTCCTTCTCCGACACTGGGCGCCCGGTATCCGGTGCGTAAACTGCTACCAGAAATACGCGTAGCAAACCCAGCTTTAGTCGGATTCACAAAAGACTAGGACTAACACACTCATAATCTTTCAAACAATTCTTCATACGCTCAGACAGGACAACCCCAACACCTTGGCACGCACGTTCACCTTCCGAAACTCTGGACCATACCGCCGTAAGATCACCGTGTTGAGAAATGCCCATGCCTTTCCTTTTAGTTTCACTTACAACCATCAGATCTATGCGTCTTTCTTTCACTACCTGACATAATTCATTCATCTTATCATTCAGTCCTCCCTGCACATTCAGCGTAGCTATGCGGCACTACGCGGCCCGCTTTTCGCTCCGCGAGCATTATCGCCGCCTTCAGTATTTTACTTTCGAATTGTATGTGTGTTGTAATGTGTATTGTACTTTCGAAAACAATATACTTTATTTCGATGACTGCAAACTCTGTGCCCGGTTTTGCAATATGTTCGCCACCTATTCCATTTGGGACGTAAACATAACGGCGAGTCGAGGCTTAAAAGCCTCTGCCTACACCTTCGGGAAACAAAGGCGTGAAGTTATGTTTATGTTCTTATAATTTATTTTGCGTCAATAAACTTGTGTTTATATTATTACAGAAATAAACCTTAATACAGATCACTGGCGTGAACAATTTTTTGGGGTCCAATAATTTCATTAAAGCTAAACCGTTGACTTCATTAAAGCCTATTTGCTATCAAGAACAACGACAGCAAATTGTTAATTTAATCAATGTTTTAATCCCCGAATTAATATTATGTTACCACAAATGTTAAATTATTGGGATCAAGTCTGATGGTGCGCTGGTGCGAAAGTATTCTATATTTATTTGTTAGTAGTGGTCAGGGTATTTGATTGTAGAACCTCTAGATGATTTTATATGCATTAGTATTATTTATAGATTGTGGGTTCGATACTGGAGTCACTCCAATGATTTCTCGGAATTATTTACGAAAGTTATGTGTGATAAATATGAATAGGTTTGTTATCTATTCAATTTGGGATGTAACGTAACAATTCGCATATTCCAGGCTTTATCAGCCGCTGTCTGCACCTTCGGCTAGAAAAGGGCGTGAAGTTACATATATTATGTGTTCATATCCGTAGTTTAATTCACAACACAAGCATTTATTGTTTAGTTGGTAGTGAAATGTCGCCGTGTATGTAGTATGATATTAAATTCATCATTACATAGTATAAAACAAAGTCGCTTTTCGCTGTCTGTCCCCTTATATGCGTAGATGTTTGAAACTACGCAACGGATTTTGATGCGGTGTATTGTAATAGATAGAGGGTATAAAAAAGTGATAATTTTTGAGTTTTAGCACTTAATTGTAAACGCTGTAAAAATACTTTTATGCGGAACAAAAGTTCGCCGGGTCATCTATTAAATACTATATAACAAATCATCAGATTTGAACTCGGTACAAGTGGAATTCCGCTCTTAACAAATGACAGTAACTTGGTCTTCTAATGCCTTGTATTGCTTCAATAATGCTCGATTAGTTTTGAGTAAAATGTACAATGTATACAAACTTCTTGTTACTATCTTTAAGTTGTTCTCATATAATCTCATAACCAATTAAGAGAATGACATTAAAACAACTTTTATGATTATATCGCGTTTATTTATTACTAATTTCATTTATTTCCCGACGTTTCGAACTCTTTACAGAGATCATTTTCACGAGTGATGAACAAAAGGATGGTATTTGTTCAAAAGCTATTTTCATTGATCCTAAAAGTTGTTTTAATGTCATGAACGTGATTCGCGAAAGTCTTAGAGATAAATAAATAGGAGACATTGTTTATAATTTTCTTTAACTAATAATAATATTTTCTTGCTAAGCAAATAAATGCTTGTGTTATGGAAACTAGAGAACGGATATCGATACATATATAGTTTTCTTTTGTAAACACATACTTATAATACATAGAGAAACACCCAGACGCCATACAAACATTCATGCTTGTCATTAGTATTTGTAGTCGGTTGGGGATCGAATCCGCCGACGTCGAATCCGCAGTCGGTTGTTTTACCAATTTACTACGAGGCCCGTCAAATATTATTAAGACATTTTAAAATCCTTATAAAAATATTATTATCAGACTTTGTTATTATCGTAAGATATATCTCAATGTCGTTCACTAAAGATAATATATTACGTTAATTGTCACGTAGAACCTACCATTATTTGTTAATACGCTCATTTATATTAAACCAGAAAGGTACATTAAAAAGGACACACCAACAAAGAAAAGACAAATGGATACTTTTGGTACGGGTACGTAACCGAACACGTCTTCGGGCGCATTTCTGTCGACCAATCGTAGCATTCGTAGACCTCTACGAGTTTCGTAGCGGACGTTGACGCAGTAGGGCGGCGTAGCACTACGCTTATCGGCCGCCAGCTTGAACACATTGTAAATTCCACAATTTTATTCCAATAAAGATAAGCGGTTATATCGGATCATAGGTACTTGTACATTCTGTGCGGCATCGGATGTTATAAAATAGTTCTGTTATGGCATCAATAAATATCTTTACGGAAACATCTGCAGTCGTAAAAGTTATCGTATTGAATGTGAGTAGGTTGAGAGGTCGCGTCGAGGAGTGAGCAGGTACAGGTACAGTCGGCGGTGAACATTTGTGTGGAGAAGGTGGTCGGTGGTGATGATGTCAAGCGAGGTTGGCCGGTAGTGCAGTGCGGCACGCGAGGCGCCGGCGCGGATCGATCGCGAGACATCGACCGCGGGCGCGGGCGGGGCGGCGAGGCGAGGCGCGGAGAGGGGACGAGGCGGGGCGCTGTCGTCGCTCAGTCGCGCGCGGTCACTGCGTGCGGGAGCGCGCATCGCTGCACGTGCATGGCGCGCCTGACTGAATGCCTCGCGCCCTCGGGGAATGGCTTCGTCCGAGGAAGAGGCGACTACACCGTCGATTATCGACGACTTGAGTGACCACGATGTATGCCTCAGTGTCAGAAAATGGTGGTGCTTTCTGCTGTCATCGATATTCACCTTCCTCGCTGGTCTGCTGGTGGTGTTGGTATGGCGCGCTTGCGCGTTCGTCTGCTGCCACAAGGAGCCGGAGCTGGCGCCGAACGACCCCAAGCAGAAGGAGCAGAAGGCGGCGCGCCAGGGCAAACAGGAGTTCGAGGGGACGTTCATGACCGAAGCGAAAGACTGGGCCGGCGAGCTTATATCCGGCCAGACGACAACAGGCAGAATACTTGTGAGTAGACCTTCATGTATTCCTCGCACTCACGATCACGGCACAAAATAACTTACTGGAATCTTATGACGCTGTGACGATATTGGTAATTTATATAAACCCATAGATACGTTGAAGGAGTCAAATTTAAAAAAAATGTTAGTAACAATTTTATGAGCAAGGGTTACAGGTGCAGTTCTCACAAAGACCATCTTCAAATATTCAAGCAATCGAGTTTTAAAAGTTCATTTAAGCGAACAATTTAAAATACAAAGATTAATATGACTAAGAACGATTGGCGGCGACAGATATATATAGAAAAAACATACAAATTAAAGTTAATAAGTCCATTGCGTAATTAGCCAAAAGACTAAATAGCTTAGCATTCATGTTACGTAAAATATTAATCTGTGTGCTTTTAAAATATTTTTCTTCAAGTGTGGGTAGATAAGTATACATAAATAATTTAATTTGCGATTCACTTTACTATTCGTGATATATGTTGAAAAAAAACCTGGATACCTACAACAAGCTAACTTTACAATCATCAATTTTGTTAAATTACATTTATTGTTCTAAAGTGATGGGGATTTTGTGTGTTATTTTTTCCCCACCACATTGGATGGGTGGTCTGTAAAAATAACAGGGGCAATATTAACCTAAATCTGTAGGTTTTGTCTCCACACCTCTACAGATATACCTACACCTATGACGTCACTGTCGGTTTATACATAACCTTACGTTACACTGGCTGAAATGAAACTTTTTGTAAACCTTCACTGACGTGGCTGTATTTCGTTTGATATATTTAAAAGTAAATATTTTACTAGTTATAACTTTACGCTTTTCTTTACCCGAAGGAGTGGCACAGTGGCTATTAAAAACCTCAAGTCACCGAAATTTACGCCCCAAATTGTGGCGCAAGTTATTGCCATACATTTTTTTTAGTAAATGTTTTTAGGGCTCTAAATACGAGTACATTTGAGCATTATAGCCATACATTGGGCATGATGTTATTAGTCATCGATATTTATTTATCACACCTAGTTTTTGAAAAGTCATGAGTGTAAAGCTGGATTTGAATCCACAACTTCTTGAATCAGACGTGGGGTGCTCGATCACTGGACCACCGAGACGATTATACATAGTAATACATACTATTAATAATATACTAGCAATATGGCAATTAAAAAGAAAAAAATATCTTCAAGCTCTCAGTATCTGAAGGTGTAGGTATATATTATTATATATTACACAATAATTTATGTCCATCAAAAATATGATAAATTTTTTTTATAAATTATGATGAGTTCTGACAAATTAATACCTAAACTTTAAACGGCTTTAAACTTGAAAGTTGCGCGTTTGATTTGTCAATTTTCGTGGAAATTAGAATCTTCGTGGAAATTAAGACACGCGGAAGCTAAATCGAAAGGACAAGAAAGACCTTCGATACGGCTAAACAGATAATAATAGAACTTTGAATGGCTGTTAACTAATAGGTACTATGAGCAGTTACTTACGCTACTTTTATGAACAATAGATAAGTCTCGACTCTACTAGTAGTCTCGGTGGCGCAGTGGCTAGCACCCCGCTTCTGATTCAAGAAGTAGTGGGTTAAAATCCTGGCAAACACCAATGACTTTTCGAAATGATCGGAAGTTACGTGTGATAAATATCGATGACTGACAAATTTGTGCCCGGATTGGCAATGGGTCGTCCCAAATGGAATAGGTGGTGAACCTATTCCATTTGGGACGTAAACATAACGGCGAGACGAGGCATGGCAGCCGCTGCCTACACCTTCGGGTAGAAAAAGGCGTGAAGTTATGTTATGTTATATTAATATAAGGTGACAGAAATGTTTGAATCTAATCTTAGATATTATTAATCTGAGTTGAAAATTTATTTTGCACTCGTGGCCGCATCACGCGCGTGGGCTACTCTTCTCATGATTAGAACTTTTTTCACAGACAATTTTAATCAAACAAAGTGTATTTTTCATAACATAACTTCACGCCTTTCTCTACCCGAAGGTAAAGGCAGAGGCTGTTAAGTTTACGCCGTTATGTTTACGTCCCAAATAGAATAGGTGGCGAACCTATTGTCATACCGGGCACAAAGTTTTCTGTCATCGATATTATCACATATAAAGTCGAAAAGTCATTGGTGATCCAGAATTCAAACCAGCTTCTTCTTAATATAGAAGCGGGGTGCGAGGCCACTGGACTACCCAAACCATGTGTTGCAGAAATTGGCAAAATTGAACTCAGAGGAAATTCGCTATATAGTCGTATTTTTAATTAATCAAAGCTAGATGACAGTAGTTTTTGTCACCTTGTAAAACAATGTTGCCACATTTAAAGTAATAGTAATGCATCAAGTTCTTATTCAATCAGTTGAATGAACAATGAGTGAAATAGTTAATCATCTTAAATTAGATTAAATACTCTGAAACTTATACTACACAATTCAATACATAATTAGACTCATCAACAATATTTTTAAATACTTTATAACAAAGTTTCTAAAACTTTATGTAACAAACTAGCTGACCCAGCAAACGTTGTCTTGCCGAAAAATAAAATTTAAAAAATAGGGGTTGATCGTAGGGGGTTGAAAATTTAGGGTTGCATGTATTTTTGTATCCCGTTTTATAAAAAAAATAAGAAACAGAAATATGTCGAAAAATCCTTGTGATTTAGGGGGATGAAAAATAGATGTTGTCCTATTCTCAGACCTACCCGACACGCACATAAAATTTCATGAGAAACGGTCAAGCCGTTTCGGAGGAGTTCAATTACGCACATCTAGACTCGAGAATTTTATATATTAGATAATTTTCTTCATCAGAATTTTTAAAAACTGTATAAAAATTAAGTCATAAAAATCTCATGATAGTTATATTTTTTCATGTAAAAAAATATGTAATATACGATTTTTTTTTATTACCTACCCATAATTGTTATATTTTATCTATAGTTTCAATTACGTGATGTATTGAAAATGGGACCATCTTACCAGTTTCCGAACTACGATAGACTAACTATTCCCAAGCTAAACAATCGTGCCAATTGTATTCATTCAAGAGTGGTGTTTTCATTCATTCGCTTTGCTACAACACTATTTTTTTTTTCATCAAAAACTGACAACACCGTAAACGTCAGTGGTTGTTGTTTAATTAAAAATCCGACTATAGTGACAGTTGAGAGTCCTGTTAATATGGCGAACTTTCCAAAAGTCTGCTAAATAATACTTTTCAAAGAAACCTCTCTTCAGAGGGCTGGTGCATAGGTACTCAAATTTGCTCGAATATTTGCTCACTATCAGGTAGACCATGTGCTGGCTTTCCATCAGCTCAATTCTAAAACAGATCTAAGAGGTTTTATTTCAAAGATTTTCATTTCAAAGGCCCTTCTTTTTTCAAATCTGTTTTGGAATATTCACCTAATATGTACACTATGAGTTTATATAATAAGAATATCTTGGACACAATACACACAGCGCCCTCTAATTTCAAGCTAAGCTGCTAAATGCTTGTGTTATGGATACTGGATAACGGATAATTTTATTTTTGTAAATACGATATACTTATAATACATAGAAAAACACCCAGATGACATACAAACATCCATGCTTGTCATTTATATTTGTACTCGGGTGGGGATCGAACCCGCCAACCTCGATTTCGCAGTCGGTAATTTTATCAATGCACCACGAGGCACGTCAAAAGTATAAACTATAATACGTAATCTATAAGTATATTGTTAGTCTTTAAATTTCTCGAAGTCGTAAACACTTTTCGTAAAATATGGACATATTTTAATTTTTCATGAATTTGAACTCATGAAGGTGAGTTTCATTAATGAAATGAATAGACCGCGCCCAAGGTACAGCCAACGGGGTTCCGTACACGCGTCAAATCCATTTAATATTAGCGTGTAGCTTAGTTTCTAGTGTCAAAGTAAGGAATGACATGCCTCGACGGTTCGGACATGTAGAAAGAATAGAAGTTGTAATATTGACTAAGCAGACAATTGCAAAAGTGGACCAACACCGGAGTTAGGAGACAATATACGTCACATTTTCCATCACCAAATTGAACGTGCACGGAAGGTGAAGCTTTAATAAGTCACGGGCGTGTATGACAAGACTTTTGAAAGTCGACGAAGCGACGTGTGTAATAATCGTGCCTTATAGCGGTCTGTTCTCTCTGCTAACCCCGCAATAGACTTTGCGTGTAATGAGTTAAATAAGTAATATATATGTGAATGTAATTCATACGCATAGTTAAATTGAAATAAATAATTCAAACAATAAAATCAATAACATAACTGATTACCTTATACAGAAGTTATCATTGACCCTTTGTATAATAATAACGTCAGAGATGTTATAATGCTTTGAAAGTGAACGCGTACTTGAACTATAGGACGGCCTCATCGATAAGCCGAACTAGGTCAGGGTCTTTATTGCGTCCCGGTCCTATGGGCGTAGGCTCCGTTAAGTAAGGGAAGGGAAGTTTTTTTTTTTCGTATACTATCTAATTATATAGTAAAAATAACTTATCGAATAATTGACCTTTGTTAATTGGATTCGACAATCGATTTGATTTTCATTTCGAGAAATATATCAAAAAATTAGGTACATCACTATGAACGACTTCGATAGATGGCGCGAAAATAAATTTCTTTTAAAATTTAATATGCATTTTTTTATATCCTTTAATACTTGATTAGGTAGTAGACTACAGTGTGGTGCTCATGAAAAAAAAATGATATCTAGGATTAGTATGCACATTGCTGTTCTACCGTAAGTAATAATTATTTTTTACAGAAACATATCCAGTGTAAATTTAATATAATATGATGATTTAAAAGTTACAAAAATAATGGATTTCAATGGATATTATTGAATAAAATTCGTGGCGTTTTGTTTAATAAGTGTCCGTATATGAGTGCAAATGTGGGAAATGGTGTAAATATCGTGTTTAGTGTGCCCTCCTACAGTGTCGTCAAGACTCCCTCGGAACATCGTTAGGTTAGTTTTAAGTTTCATCATCATCATCATTACTTCATAAAAAAATAACGGCAGACAAGGCAGTATGGCTTAAAAGCTTTAGCCTGTCCAATAATGGACAAATTAAAAAAAAAAAACATTATTGAACACAAAGAGCTATGAGCGCGAACTTTTAATTCGTGAATCAAAATACGTCCATGGCAACCACTTAGAGGTATTAATAGCGTACACTTCTGTAATCTTATTATGATGTTTTGGTTTTTTTTTACGAGTGCGTTAGGTCATACAGTGATTCATATGTTACTTTGATTCGAGCAGCAGTTGAATTTAAATTTTATTTGAGCAACCGATACAGGTACCTTAGTGTCCATTAAATCTGGGAGATAAGCTAGTGAGTTATTGTGCGTTTGGTATATCATAGATAACTACCATACCGGTAATAAAGTGTTAACATTTCAATTTTTATTCTAAAACTACAGATAAACTGTTGCACTCAGTCCATTAACAGAGAGCAAATATTCATGGTGTGATATCATATTCTTGGCTGTACTGTCATTGGCAAACTCGTATCACTGTGGAAATGGAGCCATAATAGGAAAGAATTGTTATTTTAAAATGATATGATAACTTTTCACAAAGTTTCTAATAACAAATAATTATAATTAATACTGAAATAATCTATCAAATTGCAAATAAATGTATTTTTTTAAATTTGTTACTCTAAATTACTTTTTACTTTTAATAAGAACCACATTTAAGTTGAATACAATACTACAATCATTGACTTCGCAAAGTAACTATGTCCGCCATAGCAGTTAGTAATTAATAAAAGATAGCTAACGGAAGCTGCAGAAAGAATTGATGTATTTGTTTCAACGTCTAATAGATATACTTATATATAATATCATTATTACAAAGTATAAAAAACAAAGTCGTTTTTCGCTTTCTTGCCCCCTTATACGTTTAGATCTTTACAACTACTTAACGGATTTTGATGCGGTTTTTTTGCTAGATATAGGTTGTCAACAGGGTGGTTTGTATGTTTAAAGAAAAGTCATAATTTTCGAGATTTAGCAGTTTAATTGTTAATGCTGTAAAAAAATTTAATGCGGAATGATGTTCGCCGGGTCAGCTAGTTTATTTATAAAAATCTAAATTAAATAATTTATAAAATCACGTTACTATTATCTGTATTGTATTCTATTAACAATAGTTTTCTGGAGGAGAACAGCTTGCGGCTTGCTTCGTGTAAACTCTTTCCTCCACTCCTATGATCGTGCAGCAATCTTATTTTAAGTACTTATATATGAAATACTCATCTTTATTACTCTTTAGTTTTCATGGTAGCACGACCAAATAAATGTTCTCTTTCAAAAAGGCAAAATACGCAGTACCTATCGAAAACGGGCGTAAAAGCATGACGGGATTTACGCCTATGTATGAAGTGAAAGAAGTGTGTCAGGATCGTAGCTTGTGGAAAGCCAAAGTCTCTGCCTACCCCTATGGGATACAGGCGTGAGCTTATGTATGTATGTTATTTTTCATGAATATGATTCATAACAAGGTAGAACCCACTGGTGGATTCCATCACACTCACTCAACTAGTTTTATTACGCCCGAATATGAACTCAAATCTGACAATCAATAAAGTGCTACTTACTGCACAAATTTCACGTATTCTGTCTAATGTGACAGCTACTTAAACTCTTAAGTAGCGCTTACATATTTGAGTGGCGGTTCAGTATTTTAGACTTTTCGTATGTTTATCTTTTTCACGTCTACCCACATTCACATTAATAAAATTAGAAATTATATAACATGATTTTACTATTAAAATAATACATACATAGCTTCACGCCAATCCCTTGCGGGGTAAGCAGAGAGAACAGATCGCCATAAGGCACGATTCTTACACACCTCACTCGCTTCTTTGACTTTTATAACTCTTACTGTTATTATTATTACTCTTATTACTATTGGTGTCTATGAATTAATATTCTTTTTGGGAAATTGCTGCTGTTTTTTTTTGCGATCTTGTTGTATAAAGCCAGGTTATTATAATTGTCTTATCTTTTACTGTTATATGACCATATTTATTATTTGAAATAATTCTTTGTGGGTTGACATAAAACTACAAATACAAATTCCAAACTTATTTATTTATTAAAGATGTTGTTTTTAAGTGTGCGGTCCCTGTTTTATTGTACAGCAGATATCGCAGCATAAATCTCTCGATTTTTTTTTAGTGAAACACTATCATTCAATCCTCTGAGTAGTTGCTTCAATATATACAATATATACATAACGTCACGCCAAATCCCTTGCGAGGTAGGTAGAGAGAACGGCATAGTAAGGCACGATTCTTACACAACTCACTCGCTTCGTGGACTTTCATAACTCTTTTCACGCACGCGCGTTTCCTTCAATAACTTGTTTAAATAACGCTCGTCGTAGACCAAGCTATTTATATAAAAGAATATACATTAGAAATGGCTCCATAAAGTTGAGACGTCATGGAATTAATAAAAACAAGTGTCTTATAACATTTAAATATTAAAATACCAGCTTCTGCTTGAATAAACACACGCTTATAAAAAGCAACTGTAACATAGACACTCTTTCCTTATGGTTCATTGGTTAACCAATCGACTGCTAGATAACGGCATGTTCGATACCAACCCTAGTACAAATATTTGTTTTAAACAGTCGCCACATATTTACAGGCTTTTTTTGGTCTTCATCGCGTGCTTCCTACACGTGTCCTTGTGGACTTGGTATTTATTTATCGGAAAACACACAATGTAGGTTGCTACTTACTAATTAAAATATACTTACATTACTTACTTACCACCAAGTGTAACGCGAAGTATTGATTTTCTTTCTAATTGCGAAGAGTTGAAATCGGAAATTAATAGCTTATATAACAGAAATGGATCGTGGGTTTTCTTGGAGCAATCAAGGCATCTAAGCTGGTAAGCAGGACGAACATTACATAGCACAAAATTGTCTCCCTTGTATTATTTTTATGGGATTAGGGGCAATTAGCAAGCGGGTCACCTGGTAGTAAGTGACTAGCCTTGCCCATGGACACCTGTAACACAGATAATGTCCCAGTTATGTTACTGACTTTAAAGATAGAATAGACATGGATATCGAGAGTGGGGTTTGGGAGAGTGGAAAGGAAGGACCTCTAGATACCTCTCTCATTCAACGCAACATGTCATGAGCCATTTTATGTCAATATTCAGAAAAGTTATGTTATTTCACCGGTCTAGCCAGCCTATTTATGCAACTAACTGCATGGCTCTACCAATTTTGCCTACTCCCGGTTGTATTACTTCAAACAGATTTAAAGGAATTGCAGTTTTTCTACAAAGATATTTGACCGCTTAATCTATCTAACTCAAAGCAATATCATTGCTCAATAATTACATTGTATCATCATGCCAAGTCCGTATGAGACTGGCAGGCAGACTTAAGTGCAGCGTGTACTCTATAGATAGTGGAGTCCTTTGTGCGTGAACTTCGAAGAAGATATGAGTCAGGTCATCAACATGTGGTGGTATATTGTTTCCCTCTTCCTCTTTTAATTAACTTTTGAAAATAGAAGAGATTTATATAACTCTTCTGATCTCTGAGGCTGGTCCATCAGAGATCAGCTACGGTATTTGTTTTGGTAGATGAAAAATTGCTAGTAGATATACAGCTATCTATACCCGAAAAATAAAAAAGGGTAAAATTAACTCAAAGTAATTTTATTTTTCGACATATTTATCAAAAACTGTCCATCTATATATGTACAAATAAACTCAGCATATGAGTGGCATCTTTTGGCATTAACCCAACTTTGTTTGTCCCGCAAGAACAAACAGCGTTTAATATACACATTTATTTATGTTATATTTACAAGAAGAAACTCAAGTAATAATTTGTAGGATGTTATAATACTTAACATGGAGATTTTCTCTTATTCTTCTGTTTTTATAGCTATATGCTACTCTGAGCCCAAAAAAGTAATAATTTTCGAGATTTAACACTTTACTTGCAAACACTGGCTGAACCCTAAGTGATAGATCAAAACAATGTACCACATTATTATACACCTATAAAAGGGTTACAAAAAAGTCCGCGATCTTAGGGATAAACCACAATGGGCTTTTTTTTTTCTTATTGCTTCTAAGGCGAAATAAAGTTCGCTGGATCAACTAGTTAAATAATATAAGTGAACACGTACCTAACATAATAGAGTCACGCAGTTCGACCACGAGATTTAAGAATATCGGCGCGAAGTGACTCGCGTTTCGTTCGATGAGAGACGTACAGGAGCACTCCATCGTGGGAAAAAACTCCGTTCAGCCTCTTTGAAAGTTTTGACCTCTACCTGTCTATTCCATTTGTTTAAATTTATCTGCTTGTCCGACATCTGACCTTTGTGGCGAAACAGCTATTATATATTCCTGGACTTGGATCGATTGGACATGTTTGGAAGGTCGTTATCCAGATAGAAATAGGGATACACGTGAATTTTTAATATTATTTCATTCGCAAATTAATGCTGTTTCTGATGTTTTTTTGCTAAGATATTATAGATTTGTTATTAGTATTATAATACTAACAACACAGTTTTGTTAACATATCGATACCCTAATTTTGAAACCTACTAACTCCACTTTTTTTCAAAAATGCCATTTTGATACCGGCAGATACTAGATATTATCTAGTTTCTATTGGTATAAAAATTGTCATTTTCGAGAAAAAGTGGAGTTAGTAGGTTTGCGAATTAAGGTATCGATATATGACATTACCCATAGATTTAGCATAGACTATAATAGATGGCACATGTCAGGAAAAATGTACTAATATTCATCACTGACAGCGCAACCGCGTATATTAGATTTTCAGGAGATTTACATTTCAACACATGAACAATCTATATATATAAAATTCTTCTGTCACAGTGTTTGTCCTCGAACTCCTCCAAAACGGCTGGACCGATTTTAATGAAATTTGGTATACATATTCGTTAGGTCTGCGAATAGGTTTTTATCTATTTTTCATCCCCCTAAATCACAAGGGTAGCCCACCCCTCAATATTTTTTTTAATTTTTCCACATATTTCTGTTTCTTATTTTTTTTATAAAACGGGATACAAAAATACATACAACCCTAAATTTTCAACCCCCTAAGATCAACCCCTATTTTTTAAATTTTATTTTTCGGCAAGACAACGTTTGCCGGGTCAGCTAGTAATTATGTAAAAGTTGACACTTTGAAGCGCTTTTTACGCACACATTGACAAGTCACTCACACATCAACCCATTTTTGGTCTCGTTGTTTGGGTGACTATTGCCGATCTATTATTCTTATATCTATGCCACTTTTAACACCAACTTAAAATGTTCACATAAATGTAGTTTTTTTGTGTTGTCACTTTTTGGTAACGGTTTTAAATATTTTATTTTATTTAACAACAATCATTTCATTATTATAAAAGTAATAATTTCATTACTATCTACGACTAAGCTTAGTTATGTACTAAGTGAAACTCTAGAAGTATAACAACTAGGAGTGCTTACCTTTAGAACATCGATAGTGAATATACGAGATATGGCCCTCACCAGGTCAAATGCCTTTTATATAACACTAGAAAAGGATGGAGTGGCAGCGTTCGTTACAGCTACGGGACACAATTCAGTTTTATATTATAGAATACATAACTTCACACCAAGTTCCTTGGGTAGTAGGCAGAGAGAATAGAGAGCTATAAGGCACGATTCTTACACGCCTCACTGGCTTCTTTGACTTTCATACACGATTTTTAAGACTCCCAACTTCACCATCCTCAAAGACTCGTTCTATTTGATCATGGAAAGTGTCTTGTGACTGTCCTGAACTCTTACATCCGTCCGCTTTTGCATTGTATATCTGCTTATTCAACCATGCATTCTTTCTTCTAAATGTCCGAACCATCGCAACATGTAGAAGCCTCGAGATTTTTGGTCTGCGCCGAATGCGCTCTATATTCCTTTTTGTTGCAAAAAATTCTGCAAGTTTCTAATCTGATAAAGTAAGTTCCCCTACTGAGTTGTTTGATACCTTTCAAAGTCTATCATAGTTCTTAAGACCATTGGATTTATCAGAACGTTGCGTAAGAATTGATCAGATTTTGTTGGAAGAAATTATAAGGCCGTTATTGATGAGGTTTAAGAATGAAGTACGAGGATTAAGAGAGCAGTTGGTCTAAAAGAAAGGGAGCTTTTCTGTGATGCAATGTAAGGGTTGAAGAACATTGCATACCTCTATGATTTTTTTTTTCATAGCAGTCTGTAGTTTCCCAAGCTAAGTAAGACAACTGCCAAATTACCACCAATACTCAATATATTTTTTAAGTTAAATATAAAAATTAAATTAGGAAAAATAAATATACCTTTTTGCAAATACATTAAAAAAAAAACACCCAGACTCTATACAAACATATATGATCATCGCAAATATTTGTACCTACTCAGTTAGGACATCGAACCCAACGTCTTACCAATGCAAGACAAGAAATTGACCTCACTTTTTGAGGAAGTTACTGCAGGAGCCTTGGAAACTGCACAAATGTAGACCGGTTCTCAGGACAATCACTCTTTGAGGAAGTTAGTGCAGGAGCCTTGGAAGCTCCAGAAGTGTGGACCGGTTCTCAGGACACTCACTTTTTCGTCCTTTTTTGACGAAGGCCTTGACATGACAAGAACATTAAATTTATTATTATATTCACTATAACTAAATACAAAAAGTCTTTAAAAATGTCACTAGAAAATTTATTTCAATATTTAACACATATAAGGTCTCGGTGCTCCACTCGGCGCTTCTGAATCCTGGCTCACACCACTGACTTCGAAATTGTTTTCGGAAGTTACGTGTATGGCATTACGTGGCAATATGGCAATAGGTTCGCCACCTATACTATTTGGGACGTAAACATAACGGCGAGACGAGGCTTAACAGCCGCTGCCTACACCTTCGGGTAGAAAAAGGCGTGAAGCTGTGTTATGTTATATTTAACTTCGTATTTATTGTTGTAATATTTTTATTCTTTAATTAATTTAACACCAAATCAAACTATATTATTATTACATAGTAGTCATTATCATTACATTATCAAAACAAAGTCACTTTCCGCTGTCTGTCCTCTTTTAAGCTTATATCTTCAAAACTACGCAACGGATTTAGATGCGGTTTTTTTGAATAGTTAGAGGGTACCAACGGGGTGGTTTTCATCTATAATTCATATATGATGTTCTAAAGAAAAAATGTTAATTTTCGAGATGTAGCACTTTAATTGCAAACGCTGGTTGAACCCTAAGTTATAGATCAAAACAATGTTCTACATTATTAAACACCTTCAGAAAGTCTACAAAAAAGTCCGCAAGGGCATATGTCTATCTCTTAGGGATAACCCACAATTACCATTTTTATATTTTTACTTTTTACGAGAAATTGTGGCTTGTTTGCGAAGCGATTTTAAAAATTACAGCATTAATTTTCATTCAATTAACGCCCGAATACTGAACTTCCACTCAAATCTGACAATTAATAAAAAGTTACTTAGAATTATAAGATCGCTCACATTTAAGTGGTATACACAAACGTCATTTAACCTATATTCGACCATGATCAAGTAAGCACCGATTAAATGTTTGTATCCTGGCAACACAATGTCAAAATATATACGATGGGTATGTTCTTAGTTACAAAATAATTTAGCGTACCTCTTAAATTCATTTTACGCAGATTTTTTAGTAAATAAGTTCAAATCCTATTATTTAAATAAAATATAATGACCTCACATGAGTTTGGTTGTATTAAGGATTGAATGAAGAATTATTTCCATGTTTTTTTATCTAAAAATCAGAATAATTAGAAAAGAAAACTTTAAAATATACTAGTAGGTTATCATAGAATGGAACGTTACGCTTGACGTAAAATCGTAATGGGTATTATTCTTTTTGTTGACGTTTGTTTCGCCTAAAAATAAAATCTTTGATTCTCATTACAAGAATTACTTTAAATATAATGTTTATTTTTATTACACAAATAAATGTGGATGCAGTAACACAACCGTAAAAAAGATATGCTCTTGGAATTCATAAATAAGTAAGTGTTTATGTAAACAATGTCATGTACCAGGTACTTTGTAACCTGATTTTTGTCGTGTGCTTATTTAAATTAAAAACCGAGAGATGACCTCTGATTTTAAAACTTATGTTCTTATTTTCAGATAACAAATTTTTATTGAAAATAAAGAAACAATGGCAATAATATTTTGAAGAATATTGCCTCCCTAGGCAATAAATTTTCATCACATGATGATGATACTGTGAGCGGCTCCAGGACTGCAAAAACTTTTAAGAAAACCTCAAACAGAAGTCTAATAAAAACATAGCCAAAGCAAATGTAGTTTTGTTTTATTTCTTTGATTCTATTGTAATTTAAACTTTATTCTTTATTTTTTTATAAATGCAATGTTTTTAAATACCTTCAGTATTATGAAATCACCGGGATATGAAAAAGAAAGAATAAGATAAGGTTTAAATTCAATAAGTTATTAATAATAATATCCCATAAACAGTGGGTGATGAAGATAGCTCAAAGCGGGTGCTTTGTGCAATCTTATTAGTGGTTCTGTAGGTGATGCTGAGTGTACTTATTTGCTGGCTGTGGGAGGGTGGGAGTTCCTTGTAGATGATTGTTTTTGAGCCCTTTGGGGTTGAGACTTTAGGATCATGTGGTCCGAGTGCTCGTGCACTCTATAAAGATCTTGCAAAGAGACTGATCGAGGCCGCTTGTGACCAAGGGGACTGGTCTATTCCTTGGGAAGAGGATTAGCATTTTGAATAATTCATTGCAAGGATGGAGGAGGATTACATAAACCTAACTTCATTGTAATACTAATATAAAACAAGATAAATAATTAGAAAAATGTGTATTAATTAAATAGGTCATTTTAATAAAGTTTTGATTTATATCATAACCTATGGTTGCTGAATCATCAATTCTACTTCAACGTCAGGTAAGGAAATATCCTCTTCCACCAGCTCATTCAAACGTGCCAGGATAACTAATATGTAGAACTGAACATGCTACAACAACTGGACTAACTCCTTGTCATTCGTCATTGTACTAATTCCCTTGCAGGGTAGGTAAAGAGAACAAAGAGCCATAAGGCACGATTCATACACTCCTCACTCGCTTCTTTGACTTTCATAACTCTTTTCAGCCATGCGCGTCGATTTTTAAGGCTTCTAACATCACATTCCTCCAGAACACGTTCTATTTGGACTTGGCCATCCACGACCCCTACCATGTGATTTTGCATTGTAGGTATATTTGCATACACAATCATGCATCATCCACTTTTTCTACATGTCCAAACCATCGGAGCATACCTTTTCTTACTTTTACACCGACTCCCTCTTTCAATCCAACTACCTTCCTTACAACCTTGTTTTCGACGCGGTCAGCGAGAGTCACTCCGCAGATTTTTCGCAGTGTCCTCATATTTACTTTCATGCGCACTCTGCAATACCCAACTCTCGCTTCCATAAGCTAGCGTTGGGATCAGTACAGTACAGTACAGTACCGCATTGTAGATTGCAAGCTGGGCTTTTCTGCCTCACACTTGTTTTCCCATCAGAAATTAATGATATCTAATGGCCACATAGACATTATTAATAGGTTTTCTTCGATTTAAAGAAAGTATACTTAGTTTAAGAGACCGCACAACCACTCTTAAATGTAAGTTCTGCTCACTTAGGTTTGACAGATGATTTGACAGATAAATAAAGTTGAGTAGCGTTTCGGTATACGAATTTTGTTCTGAGTGGTGTTTATGTGCCAGTTAGTTTGAGTTGCATTTAAATTTATCAGATGCTCAAATTTGACGTATTCTGTCTAATTTGACAGCTACTTAAACGTTTAGGTAGCGCTTATATATTTGAGTGGCAGTTCAGTATTCGGGCTTAAGTGTCTTAAATAGATTGTGCATGTAATATAGATGATCCTGGTCCTTTACAGCATGAAATTTAAACGAATATTTTCGAAGATATTGCAGTATTAACATAGCGGGACAGCAGTGAAAGCCTATAAACAGCACAAATTGAACCTTATGTTATCCAAAATTTATTCATTTATTACTTTTGATGCGGAACAAAGTTCGCTGGGTCAGCTAATTATTACTAAAGCGTAAAAATAAGATTATACAAAATGAAAATTACAATTCAAATGAGGTGATTGCCAAAGTGAAAGGTCATATTTAATTTGAGACTTGTTATATTAGCAGATTATATGTTAATAACACGATTTTGGTAGATTGATGTTGTTTCATGTCAAATCAAGGATTTACAAGGTGGTCCAGTGGTCGAGCACACGGCTTCTCAATCAGGTCAGGGGTTCGAATCCTTGACTTTTCGAAATTATCTGTGTCCGGTTTGGCAATACGTTCGCAACCTATTCCATTTGGGACGTAAACATAACGGCGAGTCGAGGCTTAACAGTTTCTGCCTACATCTTCGGGTAGAAAAAGGCGTGAAGTTATGTTATGTTAAATTGCTTACTGGTACTTGGAATATTGGCGTAGATAATTTACACAATTAGTGCCACTGGCTGCCGGTAATCACACCACAGCCAAATCTGTGGACAACATGGATAGTTCGATAGGGTGACGCGCTGTGCTGATCCCACTAAACT
The DNA here is from genome assembly GCA_905147225.2 of Euproctis similis. NCBI lineage: Eukaryota > Metazoa > Arthropoda > Insecta > Lepidoptera > Erebidae > Euproctis > Euproctis similis. The sequence continues at coordinate 16,215,060 of LR990115.1, forward strand.
TGCCGGCCGTTATAAAAAATATATACACTCATTACTCTGAAATATTTTCGCATTCGAACCCGGGACCACCGCAGGATCGGTTTTACGCCTTATCTACACATTTAAATCAAATTGAAGTGTCCAACAGTTTGTAATATGAAACTGCCTCCTACTACATTCATCTGAAAATATATAATTAAACACCAAAATAACATTATTATAATTTTTTTTTTTTACAACTTTTGTCTGTCCGTTGGTTGCCGCTAATCTCTGAAATGGCTGGACCTATTTTAACGAAACTTTTATTGGCAGGTAGCTGATGTAATATCGTGTAACTAGCCTAAGTTATTTTTATTAAATATATTATTTAGTCAATTATTCCGAGGCGAAACAAAGTTCTCCGGATCAGCTAGTAATATATAAGCGTATATATATGTTCGGCTTTTGAAGTGCCAAAATTATAAAATATTATCAAAACGAAAGTATGTTACTAAAATGGCTCATCAAAAAAACAATTTAGAACGTTCAACTCGGTCCAGTATGAAGCGGGAATGTTTTATAGGTCACCTGTTTGCGCATTTGCACCTGAATGGGTTCCATCCAGTGTTCCACACACGGTAACTTTAGTGGTTTTTATTGATCCATGAAGCCTGTTGGGCATGTATATATCATTACATAGCAAAAAGCAAAGTCGCTTTCCTCTGTCTGTCCCCTTTATACAATGATGCTTATATCTTATTATCCAGACTACTAGATTTTGATGCGGTTTTGTTTAATAGATAGAGGGTTTCAACGAGGTGGGTTGTATGTATAATATGGAGATTTAGGACTTTAATTGTAAACGCTGTAAAATTACTTATGATGCGGAACAAAGTTCCCGGAGTAAAGTATATATTTAAAATACTAATTATGTAATATGTGTATGTGAGCCGGCTCGACTAGTGAAATACCATGACCTCTCAGAATATCGAAGTAAAGTGATTCATGCCACGGTTAGTACGGTGAGAATCATCAGTCGGCTCATCCTATACTAGACCCACTTTCCTGTCCCATTTTAAAGGAGAAGGCTACGCTAAGGCTCATCTGTAATCTTATCCCATAAAAAAATCCTAAAATGTGTTAAAACCTTTTAGCGGATTAGGTAATAATACCGACTACAGCCAACAGATAAGGACATTTTGCTTTCCCCACTCTTAAGGTTCTATCGTCTATCCTTTCTCGCGCTGTAGTACATTTCTACTCTTTCAGATGATGTATTTTGCTTGCTAAAATAAAATGTATTTATGTCCAAATACATTTAAATTACTTATAAAAAACCTATTTTCGTTTACCGCCCTATTATTTATTTATCGTAGAGAAGGCGAGCCAAAGAGGTCAGAATAACAACACAACTTCACACCAAATCCTTCTCGGAGTAGACGAAAAGAACCTACCTCTCTCGCTTTCATAATTTACAAATATTGTCCTGGCACCTTACCATAAGGCAGTTTTTTTTTATAAAAGATAGGAGGGCAAACGTGCAGGCGTGTCACCTGATGGTAAGCATACGCCGCCCATGGACACCAGCAACACATATAGTGTTACTGTTGCGTTGCCGACCTTTAACGGATAGGGAAATGCAAGGATGGGGGAAGGGTGGGCCTCCGGGTACCTTTCTCACCGAACGAAACGCGGCAGACCCACTTTACGTCGATCTTCTGAGAGGTACTGGTATTTCACGGGTCGAGCCGGCCCATTCATGCAGCGAACTGCTTGGCTCTACCACTGTTAATGTTTTATGGGATAGGAGTGCAAACGAGCAAGTGAGTCGCCTAATGGTAAGCAACTACTCACCGCCCATAAACACCGTGGTGCGTTGCCGTACTTTTAAGGAAGTAGGACGGAAAAGCGGATCGGGCCACTGGATACCCCTCACCGAACGAAACGTGACACGAGTCACTTAACGCCGAAATTCCGAGTGTCGTGGTATTCCACCGATCAAGCCATTCATGCAGCGAACTGCAAGACTCGACTCTTAAATTTTCTCTATTTTTACACTGTCTAGCTTAGTAATTCCAAAACATTTAACAATCGTAATAAAGTGAGCAATAGAAACGAATGGGTACGTTTTAATATTGCACCCTTATTTGTGGTGATACAAACCGGTGTGCCGTACCAGTCTTAGATGTAAAGTCCCCTTGACACGAGACACAAAAAGAAGACATCTCCTCGGGTGGGCTGAGCTGTTCCTAATCTTACGTTAAATAGGTCAGTGGGCGGTCCATATCGATCTCAAACAGTTGTGCGTTCACAGGAGTATTCGTTTAGTCGTTGACTTTGTGTTTGCCCTTCAATGATAGGTATTAAATAAGCAATTTTATATTGTATTATATCAGATTTAGAACTTTTAAGTAATATTGAATGAGAAAAAAATAGTAAAAGTGAATTTATTATTGACTAGTAGACCCGGCGAACTTTATTCCGCATCAGAAGTAATTAATAAGTAAATTTTAACTATTTCACTTTTTATTTACTACATGATACATAAATTATAGATAAAAACCACGCTGTTGACACCCTCTATCGATTAAAAAACCCCATCATAATCCGTTGCGTAGTTTCAAAGATCTAAACATATAAGGAGCCAGAGAGCGGAAAGCGACTTTATTTTACAATATGTAAGGATAAGTCAGAAAAAACTCGAAATATATGTATGTGAGTAGGTGGTAGTCGTTCAAAAGCTATTTTCATTGATACAGAGAGCACCCACTTTTTGGCAATAAAAATAAAAAAGTTAATGTTAAAAATATGATTTTTACTATTGGTAACCCACATCAGACCATAAAACAAAAATTTGTCTCTCAATCTCTCTGTATCAATGAAAATGGCTTTTGAACAAATACCATCTTTTTGTTCATCACTCGTGAAAATGATCTCTGTAAAGAGTTCGAAACGTCGGGAAATAAATAAAATTAGTAATGAATAAACGCGATATAATCCTAAAAGTTGTTAATCCTAAATGTCATGAACGTGATTCGCGAAAGTCTTAGAGATAAATAAATTAAAATTTAATAAAAGAGTTTAAACGTAATGTTAGAAATATAAAAATTGAGAAAAGAACATATAACTTGCCTTCAAGTAACATAAGGTTGGAATTATTACCGCAAAAGAGACACGGACTACAAACACGACACAAGCCAATGATTTGATTTGTCAATAACGGCCCTCGTGGTTCATTGGTAAAACTATCGACTGCAGAATCGAGGTTGGCGGGTTCGATCCCCACCCGAGTACTAATTTCGCAAAAATAAACAATATATTAATGTACAAAATATCTATCTAGTTTCCATAACACAAGCATTTAGTTGTTAAGATTGGATTTAGAGGGCGCTGTGTGTATTGTGTCTAAGAAATTATAATTATATTAGACCGAACATCTGTTTCCAAAATTTATTAAATTTATATATCAAGCAAATATAAATTGCTTTTTGAAACGAGAAAAGAGTTTCACAAAAATATTGGCTGCACAACACTCTGAACCGTCTTCAAAATGGAATTGGACCTTTTTGATCGCGTCTAAATGATAACAATATTTTTCGGGGTATATTTTTTTATGTTTGAAGTACATTTTTACTGGAACATTGCGCTCAAGGGGTTAGTAGGTCAAGGGTGTGAGCAGATGGAAGTTGTACGCAAAGGATATTGCTCGGTAGTACCTATTAGTAAAGTAGGTAACAACAGAGAGTGGCTGAACAGATCGATAAACCGCAATTACATACAATTGAAACAATTAAATATATAATAGAAACCGTGGTATGGCCATGCTGCATGAATGGGAGGGCTCGACCTCTCAAAATATCGACGAAATATGTGTCTGGAAGTCTACCTCCCATCCCAGTCATCTAGGACTTTATAGTCCGATAATAACACAATGCGTGTTGCAGGTGTCCATGGACGGCGCTAGTTGCTTACCATCAGGTGACACGCTTGCTACTTTGTCACATGTCCCATAAAAAGAAAATCGATATTACTTACAAGGAGTACGAGCAATCAATACTAATCATTCCCTTTGTTAATTCCAACTTTGTCACTATACAGCTGAAGCGGGTATTATATGATATAGTAATTCTGTATCAGGTTATTTATTAACTATACGGCTAATATAATAAATAGGATTCCGTATTGAACAGGTGAGAACGGGACCCTATGACAATGACGTCTTTGTTTGTATGTCCTTCGGTCGCCAGACAGGTATGCACAGTGTTAGCGGGAGTATTGGATATTCTCTCTATAGCTGGAGTGTTGGATATTCTCTCTATTTGGTCATGGAAGGCGTGTCGTGGCCGTCCTCGACTCCTACATTCATCCGCTTTTGCGTTGTATATCTTCTTATTCAATCTTGTATCGTCTATTCTTTGTACATGTCCGAACCATCGCTTTACTGGCGATTTTTGTATTACAAATTTTTGTGCACTTTCTAAAAACTCAAGTTATTTTCCGAAATTGTTTAATATCTTAAACAGCCAGTAGTCGTAGAAGTGATCTCTATAAAACGTCACTAACTCACTCGAATATCTCTTAACCAAGAGTCCACAAGACGGTTTACTGGCGCGTAAAGTTTTAATACCCTGATGAATACCAGTAAAGTTTGTGGCGTTTGTTTTATTGATGTGGGGGTGGTATCCCATCAGATCCTTGTGCAATCTAACTATAAATCCCTAAAAGGTCGGACAATTTTGCTGAGTAAAATATGGATGCCCTCAATCTGATCTTCCGAATCTTTTGTTAGTTTATTTTTAAAACCAGGAAGTCACACAGTGGGTTGTATTAATAAAGTTTAATAAATATGACTTGTGTGACGTCAAAATACCCGACTTACTTTTAGGGACTAGGTACAGCAGTCATTTACGATAATAATTTTAAAAAAACCAACGAAGTAATAGACAGGATTTTTTAATATGTTTTTATTTGCTTCACCTGTTTTTTTGTATGTACTATGTATATAAATGAAACTCTTTGAGCTCGATTTTATCCTATTTAAATTTTGCGCAACTGTCAGAGACCGGTGATAATGCACAAATTCGTTTAAAACATCCAGTTATCCTGATTAGATTCGCCAGAATTCACAAATATCTTTCCGACTAGCTCTGTCTCTCTTATCTCATGCTAAGTTTCAAAATTCGCATGCGAGTAAGAGAGACAGATCTAGTCGGGCGCTCAGCATATTTACAAACGCTTTGAGACTCCTATGGATTACCAATAAATACATTCATCGATATTGCCTTGATAAATGAATTTTCAACACATTGAACTAGTAGTTGAGTTTACTTCATCATTACATAGTATAAAACCAAGTCGCTTTCCGCTGTCTGTCCCCTTATATGCTTAGATCTTCGAAACTGCGCATCGAATTCTGATGCGGGGTTTTTTTAATAGATAGAGGGTGTCAATGGAGTGGTTTGAATGTATAATGTAGTAAAGAAAAAGTGATAATTTTCGAGATTTAGCACTTTAATTGTAAACGCTGTAAAATTACTTTTCATGCGGAACAAAGTTTGCCGGGTCAGCTAGTATTATATAAATATATAAATCTTGACTTCTTAACATTATGATATAGGCACTCTTACTCACTAAAAATATTAAGAATATAGAAGAATATGTCCTCTTGGATATTATTGAATCTTTACGACGAAGGTAGTAATGCTATTAAAACTTACTGGCACACAAGAATAGACAAAAAAATAAATAAAAAAATACGAATCCGCTGACACATTCATTATTCATATGTAGAACGTAAATATTAATAAAAAAAAAAAACTTAAAAAGTGACCTACTTCATAAAAAAAAAATTCTCAGAAACCAAAGACAAATTGCAATTGTAAAATTAATTAGAGCAAGAAGAAGAGTTTAACAGGAATTTCATATGACAGCCACTCCCGCTGACATAACGAGTAAGTGTATGACGTATGAGCGTGTAAGAGAAAGATGGAGAATGGTGACGTCATCGGCCTTACGTTTGCAGATAGTATAGTACTCTTCCTGGCGGTGTGCCACTACAGCTGTCTTCAAAATGTCCTCTTAGCTATTAACAGCTATCTATATACTATACATATAAAGAAAATTCAAGTGTCTGTTTGTAATATTAAAATAACTGGTTTCTACTACATTCATATGAAAAAATACGGTATATACACCAATATATTTTGTCTTTGTGTTTCTGAAATGGCTGGACCGATTTCGACGAGATTTTTATTGGTGGCTGGTGTAAGGAGTTACATCGCTACTTTTTTTTAGAAAAAAATATTTTATTAATCGCTTCTGAGGCGAAAAAAACTTTGGAAATACCGGCTAATTTAAAAAATAGCAGGGATTTTTTTTTAATTATTATCTGTCTGACTGTATATTTATACGCGCATCATATAAAATCTACTGCGCTGTATTTAATATTCTTTTAAGCAATGTATAGCTAAAGACTTAAGCACCTTTTTACAACAGGAATATGATTTAATCCTTCTGTCAAGTCGAGAATCTACGAAACTACTTGACAGATATTTATATTTGAAGGGACAAATAATCTTTGATATCATAGCTTGGAGAAGAGATTTCTTCGCATTTTAAATCAAAATTAAAAAGATTTTTTTATAAAGTTGACTGGCATTTGACTAAAGTATGCAGGTGCCATTTTATTGAATAACTTTTTGCCATATTGTAGGTAGGAATGTAATCCTGTTGCTATAAATTTTGAAGGTTCCGATCAAAATATTGCGACAAATGGTTTTGGCAATCTTCTCATGATGTTAACTGGGCAAAAAAGTTATGTATCAAATAGTCCTTTCTAATATTAAAAACTACTAATATTAACACTAAACTAACTATTGAATAATACAGCAACCACAGCAACATGTCTTGATAAAGGTATATTTTAATAGTAGTAGACATTAAATAGGGGTGTAATAAATGCGAACACGCGACCGGAACTGGGTGAAACAACTAGTTATTTATACATTTCTATTTGTTTGCAATCATATTAGAGTGTCACGTGTGTCGTCCGTTTATACATTTTATATATATATATATATTATAATCACGTGGGCATATATAGCATAAATAACATTTATTGTCTATATGTCAGCGTTATAAAAGTATTATCTCATTACTAAATATTTATTTTAGTATTTTTTATTCCAACTTTAATTTTCTTCAATTGGTCTCTAACGGTCTTTCTTGCGATATTATCTATTTCTCATACATACATACATAACTTCACGCCAAATCCCTTGCCGGGTAGGCAAAGAGAACGGAGCGCCATAAGGCACGATTCTTACACGCCTGACTCGCTTCGTTGACTTTCATAACACCTTTTTATTCCCGCGCTTCGATTATTGAGGCTCCTTACATCACCTTCCTCCAGAACATGGTCTATTTGGTCTTGGAAGGTGTGTCTTGGCTATCCTCGACTTTTGCATTGTATATCTGCCTAGTCAATCTTGCATCATCCATTCTTTCTACATGTCCGAACCATCGGAGCATGCCCTTTCTTACTTTTACACCTGCACTCTCTTTTAATCCGACTTCATTCCTTACAACCTTGTCAGCGAGGGCCACTTCGCAGTTTTTGCGCAGTGCCCTCATTTCGACCGAGTAACTTCTGAAAATGTTTTGAAGTGAACTCGAGCAGGTTGAATCGGAAGCGTAATACACAACCACAATACCACAGAGGCTATGGATTTCTATAAAAAGAATCTTATTAATGCCGAAAAACATTAGTCATTTTGTTTACATGTCATTCGCCAAAAAGCCTATTATTTACAATCACTCAATGTCAAGCAACTTTATATCGGAATCCATTTTGTTTAATGCCTCCCTCTTATCTCATCTCAGTCTGAAAATAGGCAGTAAAGCCTTTTCGCTGAATACATATCACGTACTTATTTGGCTGAAAATAACCTTTAGATGAAGTGATAGCTTGAAAACAATGTTATCACTTTTCAACTATGCAAAGTCATTATTTGAGAGTCTTTGTTCATTTTTTTTTATCGAAAAGTTTTTTTATGAAAATAATTAAACATTTTTATGTATCTCAAAGCAATAAATTACGAAAAGCTTTTTCTGAATCCAAGTCTTGCAAATCGGATGAGGACTTCTGCACCCATGGACCACCGAGACTGTTAGTATGTCTGCAGCTAAAAGGACTTTCTTGTTATCAATTACTTCATGCCTTTTTATACCCGAAGGTGTAGGCTGAACCTCTTCCCGCTGAATGGTTACGTTACTTCCCAAATGGAATAGGTGGCGAACCTATTGCCATACCGGGCCACGCCATACATAACTTCCGAAAAGAGCTCTGTGAAATAATACGTGTGAGCCGGGAATCGATATCACGACTTCTTAATCAAATGCTGAAGCTCGACCACTGGACCAATGAGACTTAGGTAAAACTATTTTCATAAATAATGTATTTAGGTAGAAAAATATAAATGTTCTCAACGATTAACTCGTCTAACAACGAAATTAGTGCCATTATTATTATTAAACTGCTTAACAATCTTGGACATAATTTTATTTGTAGTTTATAGTCTGGCTCCAATCATGGATCATTACAGGTGTCAACAATTTGAATACTATTATCATATATTTTTATTATACTACTAGCTGTTGACTGCAGCTCCACTTACGCGACCTTTCTAAAGGCGATAACTTTTAATATAGACACCAGTTTTATTAATAGCTTAAATCGTGTCTGGACTTGAGTTTGATAGTTTTAGAATTCAGCGCAAAGACTACGAGAACTCTATCGACAACATAAATAGTTCGAAAGGATAACATGTTGGTGGGTAAACCACTAACGAAAACATTCCCAAGGAGGATTGACGGCAGTCAGGCGGCCGGTCATAAAACAGCCAAATCTTTTGACAACATGGATAGTTCTAATCAACGACATGTTAAACCGACCCCACTAAAGTGGAATATGGGCAGGTAAATGATGATGATGACTTCCAATGCATAGTGTCAAGTTTTGTTTATCTTAGACTAACTTAACATAACATACACACACTTCACGCCTTTGTCTACCCGAATGTGTAGGCAGTGGCTGTTAAGCCTCGACTCGCCGTTATGTCTACGTCCCAGATGGAATAGGTGGTGAATCTATTGCTATACTGGGCACGATGTTTTCAGTCATCTACATTTATCACACATAACTTTCGAAAAGTCATTGCTGTGTGCCAGGCTTCCAACGCTCGACCTCTGGATTCAGAAGCCGTGTGCTCCACCACTGGACCACCAAGACGAGTGACGACTAGAGTAGTTATATTTCAAGGCTTTTGAGACAGATCGTTAAGTAATTTGAGCTTTAATTCTAAGACATTAGTGTATATATTTAAATAATGCTTAGATATCTCCTGAAACTTCATTGCGCTTACCTATTTTATCTCCACGTAACGGTATACTTAGCTTTATGGTTCCACTTAATGAGCTAGGAAGCAGTAAATCATCTTAAAACTTCGAGATAATGTAAATAAAAGGCAATACGGGGCTATAAAGATAGGTTTATAGAAATACCGCCTAGTAATTTAGTAAAGTTACATTTGTTTTGAACTCCATGCGTTAACGCGAATCCAAGGCACCTATAATAGCAAAGAAAGGCATTCGCACACCAGCATCCTTACTTATTGGGCTTTCTTCGTCTTAAAATAAAGGTACCTTAATAACTTGAAACCATTTAATGAATTCTTCCAAAATAGCTTCAACATCTAACTTCGTCTAATTTCTAGACGTCTTCTGTACTCCAAAATAAAACAATTATTTATATCGTTAACCGATATTCACTAACCGTCCATTGGTCGAGCACCCCGCTTCTGAATCAAGAGGCGGCAGGTTCGGCCGGAAGTTATGTGTGATTGTATCGATGACTGAAAACCTTGTGCCCGGTATGGCAATATGTTCGCTACCTATTCCATTTGGGACATAAACATAATGGCGAGACGAGGCTTAACAGCCGCCGCCTACACCGTCGGGTAGAAAAGGCGTCAAGCTGAATTTAACCGATAAATTACGAAAAGTTTTTGCTGAATCCAAGTCCTGCGAACCGGATGAACCACAGAAATAGATCAAGATAGAACGGCGAATAGGCGTGGCAAGCGTGCCAAAACCATGCACTATATTGCATGCTTTTCGAAACTCGCTCTCATTACGCAACGAGCGTTCTTGCCATGCGTTCAGGACGTAAAAAAATAGATAAAACTTCACATATATGCCTTATTATGCTGTGGCAAATTCTAAAAACAAAAGTAGTGAATCAAATATGAAAAAAGGAAATATTTCGTATGATCAGTAAGTACAGAAAATCAGTAGAAAGTATTTTTTTGAGATTATAAATTATTGTTTTACTTTTACTATGTTCAATTAATACGATCACAAGTTGTATATTTTTTCGTTATGATAAATATCCATTGCTGTCCGCATTCAACGCTCGTATACAAAAACATTGCGCGTATAAATTATACGCGTAATGTACGTCGAATCGAACGAAATACACAATACACCTGCTAGTTGATCGCTGTGTCTGTTAATCGCTGTGTTTGACCTTCGAATGTTAGAGATGGGCACTCCATGTATCGTTGAGTCTTAGGACTTATCGATAAATTAATTCAATAATAATTTGAGTATCAGGTCATGTCTTGCTTTGTCCCTACTTTATTCTAACACCACAAATTTCAACCAAAGTGCTTCGTAATTACATTGGCAGCAGTTTATTTGACAGTATAAGTTTTCACCAATTTGACCGATCGCCGATGGAAAATCATTTCGTTCTTCTCAAACGGGCAGTAACCGAGGTATATGTAGATGTTCGGCTTCGTTATTTAACCAGGACTGTGAGGCCGACCCTTACAAAAAGGCAAATATTTAATAAATATGTATAGTTTCAAGGAAAGTATAATAATTATAACTAAATTTTATATACTGTTGAAAAAATATGTTTTAGGTTTTAATATGTCGGATTAAAGTATTTAACATGTTTTACTTTCTATGATTATCGTTACACAAAATCAATAAAGTTGGTAAAATATAAAAATAATAAAATTAACACACGTTGCCGATATTAACATCGATAATCTAATGTGTGTGTCTCCTAACTAGTCGCTCGCTCGCTAGTCGCTAACAATGAAAATGACGTCACGCTGTGGGCGTGGTTTTTAAAAAAGTGACACGCTCGAAATGTAGGGAAATATGACATCGCGGCCGTTCTATCTTGATCTATTTCTGTGGGATGAACAGTTCGGCACCTCTGGACCACCGAGACTATTATTTAGGATATCTGCAACTAAATGGACTCTATTTTCTTGTTATCAATACAGTGAACTCTCATGGAGCCTTAAAACCATATTGACAGAGGAGCAAAAACAGTAAATGCAGCAATAACCAATATGATTTGATTGATGAATGATGATTTGATTGATTTGATTTGATTGATGAAACAGTCTCGGTAGCGCAGTGGGCGAGCGCACGGCCTCTGATCCAGAGGTCCGGGGTTCGATTCCAGACACTGGCTCACACCAATGACTTTTCGAAATTGTTTTCGGAAGTTATGTGTGATAAATATTGATGACTGACAAACTTTGTGCCCGGTATGGCAATAGGTTCGCCACCTATTCCATTTGGGACGTAAACATAACGGCGAGACGAGGCTTAACAGCCGCTGCCTACACCTTCGGGTAACAAAAGGCGTGAAGTTATGTTATTTTATTTGATTGATGTTTTTCTGCAAGATTATACAACAAGAAACGAATTATTTTTTTTATAAGCTATTTAATCAATAGGAATCTAGAATATAATATTTCTACAGCTAATAAACTGGCATATGATCTCATAACAGTAATATTACTGAATAAATATCATCCCTTAGTCATGTACATTTAATAACGTAACCATGATGACGTCAACATATATGAAAAGCCCGTAAACATCCCCCAAAATATTAAATGGCGTCACGTTTAATAAGCTGACATGTTTTCAATGGCGGGAAAATGTTCTTATAACAGATAATATTTTTATGACGACAGAATTAGATTGGAGGTTTTATTTGATAAATATAAAAAAATAATAGCAATATGTCAGACTTCGTGGCGTATTGGTTAGGCTTTTTTAATTGAGAAAGAAAGATTTATGATTGAAAGACGCCTTCGCTTCGTAAAGATCCCTAAGTCGTAAAAGTCTTGGCATACCCCTGCCGGTGTCTGGTACTTTATTTTCTATTTTGAAGTCGGATTTAGAAGAAGATTAACTCACATTAAAACATCTGTTTTAGTTAAAGATTAAATTTAGAATTTGTTTTGACTGTTATCTTAAGTTTTAGGTGTTAAATATTGTTATAGCAGTTATTTTCTTTGGTTCATACATGCTTATTTATCTGATGTTATTATCAGTGTATTAATCAGGACTCAAAATTGGTATTTCCGAAAAGGAATTGTTCAGTTTATTCAAAGAGTATGAAGTAACTTCTCTCTGATTGCAATCTATGGCACGAAACTATTGTCAACCATATACAAATAACACATACCATAGACAAATGAAGTTGACTAATATTCCAATACATGTCACGAAACTTTCCCCCCTTAAATGGTGAGAGAGAATATTAAAAGTCCTAGACCAAATTATTGCGTGATGATAGTTAGCTATGTGATCAGATTCACTATTAGTATTGCATCATGTATTTAGGATTTTTTGTGACTTAATGTTGCTAAGTCCCAACCCCAATATACATGAGAAGAACCTATGAGAAGTCATGACCATTAAATTCAGGGTTAACATAGAAAATAACACTATGTAACAGTAGTAGAGCCAAGCAGGTCGCTGCATGAATGGGCCGGCTCGACCGGTGAAATACCACGAGCTCTCGGAATATCGGCGTGAAGTGGTTCGTGCCGCGTTTCGTTAGGTGAGAGCGGTATCCAGAGGCCCGATCCCCTTTTCCCCACATTTCCACTCCTACTTCCTTAAAAGCGAGCAACGCACCACGGGCATGGGCTATGTCATGATCCTTAAAAACCAACAAGCGTGTATGACAGGAGTTATGAAAGTTATATGAAAGCGAGTGAGGTGTGTAAGAATCGTCCCTTATGGCGCTCAGTTCTCTCTGCTTATCTCGCAAAGGACTTGGTGTGAAGTTATGTTTGTATGTATCTTGGATGACATTAAGTAGAAGCTTCAATATCAAACTGTCTCGAACGGGTCACACCCAAGCAAAGCGAAACTTAGTATTGATCCTCTCTGTCGTTTTAGTTCAACCAACCCAGCAGACAATCCGATACTTATATTCACGCACTTACAAATAGTTTAACGTAACAAAAAGTTAAATATTTAGCATTTATTAAAAAAAAAGTCTGGGTGGACCAGGATGTCTCGAGCACCCTGCTTCTGAATCCGGTCGCGGGTTCGACTCCTGGCTCACACCAAAGATTTTTCGGAATTCTTTTCGAATGTTATGTGTGATAAATATCGATGACTGGAAACTTGGTGCCCAGTATGGCAATAGGTTCGCCACCTATTCCATTTGGGACGTAAACATAACGGCGAGACGAGCTTCGGGTAGAAAAAGACGTGAAGTTATGTGTGATAAGTTTAATTATCATCATTTCTCTGCTCTTATCCCACTTTAAGTGGGGTTGCCGACCCCATAATATCCCTCAACATATCTTCCTTTCGAACTATCCAAGATTTGGCTGTGGTTTTATGCCCGTCCGCTTGTCTGACGTCAACCCTTCTTGCGAATGTTGCGCGTTGGTGGGATAGGGAAGAAAAAAGCACATATATTAATAATTTTACGTCAAGTCCCTTGTGGGATAGTCATAATGTACAAAGGACATGAAACATGGCACTTACACACCTGACTCGCTTCTCTGACTGGTCGTAACGTCACGCAAGCCCATAGGTTTTTGTAAGCTCTGTACGTCGACCTTCAGCCAGCACCATGCCAAAATGCACTTTATTATGTTACTACGAGTATTTAAAGTTCGTTTCGTACGTTTCGAGGAAACGTTCGAAGTATAGTTTTGACGTTTTTTTTAACTAAAATTGTCATTCGAATGCGTTATGTGTCATTACGAACTAGCTTTATTTCGCCACGGAGCAATAAATAAAATTTACTTATTTTAAAATAAAACTAGCCTGAGTGACTCCTTATATATTAAAATATTACGTAAACTTTGTGCTCGGTATGGCAATAGATTCGCCACCTATTCCATTTGGGACGTAAACATAACGGCGAGACGAGGTTTAACAGCCGCTGCCTACACCTTCGGGTAACATAAGGCATGAAGTTATGTTATATATTAATATGCATGTAGTAAAAAGCGTTTATTTCAATATTACAAACAGACATTCCAATTATGTTTATATGTGACTAGCAGACCGCGCGAACTTCGTATCGCCTAAAAAAGGTAAAAAAAATCCACTCATGACCCCGCGCAACATATTTGTCTTAGAAATTGAATACTTAAATTTAGTACACGGTGAATATCTTTTGAATTAAATGTCCAAATGTGATCATTCAAAAAGTTCTAGAAAGGCCTTAAATTTATCTTTTTAATGAAGCAAATTATTTTGTGGAGAGTTAATACCAAGGTACAAAAAAAGAATTTGAAAAACGACATCATTTTAATTAATTTTAAAAAATCAAAAAACCCTTATTGTGCGATAACTATAATAGTTAGATATATGCTCTCGCGACCTTTTTCGTAGACAATTATACGCTCTATAAAAGTGTAGTACATTGTTTTGTTCTGTACTCAATAGTTTTCGCAGCGTTCGCAATGTAAGGGTCACGTACTTACACCTTGGGTTACATTATTGGTTTTATAGTAGGGATCCCTAATTTATTTGAAAATATAATATAGCCTAAAACCTTCCTCGATAAATGGACTATACGCCATTAAAAGAATTTTTGAAATCGGACTGGTGGCTTCTGAGATTACCTCGTTCAAACAAACAAACAAACAAACTTTTCCGCTTTATAATATAAGTATAGATACGAACTATTTGCAAAATTATTTTTAAAAGTGAAATTCAATGGATTATGAATGAAGTAGGTTGAAATTTATAAAAAAAATGAACGTCCAAAATTTGTGATTATTTTTATTTTGAAATTGGAACATTGTTTTGGAACTAAATTCGTTATTACTTTTAGATAGGTATTTACTAGCAGTTGCACGTGACTCTGTTCTCATCTGTTGTTTGATAATACACATACATAACTTCACGCCAAATCCCTTGCAAGGTAGGCAGAGAGAACGGAGCGCCATAAGGCACGATTCTTACACACCTCACACGCTTCGTTGACTTTCATAACTCTTCATGCACGCGCGTCGATTTTTGCGGCACCTAACATCACCTTCCTCCAGAACACGCTATTTGGTCATGGAATGTGTGTCGTGGCCGTCCTGGACTCCAACATCCATCCGCTTTTGCATTGTTTGATAATATTTGTACAATATTCAAATTATTAATATATTAAGTTAATAATAATAATAATATCTTGGACACAATACACACGGCGCCCTCTAGTTCCAAGCTAAGCAACTAAATGCTTGTGTTATGGATACTAGATAACGGATATTAATACATATATACTTTTCTTTTGTAAATACATACTTATAATACATAGAAAAACACCCAGACACCACCCAAATATTCATGTTTGTCACAAATATTTGTGCTCGGGTGGGAATCGAACCCCCGACCTCATTGCTGCAGCCGGTAGTTTTACCAATGCGCCACGAGGCCCGTCATTAAGTTAATACCTATATAATATTAAGTTAACATTGTCCTTATTAAACTCGTTTTCCACTTACTTTATAACAGACCAGAAATGTTTTAATACAGAAATTGTATTAACATATTATATAAAGTTAAATTCAAGGTCGTCGTCAACCAATACAAAATCAATAGTTAAGTGAATTTTATTCTACAGCAACGTGGAAAACTGAGAAATATATGTTTAACTAGCTGACCCGGCGAACTTTTCCAAACGTTTCGCATCGGAAACAAAGATATTAAAGTAGCCTAAATTACTCCTTATTACACCAGCTACCTGCCAATAAAAGTCCAGTCATAATAGGTACAGCTATTTCAAGATTACCCGAAACAAACAGACAGACAAAATTTCAAAAAAAATAAAAATGGCATGGAACTATTTTGGTTTTAAACCTTTCTAGATTTTCTTCATTATAACACTTATCATAGTTTTCAATACTTATTTAATATGTTTTTTCAACATCCAAAAATTTGTAAAGATAAAAAGTCCAGGTATACGAGTTCATAAAAAAAAACATTTTAGAATTTGCCAATGTAATTGAGTCGCATAGCATTTGGTGATAGAAATCAACCTCAAATCAGTAACTCCAATTCCTTTCAAATATATCGGCCAATCGTAATTGTGTCATATAAAATAGATGTTATAAATTTATGTATATATAAAAATCATTAGGTGAAGATGCACGCGGTGTCTGTTCGTACAAACGAACCTTGTGCACGTTCACTATGTTCTATATTTGTCCGGGCTATATTGGTAACGGCGGTGTCACAGCGCGCGACATTACTACTTGCGTATAATTATTAATATATACCGCCAAAATATCTATGATTGAATAACAATATGCCAACGCTTCATATCTGGTTTACTTGCTTAACTTCACGCCAAATCGCTTGCGTGGTGGGCAGTGAGAATAGAGCGTCATAAGGCAGGATTGTTACACATCTGACTCGCTTCTTCGACTTTCGTAACTCTTGTCATACACCTTCATCGTTTTTTTAAGACTACAAGGATCTGTTCAATTTTTTCATAGTTAGTGTGTCGTGGCCGTCCTCGACTGACGCTTTCGCTTTTACACTTTATTCAACGTAAATTTTACATCATCCATTCTTTCAAATTGTCTGAATGATAAGAGCATGCCCTTCTTATTACTGGCTCCTAATTCAAATTAAATATTAAATATACAAGTATATTTTTTTGTTTTTGTAACTTTACCTCTTTTTGTATCTGGAGATGTAGGCGCTCGCTCATATTTACAGTTTAATGGAATAGATGGTGGAACCCAATGTCATACTAGGGGCACATACAAATACTTTCAGTTTCAGATAGCTAATGTACTAAATTCCACGCAACGTAGTCGCGGGCAGCATTAGTATAGAATAAATCGATTAAAATTCAAAATTATGCGTTTTTAAATGATTTGTGTACATTATAAATAAAAAAAACAGCAGTTGACACTAATAACGTTTCTACAAGATATATAAATAACACGGTCATGATGTTTTTGAACGAGTGTTGAACGAAGAGTGGAATTATTAATAGCATGGTACTTTTTATAGTGCCACTCAAGTTTACCACTATTTATGTTGCCATCAATAAAATGTTGGTAACTATGTATGCAGTGCCAAATAACTGACCGCTTACAAAAAAAAATACCAATCAGTTCAAACATTATTTTTTTAAACGTAACTTTTTTATAAAGTTATAGTCGTAGTAAACAAATGGACGGCCTATGTTATGTTTAAATACTTCGAAATATTTAAACCCAGGAACACAAGCCCTTTGAAAACTTATTCATTATTTTGAGTCTTCAAGCCCTTTGAAAAATTAATATTATTTAGAGTGTATGTATATATAGCGTATGTCATATAAAAATAAATACTATGCAGAGGGTATATTTGTTTGTATGTAATCGATAAACTCGGAAAATATCGGACCGTTTTTATACTGTATTGCTTTTTAAAATATGTAGTTAAGGATACGAACAAAGAATTAAAAAATCCCTGTTTACCTTGATGATGTACTCATTTCGATGAGGGCAAGCAAGGGATTTTTGTTTATATTTGGCGCGGATGTAAATGGAAGCAGAAGCTGTTTAGTCATATATACATTTTCAAATATTTTTTTCTCTAGATGATATTATTGATTGATGTGAGATTTATTGGCTATCAATCAATTTATATCGCTTTTTTAACAATCTTACATACGTATGTTTATTTTTACTTCTCTTGCTGAGCTTTTTTAAATGTAACATTAAACACTGCTGTCGATACAGTTGTGAAGTCGTAAATTATATAGACGTGACAGTTTGTTATCCTATAAGGATTTTTCATACGGTTTTACTCCAAAATTACTTTTTTTATGGGATAGTAGGGCAAACGAGCAGGCGTGTCACCTGATGGTAAGCAACCAACGCCGCCCAAGGACACCAGCAACATATATAGTGTAACTGTTGCGTTGCCGTTTAAGGGATAGGGAATAGGGGGTAGGGAAGGGGGTGAGCCTCCGGGTACCTCTCTCAGCGAACGACGCGGCATGAGCCACTTTACGTCGATCTTCTGAGAGGTCGTGGTATTTCACCAGTCGAGCCGGCCCATTCATGCAGCGAACTGCTTGCGCCTACCACTGTCAAAAACGAATGATCAGATAGTCGAGCAACGCTTCTGAATCAAAAAATCTCGCGTTCAACTCCAGGGTCTTTTCTTTTCAAGATATTTTCAGTAGATAGTCATGTGTAATTAATATCGATTTAATCTATTTGCGATATTAAAATACGAGGGTAGCAAAAAAAACTAAAAAACAAAATGGCGTGTTGCATCGCTAATAGAGATTAATTAGTACCCATCCTAACTCATCTTTATGGTGTCGTAAGAAGTGACTGACGGCTCTCATGCGTAATATCCTTGTGTTCAGAACTTCCGAGTTCAAGTTCGTAGTTGCCGCATTGGAATCCTGGCTCACCACAATGACTTTCCGCAAATGACGTGTGATAAATATCGATGACTGTCAAAATTTTATACGAAGCATAGCAAAATAGTCAAAAGAAACATCTCGCATATACGGAAATAAGAATGCGTCTAAATGTTATTAAACTTTGTAATTAATTTATCTTACCTCGATATCTGTCTCTTTATATGAAATCTTTAAAATCAATTCGCTTCTACCCTCCAAAATAAAATTACGGTTTAACAAAAGCGTTAAATAATACAATAATGCGTATCTACTTATTATATGATTCTGTATTTTTACTCTTTTAGGGTCCCGAATAGCGTCATAAAAAGTAAAGTATGTGTTGTTTAATTGCTTGTGAAAATGTAATTAAACCTGGCAGGGTAATATCCTGTCTTTTTATGGGAATGGGGACAAATGAACAAGCGGGTCACTTGGTAGTTACTAGAAGACCTGCAACACCGATAGTGCCATTGTTGCGTTGCTGACCTTTAAGAGATGATAGGGAGGGTTGTTGGGGGCGAAAGTAAATTATTCGGATAATTAATGTAGCCAGGTCGAACTGATAAATTTATTATTACTTGTATTGCACTATTTATATTGCACTCAACTATTATAATTGTTCTTGAATTCGCCTAAAATATAATATTTCTCGACTCTAACAGAGTTCTTGCAATTCGCTGCATGAGTGGGCCCGGCTACAGCGGTAATTTTTTTTTTATGGGATACGAGGGCAAACAAGCATGCGTGTCACCTGATGGTGAAAGGATGGGGAAGGGAGGCGGGCCTCCGGGTACCTCTCACCGAACGAAACGTGGCATGAGCCACTTTACGTCGATTTTCTGAGGCATTTCACAGGTAGACCCGGCCAATTCATGCAGCAAACTACTTGGCTCTACCACTGTTAAAAACAAGTGTGTAAAAACATAGTTTATTGTGTGCTTTTCCCATAATTTATGGATGGCACTGCGATGAAAACAAGTAATTTATTTACTCGACAATAAGAAAATTACTTACATACATAACTTCACGCCAAATCCCTTGCGGGGTAGGCAGAAAGAACAGAACGCCATAAGGCACGATTCTTACACACCTCGCTCGCTTAGTTGACTTTCATAACTCATTTCATGCACACGCGTTGATTTTGGAGGCTCCTAACATCACCTTCCTCCAGAACACGTTCTATTTGGTTATGGAATCTGTATCTTGGCCGTGACTCCTACATCCATCCGCTTATGCATTGTATATTTGCTTTGTCAATCTTGCATCATCCATCCTTTCTACACGTCCGAACCATCGGAGCACGCCCATGCTAAAGAAAAGTCTTGAAGATTATTTAATTTTAAAAAGTATAAATAGAAAATTTCTTACTTTCACGTAGGTACATAGTTAGACTATAAAGATGAGAACTACGAATCGAAACTATTTGTTTGTTTTCAACAATTGATGATTCGTTAACTGAAGAGATATATTTAAGAGCCGTGAGTCAGAATTTAAATATACATTTTATCTGTATTATATTTAACCGGCGAAAAGATTGAGACTATTGATTACTTAAACATTTGGTTTTAAAATAATAACAAACCATTTTGTATATATTTTTGAACTCATTTTTCGTTAAGAATCTAAATCTGGTGGGTAAAAATCTAAATCATATGCAGGTGTCTGACAACCATAAGAGTAGGGTGAGTTATAAAACACAAATTACTAAATTTCTATCCATTCGGATAGCCATGACTTTTTTCTCGCAAATAATAAATACCTTGTACTTGTGAATTGATTAAACAATTTAATCATATAGAGACCTCAAATAGCTAGAAGAAATGATACTTAATTTTCGGAAATAGATTTCGAATGATTCATTTTTCAGTACAAGAAAACTTCATATTTCAGCTCCAGGTTCAGCCGGAGGCCGACCCCTGATCTATTGCACCCACAGTTGTCATTACATAGTATAAAACAAAGTCACTTTCCGCTGTCTGTCCCCTTATATGCTTATATCTTACTACGCAACGGATTTTGCTGCTGTTTTTTTTTTAATAAATAGAGGATATCAATGGGGTAGTTTTCATCTATAATTCATGTATGATGTAAGAGAAAAAGCGATAAATTCACCATTTACTTCTTATTTCCTTTTGATGCGGAACTACATTTACCGGGTCATCTAGTATTCCTATAAAGAGATCAAGATTTTAAAGCTAAGCAGATATACAGCGCAAAAACGGAATGATAGGTGTATAGGACGGTCACGGCACACTATAGGCCACATGACCAAGTTGGTGGTGTGTGTATAATTTTTAGCAAAACAAATATATAGTAACGAACTCATTATGGATAATAAAAAATGGCGTATTTTTTTAGGTTCATTATTAACCAAGAGATTGGGTCAAGTGTTAAGGTCAATTGTATCTTAAGCACTGATAAATGCAATTAATCAGCCATTTATATTCGTAGTATATGTATGACATATCATTTCGTCAATTGAACTAATTTAAAAATCACACATATTATAAACCTTTCGCCAAACGTCTTGCAGAGTCAGCAGAAAGAACTTTTTTTTTCAGCTACCCTACAAATTGCGCTGTCTGATTATTGGAATTTTATTTAAAGTGTAATATTGTATTTTCTCTGTTAGTGATTATAAATCTTTTGAGAAAATAAATGTACCGCAACTCAATGCTATGTGATTTTGCGCGGTAAAATTTCCGTAAGATTTATACCTCCGAATCCAGGGACCGAGTTTTTTTTATAATTGACAACGGTCAAAAAATTTTATTTTTATTATTTTTCTTTATGCTGCTTACAACACATTTCAAATAATATGTATGAAGATTCGTTGACTGGCCATGGATGGACAGTTGTTATGTCTTACGGCACTCCAGTAATAGTCATTCTTTAATTTTGATAAAGTACGAAATAGAAAACAAAATGGAAATGGAAAAATCTTAATGTGTCATGACTCTGACTGACTCAAAGGAATCACTTTTCTGCATATGTCGCAAGGATAAGGGATTCCATCTACCTATACTATCTAAAATTATCTATGTATCTATACCCATCTATAGACAATAAGTATCAAACCATTTCTTACACGAATACTAATCCCAGCATCTAAACGCCTACATAGATGATATTATAATTGATAATTACGCCATTTAATCGGCAAGAAGCAATGTCGGACATTGTAATCTTCAATAATAATGGCTGTTAGGATTAATACTAAGTACTTAATCGCTTTGATCTTAATTGTTTGATGGGATTATCAAGTTTTAAGTCAAAAGATAAATTTTGGGGTAGTTTGAATTTGATGATGAAAGAGCGGTGAACTGGGAAATAAGAGAATGAACTTAACTTATTTATTTGTTCGATGTCGTTTTTTAAAGATTGTGGTAATTCCAAATCAACTTTGCGCCAAATTCTATGGGTGTAGGCAGAAAGAACTCAGATAAGAGACACGAATTTGAGCCGCTTTGTCACTCACTTGCTCCTCAAGATCTAATGATAAGTAGTTCAGTAAAAAAACTCAATAAATCATTTATTTATTTATTTGACTTTGCTTACTTTTGATAATATGTCACTATGGTCAAGGATTTTATACATTTAAATTAAATAAATTTTAAATTAAATATATTTATATTCTCACGGTTGCAAGTTAAAGCAAAAAAAAAGTCCACTGCCGCGGTGTGAAGATGCATAACAAAACTTACACAATTACATATAAGTAACTAATAACAAATAATAAATTTTTACTAGCTGCAATTAAATCTTCATAATTCGACTAAAATAATTTGATCGGTTAATAAATATATCGGCCATATTGGAAATTTGTTTCCGTCACGTGTCACATCTTTCTTGAAAACGTAAACAATTCACTTTGATCTACGGATTAGATGTATTTGACTCATTTCATCGAAACCACTTTAAATACTTCACACAATTTTAATGGATTTTGATTGAAACACAATCGTGAAAACTGTACGTCAAAGAATCAAAAATCGTGAATAGAAAACAAACTGATTAAATTATTTGTAAATGAAAACGTAGTCGTTCAACTACAAAACTATGGTAGATCATATTCTTTTTTCAAATTAAACAACAAACAATGCTAGTTTTTCAATTACAGCATTATAGCGCATTATGCGGCATAATGCATAACGTTGATGTTCCCGCTACGCACAATCGGGCACTCGCAAAAGTAGTGCTTTCGCATGATGACGTGCCATGGATACCAAACATTAGCAACTCATTGACAGAAAAATATTAAGGGTTTTTTCTAGTTAGCATTGATCACAATATTTTAAATAAATTTTCTCTAGTAATTTTTTAATAAAATTGTTATTAGCTTTCGTTTCGTTGTAGATTTTTTGAAATAATCAAAGTCAATTCAACCTGTGTTAAAAAAAGTACTACTATTATGGATGAAAGTACAAGCATTGATTTTTTTATCCCACATTTAATGTGAACAGTGAACTTAGTGCACTCTACTAGTGCATTTTAACACCAAGTCGCGTTTCAATTAGGCTTCAGCACAATTTGGCATTGTGCGGCTCTTTAATGGAAATGTAATATACTCAAAAGACAGGTCTTATTTGAGTATCTTAAGCCAAAAGAAAAGTTTATAGATTTTTTGTCTGTATGTTTTGTATGTATTTTTGTGTGTGTATTACTTCATTGTCTTTGGTATTGTTTTTAACTAATGTATAGCATTACATCATAGGAATACCATTTACTATTCCCAAAAAATCTGGCATCCACTGATATACTAAGACTGTTAAAAAAAAAAATCTTAAATGTTTTTTTTTATGGGATAGGAGGGCAAACGAGCAGGCGTGTCACCTGATGGTAAGCAACCAACGCCGCCCATGGACACCAGAAACACATATAGTGTTACTGTTGCGTTGCTGACCTTTAAGGGATAGGGGATAGGAAAGGACGGGGAAGGGGGGGTGGGCCTCCGGGTACCTCTCTCACCGAACGAAACGCGGCATGAGCCACTTTACGTCGGTCTTCTGAGAGGTTGTGGTATTTCACCGGTCGAGCCGGCCCATTCATGCAGCGAACTGCTTGGCTTTTATTTATGGGTTTTGACGATGCTCATGATATCATCTACAGATAAGACAAGGCCAATTTGTTGGAAGGTGTGTCGCGACCTTCCCCGACTCACACGTCCTTCAACTTTCGTCATGTTAAACCATTTCAACGTCTCTTTTCTCTCTCTTTTTAGATCTTTTGAAACAAAGATTGGCCAATATTAAAAAAAAAACAACTCGCTCAAACCTAGACTAGCCGTTAAAATGACGTTAGATAAAAAAAAGGATCAGATCTGTGACAAATTTATACGGATCTCTGACATACCCTACTCAACCGAGGCATAAAAATAGCTTCACTTTTTATTAACCCCTTAAAAATGTCCGGGATTTTTTTTCGTAGAGTCTTTGATAACCTAAAAAGGGTAATATGGAAATGCCGACCTTATTTCATGGCTCTCCTCTCCGCTTCAGAGTAAACACGCATATCACTATTGTTCTATTCATCTATCTTAAAATCTAAAGATAATATACTATTATCAGTTATCTTTTTCTTTGATTTTGTGTCTATTATTGTCTATGGTCATGCAGTAAAAGTTTATTTGAGATAAATTTGTGTGAAATTTGTTTTTTACTAGGTGACCCGGCAAACGTTGTCTAGCCAAAAAATAAAATTTAAAAAAAAGGGGTTTATCGTAGGCGGTTGAAAATTTAGGGTTGTATGTATTTTTGTATCCTGTTTTTTAAAAAACAGATATATATCGAAAAATTAAAAATAATATAGGAGAAGGCTACCCTCCCCTAAATATTTAGGGTGATGGAAAATAGATGTTGTCCACAATGTGCAAACAAAATTCCATGAGTCACGGTCGAGCCGTTTCGGAGGAGTATGATTACTAACACCGTGACACGAAAATTTTATATATTATAAGATATATATATTTTGATTTGTTAAATATTAAACTATTTAATTTAGTTCTTTAAGTATGTAACAGTTGTCTCCGTCCAGTCAACATCAGCATGACGCCGTTTGATGTGCCTTGGTAGTATGGAGGTCAAGCACTTCTTTTCTGCTTCTTTCTCCTCGAAATTTTTTTCGAAAGTCATATAATTTTATAAATATCGATGAATAAATATCGGTGTAAGGCAATAGGCTCCCCCACCTATTCTAATTAGCGCGTAAAAATTCAGCGTGTCAAGATTTTACAGCCGCTGCAATTTCTGACAGAAAAGGGTAAAAAAATAACGGTATCATTTCAACGACGCTAAGTGTCTGAAATGTTACTAAAAATATTGAGAAAGATATTTAAATTTGAGTAAAGAATAAGTACAAGCCAATATTTGTGGTGAAAAATATCATTTGGCGTCATATAAAGCTTGAGTGACGACACAAATATAAACTCTCAAAGTATTTCTCGGCATATTTTTTCGGGAATAGTCAGTCACAAATAAAGCTGTAATCGATAAACGAGGTCGCCACAATGTCTGGAACTCCATACACAAATTACAAACGCTTTATATAGATGTTGTCTATTCGTTAATAATCAACGATAAGTTTTGTCAATCTCGACATTATTCAAATTAGTGCAATATCGACAAAAGATGACATTACCCTTTTTTATTACTGCGACGAAGTCTTTAAGATAGAAACACACAGTGTAGAGTCCGAACTTAGTGTTGAACGAATAGTCTTTATTTAGGAAAAATAATTTTCGCCGGTAGCGGGCGACATATGTCGAAAAGAACTCAAATCAAACCCTTACGCGGGGAGTTTTGTCGCCATTTATAGCTCTGTTTAATACTTAACATGACGGACTTACATAATCATAAGTATGTCCGAAATTCTAGCGCAGCCAGTGCCAGAAATGAGAACTAAGATGTCTATTCGGTTTTGTATACATTTATACTACGGAACAGCCTGTTTGAACTCCCGTCTTTGTATAATTTGTGATTACAGTATTCAGTAAAGCTATTTACCTGCAAGTGCTCTATGCCCAGGGAGACACCATCTACCTAAGAGAGTTTTGGCGGGACTGTGGAAGAGACATGTCCGCTATTTGCATTATTTTTTCAGATTTGTGTTTCAATGGATATTATTGAATAAAATTCGTGGCGTTTTATTTAATAAGTGTTCGTATATGAGTGCAAATGTGGGAAATGGTGTAGGTATCGTGTTTAGTGTGCTCTTCTACATTGTCGTCGGGGCTCCCTCCGAGGGAGTCCCTCGGAGCAACATGCATAAAGTGCCACGACTTTATGGATGATTAGGTTAGGTTAGGTTAAGCTTTAGGGTTAGGCTAGGTTAGGTTAAGATTAGTTTAGGTTAAGAATGATGATGTTAAAATAAGATGATAATATAAGACTCGACTTAAAGGTCCTAGCAACCAGGTCGTTAAATTATGTAATAAAACATCTACCTAAGGCCTACGCCTAAAAAATGCGAGATGTGGAGATGTTCAAAAGAATGTTGTTTGTGTCTTGATTTTGCTATAATATTCATTGTAAATTTAAAAGCAGCAGCAAAGCAGTAAAGCCCAGCTAGCAATTCACAATGCAATACTGATCCCAACCCTAACTTATGGAAGCGAGAGCTGGGTATGGTAGAGCATGCATGAAAGTAGGATAAACGCGGTCGAAATGAGGGCATTGCGTAGAATCTGCGGAGTGACCCTCGCTGACCGCGTGGAAAACAAGGTTATAAGGAAGGAAGTCGGATTGAAAGAGAGTGTCGGTGTAAAAGTAAGAAAGGGCATGCTCCGATGGTTCGGACATGTAGAAAGAATGGATGATGCAAGATCGACTAAGCAGATACACAATGCAAAAGCGGATGGATGTAGGAGTCGAGGACGGCCTAGACACACATTCCATGACCAAATAGAACGTGTTCTGGAGGAAGGTGATGTTAGGAGCCTCAAAAATCAACGCGTGTGCATGAAATGAGTTATGAAAGTCAACTAAGCGAGTGAGGTGTGTAAGAATCGTGCCTTATGGCGCTCCGTTCTCTCTGCCTACCCCACAAGGGATTTGGCGTGAAGTTATGTAAATTTAAAAATTGAGCTAATGAAATTTAAATTCAGTTTTTTTTAAATTTTATAGGTGAGTAAATTATGTACCAAATGATTCATTTGATTTTGACATTAGATTGTTGATTATGTAACTAACATTAACAAAATCGTTACGGTGTGTTTGCATCTATCAGTAGGCGAATGAGGACAAACAAATATTTTGCTTCTATCATGTAATAATTTAGTTATTTTTACTCGACAGAAACAGGAAGAAGGTTATGGTTTTCAATTCACGTTTAAAAACATTTTAACAGTGGTAGAGTCTTGCAGTTCGCTGCATGAATGGGCCAGCTCCACCGGTGAAATACCACGACCTCTCGGAATATCGGCGTGAAGTGGCTTGTGTCGCGTTTCGTTCAGAGCGATCCCCTTTCTCCTCCTGCTCCCTCAAAGGACGTCAACCCACCACGGTGTTCATGGGTGGTGAGTTGTTGCTTGCCATTAGGCGACTAACTTGCTCGTTTGCTCCTATGCCATAGAAAAAAAGTTTTTGCTCGAGAGGAATAGTAAGATCTTCGTTAATGAAAGTGATACATGTCGAGCCTTGTGGTGCATTGGTAAAGCTATCGACTGCAGAAACAAGGTTAGCGGGTTCGATTCCTACCCGAGTACAAATATTTGTGACCAGCCTGAATGTTTGTATGGCAGCTTGGTGTTTGTCTATGTACTATAAGTACTTAGTTGCAAAATACGCGCAGTGTGTATTGTGTCCAAGATATTATTATTTATCATTTTAAAGATTTACTAGCTTACATTATTTCATCGAAATTACTAAGTGTAAAAAAATACAAGGTATTTTGCGTAGTTGAGCATCTATATTTTAATATTAGAGGTGATATCAAATGAGTACCGAAAATCGGGCGCTAGGGTCAAGATGAATCCGACGATATCTTAAGCTTTTACCCAAACATTTGTCTAGGATAGTCTCGAAAAGAAAAAAACAAATAACCTGGTATCTAGCATACTTGGTTAGTTGCAAAATATTACTTTTTTAAAGAGCTATATAAGATATATATAGGACGACATTACCGAACTTTTGTCTGTCGGTTAATTGCTTTTGCTCGAAAACTTATTGCATATATACATATAATATATGGTCAAAGTTTGAGGTTATTTTATGGCTTTTGCTTTCCTATTTAACACCGCCCGTTAGTAATCAAACTTCAGACAAGTTCAAATTTATTTATTAGGTACAATCTGTATTATATTTCCATATTACATATGTATAGTTATAATATAAATTATAATTTAAAAATATAACTATAAATATAAACAGTCTCGGTGGCGCAGTGGGCGAGCGCACGGCCTCTGATCCAGAGGTCCGGGGTTCGATTCCAGACACTGGCTCACACCAATGACTTTTCGAAATTGTTTTCGGAAGTTATGTGTGATAAATACCGATGACTGACAAACTTTGTGCCCGGTATGGCAATAGGTTCGCCACCTATTCCATTTGGGACGTAAACATAACGGCGAGACGAGGCTTAACAGCCGCTGCCTACACCTTCGGGTAACAAAAGGCGTGAAGTTTTGTTATGTTATGTTAATTAAATTACTGCACAAAAAAATGTACTTTTTATTTGTCAAAAATACTATTTATTTATTGATGTTTTGAGTTAACTCACACAGCGCCATCTAGCTGCAAGCGGAGGAACCGAAGTGTGTTTTACGGCATCAGGCGCATGTCCGGATATTAATGTCCTTCCAAAGCTTGCTTCTTTAAGAAATTGCATTTATCAATAAGGCGACCATTTGTATCCTAGATACATACATAAATTCACGCCAAATCCCTTGCGGGATAGGCAGAGAGAACGGACATTTCATACATTTCCTTTATTTCTAATACGTTACATATATACCTATACTTGTCCGAAATGTGCCTTTGAGTTTTTTTTTTATGGGATAGGAGGGCAAACGAGCAGGCGTGTCACCTGATGGTAAGCAACCAACGCCGCCCATGGACACCAGCAACACATATAGTGTTACTGTTGCGTTGCCGACCTTTAAGGGATAGGGGATTGGAAAGGATGGAGAAGGGGGGTGGGCCTCCGGGTACCTCTCTCACCGAGCGAAACGCGGCATGAGCCACTTTACTTCGGTCTTCTGAGAGGTCGTGGTATTTCACCGGTTGAGCCGGCCCATTCATCCAGGAAACTGTTTGGCTCTACCACTGTTAAATACGCAAAATAATGCGACCAATCTGTTACTATTAGCAGTATTATTATTGTAAAATATTACGACATATATATAATATTACGTGCATTATTACGACACCGGTAATTACTGTAGCGTCTCAACGACGATACTTTACTACCAGTCCACGTCCAAACAGGGGAACTTCGCTCTACTTGGAACGCTGTACGTACCTCGTCGCAGTCACCAGAAGTGCGCTCCACATAACTGCACCTCCCCTCCTCTTATAATCGTCGGCAATCTGTGTAACACTAGTTCGGAAAAATTCGGCTCACGCCTGAATATTAATCACCAATGAGTTATGAAGCCAAGAGTAGTTCACGAATACTTTACAGATGTCGTCACTATATTCACGCTCCGACATACTTACCTATATATTAATAGTGTACAAAAAAAAATTTTATCTATATACTTAACTATCAAAATATATCTACTTTTATTCCTCAAGCTGCCTAATAATTGTGTCCCAAATAGGTGGCAGTACCGATTGCCATATATCGGACTTAATAACTTTCTCCAAGACAAATGTTAAAGCCGGAAGTAGAACTCTTTTTATCGAATATCGGAAACACGGCACGAGCCAATTCACGCCGATATCCCGAGAGGTCATATGGTATTTCACCGATCGAGATCGAGTATTGCAGTTCGCTGCTTAAATGGGCCGCATTTAAGCAGCGAACTGCAATACTCTACCACTGTTAAGGGTTAATACTATTCAAAAAAGGTGCCCAACCTCTCATTATACACAAAATAAGCTCTATAAAAACACAATTACCAGTGAACACAATAAAAACTGTATAATTATGAAAGCAACTAATTTGCTTGTTACGAAGTCATCAACATTAACGGTTGAGCGATTTAATAACTGCTTACTGCTTGTTATGCTTTTTTTTGTTGTTGCTAATCTGAATTTGGAACGAATTTCCTTTGCAAATGAGATATATTTCTAGTCTGAAATAGCCTGACAATATTCGGTCTGTTATTATGGTATTGTTGGTTAATTAATATTAAGCCTACGAAACAGCTTAAATGCGCTTATTGTAAATTTTAAATGGGAGAGAATATTAAATAGTTGAAAGTTTATCACTATAGTCAGAAGTTATGTAGTCTATTATTTGTTTATTTATAACACCCGACCCGGCGAACTTTGTCTTTCCTCGGACGCAATAATAAATAAAAGATTTTTTTCTGCCAATAAAAGTCCCGTCAAAATCGGTTCAGCCATTACAGAGATTAGTCAGAACAAACAAATAGACGTAGTTGTTAGTAAGCATATAATATTCTAGCCAAGACAAATTCCTTAACCCATATAAAAGTCCAACCTTGAAGTCGTCGGGCGCCGTGTACTTGTTGCCTTAAGTTTTATTTTATACGAAATTATAAACACTTATAGTCAGCAACCTTAGCCCTCGACCGCTAAAGCACTTAACCGGATAAGCCGTACTAACCTTCAGAACCTTCCAGTCAAGAACTTGAGCTATAAATTTAAAATTGCCGACCTTTTTGCTATAAACAATGTTATAATTTTAGTACCGAAGCTGTACAAAAAAAAGTACCTATAGTCATTGCATTTTTATTTATTTATTTATTTATTTATATATGCTTTATTGTACACACACAAAAAAAATACAGCTACATAATAAATACTTATACATAAACAACAGTACAATGGGCGGCCTTATTGCTGTAAGCAATCTCTGCCAGGCAACCTTGGGATGGATAGAGATAAAAAGGAGAGGGCAGTAAATGTTGTGTACAATTTAATTCAATAAATACAATTAAACATTCTGAAGATCTATTTTAATATTAATAATTGTATATATATACATACACCTACATATACCTACATAAATATATATTAATATATATTACATACACTTACATACTAATATGCACATACATGAAAATACATATAATATGAAGAACGTGAGTGACTAGTAACAAAGATGACGTAGTTGTTAGTAGCAAACTTAAGTCAATGATGCTAGATAGTGTTCATTCACCATTTTCTTGAACGTGCCCAAAGTTTTAGCACGTCGAATTTCAGTTGGTAGTTCATTCCACAAGCTTACTGCTGTACTGGTAAAAGATTTGGCATAAAAACTCGTGGAATGTTGTGGAACTTTCAGCCTGAGATTGTGTGA
Organism: Euproctis similis; assembly: GCA_905147225.2. Taxonomy (NCBI): domain Eukaryota; kingdom Metazoa; phylum Arthropoda; class Insecta; order Lepidoptera; family Erebidae; genus Euproctis; species Euproctis similis. The sequence continues at coordinate 16,246,204 of LR990115.1, forward strand.
AGACCTCAGATTCTGGCAATGTGTGTCATGTAAGTACTGAAAACGTACTTTGAGATAGGAAGGAGTTGAAAGTTCGAACAGTATTTTATATAAAACTGAAAGGATATGAGCATTCCGGCGAAATCGTATTGGTAACCACTTGAGTTGTTTTCGGAACTGTGAAACGTGATCATATTTGCGTAATCCAAATATAAATCTTATGCAATAGTTTTGAAGACGCTCAAGTTTATCTAATTGGTATTCGGCGAGATCGGGATAGCTGACATCTGCATAATCCAGGATGGGCAGAAGAACGGACTTCGCAAGCGCAACCCTGGTGGCAATCGGTAAGAAGTTGCGAAGTCTTCTAAGAGACCCGCCAGAGGCAAAAAGTTTGCGGCTCACTTCTTGTAACTGCGGACCCCAGGTTAGATCAGGGTCAATAATAAGGCCAAGGTTCTTTACCTTGTCACTCAAAGGAATGACAGTGTCCTCGAAAACTATTTGTGGCAACTGTGATTTGTCAATTTTTGAAGTGAGCCGCCTACTACCTACCATGATAATCTGTGTCTTAGCTGGGTTGACCGCTAGTCCATGTGATGAACTCCATGCACCTATCCGAGCCAAGTCCGCATTCAGGATATTGAAAGCATTCAACAATTGCGGGTCAAATTAATAATTTATATATATATAATTATATTATATATTTATATATATATAATTATATTATATATATTATAATATATATAAATTATATTTATTAATAAATTTGGGGGTCATGTCAAGAGCGTGCGCGTCGCGATCCCTGCCGTCCCAGTGGGACGCAATCTTGACCAAAGCAAACTCAGCCGGACGGGCTGCTAGGGCGTGCCCCGCAAGCGACGGGCACCGATTAGCCCCCGTCGGTGCGGCTGCATGCGCATGCGGCGAAGGGGGCCGCCACCCTTCACGCAGCGCCAATCCTGGCGGGACGAGGAGAGGGGAGTGCCGTATAGGCACGTGGAATGTTAGAGGTAGCATGGCAAGAAAGATGAATGAGATGATGGATGTATTAAATGAGAGATGCCTGGATGCCTTATGTTTGACGGAGACAAAGCGGAGGGGGAGGGAGACCGAGGACCTCCCCGGTGGCATGGTAGCCCTATGGTCCGGAGTGGACCCGGACGTCCGTGCCAGTGGGGGTGTTAGAGTCGTTCTCTCCTCCCGCTTTGCTTCCGGAGTGAAAGATTATAAGTTGGTAGGCCCAAGACATCTTTGGGTTCGAATAAAACTGGGGATCACGCGAGTTTTCCTGGTCGCAGCTTATGCTCCCGTTAGCTCCGCGGATCCCCGCGAACTCGAAGAGTTTTGGGAAACTGTTAGGGATATTCTGGATCTAGCTGAGGAAAATGAAAGGATAATTCTGTGTGGTGATCTTAATGGGTGGGTCGGAACCAAGCGAGACGGCCTGGAGGCTGTCCTTGGTCCGAATGGTGACAAGAGAGTGAATGATGCTGGTAAGCCGATATTGGACGTATGCCTGGAACGGAACCTCCTTGTGTCTAACACATTATTCCGTCATAAAGATATTCACACGTATACGTGGAGACGGAATGAGCAAAAGAGTATGATAGATTTGATTTTGATAGATAGTCGTCTCCGAAATACTCTAAGGGATACAAGAGCCTACAGAGGCCCCACTCTTGATACGGACCACTATCTGGTGGTAAGCCGATTCGTGGGCCTTTTCAAGAAGTGGAGACACTGGCGAGTGCGTACCCATTTCGGAGAGCTTGAAAGGATAAAATGTGAGAAATTAGAAGATGAAAATGTACGGAGTATGTATGTAGGCCTAGTCAGTAAAAGACTCAATGAGACGAGTCTTTCTGACCTAGGTGTTGAAGAATGCTGGGAAAGAATGAAAGAAAGTATAGTGAATAGTGCAAAAGAAGTATGTGGTAGTGCAAAGAGGCATAAGATTCTGAGAGGTGACGCCTGGTGGGACGCGGATGTGAAATCCAGCGTCGAAAGAAAGAAAAAAGCATGGTTGGATTATGTCTCAAGTTTGAACCAGAATGATAGTATGACAGAGAAAAAGTATGAGAGCTACCGCCGCTGCAGGAATGTTACCAAAGCCTTAGTGAAAGAGAAGCGTGAAAGACTTGTTGCGAATGAGGAAGTGAGGTTGACGGAGAACTTCGAGGCGAATAACAAACTCTTCTGGAGGGAAGTTAGAAAGTCTCGGGGTTCTTCGTCATCATCCAGAATGGACAAAATTATGTCTAAGTTTGGTGACATTCTTGCAAACCCAAGCGATGTATTGGGCAGGTGGAGTGAGTATTTTGGGGAAATGTACGAGTATGTTCCGGATGTGGGCGCCGCGAGTGAGCCTACGGCTGACACCGCTGCGCCAACATCTGATGAGGACATTACTATGGAAGAGATTGAATGGTCGATACGAAGTATGAAAAATGGTAAGGCAGCTGGAATTGATATGATGTCTGCTGAAATGATCAAACACGGTGGATCCTGTGTCCGGGACGCTTTCCTGACCTTGAGCAATCTGTGCTGGAGGTCGGGTAAGGTTCCCATGGACTGGAGGCGCGCTGTCATCGTGCCCTTGTATAAAGGTAAGGGATCACGTATGCAGTGCGCCAGTTACAGGGCCATCAGTTTGATCAGTTTAGCAGCAAAAGTGTATGGGAAAATTATTGAAAGGAGAATGAGGGTGATATCTGATGGAGTGTTGTGGGAGGCTCAGGGTGGTTTCAGAAGCGGACGAGGGTGCATGGATCAGATTTTTTCTCTCCGCAACATCGTGGAGAAACAACTGGCTGTTAACCGGAAGGTTTTCTGCGGTTTTGTGGATCTGGAAAAAGCGTTTGACAGAGTGTTACGAAAGGATCTGTGGGATATACTCCCGGGCTACGGGGTGAGCGGAGCACTGCTGCGCGCTGTGCAGTCCACTTATGAAGGCTGCACAGCGTGTGTGCGTGTTGACGGCGGCTTGTCCCCCTGGTTTGACGTCAATATCGGCGTCAGACAGGGTTGCGTGCTGTCCGCTCGACTGTTCATCCTGTACCTGGACAGTTGTCTCCAGAGAATGAGATCGATGGATGTAGGGATGCGAATGGGTGACTTAGTTGTGAGCTGCCTGCTTTACGCAGATGACGCCGTGCTTCTAGCCGAATCGCCGTCGGACCTGCAAACACTAGTCACTACTATGAAAGATGATTGCATGATTAAAGGCTTGCAGTTGAATGCGACGAAAACGAAAGTTATGGTGTTTGAAAGGGAGGAATCCAGAACAGATGCAAGGATAATGGTTGATGATGTAGTGCTGGAACAGGTGAATGAAATTGTATATCTTGGATGCGCTTTTAGCAGAGATGGAAGGTACACCGCGGATGTAGAAAGACGAGTGGCGATAGGAAATAGCGTAAACGGAGTGTTGGGCAGATTCCTGGGCGCAAAAAATATTAGCAGAAAGGCCCAGTTAGCAATCCACAATGCAGTCCTGATCCCAACACTAACTTATGGAAGCGAGAGCTGGGTATGGCAGAGTGTGCATGAAAGTAGAATAAACGCGGTAGAAATGAGGGCTCTACGCAAAATCTGCGGAGTGACTCTCGCTGACCGCGTAGAAAACAAGGTTGTAAGGAAGGAAGTTGGTTTGAAAGAGAGTGTCGGTGTAAAAGTAAGAAAGGGCATGCTCCGATGGTTCGGACATGTAGAAAGAATGGTTGACGCAAGACTGACTAAGCAGATATACAATGCAAAAGCGGACGGATGTAGGAGTCGAGGACGGCCAAGACACACATTCCAAGACCAAATAGAACGTGTTCTGGAGGAAGGTGATGTTAAGAGCCTCAAAAACCGACGCGCGTGCATGAAAAGAGTTATGAAAGTCAACGAAGCGAGTGAGGTGTGTAAGAATCGTGCCCTATGGCGCTCTGTTCTCTCTGCCTACCCCGCAAGGGATTTGGCGTGAAGTTATGTATGTATGTATGTGTCAACAATTGCGCTGGTTCAGCCTGTAGGTAAATTTGAAGATCATCTGCATATAGGTGGTAGGAAGAAACAAGGTTATTTGAGATGGTATTTATGAAAATTGCGAAGAGTAGAGGAGATAGCACGCCACCTTGAGGAACACCGACATTTTTATGCAGTGATACTTCTAATCTCTCTTGCAATCGTTTAACGCCCCCATGCAGCCATAAAAGGTAATTGTACGTAATAGAAGGATATAAACTGGTGAATATAATAACCAACTTCGAAACTCCACGCACTATTTTTTTTTATGGGATAGGGAGGCAAACGAGCAAGTGCGTAACCTGATGGTAAGCAAATAACGCCGCCCATCGAAACCTGAACCAGTCTTCTTAACCAACAGACCATTGTGCTATGCTATTCTGTTCTAACCAAGATTAGCTAGTAGCTACGTTGAAACAGAATCTATAAAATAAAATTACAAATGATTTGCTGGAGCAAGACAGTTCTCTTGAACCGCTGATATTTCATCGTAATCATTCTCCTGCCCCCATCCCACTCCGAATGGGGTGGGCACAATATGTTGTTAAAAGATTTGTCTGACGTCAACACTCCTTGGGAATTTTCCACGATACCACGATCTCTCAGAATATCGACGTAAAGTGACTCTTGCCGCATTTCGCTCCGTGACAGATGGTATCCGGAACCCTAACCCCTTTTCCCCTCCCCTCATGTCCCACATCCGACCCCTTCCAAATCCCGCCGGTAGCGCAACTGTAACATTAAATGTGTTCAGGTGTCCATAGGCGGCGTTTGTTGCTCACCATCAGGTGACACGCCTGCTCGTTTGCCTCCCAATACCATAAAGAATGTTTTTGTATCAATTTTTTTTAAATGTTTTTGTTTTTAATCCATCTCTCCTCTCCTCTCAGAGTTGCAGATGTCCATGACTGGCTCCAGTTGCTTATTTTCAAGTAACCCCCTAGCCTATTTACCCCCTTTTCCGTATAAAAGTAATAGTATTATCGTGAAATAGTAAAACGTAAATCATAGTATGTCAAGTCAAGGCAATAACCTTGTGTTCATAATTGGATTATTAGCAACTAAAGAGATTAAGTTCACCGCGTACTCTGCGCTCCCTTATTGTAATCTAATAACGCATAATATATATACACCATTGTCTACCAACCCACAGTGGACTGCCAGGTTTCTGCCAAGACTTTATGGAATTATCCAACTGGACTAGGATAGGTCTAGACCAAGAATGATGATCAGACACTAATTTTTCACTTACTTTTTAACTTACTTTGATTTTAAAACTTATTTTTTAATCTAATTTTCCTTTTAATCTAATGTCTGCTCTGCATTACACTTCTAGTGCAGAACTTCTTCAACAAGATCAAAGAAAAGACTGTGTACATTTTCAATAAAAATATATGAAAGCCTTTGTATTTTTCATGGGACAGGTCACCTGATGTCACCTGATGGTAAGCAACTAACGCCGTCTATGGACACCTGCAACATAGATAATGTTACAGTTGCGTTGCCCGCCTATAAAATGGAATAGGGAAGGGGTCGGAAGCGGGAGGGAAAGGGACAAGGTCTTCGGATCTCCTGTCACCGAGCGAAACGTGCCATGAGCGCGTTTACGTCGATATTCTGAGAGGTCGTAGTATTACCCGGTGTATAGCGTATTGAATCTAAAAAAGCTCGTTAATTAGAATGTAATTTTTACACGGGCGAAGGAGCGAGCAAAAGCCTTAGTTATTTCCAATAGCAGTTACCAATACCGCGTGTCGAATGTTTCGTGAAGAAACCATCTTAACCTTTTGGTAGAGTTCATTGAATTCATGTTACCCGATTGGGATCAATTTTATAGTTAACGAGGTTATACAAAGCGCGTGGTTCCTCAAAGCGCCAAGCTGCGGCTCCAAGTGTTGGCCGCTTGCCAAGAAGGTTCTAGAAATTACAAGTCGATGTTATATCAAACTTATAATATCACTACGATACTCTGAAAGCTTGCTTTCGATTTCAGGAATCAGTTAAAAGGTGAATATTGGATTTCCTGTATATTGGATATACGATTTTCCAGTTAATTCTGGTAGGGCCACGCCATTCGACCGGGTAAAAACAACGACCTTTCAGAATATTGACTTAAAGTGGCTCATGTCGTTTTATTCGGTGAAAGAGCATGGTTTCCGGTTAATATTTAGTCTGTGTTTACTGTCTCCACTCTTCTTCTATTATAATTACTGGACAATTCGTAGATTTTTCGTCTTTGCTGTCCACATTGTCTCTTTCAAAAAAAATGTACCTTATATTTGTAAATAAATGTACCTTTAATTATAAGCATTATAATCAAAATTAAAAATTTACCATTACTGGCAAAATCGTTGAGTTCCTCTACTCCCACCTTCAGACATAAAAACAGTGTAGCTTCTAATCCAACCCTCCTTCTAGCGCAATCGGTTAATAGCCAGTCGGCAGTGAATGTTTTTAGTAAATATTTAATAATATACAAAAGTACCAGTTCTACGGCATAGGCACGTACCAAACCCATTTGAGTTCTTATCACGTATACGTCATACTTTTCCCTCTTAGGGGATGAGAGTTCTTGTACACTTTCTCATTACAACATTGTTATGCATGACTTATAAAATATAACTTATATTCGCGATCTTAACAATTTTCAGCCAAAAATCCGGAACTTTGTCAAAGCGCCACCTATCGGTTGCAATTGTCAATCAAGATATTTACGAAACAGACATTAACAGCAAAATTAACGACAATGAATAATGAAAAAAAAATTACCGCAATATTCCATGAAACTCTAAAGTCTCAAACGGAACTTGGTTCACACATACAACGGAACACATAGGTACACAAAAATACATATATAAACGCTATGTCCAATGCGGGGTAAACAGAGAGAATTGAGATTCGTCTCTGCCTATCTTCTAAAATATGGGACATTTTGCAGAGCCTTTAACATTGGTAGTATTAATACTAGAAGCTATCTTTTTATTTACATCTATCTATATGTTACTAAAATATGTGGTCTATTTTTGATTTGATGGATAATGGGAGTACGCTAATTAAAAAAACGATCGTTCGATTTTCGAACATTGTTGGTGGCCATCAAGAATATAGATATCCTAATCAAGACTGATATATCGATAGACATGACTAGAATGCACTCAATGACCTCTGCCAAAAACCTAGGTGTCATAGTCAATTCATATTCATTACACACAAGATGATTAATAGTCAACTTATGACATCATAAATCATTAGAATAGTCATACTGTTACCGGGTGTAGGATGTCGAACCTTGAACATACTAATCAAATTAACTTTTTTATGATCCTCCATTAATCTACGTGATACTAATACTGGCGGTATAAATTTTATTACACAATTAAATGACAATTGAATGAAGGGAAAGATCTTACTTTCTCAATACCTTATGAGGTTTTTTTCAAACAATAATTTTTGGTCGCAAAAGTTTATGACATATGACAGCGCGATTTAAAATTAACTCGTTCTATTTGACACAAGGAAAACAAAAGCTGGCGACTGCAATTATGGAATTATCTGTTACAATGATGAACTTTCTTCCAAATATTCATTAAACTTGGAATCTTGCCTGTAATATTTAGTAACTTAAATATTGGTTTTCTTGAACTCTGTAGAATGAGGGCTTTTAAAGTTTAAGCCGCATTTGGTGGCACGGAATCCGGCACAGATTGCGCGCTTTGGCTTCCGCCATCTTGGTAATTTGAAAAAAGAAAAGTCCAACACTTGGTTACTAAAGCCGTTTTGCACAATTCCTTGAGAGCTTCTATATATCTATATTCTATGTTTTATTAATGTTGGTAGTCCATGGTAATAATTTTTAATTATATGTGTACACTTTCTATATTATGTTACGATTATACGAAGAGTTACATTTTTACCAACATCTAATACAATTATTTTGTTTCTTTTTCCAGGTAGTATTGGTGTTCATCCTGAGTATAGCGTCGCTCATCATCTACTTCATTGATGCATCCAGGTAAAAATACAACTACTATTGATAAGGATTTTTTTACTTTTACTTTATATAAATTAGCTTTTTCGCTCTGCGAAAATATCGCATTAAATAAGAGTGATTTCGTATTAACCACAGCTTTACATCGACTAGATTTAATTAAAATCTCATCTTTTATATCTACTAGGGGCCGACAGCGTATTGAAATCGGAGATTTTTATTTATTTTTTTATTATCAAACAGTGTGCATTACTTTTGTATGATTATTTTTTAAATAAAAAATAAATGACATGATGTTTGCGTATATGTAATTGGTTACTGCACCAGATGTAAGTGTGCAGAATTAAAAAAAAAAAGAAGAAAAAGAAATTCCTGTGTAAAATGACTTTTTAAAATCATAAATTATCTGTTTTGTTTCGAATCTATTGCAACCCACATAGTTAATTGATATTTAATCAAATGTCAATTTTTTCTATGTAATTTTTCATATTAATGTAGACAAAAGTTGTTACTAAGTAGTTTTAGTACATTCCATCGTTACAATATTTTAACTAATTACTAATCTTAAATGCTGAATTCAAGGAATACGTGAGTCCAAAACTCATAATAAATGTGTTCGAAAATGTTTGCTGGTTATATTAGAAATATGTAGCGAGGACCATGTTGCGGCCCGCCATCTTGAATACTTGAGTTAATTTCTTATTCGAATTTTGAAAAAATGACGCCATTTGCAATTTTGATATTCAAACGTCAAAGTGATACAATAAATTGTGTAAATGTAATTTAACTCTGTATTTTTATTTAAATACTTCACTTATACCAATAATACTTTCTTTGCTAAGAGATGAGATTGAGATTTAATGGTGATATAATTGATAATAGTTATGACATCTTAAATAAGTACAATAGCACCTACAAAAAAAACCATATTTTTTTCTTTATGCCTATTAGATACCAATGTTACAATTGATAATAGTTATATTAAAACCTAATCTCAGATTTTATTCGTAAGCTATTTCTAAGCTAAGCTCTCTCCAGCTAAAATCGCAACGTGGTCATCGCTAACCTATATATGTGTCTAGCTTTTTGTATCTATGTCTGCTGAGATATAAATTAGTTATATGGCTTATAAGTGACTCTGTTCTATAAATGTTTTATATATATGTATATATATAATATATCTGTATATATTTTCTGTATATATATATATTGTTTAAAATGTATGTTTATTTTTACAGTGAAGAAGTTGAAAGATGTCAGAAGTGGAGCGACAATATAACTCAGCAAATCGACCTTGCTTTTAACATATTTTTTATGGTCTACTTTTTTATACGAGTTAGTATATTTGTTTTATTTAGTATAACGACAATTTTTACAGTATTTTTTTCTTTCTTAAATAACATTTTTTTTAAAATAAATCTCTCTTTCTAATGACGCTAACTTTTTTCAGTTAAGATAACAAAAAAAAAATAGAAGTTTCTACTATATTATTATAATGTATAGAATATTATAAAGATTTTACTTACAAGTATTTTACTTAAAGTGTGATGTCGTGCGACAACAAATACGAACAAAGTTTCTTATTATATAAATATTAATTTCAATTTGTAGTCAATCTTGAATAATAAAATGGGTATAAAAAAAAAACTTTTAAAAGGTCCCTCAAAACATTTTCATAATTTCACAAAATGTCTTATTTTGTCGGCTAGGAAACCCTACAGCCATTGGCGCATAAGAAAAATTATTTCCAAATTAAATAAACGAATATCTAGCCCTAGGCTCTTGTTATTATCACAGTTTAGACGACTGTCGATATTACTTGTCCGACTACGATGTTTCCCGCCATTTCCACGGGAAGAAAAAAAACTGTTTTTTTTTTTCAATATTTGACTTGTCTAACGGAAACATTCGTATTGTTCCAGTTTATAGCAGCTAGTGACAAATTATGGTTCATGCTCGAGATGTATTCATTTGTAGATTATTTCACGATACCACCATCCTTTGTATCAATATACCTGGATAGAACATGGATAGGTGAGTAATATCTATCTATATATATTTGATACAATACACACAGAGCCATCTATTTCCAAGCTAAGCAACTAAATACTTGTGTTATGTAAACTAAATTTATCATATATTAATACATGTATATATTTTTTTTTGTAAATACATACTTGTAATAATTGGAAAAAGACTTAGACGCCATACAAACATTCATGGTTGTCATAAATGTTTCTACTCTGGTGTGAATCGAACTCGCTGACCTCAATTCCGCAGTCGGTAGTTTTACCAATGCACCACGAGGCCCGTCATAATATATAACAGTACTTTATGAGTAAGAGTTTATAGAGGTAGAGACACACAGTTTGCTGTATGAACGGGTCGGCTCGACCGCTAAAACGCCCTAACGACTAAGAAAATCGACGTCAGGTGGCCGTCCCTTTTCTACTCCCTATCCTTGCAGGTGCCTATGGGCGGCGCTAGTCACTTACCACCAGATGAACCGCTTGCTTGTTTGCCTCCTATCCCATAAAAAGTAAATTCCAGAACTCCACGAATTGATACGTTAACATCTCGGTATCACCATCAGTTTCATTCAGTTTCGTTCCAATTCTACTTCCATTTAACTCCTTTTATACCTAATATCTGGAATCTAAAACTTCTTAACTGATGAAGAGCTTTTGATTCCATATTAAAAAGTGGTCCCTCCATCCATTTCAACTTATCTTAACTCAAACTTTATTCTTTTTAAATTTCAAATAAATCGTCGTGAAAAGGTGACAGATTGACTGAGGATTACTCACGCATTTTTAATAGGAACGAACAGATTTATTAATTTATAGTTACTTGATTCGTGGATAAATCTTTTTGACATTGGTAGAGTCACATTTTTTTTATGGGATAGGAGAGCAAACGAGCAGGCGTGTCACCTGATGGTAAGCAACCAACGCCGCCCATGGACACCAGCAACACATATAGTGTTACTGTTGTGTTGCCGACCTTTAAGGGATAAGGAATAGGAAAGGATGGGGAAGGGGGGGGGCCTCCGGGTACCTCCCTCACCGAACGAACCGCGGCATGAGCCACTTTACGTCGGTCTTCTGAGAGGTCGTGGTATTTCACCGGTCGAGCCAGCAGATTCATGCAGCGAACTGCTTGGCTCTATTTGCTTGCTGCTTGCTTCATAAATGGGTCGGAGTTTCGAGAGGAATGAAGAAACCTGAATGTGGAAGGAAATAATAGAAGAGAATGACCTAAGAAAATGTGGATGGAGATTTTGTGATTAATAAGGGTGTTCGTGTAGAAGATGCGAATGACAAGGAAGTGTGGAAAACTGTTGTACCGACTCCAAGTAATGGGCATAGAGCAGGAAGATGAAAGGGGTCGGCTTGAGAGAGGTTTTCTGGAAACCCTTTTCTTGCCCCTTTTCTCCCATAACACGGCCCATCCCACCAATTAAGGCCGTACTCGCCACTATGACGTTCTCAGTTTTTTAGGCATCTATGGACGGCTGTAGTCATCATTAATAATAGTATTAATTCATCATGATGATAATGATGATGATGGACGACTGTACGCGCGACGTACTTACAATCCAGGTGGTCCTATTGCTCGTTTGCCCTGCTTACTACAAAAAAATACTAATACTATTATCATAATTAGGTCATAACAAGTATGTGTGGAGTCACCCATGTGGATCGAATGAAAAATAGCGTGTTAAGGCAAGCTGAAGGATGATGTGCTGTCTAAGGTGGAGTGAAGTATGTTAAGATGGTTTGGTCATGTTGCAAGAATGAATGGAAGCCGACTGACTAAGAGATTGGCAGGGTCGTTATCGGGAGACCAAGACGGAGCTACTACGACCAAATAAACGGTCTCTTTCAAAAAGGCAAAATGCGTAGCACCCGAAACCAGCGTCGACTGTGGATGAAACGAAAGAAGTGTGACAGGATCGTAGCCTGTGGAAAACCAAAGTCTCTGCCTAGACCTATAGGATACAGGCGTGAGCTTATGTATGTATGTCTTAATATTTCATTTAATGTATCGTTTCAGGCCTGAGATTTCTCAGAGCGCTACGCTTGATGACCGTGCCTGATATTTTGCAATACCTCAATATCCTAAAGACATCGAGTTCAATACGATTGGCGCAATTAGTATCAATATTCATATCGGTATGGTTGACAGCCGCCGGCATTATTCATTTGGTGAGTGTTTCATTATTTTTATTACAATTCTCGTGTTTCCAATATATTTTTATAAAGTTTTATATTACGCTTTATCAAACCTGTAGTTTGATACATTCATACTAACATGGTCATTGGAATAGTTATAACATAACACACAAACATAACATAACTTCACGCCAAATCCCTTGCGGGGTAGGCAGAGAGAACAGAGCGCCATAGGGCACGATTCTTACACACCTCACTCGCTTCGTTGACTTTCATAACTCTTTTCATGCACGCGCGTCGGTTTTTGAGGCTCTTGACATCACCTTCCTCCAGAACACGTTCTATTTGGTCTTGGAATGTGTGTCTTGGCCGTCCTCGACTCCTACATCCGTCCGCTTTTGCATTGTATATCTGCTTAGTCAGTCTTGCGTCTTGCTATAGTATGTAATAGTTATCTAAATAATTTATAAATACTATTTTATAAACCATTGAATTGTCTTTGGCGGAACTATTAAATGCATATTGTTTTTAATAATTCCGCTTAATACCAGGAAAATCAATTGTGAAGATCCTATAAAGATGTGTTAAGAAGTTTCGAACATTTCTGATTTTCCCAGTTTTATTCCAGTGGTAGAATGGTGTCTATACTATCTATTGATATGACAATTTGTATGCATTACAGCTGGAAAATTCCGGTGATCCGCTGGAGTTTGAGAACTCACATAAGCTCTCGTACTGGACGTGCGTGTACTTCTTGATAGTCACAATGTCCACAGTAGGTTATGGTGATGTGTTCTGTAACACAATACTTGGCAGAACATTTTTGGTTTTTTTTCTCCTTGTGGGCTTGGTAAGTTTCATATTCAAGTCTTCCATCTCATATATTTTTAATATCAAATATGATGATACATTTTAATGATTCAATTGTGTGCTTTGCAAGGAGATGCAAGATGATATCTTCGTATCACCTTGATAATTTCTTCAATGACAAGTTTCATTAAACCTCTAAATTGACGACATTATGTGTTTTATATCACGCTGGCAATTCCTTGCAAATGAATTAATAATAATAACAAAGCAAAAGGAAATATATATTAAGACATTTATTAAGTTGAAAGTTAAGTTCCAGTTGATCTGGAACTCGTTAGTCAACTGATATATACTGCACAGCTCGTGAATGGTTGTAAGCCTGATTAGTGCACCATCTCTAGTTAGCATGAGCCGTTTATATGCCAAGAGTTTTCGGGTGACGCCAACCGGCGCCCCGCCCGGCGCCCGGCCGGCTGCGGAGCCCCCACCCGCTCGATGTGCAATCTTCTAACTCCACGACAGCTTTGACGGAGCCTTCCTTCACTATATTGCCGAATACTTAAATACTCGCTTCACTTTCAGCGGCTGCATGTGTGTACTTTATGTTTTTTTATTTTTCTTTTGCTTTGTTACATGTGTATCTTATCTTTTACACGGATGTAATTTAATGTGATCTGAATATGAACGCTGCCGAAGGGTGTATATATATGAACGGCGCTGGGGTACTATCGGTGTTAGGTGTTGACGGAGCCCGGTGCCCGGTGCCGCGTCCCACCCCCCCCCTCCCACCTCGCGATCTCTGCATGCTGCACCCGTGCCTGGCTGTGTTCAGTTGCTCACATCACCGGTAGACAACACAATCGTACCTTTTGTTTTTTTTTGTTTTTTTTCGCTCCGCTACCGGCTACACACTATACGAATCAAGTGTCACCCATAGAATGTAAACAGTAACTCGTGGTGGACATTGTCGTGCATCACGCGATGGTGTCCGCGTGCGGCCGTCTGCGCCTCCCCCCACTATCGATATTCGACCGACACCGTGGTCTGTTGCAGGCAATGTTCGCTAGTAGCATTCCCGAAATTATAGAGCTGGTAGGAAGTAGTTCCAAGTACAGTGGCGAGCTGAAGCGTGAACATGGAAAAAGGTATCAATTTGATAATTTAAAATTGATCGTCGAAAGTGAAGGCGATTCATCTCGCGGCGCGGGCTCCAACCGACACGCCTCGCCCGATATGAATCGCCCGAGCTCTCGGGGCGATGACAATCATCACATATAAGGAAGCTTGCTCAGTGCCGTCAGATGTATTGTGTCTCTACTCACGTTCACTCGCCGGTTTGCCGTCGAGCGGCGGTCCAGCCTCGCCCCCGCGCTACGGCCCCCGCCCGGGGTGCCTCGTAGAGCCGGGGGGAGGTGCGACCTGCTAGCCGCTCCTCGGCCGGCCTGCCTGTGAACGTGCTCTACCAAGCGTCTATATCAAATGCTCACCGTTCTTAGTTTAGGTACCGGTCGAACCGATTTCTTTTAAGTTCCTTTCATCGATTAGTTAGCCTGTAATGTATCCTTAGGCTTTGCATGCACCCGGTCACGCGTCCTGTCACGGCTCCCGCCGCTAGCGTAGCTCGGCACGGCACCCAAGTCCCGCACGCACACAGTGACAGCACCAAGCAGACAGACGACACTCAAGCCACACAGCCTTGTGCGAGCGCGAGGGTAGTTGGTAGGGCCGCGGGCCGGGCGGGGCGGGGCGGGCAGGGCGGGGCGGGTCGGTCGCCCACTCACTTCCCGGTGTTTGCTGTGTATCGTAGGCTGTGTTCGCCAGCTGGATCCCCGAGATCACGGAACTGGCGGCGCAGAGGAACAAGTACGGCGGCCGGTACACCAAGGACGTCCGCCGCAGGTACCTTGCTCTCACGCCCCCGCTCCACGTGGCTTCCTGCATTCCCACCTTTCACGGTTTCGATCTTGGTTGATTGAATGCGGAGTTTGCTAATAAAATTTATTAATCCTTCACTAGAATCGGTCTCTCGGTGCCGTGGCGCATGCTCGACGAGTTAGCTCCCGGTGGCCGCGCCCCTCTCTCACTGTCTTGTATACGAGCTAGTCCAGGGACGGTTTCAAATAGATGTTCATTCTTAATAATAAAGCTCTTAAAAATATGAGCTTATAGCTTATTCGCTCTGGAATTAAATCTCATCTAGCACACTAATATTTTGGATTAAGTCTTTGCTATTTCACACTCATTCTTCTAATTCACTCATTCTTCTTTCCACTCAGAAAGCTGTCCTTCTTTGTGATTCAGTAAAGATCTATTTCTGAAATCAGGGTATGAAACGACGACTAAATTCATTACTTTTATTTCCATCAAATAGTAGTTGCAGGTAATTTTATATATAAAAAATAAAGTATCATAATAAGCACGTGACCATGGCTTATATTAAAATAAATATACATTTATAATTATCAATAAAAAACATATTTTTGTGAATTTATTTTTAAATAAGTTGAAAATGCTATTCTAATTCTATGATATGATTTATTAATGTAAAAGTCATTGTTCCCTTAACTTTCTTTAAAGATGGTGCTCGCTACACCAATAGGCGCAGCTACTAGTAATAATTATCATTACGAGGAGTAGGGAATCGTTAAAAAGATTTTTATAGGTTGTAGTAGATATTAATTCCGATAAAATAAAATTGTGTAAGCCTAATACGATATCTCAGGCGGGAACGGGAACCACATGATATTGCGAGGCAATAGACCGAAGCTTGTCCACTATCAATTAAATCCCACCCAAGATTTCCTATAAGGCTTTCCACATTTTATTGATTAATACTTCGAAATAGCTAATCGAAAAAAGATAACTAATCCATATAGAAATTAAAAAAAATATATGAAAATTCATTCATCAAAACACTTCAGAGCTCAGAAGTTCGAACCAAAATAGATTGTATGTAAAAATAATGAAATGAAAATGTTCCAACCAATTCCAGTAGCATCTACTGATTTTCATCTTAAATTGATAATAACAAATTCTTGTTTCTAATAACCCAAACCGCTAGCAGATTTTTTGGCATTTGCCATGGATAAATACTGCAAATATTTGTTTAAACATCGATTATATTTTTTCACAATGATGCATTTCAAAAAGTCATTACGCTTTCGCCGATTTGAATTTGGGATCTTTGGTAAACAACGACATTTCTCCACACACCATTCCTATACGAAAAAGTTAACGCGTTAATTTTGGGGAGTTGCATTAGAAATTGACAAAATACTTTTGTACATAATTGTTAAGTGGATGTATGAGAGACAGGCGCGCGGCCTACCGACGCATTACATTACATACATGCCTTTATTATTTTGTTCGTAAACTATACTCCGAGTTACCGTTGAGCTTTTTAAATCCTTCTAACGGGACTAGATGTGGAGAGAGCCGATGTAAAACTTTTGTAATGCTGTCGATGAAGTAGTATTTGGTTTGTTCGCTTGCACACGATGCCTGTCGCCACGCTGTAGCGCTAGCTCCGGCACCAGCCACGAGTCCCGACGATCACACACAGCCAGTGCCCGCGCCGCCCCGCCCCCGGGCGCCCCGCCCCCAGGTGCCCCCGGCACCCCCAGGCTCCCCGTGGTGCCTCTACCACCTGACGTAAAGTGACTGTAACCACTAACCGCCCGCCGCCCGCAGAAAGGAGCCGTTGTCGGAAGCGAGCCGCCGGCCGTCGTGACAGTGGAGAGTGGGAGAGACGTCCCCCGGCTCGCTTCCCCTGGCTCCGGTTCCATCGTTAGAATGAATGTGTATGTGTTATTTTGTCTGTCGGCGTCTAGGCGATATTTGCCAGTTGTATCCCAGAGATTATTGACCTAATCGGCACTAGACCCAAGTATGGCGGCACCCTCAAGAATGAGCGGGGACGCAGGTGAGCCGCTGTCTTCACATCGTTCCCTTGAATGTTCCGTGTTGTGACATATCTATTCTTCCTTTTCCTCTCTTAGCACGCTTCTGTGTTCTCACTTGTCTTGGCGGGACGCAAGTCTCGCGAGTTGTCTTTCAGTTTATTTATGAGTCGATATACATATATTTATGTATATATATATTGATTGTTAAAAAATATACCATTAAAATTATGTTCAGTTGAATAGTGAACAGCAGATAGTGGCTAGTGTAATAATCGCTCGTCATTAATAGGTTATCATGATTATGTTTTTGTTAGTATTTACGTAAAGGAATGTTTTTTTAAACGTAAAGCTTAGTTACGGACAGTTAAATGTTGACTGGTATCTTACTGTAGTGAGTTGTTGGAGTTCTGGTGTGCAATGCGATGCGATGCGAGGCGTCGACAGCTCCTTTCTGTGGGCGCGGCTCGCGGCCCGCGGGGGGCGCTGTTGATGCGCGAGCGTACCACCTTCCCCTGGTGACCCTGTGCCCTGTCCTGACCCCTGACCCGTGCCCGCTCCCGCCGCCCGGCGAGTACCGCGTGCCAGCGCAGTCCGCTCACGCCCACCGCCCTCCCGACCACGCTCCCCTACTCTGTCTGTCTGTACACTTCCCGCCTGCACGTCTACTTCCTATTACTTACTGTACTTATACTCTTTAATTGTTGACCCACTTGATTGTTTTTATGATCTGTTATGTAATTTTGATACGACCCCCTCGGTTATTTATTAGTGTAATGTTACATAAACAATATTAATTCATAGAGCGTGGCAAGGCTGTGTGCATTGAGGACATTTTTAACGCAAAAAATATTTTAGATATTTTTTTAGATTTTTAATCGACATTTTACCATCTGACATCATCATAGCAGAGTGAAATACACGAATCATTTTTTATATATAATTATAATAATATTGAGAATTTATTGAAATTGTGTATGCAATGTTTATGGAACCGTTATAATTGATACAAGGTAGAGATTTATTTTCTTATTTTTATATAATTATATTAAAATAAAAATGAGATCAGTACTTTGCCACACCTTAGAGAATAATATTAGATTTCTTTTTGCATGACGACCATAGAATGAACTGTTTGCATTACTGTTAACCTGTTTCTGTTTTTTTTTAAACAACCTTCTTTGTGATCTATTTATTTCTTCTTTGTTTTTTTTTTGTTTTGTTTTTGGTTTGTAATCACTAGCCTCTTTGTGTTATACCTACACACTGTCAACTGTCACTGTTTCAACATGCGCAAAACTTCACCCAACAATTTAAATACGAACTCAATAAGAATAGTGATTAAAAAAAAATAGAGATTAACAGATTATCTATGCATCATTATTACACGTAGCTTTTATCTATATATTTATGTCATTAAAATAAATAATTATAACCCCGATACATAAACTGTACTGATACAAGCTTTTGATATTTAATAAAGTATATTTTTTATCTACACACGGTCAATTCAAATAAGTTCTTTTATTTGAATAATCTAATCTAAACAATTATATCTACGTCCATTATTTGATATCATTTCTTATTGTTAACTGATTTTATAAATAATAGATACAACACCAATTGATACCTAGATATCATTTAAATTACTGTGTGTATATAAAAATACACAATTCGTATCTAGTTTCATGAAAACACAAAGTAAAACAGATACTCAATTCAATGTTAGCTCTATATGTATTTATTATTATACATTTTATATAATGTCCCCTAAATGTTATCATAAATTCCTGCAAGTAATTGAATCCTTACCTTACTAATTGGCCATAGTAACTGTTCAATTTTTTTTTTATTTTGGTGTGTGGTAGATAGCAACACTGTTCCTGAACAAAACTGAGCTTTCTAGACGAATGTGCATTCTTTTGTGGATTTTAAATTAATACGTTCTATTCTAATTTTAAATTTATGATATTCACTTTCCTTTTTTTTGTTACCACAAAATAATGGACATAGTTTATAGAATTTGTTTTTTTTTTATTAATGAACAACAACATTGTTTTTAATTCGTATTTCAAAAAGGTAAGACTTTTTCTATAGGTAGCTTACATTACACAACTTTGCGATTGGCTTCGAAAACAATGTCTTTGTTTGTTAATGTAGCGTTTTCTTCACGCTTGTATCCACTTACTGTTTTGTTTAACCCTGACGTGACCTATTCGAGTTTTCTTTTTGTGATATATCATTACAGTCCCAGGTCCCAGGTGTTAAATAAAACTTCAAATTGCTGTTTGTCTTTTCAACTATATTTAAGATTACTTTACTTTACGATTACTTTAATTTTGTTTCTATTCTGAAAATTAGCTTATTAGAAATGATCGAGCAATTGTAAATTTTTTCAACAACGCTAAAAGTCACGAAGCTATTGGTGCAAAAAACAATATTATATAATTTTCACATCACCAATATATGTTATTTGTTTTTCAATAATGTTAAAAGCTTTTAATGATATCCTAAAGAGTTTGCTTCTGAGGCTTCTTCAATTGTTTTTCAAAATGCATTTTTTTTTTCTGGTAGATGCACTTGCAACCGGTGACTCTCTTGTAAGTTGTTATAATATGTATTAAAATTTTCAGGCATATAGTTGTATGTGGTCATATAACATACGAATCAGTGAGCCATTTTTTAAAAGACTTCCTACATGAAGACAGAGAAGATGTGGATGTCGAAGTCGTTTTTTTACACAGGTATGTAATAATTTGTTTCTAAGGTTTTCGCGAATCTCACTCATTAAAACAACTTTTTAGGATTGTATCGCGTTTATTTCTTATTTATTTATATTTATTTCCCGACGTTTCGAACTCTTTACAGAGATCATTTTCACGAGAGACGAAGAGACGAGACGAGTTTTGTTCGTCACTCGTGAAAATGATCTCTGTAAAGAGTTCGAAACGTCGGGAAATAAATATAAATAAATAAGAAATAAACGCGATACAACCTAAAAAGTTGTTTTAAAGGTATGTAATAAATTAATTAAAATTAGTTAAACTACAGTTTTATACATGTTTTAAAGACTTAAATCAATTGAATTGATCAATGGATACTTCTAATAATGTGCAGTTTCTTTTTTAAATAAATGGATTAAACCCCAATTATTACACATTCATTTACAATATCTAAAAGCGAATCAATTCAATTTGTTGGAAATATGAGATATATTTTTGAAAATATTACTTATTAATACATTATTTATTTATTGTTGACCGTTATACAACAGAATTTAAATCGTCTTCGATCTTTATTCTATTGAGTAGAAATATAATATTTCCAAAACATATAATCAATTTCATCAGTATGAGTAATAAAAATAATATTGTAATAAAATTAACTACGGAATCAATTGCTAATATATGCGTATAGAAAAAATCAATTCAAACAAAAAAAATTGACTTATTAAAAAAAAATGATTTATGGTTAGATTAATATGTTAGTTATCTGTGCCCATGTTTATGAAGAAGGATGAGTTTATTCGGGCAATAAATAAAGGGTGGTGTTATCATGTATGGTCCGACGACGCTTTCAGGAAAGAGCCCGACTTAGAGCTGGAGGGTCTCCTGAAGCGTCACTACACCACCGTCGAGTTTTTTCAGGGTACAATGATGAATGCCGTCGACCTTGAGCGAGTCAAGGTTAGATTGCAACCTTAAAAAAAACAAAACAGGCATTAGATAATCGCACGGCAGTAATATCATTGACGCGTCTAAGTCAATCAGTATTTATTTTTTTTATTTATATGTGCATAATGACAAGACGTTTTTTTTTTCTTCTTTAAAGACGCTGTTTCATAGTCACAGTAGGTATTTATCACTTTGGTAACTTTATCTTGTGATTATTTTTTTGATGCAATCATTGCTTCTCGCGGTGTTGTTGAGTCGCATCGGCTTCTAGGAAGCTGTAGCGGCTCTGCATCATCCACACGACTGCGTATTTACTATTTCGGTACCATAGAGTTTTGCATGTTGAGGCCATCGAAGGTACGGCGGAACTGTCAGGTTGTTCCATGGACATAATGTTGATTAACTTAGCGTTGATAACAGGAAACCGCCCGACCTGGAGCTAGAAGGCCTGTTCAAGAGACACTTTACCACTGTGGAATTCTTTCAAGGCACCATTATGAATCCTATTGATCTTCAAAGGGTAAAAGTAAGTAGCGCACATGGAGATGTGATTACATTTTGGGCGTGGTGTCGGTTTATTCAATATGTACAGACTATTTCTTAAATAGTGTAGAGCGATGCTCGGTCACCATACTTATTGCCAGAAATTGTCAGTACTGTGTTCGAAAACTCTTCTACTGTCAGTATTTAACTGAGCGCTATCTTTGCCTATCGCTACTGAATCAAGACTCCAGGGTCCTTTAGGCCCATAATAATTATTTTATCAAGTATAATATTATAAAATCATTGTATTGCTGTACAAAAATATAGTTTCAGTGAACTGTTAGTTTTATAATTCCAGATTATTGGATGAAATTAAAACCTTGTTACTCTTTTTTTTATTCTTATTATAGTTTTCGAGATTTTAATTTAGCGATTGCTAAATGCATTTGATTAAAAATAAAAAGTATTATAATATTTGTATATGTGAAAATTTGCATTGGCTTTGCTTGTTTTACAATTCAGTTTTACCCGAGTTGTTCACTAGGTTTAGGACTGGATAATAATTTATCCGGCGTATCGGGACCATACCTTGCCTCCATTTACAGTTACTTAGGGAATGAAAGTTACATAAGTCCTTGTCCAATATGCTATCGCTACATGCTAACAAGAAGGCTTTGAGAGTTACGTTAACCAAAAAATATCCGTTATTATTATCCTTGACAAAATAAGTTACGTCTATGTGGACTGGGGAGTGTTGATCGATGCTGAGTGTTTGGTAACGGCCCGCGCTGGAGGCTGGGCGCGTTGTTACCCTCCACCCCCCGGCCCCCGACTACCGGCCACCATGTCTGATTGGGTGTTGTTGCAATGCTGGCCCGTGTGTGTACTTCGATATCGATTTTACTGTACCATCCGATGATCATTTATTGGCTTTAATGGCTGCCGAAGAAAGGATTACCATTTCAAAATTATAATTTATTCTTTAGTAGTTATTATTGAGTACAGTTATCGATCGTCGATATGTTGTGGTAAGTTTTGCATGGCTTACAATATATTGTAGCGCTGTTGTATCCGCTTGCCACATACCACTTGCAGTATCCCACTCCGCTTATTTTGCAATGAATATGACGTCTATAGTCCTAGACCTATTTGATAAAAAAATAAGATTGAACCTAAATCCATAGACAATGATTTAAATAGACCACGTGATATTCATTGTTTTTGCATGCGCTTAATTCATGCTTCTGTAATAATAATTTCTTGCCTACGTTCGTGATAAATACTTATTTTATTTTAAGTATGTATGTGGTTACTAATAAATTAATATTATAATTTAATTACAATACAATGTTTAATGTTTACGAAATCTATAAAAAATATATGTACGTATTTCCCAAGATTAAATAACTTCATTCTTCGTATTTGGTGAGTGTTGTCTCATTGAAATGTCATGAAACTGTTAATGTAAAGTTATATATTACATTCGTAATCACAAATATACAAGCGGATAAAAATGAAATCGTGTGCAGCTGTGAACAAGCTTATGAAAAAATAATTTGGTCCAAAATCACCAAATATTTTCTCTAATGTAGGTGCACGAAGCTGACGCGTGTCTGGTACTAGCCAATAAGTATTGTCAGGATCCTGATGCCGAAGACGCTGCGAATATCATGAGGGTTATATCTATCAAGAATTATTCCGATGACATCAGGGTTATCATACAACTGATGCAGTATCATAATAAGGTACACACTCTTTCATATCTTGATGGTCATGTTATTCTTTTCAATGTTTGTTCTGTACTAAACGGAAATTGTTAACTAAAGTCGTAATCATACGTTAAAGAGAACTTTGAAGTGCTTATCCAGTTTTTGACTGATCTGATTACAGGCTTATCTTTTAAACATTCCATCATGGGACTGGAAGCAAGGTGACGACGTGATCTGCTTAGCGGAACTCAAACTTGGCTTTATAGCGCAGAGTTGTCTCGCGCCTGGCTTCTCCACTATGATGGCGAATCTCTTCGCCATGAGAAGTTTCAAGACGGTCAGATTTATTTATATAATTATTAGTTTTTGGTTTAACTGAACCTTTTAAGTTTCAAGTAATTTTGGAGATCGACTTCAATAAAAAAAAGAAATGCATGTCGCTCTCTGATGTTACCGTTAATGTCTAAAATTACTATGCGGCGTTTCCACAGTCCCAAGAGATGGCTATATGGACTAACGACTACATGCGGGGTACAGGCATGGAGATGTACACCGAGACTCTAAGTTCTACATTTATCGGGATGCCGTTTAAACAAGCCGCAGAGTAAGTGGGCAACGGACGTGACGTGAAGCAAAGTCGCGCACCCAATAAAGATACCCATATATGTATACTATACAAGTATTTCAGATGAGCATATCATACCTGTCGCGATTACTGGAAAATCACAAAACTAATACAATACCGCATAGCTTATCACATTCGTGTTATTTTTTTTTCTTTGTTTGCAAGCTTACAGTCTGTGATTTTAAATATCGGTGTTTTTTTTTTCCTACCCTATTTATTTTTCCGTTAATGGGCACTGAAATTATTACTGGCCGGTGACTAATATATGGAATATGTATTGTTCGTTGTTAATACATACAGCTACGATGTACGTAGACCCTGCAAGGAGTTTTGTCATAGAATGGAAAGCACGTGAACCTCCTCTGGGGTTGCCATAACTAACATAGCACGGGCTGTAGCTTGTCCTATTGGTTGATTACAGTCCCCCGATACACAAGCTTGGCAGAACGATTACCTGCAGGGTACTGGCTGCGAGATGTACACGGAAACATTGTCGACATCCTTCACGGGAATGAGCTTCGCCCAAGCGAGCGAGTAAGATCCCCTTTCCCCCATCGATCCCCTAGGAATCCAAATGCACTCCTGGCCCCACGCACCGTAAATAGTGATTGTGTGCCAAATTCGCTAACTCTAGTTGACTGAATGTGCACGAGGGGAATTAGTTCTTAAACTCGACAGTGTTGAAATGTTTAGATTGAAGTAATCTCACTTAATTTTCAGAGTTTGCATGTTGAATGGGTATATAGGCAATACATCGGTATGTATTATTAGCTACTTCATAATCGTTAGTAGACACGTTTTCCAGTCAAACACCTTATATTTTCAACAATTTCAATTTTTTTTAACTAATATTTTAGACAACAATTTCAATCATCGAAATAGATTTTTATCTTTATTTTTTTGTTTTTGTGATTACCGTTAAAGCCGTGCCAACAAAAATAATATAAAAATCATCGAATGTCAATGTCAATTGACATTATAGATACGTCAGATCATATGCACTTTTTTGTAAATTCGTACGCTTCACAACACTATTATTTAATTAGAAAATATGAATGTTCTTTTTTTTTTAAATATATATGAATGAATTGTAGATAACGCTGTAATTGTGGTTGCCATTATTGTACATCTGCTTCCTTCCACACTATCGCTTCCTTTCATTAAAATTAAGTACATTTTGTACAATAAATTATACACTGTATATTATAAATATCATATTAAGCATGTTCAGTAATATTAGATTAAATTATATATTTGCTTAATTAGCGTATGTTAAAAAAAATAAAAAAATGTAGTTTTTTCCGGTATTTCTTGTATATTATCAGTCTGCATTTTTATTTTATCCATAATTTGATAATCAAACAATACAGCAAAATAAACACAGTACCCATCTGATGGTAAGCATCTGTGCTCGCATGCAACACAAGGAATTCAGTATTATCGTGTAGACTTGATAAATCCAAGAAATCCTCGTTGTCAAAATAGCGAATTATACTCAGCCAGCCATAAATTAAAGTGCAGGTAGTCCTCGACTAACGTCGTTTTAAGTTACGTCAAACAATCTTTTGACAACATTCCTCAAACATACGTCAATTGTGTCGATAATCAGCATAGGAGAATTAACTTGTCGCGAGGATGATGACAGAATTTGTGCTCTGTATCGTATATACTCGTATGTGTTTTAT
This sequence comes from Euproctis similis, assembly GCA_905147225.2. Taxonomy (NCBI): domain Eukaryota; kingdom Metazoa; phylum Arthropoda; class Insecta; order Lepidoptera; family Erebidae; genus Euproctis; species Euproctis similis. The sequence continues at coordinate 16,271,242 of LR990115.1, forward strand.
TATTTAAGATAATAACGCACAAATACCCAAATAACTAGCAATTTTGCAATTGCATACAGTACCTCCATAACTAATTATTATCACGTAGTTCTAGAACGTGCCGTATGTACGAGGACTGCCTGTACTCATATTTAGAACTTTTAGATTCTTATGTTATATTCTTAAATAAAACAAATATTATTTTATTGTCATAGATATTACACAATGGAGTCCCAATTTACCTATTTACTTACACCTTCGTAGTGAAAGAACCATTTTTTTAATAGTTTTTTAAATTATTTTCTTTAAAGAGTTCGATAAAGATATAAATAGGTCGATAATTTAGTTTTTGTTTTGATATATAATAATGCTTATAAAAGAATAGAATGGAAATATGAATTATCTGATTATTTTTTTACCAGGTTATGTTTCACAAAGTTGAAGTTGTTGCTCCTCGCGATAGAGATAAAGGGTGAAGAAGGTGCGGACAGCAAAATTTCCATAAACCCTCGGAACGCGAAAATACACGCGAACACGCAAGGATTCTTTATAGCGCAGTCAGCTGATGAAGTTAAAAGGTGAACATCATTTTACGTCTATCACACAATTCATATTAAAATATTTTTTTCATTATGAGGGGGCAAACGAGCAGGCGTGTCACCCGATGGTGAGCAACGCCGCCCATGGACACCTAAACACATATAGTGTTACAGTTGCGTTGCCAGGCCCTTACAATGGGATATGGAAGTGGGATGGGAAGGGTCACCGGTCGAGCCAAGCCATTCATGCAGCGAACTGCGTGTTCTACCTTGTTTAATAGTGTTCTATTGCTTAGTTTACATAACATAACATAACTTCACGCCTTTTGTTACCAGAAGGTGTAGGCAGCGGCTGTTAAGCCTCGTCTCGCCGTTATGTTTACGTCCCAAATGGAATAGGTGGCGAACCTATTGACATACCGGGCACAAAGTTTGTCAGTCATCGGTATCTATCACACATAACTTCCGAAAACAATTTCGAAAAGTCATTGGTGTGAGCCAGTGTCTAGAATCGAACCCCGGACCTCTGGATCAGAGGCCGTGCGCTCGCCCACTGCGCCACCGAGACTTGCGGTTAGTGTTCGGCTAGTGTTCTATTGCTTAGTTTAATAGTGGGAATATAAGTGAGAGGTAAGAATGGGCCAACTGGACCGGTGAAATACCACGATTTCGAAGTTCCCGCCACCCCGCTATCCCACTTCTGATGCCACCCCTATATAATCTTAAAGTTAAATGTAACTATAATTATGTTTATTTAATATTACAGAGCCTGGTATTACTGCAAGGCGTGCCACGAAGATATAAAGGACGAAACTTTGATCAAGAAATGCAAATGCAAAAATTGTAAGATCATTGAATTACTATTTGTATAAGTACACTTAATAATCCGATTGTAACGAGACAATCACTCCCTTTAGAATTAAAACTTATACAAATTTAAGAAAAAAATGCCTAATTTCTTTTTACTTAACAAACTGTTCTGTGACATTCTTTCTGGAAATATTTTAATGTTGTAATCATGTTTTGTATATTTAAGAGTCACGTTAAATGTTCACACATTTTTTTTCTTTAAATACAGATTGTTCACAATTGCAACACTTAGGTACAAAGGCCTTTGGGCCACGTGTAATAACAGACAGACCCGCTAGTACACATATATATATATATACACACTGTTTATGATTTCTATATTGTGAGACTATAATAATAAATGTTGTCCGGCTAATATTTTAGTGACCGCGCACCAGCGGAAGGTTGGAGCCGACATAGGTAAACCACACATAACCTCACAAATTGACGTTTTCCAAATACTTTTTTTTATTACGTGTCTATAATATTTTGAGTTGCTTTAGTATGATGTATGCGTCCGTACCTCACAGACTGGATCGGCTGCAAGGCATTTATTATACATTGATCCGTGCTCGTATCACAAAACACCCTTAAAATTTAAAATTAGTGATCATTGTGTATGTCCGCTCGCTCGTGAAATTCCGCCACAAGATTTAAAAGCACTCCCGACACTTCACCGTTTTGTGTTTCTGTGCCTTTTTTATTTTTTGGATAATCTCCCGCTCTTTTTCTGATGTGTATGGAATAAAATGAGAGGATTTAGTGCATCATACAATATAGCTAAACAATTATATCAAACACACTCAATCAGGATCTGTGCCGACATCTTTAAATAACACATTAGTCACTTGATCAAAATTATTAACAACGTATGCGTTTAGCAGCCTTCGACGAGAGTTGAACACCAATTGCTATGATGCACTTCAGAGCCCAGCACATGCTGTACTTTGCATGCATATTAAATATTGAGTAGCATTTAATATCGCAAACAGCAGTTGCACCGTCATTTTTGTCCCAGAACACTTACTTTTATATATCTGTGAATCCATGAAAGCATGTCTCAGAAAAAAAAATACGAAAGACCGGAACAGGAAAATAAAATGCGCTGATAGAAATATCCACGTGGAGAGTGAGCTTTTGAATAATAAAGGCTTTATAGAACAGTTGCGGCTTGTCTGTGCTAACTAAAAAAGAAACTAACAGTAGGAGAAGACTAAATTACCGCCACCGTTCATCACATTTATTCACGCTTTTGACAGAATCAAATTTTTGCCAGTGTCAAGTAATAATGCCAAAGAATTTGATTCTGGCAAGCCTCATTTAACAGCGACGTATCAGAGAGCGTACTATCGCTTTTGTGGTCACCCTTTGGATTTTTACAGATGTCGGAATGATGATGATCCAGACCGGAATGGTGAAACAAAATGTTAATACGTACCGAGGTTGTCTCGATGGTACGAAAACGACACACAAAATATTTAAATAATTACCGTATACCTTACACAATATAGTTTTTGTTTGCATCAACTAACCATGCTATGGGCGAAAAAAAAAATATATATATAAGCTAATACACGATTGAACGACACACGCAGCTATCATAGTGCAGCTAGGCTATAAGACACACAAAATAACAACAGCTAGCTTACTTATAATATGTAATATACTATGACGAAAACAGGGTAAATATTTTTTTAGAAAATAGCAACACCGTCCACAAATTAATAGTTCGAAATTTGAAAATATTTTTTTAATCATTGATAATTCAAACGTTTACTAAAAATATTAGGTTTTTAAGAGGATTATCAAAACCGCATTCATTATCAGCATAAATATGTAAAATATGCGTTATATATATATCTCACCCTATGTTGAACCAGGATGTTTAAATTGGTATTTGAATTGAGCTTAAATAGTGTTATTTCTCGGTTCAGTGGCTACATTCAGGAAAGGTGTACGAGCCGTCCAGATGGTGGGCAGGGCAAGTACGTAACATTAGATTAAGTTATAAAATTCAATGTAAATTGTCAATGTGATGTTTTTCTAAGCGACATTGTGCGGAAGCAACTTGCCAACGTCGCGTGATTGATTAGCAATATTGTGTCCTGTTCATAAATGTTCTGTATTTTTATACGTTACTATATAAATATATATATATATCTATGTGCATTTTTACAGCAGTTAGATGTTTGCCTCTCTTGTTAGAAAAATAATACATTTATCAAAACAAAGACAGATTTTATAATGTCTTTTATTTAATTTTGATGTTTGTGGTAATTGGTTATATAATTTATATCTAATGTCTCGAAATTTTCTAGGAAGTAATATTTGAACCCTGATTTTACTGCATCGACATTAGTCCCAATGGTATTGATGTTGTGAAGTTTATAGTGTTTATTATATGAAGTTTTTTGATTTTTGGTAATTATTAATGCGCTTATAAAATTTCTAAATGATTGATTATTATTATTATTATTACTGTAATAATATCCTGCATAGGGAAAGTTTCTATTAGTTGCTCCCGCCTCCGATAGTAAACGTGAGGATTTCGCAGTCGTTGGCTGCTGCGTCAATATCGGCAGAACTATTTGGTATACAAGCTTTTACAGTTAACACATCCCTGTACTAATTGAATTAGTCTAATTGAGCCATCAGTTATTAGTACGCTCATCGTTACATAGATCACGTCATGTATTCATTCTTTCATATTCCCTTACATTAATCTATAATTTACCAAAAGACCATAAATCCATGTAACTTCAGTAGTCAAAACATTAAAAAATATAGCACATAGAGCTTGTTAGATATTTTTTTTTGTGTGTGTCGTGTGAGTAACCAAAATGCATGTCGCATGTGTTTTTTTTGTAATGGTGTAGGTAGGTATATTTTATTAGATATGTCTTAAGCTATTCTATAGAAATTCTATCTTTTGATTGAATATTAGTTTTTAATGATTACATCGGTTTCATCTTCTGCTTATATTTGAGACTATATATAAGTATAATCTTCAGAATGTACCGTGTGAGCTTGTTTTTTTTTTAAATAAATATTATTAATAACTATGCATATTTGATGGGCATTTATTTGATAACAGCTGATTTTAATTGCGCAATTAACCAACACGCTGATTGCTTCGAGTGCATTAAAATAAAGATGAAACCGATATTTGTTTTATATATTTTGAAACTAATGACCAGTCATGTTGGACCAGGCCATACCCACACGTTGTACTATATAACGCGATGTGCTATATGTAGGTAAAGTATTTACTGAGTGGAGTGGAATGCGAACTTGTGCTGATGTTTTGCAGATGATCACCATCCTCCCCCCACCTTCACGCCGCCAGAGTTGCCCAAGAAGGTCCATGTTCGAGGTACATCTCAGGCTCAAACGCCGAGTGTTTTTTTTTTTTCGTTTTCCTTTTAATCATCGGCCCACTAACCATTCGACCGGCAGTACGCTTCGTTCTAAGTTACCGGAAGGTATCGTGCACCTAGCTGCTTTCTCACGCATTTTTTTTCATAGCGTACACTGTCAACAGGCAGATTAATCTCAGAGATTATGCTGTTGCATGTACCCGGCTAAGACGTAGTAACACATGATCCTAGTTTGCTCACTCGAGCGCTTAAAATAACCTACAGAACTAATCCAATTGTATTGAACACGAATCAGATTTTTTGTTAATTTTCTCTCGCCTTCACTGTATTGGCAGATGAGAATGTGGGGTTTTTTTTTTCAATCGATCTGTGCTTCTTGGTAAACTCTAAAGCGGACTTATTTTTATCATCTTTGTGGTTTGTACCCCCCTCGATCGAACATTGCAATAATCTCATGGCATTGCATTTATCCGAATGATAAATTTTACCTTCCATCTTTAATTTCATAGTTGCCAATTAATGGATGATCACTTAAAAATAAATATAATCTATTCAAATATACATATTTCTATTACAAATACCCAATTTTGGACCATTTTTTATCTAAATAATAATTTAACCTGAATTGGGGTAAAAAAAAACTATCCATAATTGGCAACACTACCGTGAATGCTATGTGGGTACCATAAACTTTTATGCTTTAGTTGTTGTATAACTTGTATTTTATAATTGAATAAAAAAATGTAAAGAAATTTAATAAATCAAATTGTTATTTCAATATATTATGTCATAATAAAATATGTTTAATGGTTAAATTAAATTTATCTTAATCTAGCACAGAATTTTCGCCGCTAAATTCAAACTTCTGGTTCATTAAAATTCCTAGTAACATTATGAAAAAAAAGACTCAAAATGATTTATAAATGGAAACTTAGAACTTTATTTGCAATCATTTCCGTAATCCCTAATTACTGCTGCTACAATATTTATTTACACTGTATATAAGGTTAATACAAGTTTAACTAATTTCAGGTGAAATCGCTAGAGAAAGAGGGGAAGACACTAGTTGTGAGTATGTTTTAATATATTTAATTCTTTAATATAATTTAATATATAATTAGAGGAAAATAACATAAATACTTGAAAGTCCTTTGTCCGACAATCGTCTGATTTTAGTACACAATTTTGCTCTTTTTTTTTGCGTTTAACTTATATTTTAAGATTGGAACGACTATTAGAAACTCCATTAAAAACCTAATTATTAAGTGAAGCTAAAGTCTTCTTTCAGCAGATGGTTCACATATAATATGGACATGTTCTATTCATATAAAACTATTTAAAAAGTATGTCAACGTTGAGTTTTAACCGGATATGATGCATGATAAATTCCGTTGACCAATAAGGGAACGCGGTAGCTTTTGGCGGGATTCTCGAGAATTGAAATTGAGAGAATATTGATCATTGAAATATATTAAATTGCTTACTGTATTTATTTACAAGACATCATTACATAGTATAAAACAAAGTCACTTTCCGCTGTCTGTCCCCTTATATGCGCATATCTTTAAAACTACGCAACGGATTTTAATGCGTTTTTTTTTAATATTTAGAGGGTGTCAACGGGGTGGTTTTGATCTATAATTCATGTATAGTGTAGTAAAAAAAGTGATAATTTTCAAGATTTACAACTTTAATCGCAAACGCTGCCTGAACCCTAAGTGATAAATCAAAACAACGTACTACATTATTATACACCTTTAAAAGGTCTACAAAAAAGTCCGCGACGGCATATGTCTATCTCTTAAGGATAATCCACAATGACCTTTTTTACTTTTTACGAGAAATAATGGTCTATTTACGAAGCGATTTTAAACATTACAGTATTAATTTTCATCCAATTAAGTGTGTTAAACAGACTGTGCATGTAATGTAGATGATCCTGGCCCGTTACAGTATGCAATTTAAATAAATATTTTTGAAGATATTGCAGTATTAACATAGCGGGACAGCAGTTATTACTTTTGATGCGGAACAAAGTTCGCCGGGTCAGCTAGTTATTTTAATATAGTACACACAAAGAGGGTTTCTATCTTATTTAACTGATTGTGCACGAATTGATCCCCGTGGATGCTGAAGATCATTAGAAATGATAAGAAAAATATTTTTTAATTTACAAACCAATTCTTCTGACGGCATAACCTCAATTTGTCATAGTAATTAACCGTAACCATCGGAGTGCTGCACCTACAGCGTTACTGTCTCCAATGGCAAACCAGCTCATGAACACCACCACCACCAGACAGGTCAACAAGGTGAAACCTAACGTGAACAGAGCGCCACCAGATACGTAAGTGATAAAAATAAACTGACACACTTAACCATCATTATATCCTGGTGATTGTCAAAGAGATGGTACACGAAAAAACTAAAACCTCTAAAGAGTTTATATTAGTTACAAATAAAAAATAATTATTTAAAAAAATACTAAATTTGAAAAAAGAATAATAATATGTAATTTATTTGACTTAATTCCTTTTCGTGTATCACCTATCATTGCTGCTATTAATTGTAGCCTAAATTAAATCATTCAATATATATATGTATTGATTTTGTGTAGACGAAAACATATCAATGTCTATCTATTTACTTTAAATAATTTTTATATTTTTACTTTTAGACGAACAAAGAAATATACTATTATTAAAGTTGAAATATATAACAATGTACGCCTAAATCATAATTTTCTGTCTATCCTTCAATGTCCATCTATTGCGGCTTGTTCTTTTTTTAATTACGTAATTTATTTATTTATCAATAATTTATTTAGCACGATGTGCACATCGCACTAAGGTTATATTGATATATTATTTTATATATTATGCACATATTTTTTTATTTCTTATGAAAGAAACGGAGACGACTCTTTGAACCTGTGTTACAGGAATGCCCAGGATGAAGATACCAATTACCAGGCCTATCATCTTGCCTACGAAGTGAAAAAACTCATGTAAATGCCAAAAAAAATAAATATTAATTATTTCAGTTAGATAATTTTTTTATTCGTAGTTTGAAGATTGCAAATTTATCATACAAATTACAATCGTTATTTTATACGAGTCAAGTCGGCGTTGAGTCGATTCTTTATTCGAGTGAATGATGTTTTTTTTCCTTCGACTCTTACGTAGACTTCTCTCGATATTTATATTATAGTAGTGCTTGTATCACTATAGAATATGTCTTTAATTTAGATTAAACTTGACAATTTAATTTTATTATTGTACATGGCATTCTTTTTTTAAATCTGGCACGTCAAAAAATTGCATGTAATCTCTCTACCTGTCACATTTTTTATTTACTTTCACCTTTATTTTTTTTTATATATGCATCGATACAGAGTAGTTAGTTTAGAATCGGAACTATGTCTTAATTATAAATAATTAGTATCAATATTTGGGTAGCTTGACTTTGTTTTCACTAGTAGATTGTTCGCAATCTTTTCAAATACATATGTAAATACCAATTTATAATACCTGACATTTTCTATTCCATTTCATTCGCTTAGAAAACCTGCCTTATAAATAAAACCTTTTTATAGTATTCACATTGTAAATTTATCTGCTGTTATTTAAATTATATAAAACAATATAATGAATTGTACATATTTTGTACATCTAAATAAATAAGAACAATTAAATCAATCACTTTCAAACACAATGTAGATCACCAGATATTAAATTTGGTTAGTATATAGTTACGTGGTTACAATTTAGTTTTAAAATGAATTATTTGTACAGGCCGACGAGTAGGAGCAGTGGTGGCAATCAGAACAGCAACGGTGTCAGTTTACCGGCCGGCTTGGCTGATGACCAGTCGAAGGACTTCGACTTCGAAAAGACTGAAATGAAGTATGACTCCACAGGAATGTTCCATTGGAGTCCGGCAAGAAATTTGGAAGATTGTATATTAGTACGTATAGATTGAATTTCCATTATAAACTCCTTTATTTTCTATTCAAGCTCGTAATTTTCAAAGGTCGTCATAATCTAGTCGAATATATTTTTTTTATTTAAGGCCATGGCGAGCATATGTCTTCAATTACTCGATTAGGTACTTTTTGTATTCCGCCAAAAATAGACCTTCGGTCGGACTGAAATTGAGTATGGACTGAAATTTAAAACTGAAGATAATCTGGTATCCTGGTATTTTTATTACAGGACAGGAATCAAGCAGCAATGACGGTCCTGAACGGTCACGTGGTAGTATGTCTTTTCGCAGACCCAGATTCACCGCTAATAGGTTTGAGGAACCTGGTGATGCCGCTGAGAGCTTCGAACTTCCACTATCACGAACTGAAGCACGTTGTCATTGTCGGTAGCGTCGAATATATCAGAAGAGAATGGAAAATGTTGCAGAATTTACCGAAAATTTCTGTATTGAATGTAAGTAGCTTACCGTCGCCTCATCATTCCCTTCAAAATATACTTCACAACCCTAAAATACAAAGTCTCAGACCCCCATCTCAGCATGGAAGCCACAAAATATCTGTAAATTTATGATAAAATCCGTCATATTATGTGAGCAGGAATGTATTTTTGAGCTTGGTGCATGATGATGTCCAGGGTTCACCGCTAAGCCGAGCCGACTTGCGTGCAGTGAATGTGAATTTGTGCGACATGTGCTGCATCCTATCAGCGAAGGTGCCATCTAACGATGACCCGACGCTGGCGGACAAGGAAGCTATCCTGGCTTCGTTGAACATCAAGGCGATGACGTTCGACGACACGATAGGAGTCCTGAGTGCTGGCGTGGGGGTCAACGGGGGCAACGCCGCCCCGCCCCCTGCCGGACACCCGCCAGCCCCCGTGCTGCTGCAGCGAAGGGGCTCTGTGTACGGTGCCAATGTGCCTATGATTACTGGTAAGTGAATTAAACATTTTAATCTCCTCTCAGGCTTGCAGAAGTTTTATCTCCAGAAAGTACCCTTGATATTGATGTATCTCTTTGTGTTTGCACAGAGCTAGTAAACGACAGCAACGTACAGTTCCTGGATCAGGACGACGACGATGATCCCGACACGGAACTGTACCTGACGCAGCCGTTCGCGTGTGGAACTGCGTTTGCTGTCAGTGTACTCGACTCGCTTATGTCCACAGTAAGTCCAACAATTTGCTTATATCCTAATTTATTTCGATATTATGACAAACTCACTGTATTTTGCCGTTTGTTCCAGACTTATTTCAACCAAAATGCCTTAACGCTCATACGATCGCTGATCACGGGCGGCGCTACTCCGGAGTTGGAGTTGATCCTTGCCGAGGGAGCTGGACTCCGAGGGGGATACTCCACACCTGAGAGTTTAGCAAATAGGTATTATGTTTTATTATGATACTGTACTTGTAAATACTGTACTATTTCGTATACGGCGAGGTTCTGTAACGTGTTGCTTTTTCCAGGGATCGTTGCAGGGTGGGTCAGATCTCGTTGTACGACGGCCCGCTGGCGCAGTTCGGCGAGGCCGGCAAGTACGGGGACCTGTTCGTGGCTGCGCTCAGCACTTACGGGATGCTGTGCATCGGCCTCTACCGGTTTCGCGACACCTCGTCCTCCTGCGACGCCAGCAGCAAGAGATACGTCATCACCAACCCACCTGATGACTTCTCTTTGCTGCCCACCGATCAGGTATCGATCAAATTTAATTAGTAATCGTTTCTCAAAAGAATCCCAAATACATGTCCAGGTAAATATTAATAAAACATTTATAATATCTCTACAGTACTCTGTATACAGTACTCTGTAGCATTTCTTGACGTTTGTGAAAATTATTGTCAGATTGAAATTTAATTTTGATTTCATTAATGTTATCACAAGCAATTGTTTCGGAGCCACTTGAAAATTCAAAATCAAATGACATTCTGTTAAGCGAACAGAATGTCAAATCTCAAAAGTTGTATAGTTATGACTACAAAATATATTAATATATTGTCTCGTAGGCATTTCGACAGATTTTGAAATCACCTTCCAATCAATTCCATGTGGGTACATATTTACTAATTACAGAAAAAACGAAAATGTATCAAGTCTAAGGCCATTCTTCTTATAGTAATTGAAAAGCGCGCGAAAACAGCTCGCAGTGTCATGGCGGCCCGATTTGACGTCACGTTTATGTAAACATTAGATGCGTCTACGTCATTTTAATATACATTGCTGTGTGAAGTGACGTTGTCGCATCGCTCACCTTATTGAGTATCTTATTAATCAGCACTTTTAAAATTCAAACTTGATGAGAGCTCCCTGAAAATGATAAAATGTTCGATCGTTGGCTACTGGTGCTGGAGTGTAGTGTCCCGTGCAGGTGTTCGTGCTGATGCAGTTCGACCCGGGCGTGGAGTACCGCGCCAGCCGCCGCGCCGGCTCGGCCGCCAAGGACGACGCCTCCTGACTGTTGCTGTGCAGCGCGCTCACCGACGGGCCCTACTCCTACATCTAGGCGGGGGGCCCCACGACACACTGCGACAATCCTTCCCGCACATACTTACTGCGAGCTCCGGTCTATTCTAATTAAACTATTATTATTTTCAGTTCTTTACAACTTGTATACCGAACCCTTGAGCTTTTTCACGAGTTCGTTTCATGTCGATAGCGACTGCTTTAGTTCGGTGTAAAACCGCAGTGCGAGGAATTTGCACACGATACGATTAAATCTCGCGCGGTGCGATTTTTACATTTCCAAATCAAAGTCACTATTCATTCGGTATATTATTATGCTGAGTTCTCGACGGAGATAAACATCTGTGGACTGGTAAACAAATATGTTGGTTTATATATATCTTTTGAAAAATATTAATCGCATCGCACGAATATACGGCAGTGCGGTTTTACATTTGACAATTCAATACCGGGTAAAGTTTAGGTTATCTAATATTGAAAAAAAAATGGAATCGATCAAAAGACGAACTCGTAACTGATGCTCTTGTCGTTACCCCCTTTTTTGGTTTTATTTGTTAAATTGTATGATTTGATTTTATTTAAGTCCTTGCACAGCAATACACATTATTCAATCGCACTATAGTATTCGTTTGTTTTCGCTTAAATAAAAGCAACTCACTACAATTATTTATACTTATATCAACATCGATGGCAGATGTTATGTAGTTCAACTACCTCAACCTACCCCAATAAAATGTGGTGAAAATATTAACCCTTATAAGAATATAGTTATAAAGAACTAACTATAAAAAACAGTTCTAAAATGTGGTTGGCTATACAACAAAATTTTAAAAATTAAATAAATTAAAATTGTTAAATTATATTCGTTAAAATTTATATAAATCCAAATTGATATTATAGAAATTATATGAAATTTATTTATATAAAAGAGGTATAGGCATGTTATAAAATAATAATAAAAAACAATAAAATCAGCTCCATTTAGTCTATGTAAATATTTTTTTTCTGACATATGTACTTTGACAGTTCGAAATAATGTGCAATTATCAAAAGTACTGTTGACAGTAATATATAGGTATCCATTGCACGGCCTTTGAGCGCACATTAATGGTTTTCAATATTGGATTGATTCAATATTATTGTGGTGATGGTTATTTTAGTTTTAGATTTATATATTTATGTATATGGACACACAAATGTGCACCATAATAAAAGAAATAAAAAATAAATGTTTTTCCAATGTGAATTAAATCAGCATGTGAGGCAGGACAACTCGAGATGGCAATTTAAAGTGGGTAGTTAGTCTTATGAAGAAATTTAATATATTATAACACAGGTGTTAGGTGCCGTGAAAAGCTTAACAAATTCTATACGCGTTCCAGCCAAATATTTGTTTTACGAATATAGATATTGTTATGGCGTCTGTAATTAAATGCTGACATGACTGCCATCAATATCTTATAAAATATCTTACCTCTCACTTTTATAAAAAGAAACTTAAAATATATTTTTATTACAGAATGAGGACTGGGAGTCCTATTTTTTATTTAGAAGTGATCAATAAAACATATCAACTATGATATTATAAAACCTCGATATCAAAAGTAAAAAAGTTATACCCTCAATCTGCGTTTAATAAATTACAAAGACCTTAAAAGATTGCTATTTCGACTTATCCATGAATTTAAGTTAGATCTTTTGAATGAATTTTCAAAAATTCTGATCTCTTGCAAAATTGAACAACCAATGCTGTAAATTTTCCCGCCAACTCATTTGACACTTTCTATTTTCTGCTAAATTGTCTTCAACGAGTCTAAATTCTGTTCAAACTTCCTCAAGGTATGTATTTTTTACTTTATTCAACACAAGAGCCTTCATAATTTTTACTTGCATGACAGTAAATGTAATAAATAAACTTAGACCTAGGCTAATGCTTTTCTTAGATTATTCCATTCCTTATTCAGTAGTGTTTTTAATTTTTTCACTCTTCACTTAATTAAGACTATTAAAGCTGACTATTATATTACTTAAGCATTTAATTTTATCCATTGACTGATTGATGAACACGTGTTATCGTCGTTCAATAACGACGATAACAGATTGAGATTGAGACTACGCAAAAATATGTTAGTCTATTAAATTAAGTTTGTAGTATTAAGATTCCGCCATATTTTAAATATATCCTGCACTTATGGATGCGTTCATTTAATTTAAAATTATTAGCGACTCCACTACATTTTAGTTTATAATGTTTTAAAAAATCATATTGTGTGTATTGTATATTTTCTGTACAAAATGAAATAATTATCTATTTGAATTACATAACCAATGTGTTTAATTTGAACATTTTTCTTTTTAATAACATGGAGTCACGATCTTTTGGATTAGATGGATTTCGTAGTTTACATTTAACATGTAGATATGTTTATTGCTCATTGTTTCAATATTTTACATTAATAACTTTTCATTGCTTTATGTTTTTATGCGGAAATGTGTAACCAACACTTCTTTTGCGTTAATTAAAAATCCTAAATAAAATCTTTATGGCTCTCACATTCACCGCATACAAATGTAATGCATTAAAAGTTATTAGTAATAGTTAATCTCACCTTATAGTATCATACACTTCTGATCATTTTTTCCTATTTTAATAAAATTACGCTATTTTATTTTTTTGTTTTTTTAATATAATCCTTTATTTCGGCGGGGGATTGTCAAAGTGGACGTGAAATATGGCGCTGCACATGAACAATGCAACAATGAACTGATATAGAAATTATAAAATACGAATAAATAGTATGCCATTTGCCAGAATATTTCGAAAAAGTATGTAATTATTATTTTTTTGTTTTCGCTGCGAGAGACACCGAGTGCGAAGTGTAATATTGCTGTAAATGTGTGATATTATTTTCGAATCGTTGTTAAAAAAAATAGGGCTTCTGAAGCCTACGACGTATTTAGTGTTTAAACTCCGGGTGCTTTGACGATTGTGGACTCTTAAAAATACCTAGTCTACTGTTGATTGTATTATATAAGATGCTTTGACTGGCTGCACAGAACTACGCGCTAACATCCAGTTCATATAAAAAAAAAACAAAGTGCAGTCCGTCGAGGATCCATTTTTAGAATTTATTAGGTAATTAGTTTACATTCACTTCACAAATTAGATTCATATTACAATACTTTTGTTAGTATTATAACTAATTACTAATAAAAGTACAGGAAGTTTGATGAATCTGTATACAAATGAACTTATCAAAAATAATCGATCAACTGGAACTTTTAAACTAATCACGATTAATCGATAACTAATATGGTATATTATAGCACTGAAATTATTCCATATCAACACGTAATACTTCGGTCATTATTATTTTTTGTGACTTTTTATCAAACATCCTGTATATAGTTTATCTTTATCACAGCCACTATAGAAGACATTTCATAGTATAGGCGAAACCGGCCTTAATTATTACAAATAATGTTTAATTAAAAAATAATGTTTCTCACAGATATTTGAATGTGATATCTTTTATGGATAATCCCAATATGTGCCCTGATCACATATAAATAAAAGCTATAGTATCAAAATGCAGTGAAATCAGCCCAATAAATGGCACATGTTCAAATAAATGTCAATAAATATAAAAGTATGCATCATGTTGTTGACATGTGTAAATTTTAAAGACAGACTTTTCCACTAAAATGTAACCAAACGATGCTAACTTTTATATCGTGTGACCCTCAGGTAATAAAGTAAAGGAATTGAATAAAAAAAACTGCCATATTCTTTTGAAACTATGATTTCATTGAAACTAAAAGTACGACGGTGATCAAAAATATTTTATTTTAATTAAAAAACTAGTCAAACTGTATTTGTATACATTCGAAAAATGACATTTAAAAAATTAGGTATACCAAACAAAAAAAATGTACTGCATAAGTATTCACTTGATTTTCATAAAAAGAATACAGAAATATGTAAAGTTATGAGAAGGTTGTGCACGATAGAATATTATTTATGTAATTTAATAAAAAAAAAATTAATCGGTCTGTCCAAAATATTTAAATTAAATCGATCAATTTTCATAATCGGCCGGCATTTGCCGTCAACTAGGAGGCAAGTTGAACAATACATTTACCACCTTATATAATTACATATTGCAGTTAGGTTATCCAATTTGCAAAAACGCTAATTATGTTGCCTAGCTAATATAGGTATCAGGCAAGAAAGCAATCTATTACGACCATTGCTTATGACTACCTCCTTGTGCTAGGAGTCCTAGCTCCTCTATGATGTTTTTTTTAAATTTAATGTATTAACCACTAAGTTGAAACACACAGGAGTCCGAACGTAATGTTTAATAGATGGTTTCCATTCACGGGAAAGAACCTTCGCGCGTAGATGGCGCCATCCTTCGAGAAGCACTCGAATTTATGGACATAATGGACTTATTGGATGATGTGGTGAAATTGACCTATTTGAAGAAATGAACTGGGTTTTCCTATTTATCTAACACCGCGAATAATAAAATAACGAATGAATTAAATGAACATTGGATTTTTATTTTAATCTAAGAATATATAAATAATTATATATGGCCAGTACCATAACAAAAAATAAGCAAGAGAATAGATCGAATGTGTAAGAACTGCGTCAAACTAAATAGCGTTTGGCAGATTGGTTAACATAATATGCGTGACAGCCGAGTATAGTGATTTAGTTGTAATTTGGAGCTTGATATATCGGTAAGTAGTAAACCTCTGCATGGAGCCCTAGCCAAAACTAGGTACCTAATATTTAGTGTACCGCCGCGAGCTGCATTATTCGATAATCGATTTTTCTAAAATTATTTTTAATAGCTAGAATGTTGTAAATAGTCAAATGTAATTTTGTATGTTACATAAGAATTTTTCCAATATAACGTCTCCTTTGCATTAAAAAATAGACGGCTACGGTTACATTTAAAAGTTAATATTCAAATACCTAAATAACGTGTGTAGTCTGTTGTGAATTAGGCTTCAATGTCACTTTATGCTAGGCTAGGTTTAGTGTTCGGAGCGTCTTGTTGTAAAAATGTAAAATACACCGCTATTTATTTGGTATAAAAACAAAAAAAAAATTACATGTTAATTAAGTACTAATTAAATATTAAAATGACAATTTTCCTTTAATATTTTTATACAGCATTACAATATATTTATCGCAATTAAAAAGTTTATATAGATGAGTCAGAGTGCAATCCATGTAAAAAAGTGCGTGTACGTTTGTGCGCGCTTACGAAGTTATACTTCTTTGGTATCATACCGACTGAATATAATGAAATAATATTGAAAGAACACCAATCTATGTTTCAGATTATTTCCTATCATAGATATTGCAATCGCTTTTATAATGTTCAATACTCAATAACGCATTGTTTAATGTTTAAGGCTTTGGTACTTCTTCTACTCCTAGTGGTACTTTCTACCTTCTACATGCAGCCTTAAAAACAATCACAGAAACTAAACAATCTATAACTATCAAAAATATAAATATAACTGCCTAAATGAAGATGAGATCTGAAGAAGATCAGATAACGCACCAAAGAGTTATAACTTTAATATTAATAGCGTTTAAATTTGTATAGGTAATCGCCTTAACGAGAGAGAATATAGCTGAGTCTTTCTGGGTGTGTTTGCTTGAAGTCTAAATGTTATCTATATAACTGTTTAATGTGTATGTATGCCACATGAATTAATAATTGTTACTAGATAAATATTTAGTGGCCATGACATTTAAATTAAAAGCAGCCAGATGGCGCTAGTATTTAATACACGCTATTAAACTAAAATTCGGATACTAAATAATATGATAAGTTCATTAATTACGCGAGACAATTTTACAACCCCCCATCACTTCTTGATGAGATTTTCCTCCTCTGTCTCCTCCACCATAATTGCACGCGAGATTAAAAGATTAAAACAAACAAAAATGCTACTTTACTGCACAGTGTGGTTCTGACGATTAAGACAAGATTGATACAATAGTCGGATTTATGCATATTTATTTCTACAAGAAATTTTGTGTGTTAGAAACAAAATTTAATCTTCCCCCTTATGGGACACCTCGCATAATTAATGGACAACCCCTATATTGTATCTGGTACCGAACTAGATATTAAAGACGAGTCTAGACAGCTACTAAACAGAAACAATAAAACAATTTTGTCATTTAACATCTATTAATATATAAGATTTTTTAAAGATATTTAAATTTTAAACATCACCAACAATTTGGACGATTTCTCTTTTCAAATGCATTCGAAGGCCAAAGGCATAATAATAGTTTTCATTAAACGTTCACGAACGGCTTCTACTAAGTAGGACAAGATGATATTAAATATTTTGGCCCACACGTTTCCCAAGAGTTTTAGATTTTTATTTTGCTCAATATTATACAGTATTTTCAGTATACAAATGTATTTACCACTTATATTAAAAAGTTAAATATTAGAAAACGTCAAAAATTGTCAACGGTTGTCAATGTCACGTGACTCGAATAGCATATAAAATCTTCCCATTTTCGTGCGGTAAATACCTTCATTTTTATACTGTATAAGTGTGAGCAATCAAACACAAACTAATATCATACCGTATTAAAGGGTGACAGTACAGTTGAAATGTATTAAAAGCAAATTTTAAAAGTAATAAAAGCAGTTTCTAACTTTGAATTTTAAAACCCCTTTTTCAACACGGCTACAATCGCCTAAGCTTTTCCGATTAATTATATGTGGATATACTATATCGTATCTACATCAATGCAGCTGATAATAAAAGCAGAATGTTGCTATTAAAAAAATTGAGACAAACTGTCAGTACACTGGGGTAAAATAAAATTATTTAAATTGTGGTGGGGGTGGGGTGCATAGCTACTATTCACACAGCACCATTTTAATCGCAAACCAAAGCACTCAAGGCTGTGTTATGAAACGAAAGATGTTATGCAAGTTAAAAAAAACTGCTTACAGCATCTTAAAATAATAATGTTAATAAAAACTATTCAAATGTTTTATTATTAAATCTTTTTTTAAATTCCACGTAGCACCTTAGCAAAAGTACAAACACATACGCGTAATATACAATATTAAAATATATTAATTAATCATTGTAGATATTCTAACATTTAGAACTTGTTGACCTTTTTATTTAATAAAGATGTATATAAATATGTTCATAACAAAAAAAGATGATATATAGTAAACAACCGTTGGAAAACTTGTTGACACAGCGTCAACAAATTGTTGATGAAGTGTAAACTATGTTGTTGCTGTGTAAACAAGTTTTTAAAAAAATGTAAAAATTACCCTACAGTGTACTCACGGTATAATAAATAATATTTACAAACTCATTTCAGCTCCTGAAATTTCTCTCTTCGATATAGTACATATTATATATATAACTACGAAATACGTAGATCAATCTTATAAATGTACAAACAAAATATCAACTAACTAAAATGCCTATTAAATGAAATTTAGTAATTCCATATTCTGTGTGCATTAAAAAGTGTTTAGTATTAACAATATTGTTGACTATTGCTAATAGCTTGAGGTTGTTAATGTTTTTAGAACGATCAAAAAAAAAATGAATTTCTCATGTATATATATATCTATATGTATATGTATAAAATCTTTACGCTCTATAAATGAAGGATGTTCGCTAGAACCTTTTTGTAAGTCGCCATCTTATATACCTACGTGTTGTTACACTAATCCTGTCTTATTAAAGTAGTATCAATATATAATGATGGCTGTGAGAAAATAATTGTAAACAATTTAAATTTATATTGTGTAAATGAAAAAAAATAAAATAAAAAAATAGCAACTTAACTGACATGTTCTACCGCATTGAGATTGGTCTGAATGTTACATATTTTTTTCACTGCTCTGTTGTCATATATTTTAATGAATATTGGTTTATGTTTAAATCTTTTGTAATATGTCAAACTTGTCATACAAATTGCTAGAATTGTATGTTCCTATATCATATTTTTCAAAACTAAAATGTAATGTTCACGTGTTCTACAACTTTACTAATTAAACAATATTTCAAGTTGTACCTTACAATTATTTTTGTAGTAAAATATCAATAAAGAACCAAGTCTAATGCAAAAATATCCCTTTTCATTTACCGTAAACAATTAAAGGATATTTTCATAGTAACATACAAATATCAATTTTAGTTGATACAAGACTTGTCCTTTTTCAAAGCATGGGCACCGCAGTGTGTGCGACCTTTTCAGACATTCTACTGCTCTTAAACAACTTAAAACATAATTTGTAAATTGATCAATTCTTAGGATCATAATGGTTTAAACATAAACTAAAATTAATATCTGATAATAGGGCTATATTTATTTTGGCACTGTTTATTATTTAATTGTTATAATTACAGCTATGTTCATTTTAGTTATTAACTAAATCATATAAATTTTGAACCATAGAGTTATATATGGATTTTTAAAAATCTTAAATGCACAAAATTATTATCACCAATGTAAAAATAATTATAACAACACCTATGAAGTATGATACAGTGTCAAGATTTAATCAAATGTATGACCATGGAGTTTTGGCGCTAAAGTTCATCTTGCAGGGGGTTGCCAAGTAAAAAAAAATCATAACCGGATCGGGAGGAAAAGTTTTCACTCGATGAATCGCATTCTAAAATGAAATTTAATATTTTTCTTGAATAATGCCTAACTATCATTATCTCAAATTAAACTATTCACTATACCGTATATTTGGTATTTGTATTCACGTGACGTAATTAATATTTAAGAAAATAAGCAATACTCTTCACATTTGTTGATTGAAATTTTTATAATCAAACAGGTAGTAACAATATTATTCATGAAAATGGTACCAGCGCTGTAACCAGTGCAAGGTTGAACTTCATTATTTGTCTGGCTTAGATTTTTATATATACCTACAGGACTGGAATAGAGATAAATTCATTAAATATGTTCATCAGTTAAAGAATTATAATTATGTTACAGCACTGAAACGAGTATGACACACTTATATGCAAATACCAAAGATGCTGCATAGATGGAAATATTTTGTTTGACTTCTTTTACCAGAAAAGGCAACCCATAAATTAAAGCTCACAGCTTTCTAAGCAGTTGCTCAAGTTTCAGCATAATCCCATATCTCACCGCTTCTAGTTAACCATTTAAAAGAACCACCATATGATAATATAATATTATGTCGCCCGTATACCATGTACGCCATTTTGTGTACCTATCTCCAAACAAAATGGCACACTCCGCGAGCCACATAATATTAACAGACTGTTCGAAACGTTTCACACCACAAGAACAAATTATTTAATATTGTTGATGTTGATTGTTAATAAAATGCAAATAATGTAAATATCAAAATAAATTCTGTATTTGTATTTGACTATATTAGTTTCATTTCTATAATATTTTTATGTATACCTAACTCTTTAACTGGTCCGATAGTCCAGCTCCTCCAGAAGTTGGGGAGATCGATGCCGGGCTGACGCCAATGAAATTGGGAAGTTATGTGTGATAGATGACTGACAACTTCGTGCCCGATTATGGCAATAGGTTCCGCTGCTATTCCGTTTGGGACATAACGATATGGCGAGTCAGGGCTTAACCGCCGCTGAATACACCTTCGTATAGAAAAAGGCGTGAAAGTTGTTATATTCTTCCTAACCCTGCTTACTTGCGCCAAAAATACTGTTATATTCCTACTCAATTTAGCAATCACAGGTTTACTAGGATAGTTAATTAAAAGAAAAGTTTACATATTTGTTTCTAAGATTTTCGCGAATCTCATTTATTGATTAAAACAACTTTTAGGATTGTATCGCGTTTATTTATTATTTATTTTTATTTCCCGACGTTTCGAACTCTTTACAGAGATCATTTTCACGAGTATGAACAAAAAGATGGCAGTTGTTCAAAAGCTATCTTCATTGATACAGAGAGCACCCACTTTTTGGAAATAAAAATCAAAAAGTTGATGTTAAAAATATGATTTTTAATATTGGTAACCCACATCAGACCATGAGAACAAAAGTTAAATACTTATTTATAAGATGCATTAATACATCCTGCCTCTAAAGATCCTTTGTTGTATGATTACCATCTGACAAAGTAACTGTATTCTTAGACCATCTTAACTCCATAAATCCCAAAATACAATTCACAATGGAACTGGAGTCCAACAATTCTCTAGCATTCTTGGATGTGTTAGTTATTCGTAACTCTAATAACACCTTGAGTCACACTGTGTATAGAAAGAAAACCCATACAGATAGATACCTGAATGGTGAATCTCACCACCATCCTTCACAGTTAGCTGCCGTGTCAAAATCTTTGTTTCAGAGAGCACGAGGGATTTGTGACCAGGAACACATAGCAGAGGAGATTCAGCATGTGAAAAAAGTCTTACATGCCAATCAGCTTAAAGTTCCCAGAAATCATCACAAAAACCGAGTGAAGCAAGCCACAGTTGAGCGCCAACCTGCCATCTTGCCTTACATAAAGGGAATCACTGACAAAATTGGCTATATTTTAAAACGTGCTTCAATCAAAACATACTTTAAGCCATCCAAGAAAGTTAGTCAATTTCTACCATCTGTCAAGTGCCACATCCCCTTGCAAGACCCAGGAGTATATAAGCTGGACTGTGATTGTGGATTCTCTTATATCGGACAAACAAAGAGGTCCATTAAAACCAGGATCAAAGAACACATAGCGGATGTGAAGCACAACCGCTATAATAAGTCTGCTGTTTGTGAACACTGTAGGAAGGGCTCAAAACACTACATCAGGTTTGACAAACCACAAATCCTCGCCAAAGAACAACATTATCGTCCCAGGATGATACGCGAGGCTATTGAAATCAAAAAACATCCAAAGAATTTCAATAGAGAAGATGGCTGGAAACTATCACCTAGCTGGAACCCAGTCATAAGTCTCATCAAACCTAGCCCACAATCAAACAGCTCAAGACAGCGAGATACTATTAGTATAGTTTGCAGGTCAGACCCACATCAGGAACCATAATAATATAGAATTTTGAGTAGTGCAGTAATAATCAAAACAAAATAATTTTAATTTAATTTTTATTAACCTAGAAACCAAGTCCCTTTCTTTTTCTCAAAAACATTATAAATAATAGCAATATCAATAGCCCGTTCAAAATGAAATAATAATCAGTTTTGCAGAACAGCCGCTGAGTTTTCTTGCTGGGTCTTTCTCAGGACTGGCCGCGTTTTTGACCCAGTGGTAGATTTTTAATAAACACTATCTTTTAATTTAAAATCAATGAATGTTTAATAATAGTCATACTTTAATCTCAACCAACTTAGAAAATATGATAATTTGTAATAATTTAATAATAACAACTTTTACTTATTAAATCATACAACAAAGGATCTTTAGAGGCAGGATGTATTAATGCATCTTATAAATAAGTATTTAACTTTTGTTCTCATGGTCTGATGTGGGTTACCAATATTAAAAATCATATTTTTAACATCAACTTTTTGATTTTTATTTCCAAAAAGTGGGTGCTCTCTGTATCAATGAAGATAGCTTTTGAACAACTGCCATCTTTTTGTTCATACTCGTGAAAATGATCTCTGTAAAGAGTTCGAAACGTCGGGAAATAAAAATAAATAATAAATAAACGCGATACAATCCTAAAAGTTGTTTTAATCAATAAAAGAAAAGTTAATAAAAACACAAAATCGTTCATTTATAAATAAAATATATTCATAATATGGACGCGCTACAATCAAAATCACAAATATCACAAAATATTCCACAATGTCTTATATTAAATATAAATTTATATTTTCTAAACTTTTATGCGTGTTCTATTCATTCACTAATCTCAACGAACGCTATGTCTGACAGCCGAGCCTTGATTCAGACTATCTACTTATTTAGTGTCTTGTCTATAATATTCTTTAGCATATAATCTTAGACCTTATGGTGTTAGAACAGATCATAAGCAAAATGAATGTTCTGGGCAACCAATTCAGTATCGGTACCTTTCACGTGTGCATTTGGGTTTCTACGGGTTCTTAAGATATATTTGTGCATGAGATACATCTTAAGATATAACCGTGAGTGAAACGAATGTGATACATTTTACGCACCACATTATTTCATAGTAGATTTTTTACAACTTTAAAATCTCACTTTGAATAGATATTTATTAAATATCTCTTATCTATATATATATGCATAAGAGCGAAAGGTATACAGAGTGGTAGTCATTTGAAAACCGTTTTCATTTTTAATTGTGTTAATTGTATAGGCAGGGTCAAAATCGTATTAATAGTAGACATAGTAAATAGCACGATATACATTTTCATGGCATGCAAAACATTTTCAAAATTAACGAGATCCCAAATTACTACAAGAAATGACTAGTGTTTAAAATTAATAAGAAAATACGCAATAATATCATGAGATTAAAGTACATTGCAATAGTTAGAAAAAAAAAATGTTAATTTTAATCTAAAACGAATCACTTGAAAAGTGAGGCAATTTAAAAATAAAACAACAATATTTTACATCACCTCAATTGTGATGTCTCAGTCGATCGTACTGGTAAAAGCTTTTAGTAACATTCTTCCTCGGCTTTAAAACATAATGTTTCTTAGCTGAACCTATACTCGCCTTCCTTTTCTCCTCTTCCACAAGCAACGGTGGTAAAGAAACCTTCCTTATATTGTAATGAGGTGAGATACCATTTGGTAGTCTCGTGAGATCATTCTGAGGCACTTCCGGTGTATAAAGAGGTTCTAACCTTGCCACATCTCTATGTCTAGCAGTCACTACTCTATTATTCAACAATACATTACGTTCTGAAGCACTAAGCGCTGTATTCATATAATTTACAGGGTCCAAAGACACGAAGGATTTAGCACTGTTTCTATCACAGCTGATGGTAGAAGACTCTGGTCGATTCTTCATCCATCGCGATGAGGCCACATCGGATCTCAGAATAGACGGATTATGTTTCTTCTTATACGACGGACTCTTGATTTGTATGGGAGTTATCTGGAGAAGAGAACAGAAGGAGTCTGGCAAATCGTAGTCTTCATTACACATTGGGTAGAATGATATTCTTTCTCTGGAAAGTTTTTGATCGCACAGATTCTCGGCGACAGACGGTCTGGGAGAGTTTTCCGGTGTGACGTCGGTACTACTCTCTGACAGACGCTCCTCACTCTCGCTGAACTCCTCGTAGTCACTATAATGCATTGCGACGATTTCCTCATGCTCAATTTGTCTGAACGACAACCGTTTCTCGGGCAATTGTATCGCTTTTCCGATAATTCTGAAAATCATGAATAAATCTTTACACACGACCCATCATATCTGTACTGAATTTAACCATGTAACCCGAATAAATTTTACATCTTTTTACAAAGTATCAAGTTATTGATATTTTGTAAAATGATTGATTATGATGATGATTGATGTTTACAAAATCACAATACAGTCATCACTTTAAAAATGTATTGTATATTTGTTTGTTATAAAAAAACTGACTCTTTGTAATTAAAGGTCTTGCTATTCTCCTCCATGTTGACAAGGTTTTCTCTCATCAAAAAAAATCGAACGTTAAGCCCGAGACCAAAACGAAAACTGCAATATTAGCTAGTAAAACTCCGTAATATATAGGTGGGGTGGGTTCTTGATATTAATCTTCGTGGAGGTTTTGTGTTTCCAATTAACATAAATACCAGCCATAGTGGCCTCATTTGTAGCAATTTAGTCCATCCATGTGACCGAATAACTTAGTAATGTAACTCCGTTAAAAAAAACTATATGCTGCATGCATTCTCAATGCAGTTGCAGTTGAGTTGAGTTAATTTTAAACCTAAATTTTAGTCTCGGTCGTCCAGTGACCATCGAGCTCCTCGTCGCAGGATCTATTCCAGGCATCGACCAATGACTTTTCAGAAGTTATGGGTGATATTCAGAAAAAAGCAGTGGTGTTAGCAAAAATCGAAAATAAAGCGTTGGGCAGATTCCTGGTTACAAAGAATGTTAGCAGTAAAGTCCAGCTAGCCATTCACAATACTGCTGGCGTATTAAGAACTCTCAATTCCAGCCAGCCAACGCGCTGCCTTGCAAATTCGTATTTTCTACGACTAATTTCAGCTAGTCGGTGACGAGTCATCATCATCATTCATCATTAGCCTATTGCAGTCCACTGCTGGACATAGGCCTCTCCCAATTTGCGCCACAACATCTGATTCTCTGCCTTCCGCATCCAGTCTTTTCCAGCAGCCTTTCTGAGGTCATCTGACCATCGGGCTGGTGGGCGTCCTACACTACGCTTACCAAGTTGCAGTCTCCACTAAATGACCTTCTTGCTCCATCTAACATCGGTCCTTCGGCAGATGTGACCAGCATATTGCCACTTCAGCGAGCTTATTCTACGAGCTATGTCGGTTACTCCAGTTTTCTGTCGGATATACTCATTTCTGAGTTTATCCTTCAGAGATACCCCAAGCATAGCTCGCCCCATAGCTCGCTGGGCGACTTTAAATTTGTGGACTAACCCCAACGTAGTTTGCCAAACCAGCTGAACCCTCCTGTCGGCTTCCTTCTCGAAGTTTCGTGTACCTAACTGGGTAGTTTGGCCCAGGTAGACGTATTTGTTTGCAACTTCGAGAACCGACCCTTCGACATTTATCGGTCTGGGCATACATGTTCATTGAACATGACCTTGGTCTTGTCCAAGTTCATGCCCAAACCGACACGCCGGGAGGATTCGTCTAGGCTGCGCAGCATTCCGCTTAACTGTTCTAGCGACTCTGCCATTACAACGATGTCGATACTCTCAGTCAGTCGGGAGCGAAAGAAAAACAACTTGGCTTGGCTGACAAGCTTAGACAGCACAACACCGAAGAATGGCGGGATAATCATTCCTAAATATGGGTGGAACTAAATGTTCATGGTAGGGGCGGGCAGCAGCGTCCCTATCTAAAAAGGTTTACTCCTGCGGTCTCCAACCCGTTTGCCCAGCGTGGGGACTATGGGCAAAAACCTCCCATGACAAAAGCACCAATGCAACGGCCCCCAGTTCCCGGTGGTCTCGCTGTTCCCGGCCAAGGTAGCGGTCGTGGTAACGGTGAGACAGGGGGTGCGAAGAATGTCCGGGTTACTAGTCAACAACGCGTGGCTACTTATAACGGACGCAGTCTTCGGCTGGACCAACACCTCACCGAACTCGAGGTAGAGCTGAGTTACTTGAACTGGCATATTTTAGGGCTATCTGAAGTCCGGCGAGAGGGGGAGGACACGATAACCCTACAGTGTGGTAACTTACTTTACTTTCGAGAAGGTGACCAGCTTTCCCAGGGGGGTGTTGGTTTCCTCGTTCACAAGGACCTCGTTAGAAGCGTTGTGGAGATCAGTAGGTGTCGACCAGGGTAGCGTACCTTGTATTGAAGCTTACCAACAGGTACACCCTAAAGGTAATACAGGTATATGCGTCGACCTCGACATACTCTGACGAGATAGTCGAGGCGATGTACGAGGATATTCCAAAAGCAATATATGGTACCGCCAAGGCTCACTACAACATGGTTATGGGGGACTTCAATGCCAAAGTGGGAGTACCAGAACGCGGCGAAACGAAAATCGGTCCCGAAACAGTTGGGGTGCCGAAATCACAGGGGCCAGATGCTGGTCAACTTCCTGGAGTCTGAAGGGCTCTTCTTGATGAACTAATTCTTCAAGAAGGGTCTCCACAGGAGGTGGACCTGGCGAAGTCCCGATTTTGTGACAAGGAACGAGATAGATTTTATCATTACGGACAGTAAGCATATGTTTAGAGATGTCTCTGTGATCAACAGGTTCAATACTGGAAGCGATCACCGACTTCTTCGGGGCTATCTAAATATTAACTTGAAAGCTGAAAGGACCCGGAAGATAAGGTCTATTCTCCGACCTACTCCGCTCCGATCAGCTGTCTTCGTCAGAATGGAGAAGCCTAAACCAGCATATTAGAAAGCTAATGCGGCACGACCTTCGTCGAGCTAACACTCGAGTAATCGAGAACGCGATTGACCGCAACAAAGGGTCGAAAGTGTTTGCTCAGCAGCTTGGAAGGCCCCATCTGACGAAACTGAAAACTGCGGATGGACGTGTCGTCACCTCTAAGCCAGAGATTCTCGCAGAGATCGAATCATTTTATGGGCTCCTTTATTCCACACGGATGACTAAGCCGACGGGACACAGCGATGATGACCATAGAGCCCCGCTAACGCGTCACTATAGCGAGGACATCCCCGAAATTGCAGAAAGCTAGATTAGGGCAGCTCTCGGGCAATTTCAGAACAACAAGGCACCCAGTGATGAGGGAATTACTACAGAACATTTAAAATCCGGCGGAACTCGGGTACTAAAGGAATTAGCAAGTCTTTTTAATTACGTCATACACCAGGGCATAACACCACAGGCTTGGAGCAGGAGTGCGGTGGTGCTGCTCTTCAAAAAAGGTGATAAGACCTTACTGAAGAATTACAGACCCATCTCACTCCTGAGCCATATCTACAAGTTGTTCTCGAGGGTCGTCACGAATCGTCTCGCTGTAAGACTCGACGAGTTCCAGCCTCCGGAGCAAGCCGGGTTTCTAAAAGGTTTTAGCACCGTGGACCACATCCATACTGTTCGGCAGATTGTACAGAAAACCGAGGAGTACAATCAGCCGCTGTGTATGGCATTCGTGGATTACGAAAAAGCCTACGACTCCATCGAGTAACGAACTCCATCGAGCTGAATTGAGGTGTAAGACAGGGAGATGTCATATCTCCCAAACTCTTCACCAACGCTCTGGAGGACGTCTTCGAGACCCTGGATTGGACTTGACAGGGTATCAATGTGAATGGTGAGTACATCTCACATCTTCGGTTCGCCGACGACATTGGTGACGAGTAGTCACAGTCAAATTCTCTCTAAATTTGATTTATCAACGGCTAATTCCATTTAGTCAGTCATGAGTAGTCTAGACTAGCTGAAATTATTCGTTGGAAATACGAATTTCAGCGCATTGGCTGGCTGGAATTAACAGTTCATAATAGGCCACCTGGTACTGAAACCAACGCTAAAGGGCATGTGATTATCAATAAAATATTTACCTAAGCTGTGGATGCAACTGTCTCCACTGCATACATTCCTCGATAATATTGGGCCGGCTACATTTCTCACCATCTTCATTGTACAAAGTTCTTTCTATCCTCTCCCACTCTGATGCTAAAGCACTTGTAGCCTCAGCTGTATTCCTACGCAGTGCTGATCCTGAACTACTATCACTTTCCTCACTATGAAAATCTGGAGTACCTGATATCAATAACATTAATTTTTAAGACAAAAAAATTATTTCCTAAATAAACAAATTGGGGACCTCAATTGAAATACGGTTTATTTGAGTCTTTATTAACAAAATCTAACTCTTTATACTTCTTCTCACTATAATCCTGTTTATGCTAAATATGCTAATAATATTTATCTATTGTATTTGCTGGTCTGTTTTTTTATTCCGCCATGCTTATCATTTAAATGTCTGAAGGAACAATTATAGGATATAATATATTTCGTTTTAATTAGTACCTTCACAGAGACAGAATTACCTACATATAATAATAACATTATAACTTTAACTTACCAGTTTCGCTTTCGGAGAAAAAGTCTGAAAAAGGTGTACCAGCCCTCTCCAAACTATTTACTTTGTATGGTTGAACCTCAAAAGAATAATTTAAATTCCGGTTTATATGATTGTTAGCCGATAAAGGCGGTAATTCCTGCCCGGATCTGTATCCAAATTTCTGTTGATTTATACTTGGTAAGCAATCGATAACTTTATTTTTCTCTCGTGCCGATAGGTATTTTCGTGCAGACATAATCAACACTCAAATAATTTGAATGAATTGAAACTCATAATTACTAATGTTATTTTTAGTTCTGTAACATATGCCTCAAAATTTTTAATCTTTTTTATTTTGTGTTTGTGTTTGTGTTTGCGAGTTTGATAGAATTGGTAACAAGTAACAGTCTATACTCTTTAGTCTATACAAAAATGTACCCTCAACTACCCTCAAGTACTCTGTGATTGGTAGCAAAGAGTTTATTTAGATAGATTGGTAGGTAGCTAGCCTTTTTTTTATTATTTCATGACCATGGATGCAAGTCGTTTTAAAATGGTTAATTTTAAAAAGACAATTTAATAAACATAATCCAACATATAAAAATCTAAAGTAGCATAGACTAAATCTAACTTAATTATCCATAAAGTCTAAACTTTATGCATGATGTCCCAAGGGAGTTTTGAGGAGAATATAGAAAAGCACGCTATACACGATATTTAAACCATTCTCCATATTTACACACATATACGATCTCATATTAAATACATCGCCATGAATTCTATTCAATATTATCCATTGAAACACATATTTTAGAAAATAATGCAAATAGCTATTACCTTAAACAGGATTATATAGAAAGATAGAATTATAAAGAGTTAGTTTGTTAATAAAGATTCAAATAAAGAAGATCAAAATATTTAGAAAATAATTTATTGTCTTAATATAAAAGATGCGTAATTTTCGAAAGTCGTCGTCCAAATGATATTAATTCGGGGACTCGAATTAATGTCTCTCTTCGATAAATCTATCAAAATATGAGTAGATCACTTATCAATCAGCTAACTGTTACTCAACAGTCTCGGTGGCCCAACGCTCGAGCGCCTCGCCTCTGAATCAGCAAATCGTGGGTTCGAATTACTGCGAATTCAGGCTCACACCAATGACTTTTGAAAATTCCTCGTGGATGTTATGTGTGATAAATATGGATGACGGAAAACATTGTGCCCAGTGTATATCAATAGCTTTATCACCTATTCCTTTATGGACGTAAACTTAACGGCGCGTGGTCGAGGCTTAACCTCCACAGCCTACATCTTTAGGTAGACAAAGGCGCGAAGTTATGTTATGTTTATTAAGTAATGTAAGATCACTTATTATGTTAGAACACAACCAATGTCTTTCTGTGAATGATACGATTGATTGATTGAATTTATGGAGTAAGCGTGGCCAATGTGGAGTTGGATTTCTCACAACTTCACACTAGTCCTTTAAGATAGAGAACTAGTGTAAAGTAGTGAGAACAGGACAGAGGGGCAGAACAACAGGATAGAGGCTCTAGTCTGTGCATAATCTGTCATGTGCAGGTTCTCACTAGGAGCTAGTAAAATTTGTACAGAGTATTAGAACACTTAAATAGTAGTTTTATTAGTACAATTACGTTTTACTTGATTATTTCTAGCAATGTCTTAGTGAGTACGCCTAGGTACGCGGTTATAACATAGCCACTGAACAGAATGCGAAGATTTAAAACTTCGAATTTTAAATGCAGATCTTCAGATTAGATACTCACTATGCTAATTTAATAGGGAAATGTGTATGCTATCACACTTCCAATCCCTATCTTTATCAAAGGTTGGCAACACTACTGTATCACTATTTGTATTGCTGCTGTCGATGGGTGGCGCTATTTATGACTTACCGTCAGGCCACTCCTCTCCTAACCTATACAACTTTTCCACATTTTCCCTCCATACCATACAACTAAACTGGTACTTGTAAAATAGCGCTAAATATCCTACTGGAACGTATTATCTTTCATGCTACTAACTTGTATAAACCTTGACCAAATGTTCCATCATCAAACTAAAATTATTATAAAATAAGTGATAGGTTCGCCACCTATTCCATTTGGGATGTAAACATAACGGCGAGACGAGGCTTAACAGAAGCTGCCTACACCTTCGGGTAGAAAGTCAACTGGTATAATTATGTTAAATATAATAAAAGTGTCCGACCGTGTCCTTTTACTTTGTTACATAAATTTCTCTATTTCTATGAAATAAAACGCTATGCCACTAGATATTTTAATATACGTGGAAAAGCCCGTATACTAGTGTCAACTACAAATTAAAACTCTATTGGAGTCATAACAAAGCAACTAAGCAACTTCGAAATTGTCACACATAAAATAAATAAAAGTACAACGTCTTTTGTCGTTTTGTCTCGAAAGTGGTAAAGCCACGCAGTTCGCTGCATGAATAGGCCGGCTTGATCGATGAAATACCACGGTCTCTCCGAATGTCGATGTAATGTGCTCCATCCGCGGTTTCGTTGGGTTTCGGTAAACGGGGGCCCACCCCCTCCTCTCCCTTTCCCATCCGAATCTCTTTCAGGGTTGCAAACGCAACTATCAGTGGGCGGCGGTAGTTGCTTACCATCAGGTGACAAGCTTCTCGTTTGCCCTCCTATTCCTATTAGTTATTTTTATTGACATCGGTTATTGTTATAATTAAATTACATGAGGAAAGTATGAGATCTGCCGATTTTAACTTTTAGTTTTTTAACCTTACTGTTTTTTTACTATGGAACTGTAGAGAGACAACTGTTACCTCAAGAAAATATTTTACTTTATTATTTCTATGTTATAAAACGTTATGTAACTGGATAGTTTAATTGGCTATAGCCCATATGCTAGTGACAACTACAGTTAAAACTTTAAATTTCCCAAATACGGTGTGATACCTTTATATTACTAATAAAAAAAATACTACATACTCTTTTTTCTCTCATAGTTTATTCTAGAGTAGTTTTTTTTATTACATATGTTGTGATTATATATATATATAAGAATGTGAATGTGTCCTAGTAACTGAAATAATTGAGTATTTTTATTGACATTGGTTATTGTATTATTGGGCAAACGAGCAGACGTGTCACCTGAGGGTAAGCAACCAACGCCGCCCATGGACACCAGCAACACATATAGTGTTACTGTTGCGCTGGCAGCGCAACAGTAACACTATAACCTTTAAGGGATAGGGGATAGGGGAGGTTGGAAAAGGGGGTGTGGGCATCCGGTTACCTCTCTCACCGAACGAAACGCGGCATGAGCCACTTTACGTCGATCTCCTGAGAGGTCGTGGTATTTCACCGGTCGAGCAGTTCCATCCATGCAGCGAACTGCTTGGCTCTACCACTATTTAAATTATAATATATGAGAAAAGTATGAAATCTGCCTTTTTGAACCCATCTACTGTTTTCTACTGTTTTTTAATTGAGGAAACTGTTGTTTTTTTATTTGTTGGGGTTGGCAACACTGATCACTTACTTCAACTTATGTATTACTCTGTGCTGTGCAGTGGTCTCGAACCTACCGATTTTTCGGTATTTCTACCGATATGGGCTCTGTCCTACCGAAATACCGAAATGCAACGATTTTTCCACGATTTCAGAGAATATGTGGAAATTCTCCCGATCTTTTTACCGATTTCACACTTCTAACTTGGCAGCCCTTTTCATTTATGTTTTAAGTTAAGGGGAATCCCTCAATAGCAAATCCCTCAATAGCAATAGTAAGCGCACAGCTTAGAAAAATTCCTGTTATAGGGGATTCCCGTTTGGGAATTCCCTATATCAAGTAAATTTGTTTAAATGCAGATGCCTAGATTTTTATATAGAAGCCTGTAAGCAAATAACGACACGGTTTCCACTGAAAAATAATCCACTAAAAAGTTTAGACATAATTGAACCAACAAATGTTAAAAGTGGCAAAACTGCGTCGATAGTTCCTATTAGTAGGCTACTTCCCAATATTGTTCAGTGCAAAGATTTCCAGGAAATTGATACAGAGTGGCGCATTTTGAGAAATAGTGAACAAATCAAAACATTTTTCGATGATGTAGAACTATTTTGGGATGAAGTCAGTTTATAAAAGCGTGGCTATGACACTCAAATGTTTCCTTTGTTACCTACTTTTATCTTTAATATTTTATCTTTGCCGCATTCATCCGCAAACGTTGAACGCATATTTTCGCACATTAATCTTATGAAAACAAAACAACGAAATAGGCTATCTACTGAGTCAATCACTGGTCTATTACATGCTTAACGACTTTTCAATGACGCAAATTGTTATGACTTTGAAATAAATTCAAAAATGACTGAGAATATGGCCAAAGAACACTGGTATGGTACTAAAAACTAATTATGTAAGTATTTTTATGTTGACAGCCTATTTAGCTGTTTTGTTGTAGTTTTTTTGTAAATAAGCTACTAATAATTAATAAGTCTTAAGTTTGTTTGTAATTAGTTTGTAAGTTAACTATTTCTGTATAATTAAACGAATTTAATTGAATTTTGTATTTTTTTGTCATATACCGATTTTGGGAACAAATAGGTACAAATATACCGATTTTAGTGGACAGCTCTACCGATTTCGCAATTTGACGTTCGAGACTGCTGGTGCTGTGCTATCTAGACTGCGGTTGGTGCGGTTGGTGTTCCGTGTTCCATCCAAATCGTTTATTGATCCGTTCTTTGCGTTCTTCGGCTACTGGGCGCACTTATATTCAATTTAAAGTTTTAAATTGATAAATAAATATGTCTAAAATCGTCAATAAAACTGACGACAATAACCAGGACGAGGTAAGTGCTGAAATTGTGTACAGTCCACTACAGTTTCGTTCACAATTTTATTTTAAATAATTATGCTCGTTTATTTTTAACAATTTGGGTAAATTTAAGCTTCTTTTGGGCTAAATCAGTTTTTCGTGAAACCCAATAATACTTTGTGAAGAGTATTCGCTAGTGCAATTTTATGGACTTAATCTTGTCGCATTGCGCTAAATATTGATAACACAAGCCTTAGCCTATAAAACTTTACACGAATTACAAATGCAGTGTCATTATTCTCATAATAAAAAAAGAGTTACCTTGAATATTTATTTTTGCAAAGACATTCTAAATAACACTTGCTAATTCTTACTAGAAGACTGCTACTAAGAGGGAATCCAAGAACATCAACATAAAAGGCAATAATATTTTAGACTGTGTCTTAAATTGATACTGCTATATATTATGCGGTTTAAAAATATTAGATTTTTGTCAATAAAATAATACAGTAATGAACTATACACCCAACCCAATCCAATTAAACACTCATAATCAATAAATTTTATTGTATTTTCGTGAATTAAATTCCGATTAATTAACTCATTCAGATGCTTTGTGTTACAGATTTTTTTGTTAATATTGAAAATAGTATTATTAAAACTTTTAAATATTTACATAAACATTAGTGTTTATTGTTAAAGTCTGTGGCTGATATTAATAATAATTATACAAATAATTTTCAACTATATTAATTAACTAAGTAAAAATCATATTCTAGTGTTTAATTGTTAATATAGTGCCATGTCTAAATTTGAATTTTAAGTAGGCATTTCTTCACCTACCAGTTGGCGTTCTCCCAAATTTCAGTTCAGTACTTTGTTAATGTTTTGCTAAAAGAAAATTATGTTATATGATTTTTATTCTTGATCGTTCTAGTAAAATATATATTACTTACATTACTATAATTTTAACAGGATTTCGCTTAAAATACATTTTGAAACTTATGTAATACAGAAAATATCAAAATCTGTCAAATCTGTACTCATTTAACAGCTTATAATATGGGTGAGAATCACCAATCAATAAAAACTATATGTAATGTATTTATCATGTACTTACAAAAAATTATGATATCTATAGAAAAATTTAAAAATTAATTATGTTTGTAGAAAATCCTTATGCCATACACATACATCCAGCAAGTACCTGGAAAGCAAATACGGAAGAAGCTGGCTGCAGCTTTCAATTATTGGCTTAAGATCTCCGAGGAGAAACTGAAGGCTGTTGGAGAAATTGTACAAATACTACATAATGCTAGTTTACTGTAAGTAGTGTGTTTCTACTTTAGTTTTATACTTCCTATACCAAATTTTACCCACAGTGTCCCTTATATTGAAGACTAAGTAAATATCTACTTTTTTTAAAGTCTCAATGGTCCAGTGGTCGGGCTTTGCTTCTGAATCAAGAAATCGTGGGATCAATTCAGGGCTCACACCAATGTTTTAAGAAAATATAATAAACATAACTTCACTCCTTGTTCAACCCCAAGGTGTAGGTGTTAAGGCTCGACTCACTGTTATGTTTACGTCCCAAATGGAATAGGTGGCGAACCTATTGCCATACCGGGCACAAAGTTTTCAGTTATCAATATTTATCACATATAACTTCTGAATACAATTTCGAAAAGTCATTGGTGTGAGCCAGGATTCGAACCTGCAAATATACAATACATACAAAAAAATAACATTTTTTTACTATTTTTGTCTGTCTGCCTGTTTGTTGTCGATAATCTCTGCAATGACTACAGATTTTGACGCGATTTTTCTTCGCTGATGTAATAAGGAGTAACTAAGGCTACATTGTAAATTTTTTCAAACATGGCTTGAGAGGCGAAACAATTTTTGTTGGGTCTTATAGTTTAAAAAAATGGCTTGTGAAGCGAAACAAAGTTCTGCTAGTTTATAATATTAGTTTGTTCATCTATAGTAGATAACGACATCTATGGTAAAGATAAAAATTAAAAGATACTGGGTATCTATATTATGCCTTACAAACTCTGTATCAGTATTGATGAGGAAAACTAACGATCAACTATTGAGGACCACGGTCAATTCCTCGAATTGTGCGCGCGGGCATCTACAGTAGAATACATAAAATTATATTTATAACTAATCATATATTACAATCATGGAATAGATACGAGGACGTATGATTTATTCATAAGATTGACTAACGCCCGAATACTGAACCGCCACTCAAATCTGACAATCAATAAAGTGCTACTTACTGGCTCAAATATCATGCATTCTGTCTAATGTGACAGCTACTTAAACGCTTAAGTAGCGCTTATTATATTTGAGTGGCGGTTCAGTATTCGGCCTTAAGACTGATAGTCACTGATGGTACAGTGGTCGAGCACTACGGCTTCTGAATCCAGAGGTCGTTCGCGGGTTCGAATCCTGGCACAGACCAATGCTTTTCG
Source organism: Euproctis similis (assembly GCA_905147225.2). Lineage (NCBI taxonomy): Eukaryota > Metazoa > Arthropoda > Insecta > Lepidoptera > Erebidae > Euproctis > Euproctis similis. Next base: position 16,307,445 of record LR990115.1, read on the forward strand.
TAAGTTATGTGTGACCATTTGGGACGTAAACATAATGGCGAGTCGAGGTTTAACGGCCACTGCCTACACCTTCGGGTAGAAAAAGGCGTGAAGTTATGCTATATTGTGTTGATATTAATGTAAATGATTTAACTGTCCATATTTACTCCTGAATTAGTTATCTATTGTGTTGACTGATTGGCATAACTATATTATTATGATTAATAAAGCCGATTCTTAATAAGAATCGTGACTAGAAAAACTATTGCAGTAATGCATGTGTGCCTTTTGCGTGTACGGTTTATTTAATGTCTAACCGACCGCATCATAAGGGAGGTAATGTATTTCGTGTTCGATATTTATCTTTTCGTGTTATATTTCCGTTATAATCCTCCGGTGTGTCTGTTACTGCAGAATAAACGGGTTATACTATATGAACTGGACAGGTGAAATAGGCTATTATTTTGTCAGATATTACATAACATAACTTCACGCTTTTTTCTACCCGAAGGTGTAGGCAATGGCCGTTAAGCCTCGACTCGCCGAACCTATTGCCATGTTTTCAGTCATCGATATTTATCACACATAACTTTCGCAATTAATTTCGAAAAGTTATTGGTGTGAGCCAGGTTTCGAACCCGCGACCTCTTCATTCAGAAGCGGGGTGCACGACCACTGGACCACCGAGACTTTTTTTGTCAGATATTCTTCTAAATATTTAGTAATCCATAAGATAATTTTTAATTACCAAATATATTTTTGCTCAAAACTGGTCAAAACAATACTTATGACATCGGAAATACGTCATAATATCAAAGAAATCTAAGGTCAATGCTGTTTTTGTTTGAAGAGTTCCATTGTCATTCTCCGAAGATCATGTCTTTACGACATTGTAATGGAATATTTGTTGAATAAACTTCTTTCCAAAAAGTTGCGTCAATATCGTTCCATTGTGTGATGAGTTACGATGCCACAGACCGACACACAGACAGGTCAAACAATTAACAACCCTAAAACCATCTATAAAAAGATCAGACCGGAATAACTACGGATTTTTTTTTTTTTGGTCCACAAAACTGATTACAATCTGATGATTTTTATATGTATACAATAAATGAGATAAGTGACTAGATTGAATCTACTAGATGGGAACACGGCATGCTTAGTAGTTTAGTTGTGTTAATAATGCATTACATTTAATTAACATAATAGGAGTTAAATAATATTATGAAGTGCAAACATATGATAAACAATGAAATTTAGCATGACGATACAGAGTTTGAAATAAGTTTTCGTAATGAGGCAAAAGAACCATAACGGATAAACAAATCAATGTCACTTCCAATATTATTCGACAGTGTGGTCATGCGGTAAATTGGTGAGTGCTGGCCAAGGTTAGTTCTGCATCTAGGGGGTTGAAAAGTTTTGCGGTTACATAACCTACTCCCAATACGCGGTACCACCAGAGACAAATGTTGAAGGGTATCTGGGGAATCTATAAAGCCATGAACAAGTTTATATAAAAAGATAATATCGGCGATTTGTCGTCGCTTGTGGAGGGATTCCATTTTATAAAATATGAGGCGTTCCTCGTACGATGTCAACTGTCGACACATATTATTATTATATGTAAGATGATACAAAAAACGTTTTTGGACTCTCTCTATTCTATCTATATGTACTTGATATCATGGGCTCCAAATAGTACTACAGTATTCTAATATTCCTCTCACAATGGTGTTATAAATTAGGATAGTGAGAGGTTGCTTAAATATTTTCAGTTGCCTATTAATAAAGCCAGAAAAACGAGAAGCTCTATTAATAACACTGTCAATGTGTTCTCTAAAACTCAAAGAACTGTCCAGTATAACACCCAAGTCCCGGATAGTTGTTACCTCATCTAGAGGCGTGTTATTGATAAAGTAGGTTGATTGAATACATTTCTTTTTTCTGGTGAATTTGATATGGTAGCATTTTAGCTTATTCAGAACCATATCATTTTGGATACACCACTGATGAACAGCACTAATATCTGATTGAAGTATCTTTATGTCATCCATGTCGATTATAGATCTATAAATTTTTAAATCATCGGCATATAATTTATATTGGGATCTAATGACATGGTTAATGTCATTCACAAACATTATAAACAGCAGAGGTCCCAGATGTGAACCCTGAGGCACTCCCGAGGGAACAGTGCATATTCGTGTTTTGAAACCACTAATGTACACTAATTGAGATCTGTTCCGGACATATGACTCACACCATCTGAGCAGAGACCCCTGGATACCTGCATTAGCTAGTTTATTCAAAAGAAAGTCATGGTTAACCAGATCGAAGGCCTTCCTAAAGTCTGTGTACCTAGATGGAATGTATTTCACCACCACGATCAACGGCATCAGTTATATCTGAAATATACTCCGCCAGGTTCGTGCTAGTGGACTTACGAGGTAAAAATCCATGCTGATTGGGGCAATGAATGAATGAAAATGAGCTATAAGTTTTTTATTTACTATGGCTTCCATTATTTTTCCGAATCCAGATAAGATTGAAATAGGACGATAATTTGTAATGTCATCTAATTTCCCACTTTTATGAATTGGTGTTAAATGAGCTAACTTCCACTGTGCTGGAAAAATACCAGTTTGAAGAGATTTGTTGTAGATTATTGTTAAAGGTTTATATAAATTAACTGCACATTTTTTCAAAAAGATGGGAGGTATCGAGTCCGGCCCAGGACCCTTATGATTGTCCAAAATCTTCAACTGATTAAAAACATCATTCTCACTAATCAAACAATCGCCATAACAAACGCTACTATGCTGTTGGACGTAATTTGGATTCGCCGACGTACTGACGGAATTGTAAACATTTTGAAAATATTTTGAGAATAATTCACATATTTCTTTACCACCTTTGGCAGTTTCAGATTGTAAGATCATTACATTAGGCAGAGAATGACTATTAGTCGATCTATCCTTAAAGGTTTTCCAAAAGTATTTTGGATATTTTCTAAGGTGTGCTGCAGCATTTTCTTTAAAATTATTGTAACATTTAAGTATTAATGCATCACAACGATTTCTAGTGGCATCATACTGCAACTTGTCCATTAGGTTGCCGTATTTTTTATATTTAGTATGTACTTTACGTTTGAGTTTAAGTGCTTTTAACAAAGGTTGAGTGAACCAAGTTGGGTACCGATCAGTGCGCACACGACGAAGTGGTGTATGTTGGATAATTATAGGGTTAATCGTGTTGTAAAAAACATTTAACATATGATCGACCGTGTACGTATCTTTCAATACTGAGGACCAACTGATACATTCTAAATCCAGATTAATGGCTTCATAGTTACATTTATAGTAGTTTAAGGTAGGACTAGAGCAAGGTTTCATTAAGTGCACAAGGTTTTTTTCTATAATTACTGCAAAAGGTGGATGGTGTGAGTCAGGGGAAAGTGTAAAACTTGTAGCAGGGTGAGTAGTAATTCTCGCTTGGCTATTACAAAATACCAAATCCAAAATACGGTTATTGATATTATATAATATGTTATTATATTGGTACAAATCACAGTAAGCGATAGCGTCTAGAAAAGATGCACACAGGTTACCAACTGAAGTTGCTGGTACTAGATGTGTAGATGCCATTGCAGCGTCTTCATAACATTCAATATTACCCATGTTAAAGTCCCCTACTATTAAAAACATAGTGTCGACAGTGTTATTATTTTTGATGCTATTTGACACTTTAGAAAAATTTCTAAAAAACGTATCGATATAATCTTGATTAACGGGGGATGGTACGTACACAGTACACACATGTATGAGAGCTTTGCCTAGTTCTAAGGAGATCCAAAGATCCTCACACGGTAATCACCGTGTGAGGATCTTTGGATCCCAGGTATATTTACGAACAACATCAAACGACATAAGAATAGCAACCATGACCCCGCCACCATCCCTTCTATCCCTAGAGCTGGTTGTCGATCTATCTCTTCTGTACACATTGTAGCGTCGGTCAAACAACCCATAATCAAATACAGTTTCGCTTAGCCAGGATTCAGTTATAATGATAATATCATAATTGGTTTTTAATACTGACAAATAAAAATCTTCCGTTTTTGTTCTTAAGCCTCTCACATTTTGATAAAAAATTTTGATGGTGAATTTTGATTAAAAATAATATTTGATAACATGCATTTAGAATTAAAAATAAGTAAAAAAGAAAATAAAAAGTAAAAATTAAATAGAATATTCATAAAAAAAAACAAACATCACAAATTGAGTAAGCAGTCAGGAGTCTTGATAATAATGTGATTCGATGTGACATCTTTACGAACAAAAATGCGTCCATTTCTCGTCCATACAAATTTATAACCTTTGTCTCTAGCAGCTATTCTAGTGGCAGCATGAAGTTTTTTATTCTCGGGCGATAAATGCTCTGTGATATAAATTGGATGCTTGTGTTCGGTAAATCCTACGTGAGATGCATTCAATTTATTTTCGTTTCTCTTATTAAAATATTTCACAGATGCCAGAAAGTTATCTCTGGTGCGCTGACAATTTAGTTTTACCACAATGTTCTTTGGACGATTGGAGTCATGTCTGAGCTTGGCCACTCTGTGTAATGTCATAATATGATTTTCTTGTAAATTAAAAGACACAGTTTTGCCAATTTCCATAATTATGCTCATGATATTTTCGTTCTTACGTTCAGGTACTCCCTGAATCTCAATATTACTGTCCCTAGCATACTGCTCCATCTGTGCCATTTTTAATGTTAAATCATCAAGTTTAGATTGTGTACTGCTGGTCTGCTTCACAAGATCCGATACGTTGTTATTATGTCTCTCGGTGAGCATTTTTTGCTCATCATATGAGGTGGACACAAATTGCATGGATTGAATTACGTCATCGAGGTCAGTACGCATTTGGCAGTATTTAGTTCCCAGCTCGCCAATGTCGATTTGCACTTTTAGAATGTCGTTAAAACGATCAAGTGTAAGCTTTTGGCTCTCGAATTTATCACACATTTCTTTCCGTAAGGTACGAATTTCTTCTAGAATTTGATTGTCATTAACAGTAGCAGATGATGTAGGTGGTGATGCACCCATACGATCACCCTCAGCGCCAGGACGCGCATCCATGCAACTGCCACAAGTCCATTTGGAACGAGGGGTATTAACGTCGTGACTTTTCACACAATCTAAGTGATAAATATGCTGACAGTTTGATCCGGTACATTTTATTATTTTTTGTGTGACAAGAATTGTCATTTTACATTCAGAGCATTGGACCATTATGAATGGATCAAAATAATTGTAGGTCTCAATAAAATATTAATAATAAAAAATGTGTGATATAAAAATAAATGCAGCGTACAGTAACAAAGGACGCGTAGTAATAAATACGCATTAAGTAGTAGCGGCAGCACACTAATAAAGGTCCGCGTAATATGAATTGCGGGTACCTTGATATTACAATTGAAACTTTACTCTTAATGTTAATTGATTATTTGTATATTACATCTATTTACACTGTAACAATGATTAAGTTTATTAGAAAGTTCACTAGATAATTATGCACACCAACTCACGTGACAATCAAAAGGAGATTTTATCCACTTTTAACAACAGTGTAAAAATATTTATACGGAGCTAAGATTAACACAACACACTTGCTCGACTACCGGACTCTATAATACATTGTTAGTAGTGTTAGTAGTGAATAATACATTGTTAGTAAAAAAAGTGTTCCCTCATTTCTTACTAACTAAATTTCTTACTTACTATTAGTTAAAATGATAGATGGGGGACCCTACTACTATGCAGTATGAAATGTAAACGTAGCTTTACGTAACTTTACGGCTTTTTCAAGCTGAAAATCGAAGCAGCAGCCACTGCAAATAGTGGCGAACCTGTTGTCATACACCGGGCACAAATTTGGCAGTCAAAAAAAATTGAAAAATCATTGGTGTGAGTACCGCATCGAACCCACGACTTCTGAATCAGAAATGGGAAACTCAACCGCTGGACCACCGAGACTATTAAAGTATTTAAGTCCTAGGATATTTGTCACATATTCATTGGATTCGAACTCGTAACTTTACAATAGTGTATAATATACTCCCGCTAATGACTGGCTGACCTTTTTTATTAACCAATTTAAAAGCGTTCGTTTAAATTCAGACAACAATTCTTCAAAAACTGTTGCTCTTCTAATTAACCAAAGCATGTCAAAGTAATCTAGATTTATAACAATTGTTATAAAAGGTTTTTCCAAAATATAATTCTCAATAATACTCATGAATCATTCGTCTCGGTGGTCCAGTGGTAGAGCATCCCACATCTGAAACAAAATGTTGTGGGATGGATTCCGGGCACGTCATCAGCTCTTTGATATCCACTGGAACGCCACAGCTTACGGTACTGTGCCTTCCGCAGTCAGTAGTTCCCAGCAATCTTGACCAAGTCGTCGGCCCACTAGTGGAGGGACGTCCTGCACCACTTCGACCAGTTCTTCTATCAGTCTTTTCTCTTTCTTCCCCAACGGTTATCGGCTCGTCGAGCGATGTATGTTGCCTGTCCATCTCCACTTCAGCGTACTAACTTTTCGGGCTATGATTACGGATTTTGTCTCGCAGGGAGATTCCTAGCATAGCCCGCTTCATAGCACGCTGAGCGATTTTGAGCTTCGTAATGAGCAGTTTTTGGACGAGAAGATTTCCCTTAGTTTCCCCCGAACGCTGCCCAACCGAGTTGGATTCGTCCGTTGATGACGGACCAATGATTCAGTGAATTATTTTCGGTAGTTATTGTGTGTGGTAAATATCGATGACTAAGACAACATTGTGCCTATTCCATTTGGGACGTGAACGTGCTTATAATTTCGGGTAGAAAATAGCGTGAAGTTATAAATGAAATAATTTAATTCATGCTCATTCCCCGCTCTGTTTCTATTCAGAATAGATGATATCCAAGACAACTCTATACTCCGGCGGGGTATACCGGTGGCCCATTCCATATACGGCGTGGCAAGCACCATCAACGCGGCGAATTACGCGATGATCATTGCGCTACAAAAGACCCAGGAGCTTGGACATCCGTCGGTAAATATAATTACATCAATGACTTCTGACCTGAAAAACACAGATCTTGTGAATTACTAAACAGATTTTAATGTAGTTTTCAACAATTTAGGTACGATATATGAATCGAGAGGAATGTTTTTATGGGTAGTTTAACCTCGTCTGGGTCTAGATGATGATTACGTAATCGGTAGTTATTTAATTTTCAACAAACATGGCAATAAAAATGTTGCAATAAAAACAATATATTTTTTAAGGGGTAGGAGGGCAAACGAGCAGGCGTGTCACCTGATGGTAAGCAACCCACGCCACCCATGGACACCAGCAACACATATAGTGTTACTGTTGCGTTACCGACTTTTAGGGGATAGGGAAGGATGGGGAAGGGGGGTGGGCCTCCGGTTACCTCACTCACCGAACGAACCGCGGTGGTATTTCACCGGTCGAGCCGGGCCATTCATGCAGCGAACTGCTTGGCTCTACCACTGTTAAACCTATTAGTTGAAAAATACTTAACGTAATCATACGGGGAAGGGGTAAGAGCTTTGCTTAATTTTGCCGACAAGGAAGGGGGATGGCGTGGGGGGTTAAATAATTGTAATAAATCTGCTTACGGAATGCTTGTTGGACCCCTAAGTAAATATTATATTTTTGTTCAGGCTACAAAAGTGTATACAGAACAGTTATTGGAGCTTCACAGAGGTCAGGGTATTGAGATATATTGGAGGGACAACTTCCAGTGTCCTTCCGAAGACGAGTACAAACAGATGACCATTAAAAGTAAGTTATTATACCATTTCCTTTATTATGTCATAGAGGGCAAACGAGCCAGCGGGTCACCTGATGGTAAGCAACTAGTGCCGCCCATGGGCACCCAGATTGTGTTAAGTACAGTTGCGTTTCTGGTCTTTAAGGGAGAGAAATTGGAAGGGTGAGCCTCCGGACACCTCTCTAACCGAATGTAACGCGGTATGAACCATTTTACGTCGATATCATTACATAGTTTAAAACAAAGTCCTTTTACGCTGTCTGTCCCCTTATATGCTTATATCTTTAAAACTACGCAACGGATTTTGATGCGGTTTTTTTTAATAGATAGAGGGTGTCAAGGGTGTGGTTTTTATCTATAATTCATGTATGATGTAGTAAAAAGAAAGTGATAAATCCAGTCTACTTCTATACTACTTTTGATGCGGATCAAAGTTCGCCGGGTCAACTAGTTCTAACATAAAACTTAAAGCGGCTCATGCCTCGGATCTTTCCCTGTGAGAGGTACGTGGAGGCTTCCTTCCCTGAATGAAGCCATCCCTTCCCCATATTTACCCATTACCTTAAAAGCCGGCAACACAGCTGTGAGCCTTTCGGTGTACCATATGTCCATGGACGTCGTAGTCACTTACCATTAAGTGACCCGATTGCTTCCTATCCACTTTCCCATTAAAATATCTTAAAAAGAGAATATGTGTTTGGATTTACGCTTTTTCCAATATTCATCCAGACTCTTGTTCAAACTTGACTCTTGTTGTTTGTTTGTTATTGTGCGTTTGGTCTACAATTTTGCTCTAGAAACTGGCGGTCTATTCATGCTGGCCATCCGTTTGATGCAATTGTTCAGCGAGAACAAGTCTGACTTCACCAGATTGTCTGCTATACTTGGACTGTACTTTCAAATAAGAGATGACTATTGCAATTTGCAAATGCAAGAGGTGAGTACAATATTTAGTTGCATTTGTAACTTCATACCTTTTTTTCCCGATGGTGTAGGCAGCGACTGTTAAGCCCTGTCTCGTTGGAGTTTTAAGTCCCAAATGGAATAAGTGGTGTGACCTACTGCCATACACCGAGTACAATGTTGTCGATTTTGAATTGATCGATACTTATCACACAAAACTTCCTAAACTAATTCCGGGAAGTCGTTGGTGCCCAGATAAGGTCCCGCTACTTCCTGAATCAGAAGCGGAGCGCCCGACCGCTGAACCACCGATAAAACATGTCATCATCCAGGTTGTCAAAAATGTTGGCATATTATTTATAACAAATTTAACTTCGTTGGTAGTAAAAGGCGTGTAGTTATAACACATAAACACAACATAACTTCTCGCCTGTTTCTACCTGAAGGCGTAGGCAGTGGCTGTTAAACCTCGACTCGCCATTACGTTTACGTTCCAAATGGTGGCGAACCTATTGCCATACCGGGTACATAGTTTTCAGTCATGGATATGTATTACTATTATTAAAATTTCTAGTACTTATGTAACTAAAACCACATTCATAATTCTAGTATTCGGAGAACAAGAGTTACTGTGAAGATCTGACTGAAGGCAAGTTCAGTTTTCCAATCATTCACGCCATCAGGAGTCACGAGGAAGAGAACCAAGTACTACGTATCCTTTTATATGGAGAACAGTTAGAAGTTGGACATGTGTCTATATAATATATAGCATCTTAGCTCCTAGATTGATTTTATTGAGTTTTTTGCGACAAATTTGGCATCACCGTGATCGTTATTTGGTGTTAGTTCTAAACATAGGGATAAGAATGGAACAGTTTATATTCTGACATCAAAAATTTTAATCAATATAGGAATATCGTTGTGAAGTGGCTCGTGCCGCATTTCGTATCCGAAGACCCGATCCCCTTTCCTCTCCTTAAGTAACGGCAGTGCACCACGGTGTTCATGAGCCGTGAGAAGTTACTTACCATCAAGGAATCCACTTGCTTGTTTCCCCTCCTATCCCATAAAATAAAAAATAGACCAACCACCGACTATTGTGATATATTAAGAAAAGTACAAATAATACTAGAATTGATTGAATGAAATTATAATTGTGCCTTAATCCGAAGACTGTCAGATATTCTCCGCCAGAGGACGCGCGATGTTGAAGTGAAGAAGTATTGCATCACAATATTGGAGAAACTCGGCAGTTTTGCTTACACAAGGGACACGTTGAAAACGCTAGACGAAGATGCCAGAAAAGAGGTATGTATATAATAATTTGAAAAGCTCAAATAAATTATAATTAACAAAGTCGGTATTACGGTGTTTAACAGTGATAGAGCCACGCAGTACGTTGCATGAATGGGCGGGCTCGACCGGTGAAAAACCACGGCCTCTACGAATATCGACGTAAAGTGGCTAAGGCCGCGTTTCATTCGATGAGATATCCTGAGGCCTATCCCTTTTCCCCTCCATATTCTGTCATAAAGTACAGTGGTAGAGCTATGCAGCTCGCATGGGCAAGAAAATCGACGTAAAAGGGCTCATGCCGCGGCTCATTCGATGAGAGACGTATGCGGAGGCCTACCCATTTCCCCTCCTATCCCCGTCCTACTTGGTGTTGCATCTGCAAGGTTTGTCATCTGACAATGGGCGGTCTTTCACTTACTATCAGGTCACGTACTATCCTTCTTGCTCGTTTGTTCTCTTTCCCATAAAAAAAAAAAATATATCATTCATTATTAATGTTATATTTTTCTTGGAGTCTTGTGTTGAAATTGATTTCATTCCCCTCTGGTTAGGTGGAGCGACTTGATGGCAATCCCCATTTAGAAGCATTACTGGATGACTTATTGACTTGGCAGCTGAAATCCCCTGACGCGTAATCACCAGGCAATTTACAATCACAACTTAGATCTCGTTTTAGACGTTATTGGGAACATACAAATGATTCATTCGTTGATTAAAAGATCTCAGATTGATACGAAACGAAATATGCATCTATGAAATAAATGTATTATTGCAATTAGGTTTAAAAGCATTTTGTTAAATTAAATAACAAAATCTTTAAACAATAATAGTGCGGCCTCAAAACATTTTACATTGTGGTGTTTTAATATTGCGTATTCATGAATATGACTTATTGGTTAGCTCATTAGAAAATTCGCCATTATTATTTCATTAAAATTAATAAATAAAAAAAGATATATAATTTATGTATTTCTAGGGTTTTTTTTTTATTAAATAATAAATGAGATAGTGCAGTCTAAATTTTAAGTTTTTTGTTTATGTGGGCACATTTAGTAATATGAACTAATCGTCAGAAACTTTTTTCTAGTATTCAAATTTTTTTTATTTACATATAGTTAAGAAAAATGTGCCACAATAAATAAAAAATATGACACAAATGTCCAAATTTGATTTGAGAAACTTAATTTTTTTTTTTTAAATATAAGTTTGGAATTATCCTGCCAGGTTATGTTATAATTATATTATAATATCGTAGATATTTATTATATGTTTAGATTTTTTTTTTACTTATATACGTATTCTATAAAGATTTCTTAATACAATTAATTTTTATTTTCAAATAAATATCGACGACTAACAACTTTGAGCCCGGTGTAATGGCAATAGGTTCCGCAACCTATTTCATTTGGGTTGTTAAAAAGTAGTTGTCCTACACCTTCGAGGTGAAAAAGTCGTGAAGTTACAAGGACATACTATGATCACACACCATACAATTTCAAATAATATATAAATTGAAGCATGTCGTAATATAAATGTAGGTAATGTAATGTAGCTCAAGAGTAATAATATGTACTCAATGATTATTTTTATATCTTTTAAATATGATGTTGCATTCCTGACGAACAATAATAATTTAAATAGTAATGCCTATAGTAGATAAAAAGAATATCAAATTAAATTTGATGAATTTTTAACAATTAAGTTAACTGGTATTTTTTTATATTTATTTTTCAGATTTTCGCGAATCACATTCATAACATTAAAACAACTTTTTAGAATTATATAAAAAATAAATAAAATATAAATAAATATATAAAAGTAAATACCAAGTAATTGACCAAGTAATTACATTACGTTAGACTATAAAGTATAAATGATCAATTCGTAGTTTCTCTTTCAGTTAAATAATTGATCATAAAAACATAGTTTTATGACACTGAATTAAATAGGTAATTAAAAAATATGCTTGTTTGTGTGTGTGTGCTTTGTACTTACTCGCAGCTCAAGTACATTAATTAAAAAAATTATGATCTTATAAATAAAATGAATTTGCTTTTTAATTGATCTTTGCACAGCAAGCAGTATATGTTATTATAAGTATTAATTATTAAAATTATTTTAAATATATATATTTAGAATAGTATTTTAGTCGTTAGGAATTTGAATGACAAATAAAAAAAAATTGTTTTCGCAATATTCATAATAGTATGGGCGTATATACAGCTAGTGTTGTAGTAAATATAAAGCCTATCATAATAGCCAGTTCTTAAAAGAAAACGGTACTAAAAGACCAAAGCGTAGGCCATAAGTATTTATAGTGCTAGAAATTTAGTAAATAGTTTAAAAAAATGTTATTATTATTATTGTGATTTAACTCTTAAAATTGTTTTATTGAATATTTAAAAGTTGCACCAGTTAATTATAATTATAAATGTAATTAAAGGCTTTTGCATAATATACTGTGGTAACTTTTTAAATAGCAATAATATAAGCTAGTCAGCAAAAAAAAGTTTTAAGAGATTTTTGTTCTATCTGTACAGAAATTATGATCATATTACTAGTAAAGAGTTATTAACTATTAATGACAAGGCTACGATCTAAAAAAACGTATTACTCCCTCAACCAAACATTGCAACCTTTAAGATTTAAAAAAAAAAGACTTGAAATAGGATTTCATTTATATGTACATTATAAATTTAAAAAAAAGAAGTGTTTTCATTAAAAAGTAGTTTGGGTTTATTTTACAAATTCGTTCTTTTTTCTCACATTTTTTTTCCTATTGTGCTGTATAGAGGCATTTAAAATTGTTTGCTCCATTTTAGTGCAACCTGTATAGGTTATACAGGTTGGTATATTTAGATTTACTTTTTTTATTCAATATGCAGCTTTGGAATTTGTGTTCAGTAGCTGAGGCAATACAATAACTAGTTTATAATTACGATCGGTGTTCATTTGAAATTTAACATTCCAATATACATTTTGAAAAAAGCCAAATAGTAAGTAATTGAATCATATATTGTCCTCAGTACTTAGTAAGTACTTAATATTATAATAGCTATTTATAGCCTATAGCCTAATAGCCATTAATATTATGTTGACTACCGACTTAGAAATCAAATTAAGTTACTTTAGTACTAACAAATTTAGTTTTATGAATAGTAATTAAAAAAATAGCTATGAACTTTGAATATGCTTGTTAATTAAAATTTGCTATATTATATGTAGTGTTTTTATATTTATCTGTCTTTCATGTATATATTATGCGATGACCTTGTTTTTTTTACAATAGCAAGGTGACACTCAAGTACATTTGTATTTGCAATGAAATTATGCGCTAACTTTAGTATTATTATCATTATTTATATAATTTATAAATGTGAATTAAATTTCAATATAAGATTGTGTGCTATTTAAAGTTTGATTGCTTGTAAAAATTAAAACAGATATTTTTTTGGAAAATTGTTAATAAATATTTGTCTATATGTTTGTTTGTACTCGCATCATTTAAAAACTATAGCGTAGTCTATAATATAGTATTTGTCAGTGTATAGCCAAAGATATGGCTTTACTGTAGGAAACAGAAAAGTATGGAATCAGCGAAGCTAGTTTTTCTGTTTGGTTAAGCATTTCCTAAAGGAATAAAAAGGAATGAAATTAGATTTGTTAAAATCTGATACCTGTGAAAATTGTTATAACTACTATTTAAAAAATTAAAGCCCTTGGTATAAAAAACATACAATATCTTCTTGTTGTGGTCGAGTAAAAATATAATGGTAGTAATTGATCGATGGACCAATTTTTTTGGAATATGGGTTGCTATCTGCTTAGTTGCAGTATAAATGCAGTGTATTCTTAGGATTTGGTTTCATATTTTTTTTATTTTGTTATGTCTTTTGTTCCTGCTAGAATTGTTGATGCTCTGGAAGCATATGGTCCGTATTACTTATTCTATGCTTAGTAAATAATATATGTTATTTTTTAATGTTTTGTATAGTGCCTTCACTTGGGACTTTTTTTTATTAATATAATTAAATTTTACGACTTGTGTGTTTGGAGATTCATCTATCTTTTTATAATTATTGCTACTAATTATATTAAATGGTTATTCTTTTTTCCTATAGTATATCAAGTTTGTCTTCCAAATTATGACAATAATTGGCATAAGATAGGTAAGGTAATTAGATTAATACATATATTTCCGTATAAAATAATTAAACATAACTTGAATTAATATTGTACAAGCCTATTCCTCTTATCTCAAAGACATGTGAAAGACATATATTTACTGGATGAATTGAACCTAGTTCCATAGATTTAGTAGAAAAAAATAGGCATCTGAAACAGTCAAGTGGAAAAATGTTTGTCGAGACTCATACTTTAACTTATTAAAGTGTAATAATTTTTCAATAAGTGTCTGTCTGTCTGATTCTAATCTACTGTTCTATGCTAATAATAGCCAGTGAATTCTTCGAGTCAGATTGTCGCCGATTGTATCTAGTCCACACAATTATGTATTAGAATTTGTAATAGTTTTAGTGGAACTTAACATGTTTGAATGATTAATAAAGCTTTGTCTGAATACTATATTAGTTTTATTTTTTTACTTCCAAATACTTCAGCGTTGTTGGGGAGATGATTAGTATGATCCCAATGAGAATAATCTTCTCATGTATTTGAATGTTTACAAATACCAATTCCTTTAATCCTGGTCAACAAAAAGGGAATTTTCAATTTAAATTTGCAGGAAATAGCTTTTATTGCAAAGTGTTTCCATTTAAATTTGTAAGAAATAGTTTTTATGGCAAAGTATTTCCATTTAAATTTGCAGGAAATAGCTTTTATTGCAAAGTGTTTCTATTTAAATTTGCAAGAAATAACTTTAATTGCAAAGTGTTTCCATTTAAATTTGCAAGGAATCGCTTTTGTTGCATTTAAATTTCGTGAAAGCGAGTATTGACAATTATTTTACTGTGAAATCGTTATGATTCGGAGGATCTTTGAAACTTTGGTCAATTATATCAACAAACGTTTTCACTCTCGGAATTGTTTTCGAATATTATGTCTGATAAATATTGATGACTGACATATTTGTGCCTGGTTTGGCAATAGGTTCGCCAACTATTTTATTTCGGACGTAACGATTCGGCGAGTCGAGGTTTAATAGCCGCTGCCTACACCTTCGAGTTAAAAAGGGGTGAAGTTGTAGTTTTTATTTTTTGAATAGGTCCTTTCCCTGCTCTCAGTAATTTTTACCTAACTTTATTTCTCAAATTTTTTCCCCTAAACTTATACGTAAGCTTCATCACCAAGAGTTCCTTAGTCATTTATATAACAAAATTTGTGTTGGAAAACTATTATATTAATATTCGTACTTAAAATATGTTCAAATAGATATACTAAAAATAACCGTCGGATTTTTTTGTGACTAGCCACACTATAATATGAGAGTGCGAAGAAAATAAAATACGGCAACACTTTTTATATATATGTATTTTATTTAAATATCTCTACACATGTCACAAACTAAAGCAATGCGACTTCTACAACGTCAAGGATTTCGTTGAATTTAAAAAAAAAATAACCGTACATAAATAAAACTATAATTTACATTTTAAACTAAAAATTTATATTAATTTATTGTTGTTATATTTCTTATAAATCGTCACAATAAAAGAACATTACATTAAAAAATCCTAAATTCATATACAAATAATATTTTGTCATTGAAACTAACAGACAAAAGTTAAAAGATGATTTTTAAAATGGAAAAAAAAGTGTCTGTATCACAATGTTTAATTATGGACACCGAGTTCCCAGCGGATTCGATCTATAAATAGAGTTACATTTTTAAGCATTTTTTTTTTGTTTCAAAAAAGCAACAGGTTACGTTATAAAAAGCTATTACTATAATATCAAAAGCCTCGATTGCTACATTCATTAAAAAAGTTTTTTTTTCAGGTGTGTATAAAGGTGTAGTTTTGAATATTTATTAGACATTATACAAACCTAGTGCTTTATTGAAATATTTAAAATAGACCTCCATTGACGCAGAACATGACTTCTCAATTTTACTTATAAACGAATCTATTTCGACGGATCAGTAAAAAATCCTAATAATTTACGTTATAAAATAGTCAATAGTTTATAATTTATAAATATAGTCAATATTTTAATTTTTTTTTTAAAGTTATGATAAAAATTTGACACCTGTCAAATTTAAAGCAATATTGCTACAGTTAAAAGCTGAATTCAAAACAATTTTTTCAAATGCTTTTTTTTTATTTTATCTCTAAGTCACAATTTTAAATAAACTTATGAGAAGCATGTTTCACATTAATGGAATGTGCACATCTATAAAATATATTACAATTTAATATCATAATAAAATTAATAAGAATAATTCATTAGCACACTATTATTAATAATAATTAATTAATTTTAAAAACATACGTCATTCAAAAAATAAAACAAGAATCATACTTTTTCAAAATTACAGATGGACCTGCCATCTTGTAGTCGTGATCGCAGATATTTAAATCCGGCACACATTTGACGGTTTCGAGATAAAATTACAAAATATGAATTCTTGTTTGCACACAACATTCGTCTTCAGATATACAATGTTTTTTTTACTGAACATGCCAGAAACCTTGTGATTGGATATTTTTTTAAATCAAATTCTTTTAATAACATAAACATTTGTCTCAGACTATTTCGCTACCAAATTAAGTTACAACGGTTTTAGTTGCAGGTAAATTATTAAGAGTTGATTTATTTAAAAGTCTCGCTGATACAATTATTAAAAACTTAGATATAATATCATAAAATGTGTAGAAAAAATACGCAATCACAAGGTGCCTGGGCACTCGCTTGCAGGTGAGGCGTGATGTGGGCGCTATCAAGGGAACCAACCCACGACATAGCTTCGACTGCGGGTGAACTGGCTCAGCCGGCGAATACGACCACCTGGAAATTTTAAGAGCATATTTCTTACTATACAATCTTCAATAACGACTGAACTTTGATGTCAGCTTTGGTCTAATATTAAAAAAGCTATAATAAAAACCTGTATGTATGAATTTTTACAAGACAATTTTAACCTCCAAAATATTTTTTTGGTACTGGTATTGTCCTTGATTCGGTGCCAGTTCTTAAATGTGTCTTTGAGGGTAAATAATAAAAAAAATAACTGATGTTATGTAAACTTATGTATAAATAAGTATGCATGAAATAATACACTTTAGTAGTGCCATATGTAAAAGTAATTACAGAAGACAAGTGAGAAAGTGAGATTTTTTAAGTTAATTGTTTATGAAGTCTGTATTCAAAACTAATTAGAATCAACATGTTTTCAAGTCTGATAACGGTGGCCAAAATTAATGTTAAAAAATGTATTTTTGTTTGCTAAATCAATCAAAGTTTTATATTTGCAAAGAATTACATGTTATTTTATTGATTGAATAGTTGATTTGTTTGTGTCATCTAGTAAACATTGAAACTTGACTATTTATGAAAAATATAATTTCTTGAGCTTCAGTGAACTGCATCAAACTTATTACGCGGGTCGTTCACTATTACTACCAAGTGGTAAGAAATATGATTAACAAGACAACAAAATACAGCGTTTTCACAATTGGATTTTTTTCCATAACCTTGCCGATTCATTGGCGTCGTCTAAATAGACAAAGGAATGGGGTGGATTGATGCAAAATACGGGCACAATACATAAATTACATATGCGAGACATTATGCAGAATCATGCAATGTGTTTTTTTTTAATACAACAACATTGAACTCCGAACACATGTTTTCTTCTGTACAAACCTGACAAAAATTAAAAGGAGAAATTATTCTGCATATTTATTTTGATTATTTTCCATTGATTTGATGAGAAATTTTAAAATTTATATGCTGTACGCTTGTTTTAGATGTACTTTGTACTTACCAGTGCGACAGTTCATGGCTCTAAGCACTGTTCTGGCTCCTGCGTTGCTGGCGTACTGCAAATTTATACATACCAACAAATGTCACACAGTTTTTAAACACATTACAATAATTGTCACCGAAGTTTATTAACAACAAGAAGAGAAAAATAATTTTATTATTTAAACTGATAGAAAAAAAATTAAAATCTTTTAATTTTTATTTTTTTATGTGACAACACTCCCATTTAGCCCCTCCTTGCTTTAGTGATAAATGTTTCGCCTAAATAGAGGCTGTAGAAACTTTTCTCTTCTGTGTTAATATCGTATAAAAAGTACATTTGTGACATTATAGGTTCATTTTGGAAAAATAAATACATGAGGAACATTTTATATATTATAAAAAAGTTTCAAACAATAAATCGTAACAAATATAATTTGGATAACAAAAAACCATGCTCATTATAACATTTCATTGTTTTAGTATATCACAAATCATTCTGCATTCGAGTTAGTTGTTCAGTTTCAAATCCATGCGTGTAAATTGAAAATTCAAGAAATTTAAATATTTCTTTTTTTAATCTCTATTCTAATTTTATGTTTGTAAGTTAATAGGGGCTGAATAAAGTTTAATGACTATCCTGTCTCAATTGGGACCCCACAGCACGACGGAAGGCTTATCTAAGCGATATGTATATAATATTAGCTGAAGCCTTTACGCTGTGAAAAAATAAAAACCGTTGTTACCCCAAAAAAAAAAAACAAAAATCCGCCATATTAACATTCGCGCCAAAATATATAGCATCATATTTTACCGATTTTATGCGGCCATTTTGTTTATACTATCTCTCTGTTCTACGTTCCCCTCGTTGCTAGAAATTAAATTGTTAATCTTATTAAATGTATAGTAGAAAAACACATTAAAAATATATTAGTGTTTTTGTTTTAATTATATTTAAATGGAAAGTGTTTTTAAACGAATTAATAGTTTTAAAAGAGACTAGAAGTTGTTAAAACTACAACTGTCACAGAGGGCGCCCTAAGTATCGTCTTCAGTGACATTATGCAAAGGAGATAATAAATCTTTTGTGCAGCCTTATGAAAAGGAAAATACCTTACTTCAAATAATAAACTTTTGTTTATAAGCTATAACCATAGTATATGTATTAATTATACATAACATAACCTCACACCTTTTGTTAGCCGAAGGTGTAGGCAGCGGCTGTTAAGCCTCGTCTTGCCGTTATGTTTACGTCCCAAATGGAATAGGTGGCGAACCTATTGCCATACCCATAAGTTTTCAGTCATCGATATTTATCACACATAACTTTCGAAAAGTCATTGTTGTGAGCCAGTGCCAGGAATCGAACCCGGACTTCTGGATCAGAAGCCGTGTGCTCGACCACTAGGCCACCGATTCCAAAACGAATACTTCTTTAAAATATTAAAACCTATTCTAATAATATAATTTGATAATTTGGACGTAGAAACCCCAAACAATTTCCAATTCACTAAATACAAAAAATCCAAAAATAAGACTGCACTTGGGAGATTTAAATTGTATTTAATTGGTTTTTTTTTTGTAAGTGGTCACTCTCAGCCGTCAATTATTTAAGTAAGCTGTAAAATAATAAGCGTAGTAATGTTATATTTGCGTGCTTAACATGTGCACAGTTTGACATTGGGCCTGACCTCCATACTTATTGGCTACGCGCCCCCTTCACCAGGTTGTTAAAGAATCTGAATTGGAGTCGCAGCGTTAGGTCTTTCCGTACTGTAATGACAAACATATATATGCTCTCACACTGGTGTTGCACACTGGTGTATTTGTGGTGTTGCCATCATCATGTTAACTTGAACAATGTTGCCAATAAAAAAAAAATAAACTAAAATAAAATTAAATGAGAATAAATATTTTCCCGGAAATAAAATTTTTAATTATTTTAAAAATAACAGCACTTAGCACATAAGTTCTATCGATAAAGTATAAAAGGACAGTATCTTTATGCAGTATATTAAATCTGCCAAAACCGTGCAAAGATCTTAGCCTGAATATATGTATTCAATAAACCAATATTTAATACCGCTCGTAAATCTCTAAACTCAATTCGTTTACGTATTTTAATTTTGTTGACATTGTTCAAATTACCACAAGATATATTGTCGTACTTCTACTACGAAAACATTTTGTGGGGGGGGAGGAGGGGGGAGTCACGCGTGTGAATGTTGTGAGCTGCGGCAATACTCGATTACTCACGAGTGTGGGTTGGGATTAATGTCCAGCGGTGCTGCCAACACGAATGTGTCATCACTCGTTCTATTTACTACATCTTCTATTTTATCATCCTCTAGTTTCACAGGTATTATAGTTTCACCAAACGATCTCTCTTCGACTGATACTGCTTTTTCAGTATCTGATACTGGTATTTCTATATTTGTAGTGTCTAGTTTAGGATTATCGGTATTTATACTATCAGAATCAACCACTTTTTCTGTAGAAGTCGTTGTTTCATTTGGATTCTCTTTTTCTTTCTGATCTGTATCTTGAGGATTTGCTACTATTGGTTTGTCTTCAGTCGGTGTGACAGCTTCTATGCTTGGTGGTGTTAGATTGAAGAAGCTATTGTCAATACCGACTGCCGGTGGTCTCCCGCGAGGCAATCTCAAACTCAGCGACGCGCTAGCTGTCTTATTCAGCCGGCAATCTGATCATGAATTATATTTTTATCTATCTTGACTGGAATCGGTTTGAATTCCAAAGTTATTCATGATTTTGATTTGTGTTAGTTTTTAGATTAGAATGAATGAAAGTAATATTATTTTATTATTACATATTTTTATGAGTAATTGTGGAAGTATCATTACAATTTATTGTACAAATGTCTGTTCTTGAGCGATATTCAGTTCTGCTTGTAATTATTTTGAGTTAAACACGAATGTTTGTTTGCTCTACAAGTGATATATATTTAAATATCGTCCTATAGAAAGCCAATGTCGTAGATACAGGTGCCGCTTCTATGTTAATATAAGCCGGGATGTTCTACTGTCAAAATGCGTCATATATGCATATGTTGAGAATTGTTAAGCAAGTGATGTGTTGAATACTATATGTACTGAATGTCAAAAACTTTAAATTAATTTTAATCCCCTTTATTAATTCACTTAATATCTTGTCAGTTTTATGAAATTATTTCTAGTGAATTTCCAGTCCCAAGTTCTATTTCAAAAAGCACCTGGGTTCAGGTATTTACCTTACTAGTTTCCAAAAAGCATTGATTTTATGTTTGACATAAAAAAAATACTGAATAGCTATTTAAGCAATTCTTTAATGTAGTTTAGAAATTTTGAAAAGTATCAACACACCACAACGTGTTCCGGGGATCATTCTCCGGGTTTTAATGTCATGTAAATGTTTACTATCGAGTGCGCGACCGACGCCGGGACGCGAAGCGATGCGCTCCATCTGTGTCGCAACGAGGACTGTTAGCGTGAACGTATCACATACAGACACGTTCAGATATGACAACAATATGACACATTCTAAATGTCATATTACATTGGCATTATTTTCTATATAAATTAAATAAGAAAACTTAAAAAATAAAAAATGTTGCAATTTAATTTAAAATTTATAAATAAATTTTATTATTGATAATTAAATAAAAAAATCAAGTTCCGACATTTTGTGATTAAAAATACTGAAGTCACAAGGGCACTTACTCCTGAAGAAAACTTTTAGGATGAAGTAGCTATGTTCCAGAAATCGACATATAATAAACATTTTTAGCATTTTTGCAACAAACTTTTGCAAGATACTTGTCAGGAGTATATTTGTGAATATTGACAATTAAACATGTTTCTGAAGTTATCTTAAAACAAATTCATCAGTTATTAAACATGTTACTGTATTGGTGATTAATTGCTGTTTTTATAACATTTTATAGATATAAAATGAGACTGGTTCGTTAAAATGATTCATAAACTTAATAAACAGTTGTGATTGATACACATAAATGCTGTTCACTATTAATAAAATGGCAATATGTATAAACATTATTGAACAAGCCTGAAACAAAATTTGTAATAAAAGTCTAAGTAAAAATAAAAAAAAAGAGGCTGATCGAAGCCTCGCGCGACCAGAGGGCTGGTCTATTCTTCGCACAGAGGATTAGCATTGCCATTCAGCATGGCAAAGCGGCCAGTCTTCTGGGCACACTGCTGAGTAGACCGAGATGATTTGATTTCAGATAGTTTTTCAATTGTATATATTGCAAATAATGTAATTAACTTATTTCTTCTTATTAAAGAAAAGTATATATGTAAAAAAAAAGTAAATATATACATATATATATAGATCCCCAAAATCTTGTTCCAGTATGAATTCGGGGATATAATTTTTGTCACTTTAGCAGTTTAGATAAATCTTATGTTACTTTCTCTGGCTAAAATCTATTCAGTAGTTTTATATGCAGAATGCTAAAACTGTGTTATATCCATTTTTTTTTAAGTGGAACTTCTAATGTCACTTGCAAAAACACTTAACGCGTTTAACACCCTCTCACGAGTGTAAATAGTAATATATAATGGTGGAATAAAAGTCGAAGTATATATGAGCTAACTTTTCAATTTTATTCTTTTGCAACAGACGAAAGATGTTGAATTTCGTTGATTGTACTATTCATAGATAAAAATATTCCCTCATCACCTGGCTGTACATTAAGCCATTCTTGATACAGGCACTGGATAAAATATTTGATTGACTATTGTGTGTTACATTTGAAGTTGATCAGTTATTATATATTTTTTTTAATTCCACGTATTTATCTATGGAACCCTATATAACTATGGAATCTTAGATTTTCGAAAGTATCCATGAAATATATTCCATCTAAAAATATAAGGTAGATATACGGTAAGTTCTGTTGAGTTGTGGTGTGATACTCACTTCTGTCGATGTTCCTCTGCAGATGGCTGGCGATCCTGTGCCTCGCGTCGCTGTACTCGAGGTGCAGGCCCAGTCGCAGCAGCGTCGGGTTCTGCTCCACCAGCGACGTGATCTCCATCTCGATTTTATTACCGAGGACTTGCGACCGCTGTACAGAGAGGATCGATTGAGGATGTGGTTTTGTTTTTTTTTCTATGGGAGAGTTAACGTTCACCCGATGGCAAGCAACAAACGCCGCCCATAGACTCCTGAACACAGATAGTGTTGCAGTTGCGTTGCTGGCCCTTACAATGGAATATTGAAGGTGTCGAAAGTGGGATGGAAAGGGGTTGGGCCTCCAGGTACCTTTTTCACCTAGTAAAACGCGGCATGCGCCACTTTACGTCGATATTGTCAGAGGTGGTGGTATTTGTCCGGTGGTGTACCTGGTTGGAGGCGCGGAACTCCTCGACGCTGGTGGCGGGCAGGGCGCGGAGTATGGCCAGTAGGGCGGATGGGGGAAGACGGTTGGTCTCCACATTAAGCACCCTCAGAGCGCGGTTGTCTCTCAGGGCCTCGGCCAGCTGCAGTGCCCCGCGCTCCGCCAGCCCCACGTTGACCAGGGACAGCACCTGCAGGTGGCTGTTGTGCGCCACGCCGGCGAACAGCTTCTCCAGCTTCTCGTCGCTTATGTTCTGAAATACGTACACGTTTACAGGTCAACATACAGGACTTAATGTTTTACTGAAATTTATCTTTTTAATATATCCCTTTGCGTGTATTAGCCATAGCGATTCTATTTAAAATGCAGCATCAAGTAATAATTTAACTTATTTATTGTAATCAACAGTTAAGGGTATTAATTTAAACTAAATTTTCATCTCTCTATGATTAACCAGTATTGTTTTTTACAAAAAACTTTATTGGCTAAACAACGCTGGCAATTAAAATAATATAAAATCTCACCTTAATATTATTCCAGTTGAGATCAGTCATGGTGGGGTCGTTCTCCACAACCCGTTTGATTGTTTCGTCAGGATCCGTGTCATTTGGAGGGTCCATTGGGAATACCTGAAACACAACATATACATTTCTATAAATAAAAACATCTGTTAAAATTAGATCTATAAGACAACACTCCCCTCTCAGAATATCAACGTAACGTGGTTCAAGCCGCTCGATGAGAGACGTATCCGGAGGCCCAAGCCCCTTCCTGCTCCCTTCCCGCCCTACTTCCTTAAAGGCCGTAATTGTAACACTATTTGTGTTGCAAGTGTTCACGACCGACGTTAGGTGCTTACCATCAGGTGACCCGCTTGCTCGTTTTCCTTTATATTCGATAAAAAAAACTCATGTAATGAAGTATTCTTCATATATTCATTTTATACTAAGCAAGATCTCAAACCCACCATGATCTTCTAACTATTACAAGCCAGGAAATTATCATGAGCAAATTGTACACAAGTTAGTTTTAGCAAAAGGCCCAAATATCCACAACTAACAAAAAGTATTGTTATAATTATTTTTGGGTTCGCATAAAATGAGTGATCAAACTATCCCTTAAAATAATTACCTTGGGTTTTGTGGCTTTAGTGATACCGTCCCA
Organism: Euproctis similis; assembly: GCA_905147225.2. Lineage (NCBI taxonomy): Eukaryota > Metazoa > Arthropoda > Insecta > Lepidoptera > Erebidae > Euproctis > Euproctis similis. Next base: position 16,331,933 of record LR990115.1, read on the forward strand.
ACCAAGTCCAACGGGCTGGCCTTTATTCAACAAGGAGGCATGATATTGATCCTGGTTCATCATCGAGTGGAATCCGAGGATAGCTGGAAGAAGAAAGAAAAATTGTCAAGGACCATTTATACTTATATGTTACAACTAGGCCAAGGCCAAGCTATCCATGAAGTTCATGGTACTTAATCAATTAAGCGATACTTAATGTCTAGATAAAAATTTCAATTTAATTTAACGGAAATTGCCAATCATAACCTTGACATAGTTTATTTCGTCAAATCTATAAATTATTAGTACGGATTAGCTAGAGATATGTTAAGATTTGTATTTTAGCGACAACATTGAACTAACGTTTTGTTTTAAAAAAACAATGTGTTGATGTACTAATTTATAGTATAAAAGATGTAAGCAACGGAAAATTTAGCGTATTTATTTTAGTTACTTTCGAATAGAATTATTATTATAAAAGCCCGTCCATTAATCACGTGAGGCTTGAAAGCTAGGTGTACCCGGACAAGGAGTTCGACAAAAATCATGAAACATCGTAAAGGACTGGCGGCGTGTACTACGATACTTAACGATACATACGTGTATTTATTTTTAAAATTTTAAAGGTAATACTAATAAGATGATGGGTAAAAATCTCTCCACGTATCGCCAAGGGGGGCGGAGGAATTGAAGACATGTTTAAAAAAAATCACGTGATTAATGGACGACCCTAAAAATCATCAAAGAGATCCGGGATTCGAACCCGACACTAGTGGAATCAGTGCGGTGGTTTATTATCCCAAATCTATACAGTTATCTATCTACCCCGCCACTAATGCGCATTTAGCTTCATATTAATGATATAGTCGTACACTTATCATTTTAATAATGTCGATAAGCCAGGAGTGTGGATTATATGATATGCGCCATTGGCAACACTCAAATTTTGAGTGCCAGCTTTTTATATAGACATATTTATAACGAACAAATATATTATAACCTAATATCCTACTGTTTGTTATAGAACTCTGAAACGGTTGATCCGAATTTAGTGTAGACATGACCCCGGCGGACTTTGTTTCGTCTCAAAAGCAATGAATGAGTAAATAAAAGAGTTTTTCTAAGATAAATGAAGCCTAAGCTACTTCTTATTACATCAGCTAACTCCCAATAAAAAGTCCCGTCGGAATCGGTCCAGCCATTTTAGAGATTAGGCGGATCAAACACAGATAGACAGAGATTGGTGTTGTTTAAATATTAATTACAAACAGACACTCCAATTTTATTTATATATTTAAACATTGATATCGATTGAATTATAAGTTGTATTCTTTATACTGTTAAGTGACAGATCCCTCTGTCACTTAACAGTACAGCTCCTCATGATACAATTTGGAATTGGCATACAAAACTATTAGTATTTTTAATCATTATCTGATGTATATATGGCAAAATAATAGCCTCTGTTCTGCACTAGGTGAAATGCCTTTCGTGGATTTTTACGACAGCCACGATAAGAACTGGAGTGGCATTATCCTCTAGCTAGAGCCATACCGCACTTGCTAATATGGAATAGCCAATTAAAATAACAATTTATATATTATAATAGTCATTTAATAAACAATATATATGTCATACATATGTGACAGTCACCATAGTCCACTGGGCTTTTCGCCAAACAAATGGCGCGTTATATTGTTGTTAAAAAAAAAAACAAGAATGTCTATTTCCCGATATATGTACTTCTATCATAAATAATAATACGTAATCTTAGTCATTTGTGGGTATGTGTGTGTTTGTGACATGCTTTAAAATAAAACGTGTCACTCTGCAACGGTTATTATTCAGTTTTTGATTTGAATATTATTATTAATAAGAATCCGTGCCAATAGGTTTGTAGGAGAAATTTTATGTAATGATCGAGAGAGAATTTAACGTAGTTTCTTTATGAGAGTATAGATAGAAAAATATTAATAACATAACATAACTTCACGTTTTTACTACCCGAAGGTGTAGGCAGCTGCTGTTAAGCCTCGTCTCGCCGTTATGTTTACGTCCCTAATGGAATAGGTGGCGAACCTTTTGCCATACCGGGCACAAAGTTGTCAGTCATCAATATTTATCACACGTAACTTCCGAAAATTTCGAAAAGTTATTGGTGTGTGCCAGGATTTGAACCCACTACTTCTTGAATCAGAAGCGGGGTGCTAGCCACTGCGCCACCGAGACTTTTAAGAGATTATAGATAGAAAAATAGTAATAATATAACATAACTTCACATCTTTTACTACCCGAAGGTGTAGGCAGTGGCTGTTAAGTCTCGACTCACCGTTATGTTTACGTCCCAAATGGAATAGGTGGTGAGCCTATTGCCATAGCGGTTTTTCAGTCAACGATATTTATCATACATAATTTTCGAAAAGTCATTGGTGTGGGCCATTATTATTGGACCCGCGACTTCTTGATTCAGAAGCGGGGAGGAAGCTAACTTTGGCAGGAGTAAAATTGTAATAAAGTTACCAGAGAAAAATATCATCAGAAAAAAAGCACAACACATTTTTTTACTAATTTAGCTGACATTTGTGCTTCACTCCATAGTCTAAATTAATAAACGAGCCATCAAAATCCAAATTTAGTAGTTCCGTCGTCTAGTTCTGTGTTTGTCACGGCGGTCTGAAAGTAGAGCACCCCGCTTTTGGATCATCTTGGTATCGAACCCTGGCTCACGCCAAAGATTTTTCGCAAGACATGTGGGATAACGATAACTGACAAAATACACTCTTATGTTAGCCAATATGTTTCGCCACTTAAAAATACGGCCTATCGAGTCGTAAATGCCGCTACGCACCCGGGTATAAAAAGCGGTTAAGTTAATGAAGAGTTCATCAGCTTAATACTAAACAATACAATATAATTAAATTAAATAACAATTTTTTACTGTTTTCAATACAAAACCACTAGCAAAATATAAAGAGTTTACTCACCAGCCAAGTCGATAATCTCCTCCTGTGAAGCCGTGGTGAGAGCTTGTTCATACTCATCACCGAGATCAATACTGATTTGTTCCTCTGCATCTCTTACTTTCTCCGGGGGAGGGGGAGGAATCCACTGGAAAACACGCATAGTAAAAGAGTCAGACGAATTTTATCAACCTTTTAAATGGAAACCACTTTTTTTTTCGCTATATATCATCACAAAAAAAGGAAGACAGGTTTTTAAATCGAGAGGCAAACAGGCAAGGGGGTCATCTGATGATAAGCAACTAGCGCCGACCGTGGACAGCTGCAATACAGAGTGTTCCAGCCGTTAAAGGAGTGGGTTGAGAAGGGAATAAGAGTGAGCCGGATATCTCTCTCCCTAAGCGAGACGCGTCATGTGCCAGTTTAATAATAATAATATCTTGGACACAATATACACAGCGCCCCCTAGTTCCAAGCTAAGCAACTAAATGCTTGTGTTATGGATACTAGATAACGGATATACATATATACTTTTCTTTTGTAAATACATACTTATAATACATAGAAAAACACCCAGACGCCATACAAATATTCATGTTTGTCACAAATATTTGTGCTGGGGTGGGAATCGAACCCCCGACCTCATTGCTGCAGCCGGTAGTTTTACCAATGCGCCACGAGGCCCGTCAATATATTGAGAAGTCATGGTATTTCACTAGATGCAGATAAATAATAAGTCCAAAATTATAAATACCTTCTTCCCACGTATAACTCCGGCGACGTAGGGCTTCACTTCTGGCCGGTCCGGTGTCTCCAAGGCTTGTTTGTTGATGTGCTCTATTAACTTTTTCCTATTGAGTGGACCAGTCGGATCCTTCTCACAATCGTAGTTGTTGCGTTGTGATGGCGGTAGGAAATTGTCCTGTAAAATCATTGAAATGAAAATAATTATGGAAGCGAGAGCTGGGTATGGCAGAGTCTGCACGAAAGTAGGATAAACGCGGTCGAAATGGGGGCGGATTGTAAGAGTGTCGGTGTAAAAGTAAGAAAGGGCATGCTCCGATGGTTCGGACGTGTAGAAAAAATGGATGATGCAAGACTGACCAAGCCGATATACAAATCAAAAGTGGACGGATGTAGGAGTCGAGGACGGCCAAGACATACATTCCATGACCAAATAGAACGTGTTCTGGAGGAAGGTGATGTTAGGAGCCACAAAAATCGACGCGCGTGCCTGAAAAGAGTTATGAAAGTCATCGAAACGAGTAAGGTGTGTAAGAATCGTGCCTTATGGCGCTCTGCACTCTCTGCCTACCCCGGAAGGGATTTGGTGTAAAGTTATGTATGGTTTTGGAATTTACTTAAGATATAGGTACATATATTTATTATCTACTTATGAATAAATCAAATCATTTCAGGGGCATTTAATGGCAACAAGAGATTCAAAACTCGGCTAAGGAAGTATACTATTTTAGTTAGTTAGTTAAATAGTAGTCTCTTGCGAGGCCGTCTTGCCGGTGTTATACAAAAGAGCGCGTACGAGATGAAAAGGACAGTTTTCCTGATCTTTCTTTTGAGAACTTGTTATTACTTTATAACAGATCAAAATTATTTGACCTTACCTTAACCTACCAATTGTACAAACTGATATGTTCTGGTTCTCGTGGACTATGCCTAATCATTACATAGTATAAAATAAAGTCGCTTTCGGCTGTGTGTCCCTAATATGGATTTTGATGCGGTTTTTTTTTAATAGACAGAGGGTGTCACCGGGGTGGTTTGTATGTATAATTCGTGTATAATGTAGTAAAGAAAAAGTGGTAATTTTCGAGATTAAGCATTTAATTGTCAACGCTGTAAAAATTACTTTTGATGCGGAACGAAATTTGCCGGGTCAGTTACTTAGTTTATTAAATGTATTTCTATCACCACATATCCCTAACATATTATTTTTTTAGGAGCCCGGCTTGTAAGGTTTCCGGGTATTCATTGAAAGCCCCGCAAGCTATTGGTATACTTATTAATATATACATAGGTAACATTAGCTATGTCACTAAATTTCATGTCTTGTTTTAATGAATGTTTTGAAGTCTCAGTGGTCCAGTGGATAAGCAACCCGCTTCTGAATCAAGAAGTCGTGGGTTCGAATCCTGGCTCACACCAATGACTTTTCGAAATTCTCTTCGGAAGTTATGTGTGATTAATATCGATGACTGAAAATTTGTGCCCGGCGTATGGCACGTAAACCTAACCGCGAGTCGAGGTTTAACAGCCGCTGGCTACACTCTCGGGTGGAAAAAGGCGTTATGTTGTTTTAATAATTAGTACTAGTTATACAATTCGATTGAAATTAACGTACATGACGTAAACAGGTGACTAAGACGACATGATAATTAAAGGCGCCAATAAAGATAAGCTGTGCTAATAGGTATTTGGTACAAGTGCACACATAAAAACCGACATTACAGAAAGTCCTATCTATGCATTAAAATGAGTTGAAGTATTAAATAACGTACGTTTTGTTTGGGACTAGATGGCGCTAAATAAAATAAGCTGAAGAATTATGTGTGATAAATATCGATGACTAAAAACTTTATGCATAGTATGGCAATAGGTTCGCCACCTATTCCATTTCGCACGTAAACATAACGGCGAGTCGAGGCTTAACAGCCACTGTCTACACCTTCGTGTGGAAAAAGGCGTGAAGTTATGTATGTGTTTTGAAGAATTATTTTTTGAATTAAATGTAACATCATACCTGAGAGCAAGTTCCTTTGCTATCACATACTTTTAGTGAGGTAAATTGTACCGGCCACTATTTTAATTTCAAACAATCTATTGTAGAAATAATGTATGATACAAGTTAGACTAAGCAGATATACAATGCAAAAGCAGATGGATGTAGGATTCGAGGACAGCTTCTTCACACTTTCCATGACAAAATAGAACGAGTCCTTGGGGAAGGTGATGTTAGGAGCCTTAAAAAAACTGTGAGGGTGTAGAAGAGTTATGAAAGTCAAAGAAAAGAGTGAGGTGTGTAAGAAAAAATCGAGCCTTATGGCGCGGTGTCCTCTCTGCCTACCGCGCAAGGGACTTGGTGTAAAGTTATGGACATAAACTATTATTTGTAAATTGACGATATGTTTGAATATAGGGTTGCCTATCTAGTTTTATCATTAGATATTTAATATACTTGTATATTATTGTCTATATTGGTAAACAGGTAAACTGTAAGTCAAGTGCATTAGTTTTATCTATAAATTGATAGGGCTTATTAAACATTGAGTTACATTGATAACAAAATCATAATTTCTTTATAATAACAGTTTAATATGATAGACAAAATATACATACATAACTTCATGCCAAATACCTAGCGGTGTAGGTAGAGAGAACAGAGAATAACATTAAAACACAAAATATAATTTTGACAAAATCCAAACTCTAAACTCATAATGGACAATCTTGACAAGTAACTTTGATGGGCCTCGTGGCGCATTGGTAAAACTACCGGCTGCAGCAATGAGGTCGGGGGTTCGATTCCCACCCGAGCACAAATATTTGTGACAAACATGAATATTTGTGTTGTGTTATGTGTGTTTCTGGTAAGTATGAACAGGGTTAGAAAAGTACAAAGCAATATTTTTCAAATATGATATTCATTTAACTATAGTTCGAAATTGAAAAAGAATAAAATTCCATAGGATTTTTCATTGTGTGATAAATATTAGTAAAATATTTAGACATCAATAAGTATTAATCCTATTTTATTTATGTGTGTATTGGCTATATTGTTATTGGTTTACAAGAGAATATAATCTAATCAAGTTAATCACTTTTAGGAACTGGACAAAGACTCTCCCAATTTGATACCAATTAAAGACATGATAAACTCGGTAACTTAACATTTAAGATAATGTGAATACAAAAGAACACTGAATAATTATATAAACTCTTTGTAATATACAAAAAAAGTTGTTAATTGAATTGAAATGAATAAATAATGTATAATAAATAAATGAATTGAATAATTATCCAATGCTAGTTTCGAGGATTTGCACTATCCCCGACAATATGGATATATTGTTTTATTTGTATTTGTTGTTACAATTGGTGTTGATGAATCTTAAAAAGGATATCAATATCCTTACGGTATCGCCTTTGCAAATTTTCAAAGATACATGTGTATGAAAAGAAGACACACACACATAAGCATAAAGAAAATAAAAAGAAATAAATATAAACAGTAAACTGAATATTTAAAAACCACACTTGACAAGCCTTGTTGCTCAGTATTTGCCTGTGTTAAGAGAATTGTGTGCACAAAAAAAAGTATCAAGTCTATTAAGAACCTAGACCCTTTGCAATTATAAGGGGGGGAAGTTGGTGGAAATCCATCATTACAATTTACATAATATGCAAATATATGTTAACATATTACAGCAATAAACAAGTGCAGGAAAACCGTTTAATTGATAGTAATGAAAATAAAGTAGGTTGATACAGTTCTGTGGGTAACAAGCACATCCATATTTGTAACTGTAAATTCATATTTAAATTGTAGAATATGTACCTACCTAACTTGTTTGTTAAGTGTTGCAGTTTATTAGATGTGAAAAAGCACACAGCTGGCCAGTGTGCTTTTTGAATTTGGAATATATAATATTTTTTTAATATTGAATAATTTTTAATGAAATTAAAAAGAAATCAAATATATTTAGTTAATAGAGTATATAGAATTAAACCATAAAGTTTTACTTTTAAGAATAACTGTGTTTTGTATCAAATGTATTTTAAAAAAATGTATACAAAATTCATTCCTATTTGGATATTGAGTCTGTTAAAAAGTAAAAACAAATTTCATAAGACTCTGTGACTTTTTCTAACATAGACCAAGATCAATCAGATTTAGTGTATATTATAGTGTTCACATTTGCACAATATATGCAACAACTGCACTTAATAATAAATTCAATAGTACAAAATCTTTTAGATCTTGCATTGGCTGTTCTCTAAAAATTTATGAAAATTTTGTAGGATTTCTAATAGTTAATTTTCCAAGCTATATAATAATGAATTATCCAACTAAATTCACCCAAAACTATTCATTCAATCATTAAGTAACAGATACAAATGATTATCCTTCTTTCACGGTAAACAATAATATTGTGATTAAAAAACCTTCAAGGTGAACACTTATTTGTGAACAATGAAACAAGTAATTTGTATGTAATTTGTTGAGAGTTCTATCAAACATAATACCTTGTATGGCCTTCATATTCCATTGCTCTTCTCTTTAGTATAAATAGGGTTTTAATGTATAATACAGTCAGACAGAAGTTACAATGTACGTATTCTGAGGAAAATATACTGATGAATCTTATACTTATCCAAGATTAAATTTGCATCAACAAAATTTATATCTTTTTATTTCATAAAGTGATTGGGTTAAGTTGATTAGTATATAGTATTTCCTATAAGTATGTTGATTTTTTCAGTAGTACAAGAAGAATGTATATGGAAATATGCTAATGTTACTTACATCTGGATCAACCTCCTTAGCCAACATAGTAAGTTCTTCCTGCGATAGCTTGGCGAGCAGCTCGTCGACGTCCACCTCATCAAAGGTGGACAGCTCCCGTCCATACAGCTTCGCAGGAGTCGTCATCGTAGTTGTTTTCGTCGATGACGATTTCTAAAAACACCAAAACATCACCAATTAATAATTGATGTTTCACACTATTTAAGGTTATTTGTTTAAAGATGGTTAATACACATAACTATTTACATTATTACGTAAGAAACACTAAATATAACTTTTCTAAGTTTTATCACCACTTTTTGACAAGACACTTTCGGCGTTCACCACACCCACAAATTAATTGTAATAATGAATAACACAATACACCGAAATGATATCTTCGTATAATCTATGTAGACTAAAGAATCATTTAAATATTTTGCAGTATATATTAAAATATTATTAGAGGTTTTTCTTACATTTTATTGGAAATTAAATAAGTTTTTGTAAAAACGCTACGTAAAGTTAGATGCACGAGCGCCCTCTTCAAATGACAAGTTAATACTAAAGAACGCACACAGCGAAAAAATTATAGGTATGCTACCCACTGCCGCTCTACCACAATGACCATATTACAGCACTAGCAGAACGATAGGCAAATTCAAAATCGTCACTGATAACATATTTAAAGTTTTCAAGTTAGAGAAATACAAATTAAGAAATAACTTTATATTTATCTTCTTTTCGTTTTAAATTAAGAGATAGAGCACATTTTATAGATAAGGAATACATTCATAATAATCTTTACATTATTGAATCACTTCGCAAAATTTTATAAATTTTTAACAACAATATATTTAGATAAATAATATTTCATTAGACTTCACTACTATCCGTTCTTAAATTATGGTGAAATCTGGAAACACCTGAATAATTACTAACTTCTACGTAATATCCGTATTAGTCGAACCGTCATAAATAAAAATCACAAACCTAGAAATACACTCCAATAAAAAAATAAAAAGATCTAGAACTTTGGCAATTTCATAATGCTCTATTTGTAGTCAGGTAAAGCAATAAAACCACATTTTATTGCAGTTTACAAACGTAGAAATATAACTGCAAAAAACAGTATGAATTCGCTGTATGTACAATTATGGTGTAGGTTAGTGTTAAGCCGAAGATTCTTCTACTGTTTTTGTATTCCCAGAACAAAACCGAAAATTGACTATACTTAAAGGCAAGAAATCTAAACAGCCTTGTGGTTTTAATCACCGACTACCGATGAAGAAGTCCCCAGTTTTAGTCTGACATAAATGAATTTTTGGAAGTTATGCGTGATGGATACGATGACTGTAAGAATTCTGCTCGATGTATGTATAGCAATATACTCGGCCGTTTGTTACGTGAGAAAAAGTAATTAATTCGGCGGATTTCGGCGTGTTGAAACCTAATTTTACTTCCGCGGACCACTCGTTTAGGTACGGTATTATGGTCTAGAAAACAGTAAAAATCTTATTAGAGCCAAGCAGTTCGCTGCATGAACTGGTCGGCTCTCAGAAGATCGATGAAAAGCGGCTCATGTTTCATTCGGTGAGAGAGGTACCCGGAGGCCATCCCCATCCTTTCCTATCCTACTCCCTTAAAGATCGGCAACGTAACTGTAACACTAAATGTGTTGCAGGTGTCCATGGACGGTGCAGGTCACTTACCATCAGGTGACAAGCCTGTTCGTTTGCCCCCCTATCTCATAAAAAAGGAACTTCCTATAATTTCCCATCCTCCTCCTTAAAGGTCGGCAAAGAAACTGTTACACCGTCTATTGCAGATGTCGGAGGGCGCAAGTCACATAATCGGGTGTCGCGTTTGCCCTCCTGTCCCACAAAAAAAAATGAATTCCATTTTTAAATTATAAAGCCAACTTTACTGACGAGCCTCGTGGTGCATTGGTAAAGCTACCGACTGCAGAATCGAGGTCGGCGAGTTCGATTTCCACCCGAGTACGTATATTTGTGACGAGTATGAATGTTTGTATGGCGTCTGGGTGTTTTTCTATGTATTATAAGTATGTATTTACAAAAAAAAAGTATACATGTATTAATTTCCGTAGCACAAGCATTTAGTTGCTCATTGCTATATATCTACTAAGGTGCCCAGTTACAGTACAGAAGTAGATAAAACAGACACAAAATTAAGTTCAAATCACATCACATACAAGTCTCATGTCATCATCATCATAGTTACGCCATAATTTGATTCTGCTCAAAATATACAATTACATCCAGCAAGCCAGTCATTGAACTGGTGACCTATACAATTGTCTAACAGTGTCTTGTACAGTAAGTACTTAACCAATTATTACTGTAAAGACACTGTTGATTACGGTCCGCTACTTACTACTAGTTTATAAGGTTTCCAAATATACCTGCTAAGTTACCACCCACATGTGGCACTCAGCACCCGGCTTATTATAAAAATCGATAACCCAGAAAGTTGGGTCGAATTTATGCGTAAGATTATTACATCGTAAAATAAACTGAACTGTGATTATTATTTATTATATAGAATAAATTATATTATATTAGTTATGAAAGTCAACGAAGCGAGTGAGGTGTGTAAGAATCGTGCCCTATGGCGCTCTGTTCTCTCTACCTACCCCGCAAGGGATTTGGCGTGAAGTTATGTATGTATGTATGTATGTTTATAGAATAGTTTTCGGATCACAAACACACCCTTAAATAGAAAAATAAAACAATCTTTACAACGCCTGGCAAATAAAGAAATTGTAGCTAATAAGTACCTAGCACTTAAGTAACCAGCCGGAATAAGTGGGTATTATTTTTTAGTTGTACAAAATATGTACCTAGTACCTACATAATATTGTTTGCATTGATATTTCTGCAACCCATGCCGTGCAACCCAAACGGCTACGTATTTTAGCTCGATGGCTGTTAGATCCTTCATAATTATACTAAGTTAATGACTTAAAAGTAATAAACCGTAATTAGTTCGGAATTAAATCATTAAACATTTTATTCGATGGTTGGAAGATATTGGAAGGTTAATCAAATTGTATGGTATTTTATTTTTAAATACACAATAGATTCGCGTCTTGCTAATTGTAGTATACACTTAGTTGTAGCCAGTATTTTATGAGAACGTTGATTAGATCCATTGTTCTCAACATGCTAGCTAACAAATGTGATATCCGAGGGTGCATAATTTAAAAAAAGATATCTTATCATTTTTTTATTGTTACTATGGCGAACGCGGTTTGCGTATTAGCCACATCTTATTCCTTATTTTTACAAATATTTAATCAATAAATCCCAGCTTCTCATCCTGAGTCACAGGAAAGACATTTAATTTTTTTTTTCAAAGCACTTATGTGTGATATGATATCGATATTTGTCCAAAATGGTATGTCATGTATGATGTGTAAATTCAGTGAGTCGAGATCTAACAGTCGCTGCCTGCACCATCAGGTCATAAAGGATGTGAACGTAAAATATAGCAGCGGTATTTTCTTAAGTCTCGGTGGCCCAGTGGTCGAGCACACGGCTTCTGATCCAGAGGTCTGGGTCCGATTCCTTACACTGGTTCACACCAATGACTTTTCGAAATTGTTTTCGGAAGTTATGTGTGATAAATATCGTTGACTGAAAACTTTGTGCCCGGTATGGCAATAGGTTCACCACCTATTCCATTTGGGACGTAAACATAACGGCGAGACGAGGCTTAACAGCCGCTGCCTACACCTTCGGATAACAAAAGGCGCGAAGTTATTTTATGTTATGTCTGTATTTTCTTTTTTCTCTATCGAGCATTTTAGCTGAATATGGTATTTTCTACGGGAAATTTCCAGCTCACAAACTTAGAGCGATAACTATATTCCAAGACTGGGCAAACAAAGATTAAACTTGCCATATCTTTCCTAATCAGATTTAATTTGAATCGTAAATAGATATTATATCCATTTACGGAAAACATATTTTCGCCCATTTGCCGAGACTCAAATTTATTACTATTTTAGGAAAGAGTTAGTAGTTTGTATTTAATGTAAGTAAGCACTTCGTAGAAAAAAATGCTTAAATTTGTTTTTTTTATTTCATCTGCAATGACATTTTGTGGCAGTCACCATATAACGGAACCATGACGCAATGACAATGTTCCTAGACATCCTTCCAACGCATTTAAGTATTTCAATTCACCAGGCCATTCTATTTTTAAACGTGACATTTCAGACCTCGACCCTATCAGATATTTCATCACAATAATAATTTAGAAAATATTATGCATTAAATAACACATTCGTGATCACGTCATTTGCAAGAGCAAGGACATTAAAAGATACTGATTTGATCAACTTGTCATTTTGAGAGTTCAGTGATTTTTCAAGCGGTTTTATGTTTTTGTTGTTACTGTTCTGAGTTGAAATCAATTTTTTTTTCTTCATTCTTCTTCATTCATTCAGTCTACTGTTTTGGGAATTAAGGGCATTAAGAATAATGTACTTTGTGCCTTTACCCTTGCCTAAATGAACTAAGAAGTCATTTATACCCAAACGATTGTTTGTTCCCCAAATGTGTTGCCATAAACCGGGCACAATATTGTCAGATATATGTATCAAATTATTTTTAAATAATTTTAGGTTGGCATAATTATAATTATAAAATTGTGCGAAATTTAAAGACTTAATAATGACCAATTTCTTTACCAGCATGAAGGAGCAGGCGAAAGAGGCTTTTGGCAGTTTTTATCTAATAGGAGAAATGCTGAGTAGATATCTGATTACATGTTCGGGAGTAGTACGAATCAATTATATGATGAATCAACAAAGATATCTTTATTTAACTCTGAACTGGTCAGTCAGGAAGACATCAGACCGTGTAGTGATTGATCTGAATCGATAAACGTTGGTTCCTGCTGACTGTTCTGTCGACAGCTGGCGATCCGCCAGTCAGCTATAATTGGTGATCGCCACACCAGAGACAAGAGGTATTCTTAGCCATGCACTCGGCCACTGGCCTTCCAACTAATGTTATTGTCGTGTGAAATAAATAATAATTCATATGGTACTCGCACTTGACCTGGTGAATGCCATATTAAATAAAGAACTTAAATTCAGCGACACGCTATTTTAAAAAGATTCTTAAGTATCTAATTCGCGTTGTATCAATGTAATCAATTGGCGTTGTATTCAATTTTCATCATAGTCCCTTTTTATACTTAGTATTGTTAGACAGCCTGCACAACACCATAAATAAATTATAGTGCTTAAATAAATATATTTAGTATAATCGTATATTGCCATATGCCAAAGCAACTAAATATGTGAGGTTTTAACCAAGAGTTAAAACCTCATTAGTTTAACCTTTAATGTCAAATAAGATCAGAAAAAATTGACATTTATGGAATTATTTCGGACTGAATTGTAGATTTAACTTCAGCCATAAAACAATAATCTATCTATCTGGATGTATCTAAAATATTATATGTTTTAAAACAATGCTTAAAGTTTTGTCATAATGTCGCTACCGTTCGGACCACCGTATCCAGTTTCTCCATTAATAAGAGGACTGAGGTTCGCTTTTTTATTAGCAGGAATCATATATGCTCGTGGTAAGCAAGCGTTGTATAACAAGTTGGAGGCGGATTGGCGTGTGGAAGAAGCCAAAAGAAAGCTTATCCGTGATAAGCAACTAGCAGAATTGAAAATTAAGATTGCTAAAGAAGAGGCCGAAACTGTAAAGTTGCTGGAATCGGGGAAGCTTTTCGAACCCGGTGGTGGGTTGTGAAAGTTGCCTGTGATGTTGTCAAACGCAGATCCGGTAATATAGTACTTATATAGAAAAAAATGGTTTTAATACATTTGGTTATACATATTTGTTTCTGAGGTTTTCGCGAATCTCACTCATTAAAACAACTTTTTAGGATTGTATCGCGTTTATTTCTAAACGTCGCTCGGGAAATAAATATAAATAAATAAGAAATAAACGCGATACAATCCTAAAAAGTTGTTTTAACATTTGGTTATATTACATTTGAGTCTCGGTGGTTCAGTGGTCAAGCACCCCGCTTCTGAATCCAGAGGTCGCAGGTTCGAATCCTCACATTGGCTCACACCAATGTCTTTGCGAAATTATTTTCGGAAGTTATGTGTGATAAATATCGCTGACTAAAAACTTTGTGCCCGGTATGCCAATAGGATCGCCACCAATTCCATTTGGGACGTAAACATAATGGCGAGACGAGGTTTAACAGCCGCTGCCTACACCTTCGGGTAGGAAAAGGCGTGAAGTTATGTTATGTTATGTTTATTACATTTTACCGGTTGATTAAAAAAATCACGTTACGAAAATAACTAGATTTGATGTTGGAAACCATCAATCAAAAGTTTTGAGTATAGAGAGTATAGAGTTATTTTCAGATATTCTATGTATTCTGATATTAGGATCTTTAAAATCGTGCTGACTCTACCATTAGGCCTTTATTATTCAACGCACTAACTTAGTGCAGGACGGTCAGGTCGACAGGTTCGATCGCCACTCGATTACTGTAACAAGCGCGAATGTTTGTATGATGTCTGGATGTTTTTCTCTGTGTATTATAAGTATGTATTAATAAAAGAAAGGTATATATGTATTAATATCCGTTATCTAGTTTCCATGACACCCGCATTTAGTTGCTTAACTAGCTTGGAAAACTAGATAATTTATTATATTTGTCTGTAGGATGTGGTTCAGTTAATTCCCATTTAGTAAACCGATTGCGCTTATCGAGTCCAAGAGGTTGTGGACTAAAAATTGTTCTACAAAACTTCAGTGACATTTTTCAATATCAAACTCATCAACTGCAATGTTGACAAGAAAATTGAATTGTTTGTAAGTCACAATAGATTCTTCTGGGAGGTTTTCACGTCGATACTTTCACACAAGTAGAAAGTATGAAGAAAAGCCATTACTTTTCACTGGTACAGTACATAATGGTGTTGGCTGGCTGTGTCAGACGAGCCTCTGATTGTACATTCACATGAGATTATCACTTTCTACGGCCATTGGCAGTCGAAACATGTTTGATTGGCGCGTGTTTTTGCTGTCACATGTGTGTTAAGTGTTATGACAACACTTTTACTAGTACCTATCAGGCAGGTTTTATCATAAATATGATTGAGATTATAGGCAGCGGCTGTTACGCCTCGAAATCGGGTGGCAGACTCTATTGTTATATTTATCACAAATAATAATTTGCGAAAATTCATTGCTCGTAATTTGAATCGGATAATTCTTGATTCAGAAGCAGATTGATCGGTCTCTAGATTACCGAGATTGAAAATTGTATGTGAAAAGATATGATTAATCGACAGTTCTTCCCTGCGTATTTAAAGACATGTCGAAAATGGCATTTTTATTGCATCATTGACTTTAAAATATCTATGCGCAAATACAAACATACGATTTTTTTTTATTATTGGGCATATTTCTAAGGCTTGTTGAACACAAATTATGCTCTCCTGAAAACCTCGGTTTTTAGACGTTACCTTATACAGGTAGGAACCACCGAAATGTTGAATTCAGAACTATGATACTAAGAAATGGAAGTTAAAAACCGACACAAATGAAATAAGTTAAATAAACGTAACAAAACTAGGTATTGATCTAATAAACTAAATAATAAACTATTTCTGAAATGCAATCGGAAGCTGTTATCAAACAATATCAATGCATATACATCGAGCTCATCTCTTCGCCTCGAGTTTTTTAGCTCAACTGGATATCCGCGCAAAACATGCTTTATCAGATGTCATTAAAATTTAATACGTTAGCGTCAGTATAGACAAGAAACCAAGAGAATGGACACTAACCATTCTCTTACAATATCTACGTTATACTTACAGGAGTTCAATAACTTAACTAATTAAGTTGTATAATTATCGTATAATTATGTTATTGCATGTTGTATTAAATTATGTTATTGTACATATTATATGTATTGCATGTGTTATATTATCTGGGTTACCACTCTTAAAATTGTTACTAAACGTTTAAAATTAAAATCTTACATCACATAATAATAGTTTAAACATTGTTCTCGTTGTGCTCACCTCGATTTTATGCGAGATAAAATTTGTTCGGTCATTGTGTTACTTTTCTAAGTACCTTAGTAGTAGGTACTTACTTAATATTTGGCGGGCTTTTTCTTTTTTTCGCAATAAAGTATGTCACTAGACGTCTTCCTTTTTTTTGTTAAAGCACGGAAATAATCTTTTGGCAATCAGAAATGGTGACTAATTTCAACTGGAATTGCAATATTCATAAACAAATTCCATGAGGTTGCATTAAATTGTCTTTCGTTTCGATGTTTTATTGTTTTATAAAGACAAGGAAATTTTAATCCGCTATATAGTATTTTATGTTCGTGCGCTTACAAGTCCTCAAATAAGTGCGATATTAGATACGTATTTAATTGTTTGTAAAGATAATTTGATATACAACAAGCGATGAGCTAAAACGTTACTGTGAATTCAATGGTATAGTCTATTTATAACTAACTGCCACGAGGGAGCCGAAAATAACACAAGAGCCATCATGTAGGCATTAGGGCTGTGTTCCTAAATACACTGCGATCGATGTTCAACGATCTTACTAGGATGAAATTAAACAAATACATCGCCATTTTTGTATTGTGACTGCTGTGATATTTGAAATAAAATGCTTTTGATGATAGATACAAAAATACAATAGACATATTTTTATTACTTATAATAAAAAATTAAAAAGAGTGGCACATATTGTATACAAAATACTGTAACACTATAAATGTTGCAGGTGTCCATGGGCGGCGCTTGTCACTTACCATCAAATGACGCCTGCTCGTTTGCCCTCCAATCTCATAAAATAATAATATTATTTGCGTTGCCGACGGAGTAGCATGGAAAAGAATGGGAAAGGGACTAGTACAAGTACCTCTCTCATCAAACGAAACGCGGCATAGGCCACTTTACATCGATTTTCTGAGAGATCGTGGTATGTCAGCGAACTGCTTGGCTCTACCACTACAAAATGTTGCCATTAAATGAGGATTTTAGGTTCCGTTTTAAGCACTATACTACAAAAGATTAAGGAGCGGTACTACAATACAGTATAATGACGTCACACTTCATCATAATGCTCCAGTGTAAATCTGAACGTAACCTAGAATACTGCAACACGCAGCAGTTTTGTTTAGGAAACATAGCGACTGAGTTGGAGAGTTAGCTAACCGAGTTTCCGGTTCGACCTGGTAATAAATATAGCTGATTTTGAGACCACCGAGTGGACTTGTGTCACCGGTTTATCAGTTCTTGTTGCCATAATCGTCAGGAAACGATATTGGTCAAACGATATCGATATTAGAGGTCAGTGAAATTGTGTTGACGGCACATCACTTTTGATGTTGGGTAGACTTTAAATAAATAAAATTTTAATGGCTTTCTGATGTGTACTCTTCTACTTCTGCGGACTTTTTTGTAGACCTTTTAAAGGTGTATAATAATGTAGTACATTGTTTAGATTTATCACTTAGGGCTCAGGCAGCGTTTGCGATTAAATTTCTAAATCTTGAAAACGGTGTGGTTTTGATCTCTAATTCATGAGTATAGGAAAAAAGTGATTTTTCCTATACTATATATGAATTAGAGATCAAAACCACACCGTTGACACCCTCTAACTATTAAAAAACCGCATCACAATCCGTTGCGTAGTTTTAAAGATATAAGGGGACAGACAGCGGAAAGTGACTTTGTTTTATACTATGTAATGATAATGATACATAACTTTAAGCCAAATCCCTTGCGGGGTAGGCAAAGAAAACGGAGTGCTTGACTTTCATAACTCATAATAATATAATGTTCTTAAAAACCATTTGGTTACTAGCTTTTTGTTGGTTCTGTGATTTAATAGGGATTTAATTTTTATAACACTCCCTGTCACTTCCTATTAAAGATTAAAGAGGAGGAGGGGGGGGAGGGGGGGGAAGAAAGAGATTAGAGAAAGAAGGGAAAGAGTTCAAAGAGTACTACATGGAAGAACGTGTCAGTTAGTCTATCTGTTTTTCTATTAATATTATATATTGGACTTTTGTAAGAGGAGTATTGACCAAGGGCTCTATTTGAAATCAGGAGCCGGAAATTTCTAAAATACTAGGGATTTGGTAAATAATTGCTGTCAAAGTTATAAAAATATATGTTCAACTAATGTTGAAGCATTAAGTTTCTTTTAACCCAACTACGCTAGATGGAGGGACTTTAACACTCAGAGTAGTCAAAACTACTGGATGGATTTATTACAAAACTTTAGCTAAGCCGAAAGTCACTCAAATAAATCTTCTTAATATTCCTACTGGAATAAAAATACCGCGTTAATTTTGCGTAATCAGACAGACGCTATATTTATATTGTAACATAAAGAAGTACGGAAATAGAGATCAAATATTTCAATAACAAGTTATTTCCGCATTTTTCTTTAGCGAAATTTCTTTATTAAAATTTTTAAAATTAAATATATTACAATATTTATAATGCTAGAGTAGTCTAAGTGGAATTTGGTAATGCAATTTTAAAGTAACTTAATCTTTGCCAAATTCTTTCTGAATAAACTAATTAACAATATCGCCACGCTTTCATGAATATTACTTCTACTTTAAACTTTAAATAATTTCTGAGGTATTCAGGTCAAAGGCTTATGAAGCCATGCTATTGTATCCAAAATGGAAAAAAATGTGTTGATTTTAATGTAATCAGTGTGTAGTATTCCATATTCGAAATGAGGAAATCTTGATTTGAAGTCTAGGATTATTTTGATCTTATTTTCATATTTAAATTAAAGTACTACCTGATTTATAAAATATGATATGTTATGGACTGTAGCTAACTATGTATATTTAACTGAAGTTTTAACTGTAAACTCACAGTTTTTAAGGAAAGACCGCAGTTTTTAATCTGTAAATTTAGAACATTAAACTCTAAATAATTCGAATAAAAAATCTTGAAAGCGCTGATATGTCATCAGTTTTTGTTAATAATACATAACATAACTTCAGGCCTTTGTTACCCGAAGGTGTAGGCAGCGGCTGTTAAGCCTCGTCTCGCCGTTATGTTTACGTCCCAAATGGAATAAATGGCGAACCTATTGTCATACCGGGTACAAAGTTTTCAGTCAAGTAATCTTTTAACGTTGGGCGAACATTTACCAGACTTTTATTGACTCCTCTATTTTTAATTATTAGAATACCATGCAACAAAAGTTATAATACAAGAATCGTGAAAGTTTTATTTGGCTCTAGGAAGCTGCCATGTACCGTACGACCACTTTGAACGCTAATGAAGTCACGTCTACCTCATAAATATAACTTTAAGAGAAAAAAAAAAACAAAGAAAAAAACCATAGACATGAAGATGAAAGACTTCATTTCCCAGTTTCTATTATATTATAACTGTTTTAATAATAATACAGAAAAAAATCTCAAGCTTTATTGTTTTAAATTTTAAATATAATCTCCACAGAAATAGATCAAGATCTTGATCTATTTCTGTGATAATCTCTAATATAACTACATATGTTGTTTATTTTTAAATGTTTTTTTTATTACACTAAGATTATGCAACTGTGGTCTTTCTACCGTTATTTTGTTGTACGAGTGGAATTCTCGTTGTAACTGTTTCTAATATATAAAATTCTCGAGTCTAGATGTGCGTAATTGAACTCCTCCGAAACGGCTTGACCGATTCTCATGAAATTTTATGTGCGTGTCGGGTAGGTCTGAGAATAGGACAACATCTATTTTTCATCCCCCTAAATCACAAGGGTAGCCCACCCCTCAATTTTTTTTTTAATTTTTCGACATATTTCTGTTTCTTATTTTTTTTATAAAACGGGATACAAAAATACATGCAACCCTAAATTTTCAACCCCCTACGATCAACCCCTATTTTTTAAATTTTATTTTTCGGCAAGACAACGTTTGCTGGGTCAGCTAGTATTAATATAAATATAAATAATGTCTGAATTAATATAAATAAATAGCGTGATCTGCTCTAGACAATAGTGCTATTCCATCTTATTTCGTGGGTATCGTAAGATATCATGCAGTGACATAACATAACTTCACGCCTTTTTCTACTCAAAGGTGTTGGCAGCGGCTGTTAAGCCTCGTCTCGCCATTATGTTTACGTCCCAAATGGAATAGGTGGCGAACCTATTGCCATACATTTTATTTTATTATATTTCATCGATATTTATTCATCACACATAACTGACGAAGTTAATTTCGAAAAGTCATTGGTGAGAGCCAATGTGAGGATTCGAAGCCGTGACCTCTGGAGTGAGAACCAGGGTGCTCGATCACTGGACCACCGAGACTTCATGTAGTGATTATAGGAATTAGACTAAATCTCTCTCTTATTATAAAGTTGTGATGACCTGTTGGCTTATAACACTTTTTTTTTATAATATTTATCTAAACCAAAGTATCTTAACATTTTAACTAGACTTTAATCAGTGATAGCTTCTCTACTTCACAGTTCGCTGCATGAACGAGCCGGCTCGACCGGTGAAATACCGGGTACGCTTTTTAAAGGCCGGTAACGCAACTGTAACATAATCTGTGCTGCAGGTGTCCCTGGGTGGCGTTATTTGGTTACTATCAGGTGAAACGCCTGCTCGTTTGCCTACCTATACGATAAAAATCAATTAAATGATGATTTCCATAAAATTATAATCGACCATAACGAGTTTTATTTAAAAATATAATATCTATATTCTATACTGTTTAATTAACTGTAATAAAAGTTAAACAATTTAGCGGCATTTTTTTTTCTTTTTTTAATATACAATAAAATGATACTGTATTTATTACACGCGTGTAATTTTGCAGTTTTTATTTTGCATGAGCTACTTTCGTATCCCGTTAATAGAGTATATTTATGCTTAATAATTGGTTTCGGTTCGCTGTGCAGGCATTATTTACGGATACAAAACGTAGAGGGAAGAGTACCTTTTATATGTATAGCAGTATTAAAGACATATCTCTTTTACAGTTTTTATTTCTCGATAGCAAGGTGTGCTCTAAATAAGAGGTCCCATGTTAGTACCCTTGTACTTACTCCAGTGGGCGAGCATCCCGCTTCTGAACTAACAAGTCGTTGGTTGGATTTCGAGCTCACACCAATGACTTTTCAAAATTATTTTCGCAAGTTATGTATCATAAATATCGATGACTGACAACTTTGTGCCCGGTGTATCGCAATAGATTCGCCACCTATCCCATTTGGGACGTAAACATAACGGCTAGTCGAGTCTTAACACTTTCGGGTGGAAAAAGGCATGAAGTTATGTTATGTTAATTTGATGTACCGAATAGCCTTGATATTTATTTAATGGGATTATGGATATCTTATGTGAGAGGAACAAACTCCTTCACTACATATTCCAAGGTTTTCGTTTACATTATAATATAGTTACATTCATTGACAACAAATAATATCTAAGGATTTAGAAGTCACATTGTTTTGGAATCGTCTTTTTCACCGGCTACATTAATAGGTTTTCAATTTGATCATACACGCCAATATTTATGATGTTATTTAAGTGATTCATCTTTAGTTTGATGCAGCAGATAGTTGCCATTTGGTCTTATAACATTTAATATAATAGTTTTCATTAGGTATATAATTATTTTGTTGTATTAAACAGTCTGACAACCTGATATCTCCATCCCCATTCTATCAGCGAACTACTTGACGTACTTACCGCCTAATTACCTTCGTTGAAGAAGAGTCAATAAGCTTCTAACTGGACAATAGGCCACTTACCCTTAGGCTAAGCGAGATCAAGCGTTGTCCAGAAGAATAGTTATGAATAGTATATTAAAAAGAATATTAAGGAAGACTAACACTACACATAGTAGTATATAGTCTCGGTCGTCCAGTGGTCGAGCACACGGTTTCTGAATCCATAGGTCGCGGGTTCGAATCCTGGCTCACACCAATGACTTTTCGAAGTTTATTTGGGAAGTTATGTGTGATACATATCGATGACTGTAAACTTTGTGTCCGGTATGGTAATAGGTTCGCCACCTATTCCATTTGGAACATAAACATAACGGTGAGTCGAGGCTTAACAGCCATTTCCTACACCTTCGAGTAGAAAAAGGCGTGAATGTTATGAGTTAACACTACATATTATTATTGTATATACCTCATCTAAGATAGTTACAGTAGGAAATAGCATGCAATTGTCATTGTTTCGGCGGAGTGACGAAATTCGTGACGGGTCTGTAGAGTTAAAATCGTTCGTCCCGCGCTTAACACGTTTTATTTCTGCACGTCTCGAATACAACGAGAGAATATTATTGTTGATTATGTAATTGCCGTTGTTTCTGTTACAAAGTTGCAAATATCTTCAGATATTTTACGACACGAATTTCCTATATTATTTTAGAAGTGTATATTATTACCCACCGCCACATCGGATATTGGGGCCACTGACTGCTACAGTTTAGTTTTATTGTTCTTGTGACTGTTTATTAAATGTGTTTGTTATTTTAATATCACGTCTGGGGATTCGTTTTCATCTTTAATGTAAAGTGTTGAGAGAGTAAAATTTAAAACAAAATATTACCTACCTCTTAACTTCCACGTCTTAGGTTATTTCATGACAATATTTTTATTTGACTACTGTCGGTTATTTACACATATTGTTTTGTAGATTCCGTAGATAATTGGTTAATTAATTAATTTTAAATATTTCATGGTATTAATTTCCACCATAGACAATAATTTACATTAACAAACCTTTTTGTTCATTAAAATTGTATCTATGTGTACCTATTTGTCACGTGACACATGTCAATAGTTGTTTATTTTTTATTTTGAGCAGATTAGCAGAATAATTAGAAACATTTATTAGATAACATGACTTTTTAAAAATAAAAAAATTGTACTAAATGACTTAGTTTTTATCTTTAATTGACTTGGCTTAATAATTTATATTTCGAGCTATGTTAAACTTTCGGCTATACATACTTTAAAACTTTCGGAATCATGACACTTTCTTGAAAAGTATCGCGAAGTTAACCGTTTATTATTGGCCAAAAGTGACTGGTAGGGTCATAGTCGCCAATAACGAAAGAAGAAGAAGAAGATTAGCAGAATATATAGAATATTACAACAAGACCCGTTAGTAATAAACAAGTATTAGGTACAGACGTTAGATAAAAAGGATCTAAATCTTGCTTTGTATATAATTATTTTCAGTAAAATAACTATCATTACATAGTATAAAATAAAGTCACTTTCCGCTGTCTGTCCCCTTATATGCGTATATTTTTAAAACTACGCAACGGATTTTGATGCGGTTTTTTTAATAGTTAGAAGGTGTCAACGGGGTGGTTTTGATAATTCATATATTATGATGTTGTAAAGAAAAACGCTGGCTGAACCCTAAGTGATAGATCAAAACAATGTTCTACATTATTATTAAACAACTTCAGAAGGTCTACAAGAAAGTCCGCGAGGGCATATGTCTATTTCTGACCATTCTGACCATTTTTATTGTTTTACTTTTTGCGAGAAATAATGGCTTATTTACGAAGCGATTTTAAACATTACAACATTAATTTTCATCCAATTAAGTATCCTTATTAGATTGTGCAAGTAATATAGATAATCCTGGCCCTTTACAGCATGCAATTTAAACGTATATTTTCGAAGATATTATAGTAATAACATAGCGGGACATAGCATTTGCGTTGCGCGCCAAAACGCGTGCCGATAAATAGCACAAATTGAACTTTTTAAGACCCAAATGTTACTCATTTAATACTTTTGATGCGGAACAAAGTTCGCTGGGACGCCTAGTTTATAATAAAGATTTAACAACATTAATCCAAAGATTGGCGTCTAGCCTCAGTTTATGTTGAGATTATAAATGATTAAAAAGCCATTCATCTCGACCGGTCATAAACTTTTCAAAGTAATTTTTTTAAAGTAATAAATTGCTTATGAGCCATGAAACTTTAGAAATTAAAGACATAACTAAAAGAACCGCACAAGTTTCGTTTGCATTATTGGCAGATATTAAAATTTTAATCAATAGGTATATCTATACCTATATCATATAACACTTTAGTTCTGAGAAGTATAGATAGATGCACTGGAGTCCGAACGGTATAGGCTTTTCCATAGTATAAATAATAAACTGAGATCTTAGTTCTCTTTTCTACCACTGGCTGCGCTAGAATTTCGGACGCACCAATGATTACGTACGTACTTACGATTATTATTATTACACGTAAATACGCGTTGAAAAGTCGACTATTTCTCGAAGATTGGCGCCCTCTATCGGCAAGGAATGGAGACCCGTCGTTTATCATTACGTTCAGACTCCTGTGTCCTGTTACGTAGTGGAGCCTAATAAAAACCATTTAACACATTAAAACAAATCATTAGTGTGAATCGTTACTCGAAGTAGATACTTCTAATTCAGAGGCGAGGTGCTTAACCTCTAAGCCACCTAGAGGTGTAGGAGAGTTATATATACATAATAAGATTTTTAAAAATTGATATTAATCTATCATAAATCAGGGAATCGTATAAGCAGTACTTAAACATAAACGGTAAGTTCAATCTCAATACAAAACTAAATCGACCATAAACATCGATAACAATAACTATAATGAGAACAACAGCAATCGGTTAATCGATTATACGAATCGAATTGATCGGACGCATTCGATGATACGCTTTCATGGTTCATTTAAAAGGTGGTGTGCTTTATCCGTTAAAATATGGTTGAAATTGAAAGTATCAACATACATACATACCTTCACGCCTTTGTTATCCGAAGATGTAGGCAGCGGCTGTTAAGCCCCGTCTCGCCGTTATGTTTACGTCCCAAATGGAATAGGTGGCGAACCTATTGCCATACCGGGCACAAAGTTTTCAGTTATCGATATTTGTCACACTTAACTTCCGAAAACAATTTCGAAAAGTCATTGGTGTGAGCCAGTGTCAGGATTCGAACTCGGACCTCTGGATCAGAAGCCGTGTGCTCGACCACTGGACCACCGAGACTTAAAAGTATCAAGTTATTTGAATAATGTGTCTATATTTTTATGGAACAGAGCAACTACCGCCGCTCATGGATGCCTGCATCACTGATAGTGTAGCGTTGCTAGCCTTTATGGGAGTAGAATGGGACAAGATGGGGGAAGGGGGAGGGTCCTCCGGAAACCTCTCTCACCAACGAAACACGACATTTGCCACTTCATGTATATGTTCTGAGAGGTCTTGGTATATCACCGATGAGCCGGGCCATTCATGCAGCCCAGCTGCGTGGTTCTGGCTCTATCCGATAATGTAGAATATATTGTATATTTTTAATTAGATTTTTCTATAATTCAAATTTGTTGAATCGATCTGTATAAAATTTGAATACATCTATAGGAAGCGATGGCATGAATAGTATCGGTGAAATAACATAACCTCTTAGAAAATCGAAGTAAAGTATCTCACAACGCCTTGCGTTCGGTGTGATAGGTGTCCAGAGGCGGATGAATTTAGTATTCAATAGTGGTAGAGCCAACAGTTCGCTGCATGAATAGGCCGGCTCGACCGATGAAATACCACGACCTCTTAGAAGATCGACATAAAGTGGCTCTTGCCGCGTTTCGTTTGGTGATAGAGGTATCCGGAGGCTCACCCGCCTTCCCCGTCCTTCCCTTGCCCCATCCCCTTAGGGTCGGCAACGCAGAATCTCTTTGGAAATTAGGTGTGTGATATTTCTTTCTGATCTACTTATTCATGTATTATATTGACCTCGCCACATTTTCTCTGTTTACACCTTATATTGTTAAGGGCGTAAAGGTAGTAGCTTAAATATAAATTCACAATTCTTGTGGGCGTAGTATTGGTATGCTGAAGGTCATGAACACGTTTCGCTATCATTTATTTCGTCACTCACTCGTCTGGTCATTTTAAATAACTCACAGGAACAAAATTTTCCACTTTAACGCCTAGGTATGTTACAATTATTACAATATTAGCAGACGCCAAGGATTCGGTTTCCGGGTTAGATACTATTTCTATTTTTTTCTGTTGGTACTTAATCTATTATTGCACATTTTTGCAAAAATGTTATTCAAACATAGATGGTGCTGTATTAATCGAGTCCACTCATTATTAGTTGACTTTGTAGACCTTAGTATTTGTTTATACAAATATGATTAAAATAAAGTATCATAATAATTTGTACATGATTTAATGTTTGACAATAAGCAAATCAAATTATGAAATTTTCGGCATTTCATGATTATATGAATTCTATCTTCGCACTTTTGTACAGAAGACCGACAATGGCATTTAGCATGTTACTAGATGACCTATTTTCTGAGAAATACAATTTATTTAAATTTAGTTTTTAACATTAACTTGTCAAACATACAAAAACTATTTAATAAGCAATCTCTTTTCTCTATGCGCGTGCACGTGATGTATTATAAATTCAAAATAGCATTTAAATTACAGTAGTAACTTTCCATAAACAAATAAATACGTTTAGGAATGAGTTTATTTATCACTGCAAAATAAAATAATAATTCCGTTCTGAACCATTCCTTGCCTTGGTAGCAACATTATTATGAAGGTCAAATGTCTACACCCACACCTGACCAGACAAGAGACATGTAATATTTTGATACATTTCCTAGTTTTAAGTGGGTCTAGGTGGAGGTGATTATTATATTCGTGAAGGAAATACAGACTGTGTTGTCTGGATTTTTATCGCTGACTAGAGATGACAAATAAGTTATGTGTATTGGATTGGGTATTGCAGGTTTTAAAGTTTATTTTGGAATTAGTTAAAATAAACTTTATATGAAAATGTATAGATAAATAGAAATATATGTATATGTTACTAGCCCGCCACTTCGTCTGCGTGGACGCCATAGAGCAGCAAAAATACTTTGCCTGTGTCATTATAAGGGTTCATTGCTCACCCACAATTAGTCATAGCGCAATAATATTTTGTCTATGTGTTGACCTGACCTCTTAGAAATATTCATACAAGATTTGATGTTAAAGCAGTACTTTTAGTGATTATCCGTAACAAACATATGCGAACAGACATAAACATAAACACATGAACGCCTTCGCCTTCATTTACGTCCCAAATGGAATAGGTGGCTAACCTATTGCCATGCACCGGGCACAAAGTTTTCAGCCATCAATATTTATCACACATAACTTCCAAAAAGAATTATTGATTCAGGAGCAATTAACTTCATTAATATGTTTCCGAAGTATTTAATTTTCATTCCTATAGACCATCAATTCATATCGATATCGTACTTGGGCGTAAATTCGTATTATTAAAAAACATCTATCAGTTTATATTAAAGAAATTTTATAGAAATAGCTGTCGTCTATTGAGGAAATTTCCTAATATTTAGCGTGCAGTGGAACGCAACGCTTTGCCTTCGATTTCCGCTACAAGTACTCAGTTGACCTATATTATATTCCTAGTGACGCAATGGTGCCGTACGCATCGCCCTTGATTCGCTTCGGCTGCAGTGTTTCACCAACTTTACGACTCAGTGATCAATGATCGGGGAAAGTTACGAGAAAAACTACACTTTTAGCGTGAATTGTGTGAAAGAAGAAAGTTTGAAAGTTGTTCTGATTTTGGCACCTGTTTTTTTTTGAATTTGCTCATTTTGGACAGGCTATAATAATACTTATTGAATTGTGTTCTTATTTCAAATATCATAAAAAAGAAAAAGTGTATGATTGCATTTTGTTTTTTGTTTGTAGATATCAATAAAAGTCTTTTTACTGGACTCAGTTCATTGAACAAATTTTAAAAATCCAATAGAAAATAATATCATATCTTGTTCATTTTTTTATGTCTTTTCTAGTGTTATAAAATAAGTGAAGGTTTTCACTTTTATATTGATCACTAGGAAATGTTGTCTGCGAAAGAGTTGGAAACGGACATAGTTTTATACAAATATCATACTATCTTTCCGTAATATAGAGGCTAGCCTAAAGCTAGTGCTTAAATTATATTTTGAACTCTATTAAGCAGGTATTATGGCAGTTTTTAAGGTTAATGTCGAATGGTTCGATGTCAAGAATTTGGTTTTGCAAGAAAAAAATATATATGTACAACTGGTGCTTGCTAACACTTATATTATTTTATTAGTTATATACAAATAAGAATTCAGAGAAACCGGTTCAACAGTAAAGTTATAGTGAATTAAGAAAATAAAAAAGAAAATAAATGAAATTTAAAAAAAAAAAATGATATTTATACGCACAAAACGCAGAATAGTGTTTTCCAGATTTCTATATAATTCATAAGTGCGATTGTATTTTTTTATATTCACTAAACGTAGAATTGTATTAGTTACAAATATTGTGTTAAATTAACGAACTAAAGTTACATGTTACGTACATAAAAATAAACCGGGTGCCAACAATCTAGGAAATTTAATTGAAAAACGAATTACGACACTAAGTTATAACCTTTCACAAATTAACGATTCAGAACTTGTCTGGCTGAATGCCTATATCTGTATTTTAAATCATTGCAATAATTGGTTTCTAAAACAGGATTTTACGTAAATAACTGGAACATATGTATTAGCTAACATTAAAACATTATGGATTACATCGCGTTTATTTAGAACTTATTTTTATTTATTTCCCGACGTTCCGAACTCTTTACAGAAATCATTTTCATTTTCACGCGATATAATCCATAAAGAGTTGTTTTAATGTTATGAATGTGATTCGCGAAAATCTAAGAAATAAATATAACACATAACATAACTTCACGCCTTTTGTAACCCGAAGGCGTAGGCAGCGGCTGCTAAGCCTCGTCTCGCCGTTATGTTTACGTCCCAAATGGAATAGGTGGCGAACCTATTGCCATACCAGGCACAAAGTTTTTCAGTCATCGATATTTATCACACATAACTTCCGAAAACAATTTCGAAAAGTCATTGGTGTGAGCCAGTGTCTCGAACCCGGACCTCTGGATCAGAAGCCGCTCGTGCGCCGCTGTGCTCGAACACTGCGCGACTTTTAGAAATAAATAAAAATATTAGCTATCTAGACATATACCGACAAATCGAATTTAAATCATATCTGGTCATATAATCTGTAGACATTGTTTATTATTACCCAATAAATATGAATCGAAATGATAAATAATGATTTCTTTGGATCGAGATATTTTTGACTAATCTCAAAACCCAGGTCAACATATTTATAAAATTGACATTGAACTTCTCTCTCTCTCGGCTAGCGATATAAAAGCGCTTCTCATGTCTTATGGATAATAAGAGTCGTGAATAAGAGATTTTATCTATCGTGAAACATCTTTCACAACAAGGTCATATAACTATAGGGATCGTGCGTGAAACATAAAGGTAGCACTACTGTCAGAATTAGCGCTCTCTGGTGTTTTATTCGTGAACTTAGTGGGATCAAAACAAACCAATTATTATTGGTTGGTAATTATATGCTCTGTGAAAACAAACATTTAGTAACATTAAAAAAAAGTTATAACAATGGAAAAAATCATAAAATACGGATTTCAACCTGTAGTCAATAATATAATACATGGCCGGAATGATGAGAAAGGTAAATGGTTAAGTCATAACTATAAAATAAATGTCACAAATATTTGAAATTTCATCAAATAAATGATCAATGACATACGTCGTATTTTAAATGTTATAATTTTACTGAATGGTGCATTTCGATTTTATAAATTTTAATTAATATTGTACTTACACGTAATTTTTCACTGCATTTATCCACTGTTTACGTTTTAATATTTTCCATGAGGCTCCTAACACGCTCTCTGGAAATTTATAAAATTACACTTCCACACCAAATCCACGTTCTCGACGTGATGTATTATTACATCCTAGAATACAACATATTTTTCTCGAAGCAGGCATTGTTTAAAAAAATGTTTTATTTTTTATTTATAATTATTTAAAAGTTAATCACTTATGTTTACGTTGAATACATGATCCCAACTGTTTCGGATGCTTGCCACTAGTTGGCGTAAAAGTCTAGACGCACGATCCCTATTAGCAATAACTATGTATCAGACCAGATCTGACAGCTATTTCATGGCTTTGAAGATGGGACTTCAACAATGATCACATAAATGTGTCTAGCAATTTATACCAAAAGGAAAAATCGTGTGTATCGACTTTTTTTTCACTCGTCTCTATAGTTCTTGTGACGTATAGAAAAATACATTTATTATGTATTTATTAGTTTTATTACATTAGTATACAAGCATCATCCGTCCAGGCGTGAGCTCGGTATCACGCACGATAGCAGTTCGTGTTGCATGACGAAGAAGACGTGACTGTTTATTGTCGCTCCAAGAAGTTTACATTTCGTACACATAACTAAAGGTACTTTTACCTTTGAGATAATGCGTAAAGCAGAACTGTAAGGGCTTCTCCTTAATATTAATGCACACTTATACTGAGATCTTAGTTCTCTTTTCTGCCACTGGCTGTGTTAGATTTCAGGACGTACCGATGATTACGTAGAAATGTTAAAAAGTTAATTTTAAGAAATCTAAAAAAACTAAAATAAATTATTTTGCGTTTAGTATTATACAGGCTGTCAACAGCAACAAAACTTTTCTCGTAAGGATATAAATGGGTACTCATTTATATTTTTATATATTACGCAAAAAGTTTCTTGAAAAATATAGTCTATATATAGTCTACTGCCGGAAAAAATTCTTTCCCCTAAATGGGTACATATAAATGCGTACGTTTTACGTTTTACTCTGTCCACGATAAGTATGGTATTTTGACAGGTCGCCAACTGACAAGATTGGTGATGTCCGAAAGTATGATCGTTCGTACTATTTAATCGATTCATGAAATATTGTTTACTTAAACGATTTTTTTTTAATACCATTTTTTTGTGGTTATCAGTGAGTACTTTGTTGCAAGGATAATTCTCAACGAACCGTTTGAATTTTGAATATGGAAAACAGAAAAAAATATAAAGTGTTAATTAAAGT
Organism: Euproctis similis; assembly: GCA_905147225.2. Taxonomy (NCBI): domain Eukaryota; kingdom Metazoa; phylum Arthropoda; class Insecta; order Lepidoptera; family Erebidae; genus Euproctis; species Euproctis similis. The sequence goes on from LR990115.1 coordinate 16,363,495, forward strand.
AACACACATACATACATAAGCTCACGCCTGTATCCCACGAGGGTAGGCAGAGACTTTGGCTTTCCACAAGCTATGATCCTGACACACATCTTTCGCCTCATCCACAGTCTTATATCTCGTCATGCATTCACGTCGGTGTCGGGTGCTACGCATTTTGCATTTTTTAAGCAGATCATTTATTTGGTCGTGGTAGCTCCGTCTTGGTCTCCCGATCCCGACCCTACCACTCACATTCGCTTCGTATACCCTTTTAGTCAGTCGACTTTCATCCATTCTTGCAACATGACCAAACCATTTTAACATACTTCTCTCCACCTTGGTCACCACATCATCCTTCAGCTTGCATTTCTCCCATAATTAAAGTAAGTAAAATTAAACGGCTTTTTTGTATCGCAATCAGTCATGTGAATTTTATTTATATACTTATTATATTATTATATGTGGGTATCTAATATTTCACAAACATAATGAACGGGTATTAACGCGATATTCCCGTTTCTGGGAATGTTTTCGAGTGACTATTACACAATGACATACAAATAAAACCATAAACAAAAAAAAGTATAGTATACTAGTTGACCAAGCGAACTTTGTTTCGCCTCAGAAAATAAATAAAAATGGTCGTTGTGGACTATCCCTAAGAGATAGACATATACCATTGGGGACTTTTTTGTAGACCTTTTATCGGTGCTTAATAATTTAGTAGTACAGCGGAAAGCGACTTTGTTTTATACTATGTAATGATGTTAATAATGATGACACAATTATTATTATAATATAAAAATAAATACACCAATAATAATTATTTTAATATTACAAACAGATACTTTAATTTTATTTTTATGTACATATATAGGACACACTGTACAAAATACTACTACTATACATTTATTTTTACCAATTATATACCGATTAAGTATATCAGTGGCACGATTGTAGAAATAGGTATTTTTGGAATATCACTAAGTGGGCGTTACCCTTTCATCAAGTACATTAATAATTGTATGGATTTTTTTCCGATACAAGATGAAACTTCATGGGTATGAGCTGTCAAAAAACCATACTTATCGTGGACAGAGTATAGTTACCGTCAAATGGGGTGACTTGGTATGTAAGGGTGAATAGAAATGAAATTTTACCACCTCAAATCTATTTAAGTTTAAACTTAAATGCATAAGTTTTTTGTTTTACCTCCAAATAGGCAACCTATTTCGTTATTAAGCAAGAAAGTATTAGTTGTACTGTATTGGTTACTAAGTAATTGAAGTGGAAAATTTCATTTCTATTCACCCTTACATACTAAGTCACCCCATTTGACGGTACCTACATAACGGCTCGTATCGATAAAGCGCGAAAAATGACACTACGTTTTTTTTCCCAAAAGCCATGGTTTTCAAATTAGGCCAGACTTTGATTGAACATATAATTTGCAATTATACGAAACTGTATATATACTGTCTGAGAAACATGAATGTATTTTTTCAACACACTTGACTCATAATACTTAATGCACTTGTGTGTGTGTTATATCACAACATGTGTGCTGTAATTATTGAATAATGACCAGATTACACTGGGTTACACTCATTAATAGAAAAAAATATCTAATACACTCTTATTGATTTAAATACATACATTTCGTGGTACCTATACATATTCAGTTATAAATTTTACTACTATTTTATGCAGCGTTTTGCAAGATTACATGATCATTATTATGAGATCAACGGATATGGTCGTAAGATCATATAGCATAAGGATGTCAACACTCGGAAGCTGTTGAACAGAAATTTTTTGTGTGATATTTCATCTTTTATTATGGTAAAACTGGGCAAACGAGCACGCGGTTCACGTGATGGAAAGCCCGGACACCGGGGGCGCCAGGGGGACGACTAACTTAAATGCAAAATTGGAGCATAAATTCTTCTCTCATAAATCATAAAACTAATAAAAACTTATCATAACACAACTTATAGAACTAAACGAGAGCTGGGTATGGCGCAGTGTGCAAAGTAGGTTAAACGCGGGTTAAAAAATTGACTAATTAGTCAATTTTGCATCATCCATTCTTTCTTCATGTCCGATACCATATCCGAATACGATGCAAAAATGGAGGGATGTAGTAGTCGAGGATGACCGCGACACACCTTCCATGACCAAATAGAATGAGTTCTAAAGGAAGGTGACGTTAGAAGTCTTAAAAATCGACGCGCGTGTATGGCAACTGATAAGAAAGTCAAAGAAGCGCGTGAGGCGTGTAAGAATCGTGCCTTATGGGCGCTCTATTCTCTCTGCCTACCCCGCAAGGAATTGGCGTGAAGTTATGTATGATCTTTAATTTTAATATAATACTAAGTAAGACCTATCTGTTGTCTCTACCAGGCAACAGGATGGCCAGTCCTAATTTATTTTGAGTTGAACAAAAAGCGATGTAACGTCTCAATATAATTATAGTGAAAAAAAGTTAACATACTCGTTCCTAATAATATTACAAATAAAATGTTTTATTGTCAAAAATGTACCTAATAGTATTATTGTGCATAACACTCGTGTAACATTCTTACGCAAATATATTAAAATTAGGTTACAGTTACAGATCCAGCTGTAGTCAGCAACATCTGTTAAATATTTTTACGATTTCATTTCATTTCCGTTTTTCTATTGACGTAAAATTCAGGATTAAACAGTTATTGTTGATAATGACCGTGTAGAACAAAAGTTATGAGAGGGGAAGAAGCGAGCGAAGAATTTACATACTCTTTGGAAGCGAGTGAAATGTGTAGGTAATAATCATGTCTTAAGGCGCTGTTCTTTTTGCTTCTTTAAATAAATGACGTCTGAAACATAAAAGGTATGACAATCTCAGTTACGCCTTTGTGGACCAATGCCGTACAAGATAATAATTCATTCACCTTACTATTAGTATCCGACTGAAGCTTCGGCTTCGGCCACCTTCGGCTAAAAATCCATCTTCGGCGTGATCTTCGGCTTCGGCCGAAGGTCTCGCCGAAGGTCCAGAAACAGTCGGAATTAAACAAACTGTTACGAAAGAGTGAGAGATACCACTACCATCGAGAGAAAAGCAGCGTGAGCCATTTTACGCCGATATTCTTCTTTAGGTGTGGATAATATTGAAAAAAAATATTATTTTACTAAGAGTTCACAAACCTTCGGCTTCGGCTTCGGCCGAAGGTTGTGGAGATGGCCGATTAATCGGCTTCGGCTTCGGCCAAAAATAGACCTTCGGTCGGACACTACTTACTATTTAAAACATTAGTCTTTTATTCTTAGAGCGCCATTTTGTGCTGAGATGAATAACAAAATTTTTTGTCGTGGAACTATAGGCAAGTGATTTAGTGCAATTATGTAGTAGTATTGTACATTTTATTTTACTGAATATATACAATATAAACGATTGGAAACACACATTTGTAAATATGCAAATTCATCGATGCCTGTACAGTAGCCAGAATTTATCACTTTTATTCGCTGTGAAAATATGCTGACAACAACTACTAATCAGCTCGATCATAGTCTAACAAGGATTATTAGGCTACCCATAGGTTTTAGAATAATATATCGGCAATAGTCATCCAAACAACGAGACCAAAAATGGGTTGTTGATGTGTGAGTAACTTATCAATGTGAGCGTAAAAAGTGCGTCCAAATGTCAACTTTTACTTAATTATTGTGCATGTGTATTATAAACATCCTGAGAATCGCTTACTCGCGGTCGCGCTTTCGGTGATGATTAATAGTTATTGACTTGTATATATGGATGAGACATATTCTTCTATACGTACAATTGCTTAAATAAATATTAGGCATTTCGACGGCGCACACATAAACATATATCTGTCTCGTTCTTACTCAGCGCTGTCACTCGCATGAAAACAGTATAACAGTATTTCAGTGCGTACATAAAGTGAATGAACACGGAAATAGGATAACCCGATAATACCGACTGACGCCAAATTTCTCGCAAAGTATGGCGGATTTTTTGTCAGTTCAGCCAGTAAAAAAGTGTAGGGAAAAATTTTACCGACAAAATTTCTTTGCGGAATTTTCTAAACAAATTAGTTTTATTTCATGACAAGTAAAATCCTATTATAAATTCACCAAATATGTAAAAAATAGCTGATCTTAGACTGAAAGTCATAAGAGATGCAGTTGTAACTAAAAATATGTTCTGAAGATGTTTCGTTTTGTATATCACACGGTCCCTTAATAAGTTTAAAATTTGAATCATTCTTATTTATTGTGGGGCGCACCTATCTAGAGGTATGTTGCAGCAGTAATTTACTTAATTTAGAGTCAGGAACTTAATTAAAATAGTTTGTAAAATAGAGGTAAGTAGTCTAAGAAAAACATGTACTCTTATTTTGACATCCAAAACAGAATATTTAGCATAACAATATACTTACTTCCTATTTAAGTATTAATTCTACAAATAATAAATATTCAATTAAATTTAAAATCCTTTATCACCTAGAATTTTTATAAGTGTTCTTCAAAACATTATGATGACTCTGAAATGGGAAAACAAAGGTATACGCATAAATGACATCTTTTTAAATAATCTTAGATTTGCTGACGACATTGTACTGTTTGCTGAAAGTGCATTACAACAGGAAACAATGATAAAAGAAATACATGCTGTCAGTTATAACATCGGTTTACAATTAAACACAACGAAAACCAAAGTGATGACAAACCATAAAATAGTTCCCCTAAATGTTGACAACAATCCACTAGAATATGTGCAACAATATATATATCTAGGCAAACAAATATCATTAAGAAAGTCTAGACATAGAGATGAACTAACTAGACGTGTAAACATAGCCTGGAACAAATTTTGGAGCTTTAAAGAACTTCTTAAGTCAAATATCCCAATGAGACTAAAGAAAAAAATATTTGACTCGTGTATCTTGCCATCTCTTTCTTACGCGTCTCAAACATGGATATTCAACAAATACACTAAAAATAAGATATTAACAACTCAAAGAGCCATGGAGCGCAGCACTCTGAAATTGAAATTGAAGCACAAAATGAGAAATGTAGACATAAGAAATACAACAAAAGTTATTGACGCTCTACAGCACTGCCAAAAACTTAAGTGGAAGTGGGCCGGCCATGTTGCCCGAATGGGCGATGAAAAATGGGCAAAAAAGATAACCACTTGGACCGGGCCATCAGGCAAGCGAAGCAGAGGTAGACCAATGGAGAGATGGCTCGACGAAATATCAAAGACAGCGGGAAGTGACTGGATTGAAAAGGCAACTAATAAAGAAATGTGGAGAAAAATGGAGGAGGCCTTTACTCTATAGAGAGGTCCTTAATAAGGAAACAATTTCTGCATGCTAGTTATCAATTTTTTTATATATAGTCATATGTAGTAATATTGTATATTTATATATGTATTATCTGAAACCTTGCTTGTAACATTGTTAAGGAAATAAAAAAGGCTCTATTATTATTATATTTAAAATAAAATTATGAAAGTAAGCAGTTTAAGAAAACATGTACTCTTATTTTGATATCCAAAACCACATATTTAATTTAATTCTAAAAATAATTAATACTCAATAACGTTTTTAATAACATTAGCCAAGAACGTTTATCGATAAATAGAATTCTTCTGCGCAGCACTAAGCCGCCATCTTATGCGGCCAAATGACGTCACACCCTGCTTCAATTTTATGTCGACATGCCACTTCCGTTTCCTACTTCATTGTTATTAGTACATTTCCACTGACATGTGCCATCTACTATATTCTATGCTAAATCTATGGATTAAACCTAACTTCGTCATAAAACAAAACGTAAAGTTGACCTTCTTTGTGAATCATTTGTTTCCGAACGGAGTTTTCTATTTACATACAACCTTGCTATAATTTTATTTTTAAACGCAATGCTTTTATTTGATATCCAAAAATGTACCTATCTCGCGAGCGAAGCAGTTCTATTTTCAAATCGCCTCCTAGTTATTTCATAAACGTCGTATCTTAGACTATTATTGCTGAGCAAATCTCGACATTATTTCATTCGTACAATGATATTATTTTGCTCGTTTTCAAAGTAGTAAACAAAAATTTAAGCTTGTAATTCCGTTTCCAACTGCACGTGTTTATGTGACAAAAATGTGTTAATAAATTTTATAAATGTAATATAAATTCATCGTCTACTAGGAAGAAATGCTGTCATTTCAAGAACGCGGCAATTTATTCATAATTTTCGCTATGTGAGCAACTTGTTGCTAATTTCAAATTTGTCTTCATAAATCATAATTTTGCGTATTTTTGACAGATTTTAAACCTTCCTAAAATTAATAATTTCTATATGGTACACAAATTTTAGCTCCTTTATCGTTCTAAACACTTCAATTATTCAAACTAAGTATTTTTTTATAAATATAAATAAATAGAATGCGTAGTTCGCGAGTTCAAAAATTTAGAAATACTTAATTTACATGTGAGGTTTGGGAAGTATTTCAAATATGTTTGTCCTATTCAAAGACAAATTTTATTATTATTTACAAAAGAATTATAATTATATTTTTGATTGCAGATCTATAAGTAATGGGAAGATTATAATTTAAACTATTCGATCTAATTTTGTAGGCAAAAGAATCACCCGGCGAACTAATGGAATTAAAATGATCATTGTGGTTTATGTTTTTATATTTATATTTTTGTTAGGTAATTGTTGTTTTCGGTGTACAATAAAGATTTTATTTTAGTAGATTATATTCTATTTTAATTCTAAGGTATAGACATATACCATAGCTGACTTCTTATTATTTTGATCTATCTCGTAAGATTCATAGTTTGTAATTAAAGGGCCCAAGATCCGTGTTTATTTAGAATTTAAAAATATAAGACTCATGTAATGTACATAGAAACTAGCCTCTTGAAACGGTCTATATATTAAAAGAAACCACATCAAAATCCATTGCGTGGTTTCAAAGATCTAAACGTATTTATATAAAATTATGAACAGACAGCGGAAAGTGACTTTATTTTATAATAAGTAATGATGATATTTGAGGTGATAAACCTTTATCGATTTATCGACATTATTAATAAATCGATAAACGGTACATATTTTGACTCAAAAACTTTTTAAGACTTAAAGACTTTTTAATAAAGCATTAAAATAACAACTTTTGGCTCAAAGTGTTAACGCTAGTGCCGGCAATTAGCACTTCCCCGCGCCTGTCATCGACCTTTGTGATGAAACTTTTTTTTTACAACTGACAGCGTGCACCTATGGCGTCACCTACATTGTTAGTATTGTCTATGCTCTAAATGTTATCTCATGGAAAGTTTATATTCTGTTAAATTAATTAAACAGTATTTATTAACAAAATTGAGTAGTTTTTGTTATTTTTGTTTTTGATATTATTCGGCATGTTTATTAGTCGACAAAACACAAATAGTAGAAATTCTTAAAGCTTTCATTCCGTAGTTTTCGCGGAAATCAATCTTAAAAAAAAACAACAGTAATTTGATAACACAAGGTAAAAGTCCCGAAAGCTGAGATGTTTGTGGTTAGATACAAAAAAAACTTGAAACAAATGGAGTAACAAATAATTAGTGTTACTCTACCTACGCAATGTCTCTTCCAATATTAGTTGACTAATTATTTTAATCTTTCCATAATGTTTAGATTATTTAAATTGTTGGATTATTATTATTATTATAATAGCTGAATAACTCTGCTACAGATAACTTTTTTTAGAAAAAAAACTTTGAATGTTAATAAGGTACCGAAACTTCGATTTCTGGTTAAGGTTTCATAGATACAGTAACAGTATTCGATTCCGTGAAATATTTTCCAAAGTTTATTTAGGTACATAAGAAACTAGCTGGCCGGGCGAACTTTTTTCTGCATCAAAAGTGACATTTACAATGTTTACAATTAAAGTGCTAAATCTCGAAAGCTTTTTCTTTCGCTACATTAGGTATACATGAATTTATACTCTATCTATTTAAAAAACCGCATCAAAATCCTTTAGTAGTTACAAAGATATTAGCATATAAGTGGACAGACAGTGGAAAACCACTTTGTTTTATACTATCAGAATTGTTACAACAATAATCATAATACTGAAGATTTTGTTATTGTTGTTTGATTTGGAGTTTTTCAATGCAGATCAATGGGATTCTGATAGGCTGAATTTGAAAATTCAATGGGGAAGTAGTTGGCCTATTTATCTACGAAGGTTTATACGAGCAGTGGTGGCCTTTTGAGTGGTTATGGTATATGAGATCGCGAGATCAGCTAGTGAGTCATAAACATCCACGACAAAGACCTATACCGTGGGACCAGTCGATAAAAGACATGTCGAGAGTTCGAAACATAAGGCCGCTGCCTACTCCTTCAGGTATCAATGGAACTAAGAGAAGATATATTATATATTATTATATTTTGTAATAAAATATCTCCGATTGTTTATGTAAACCCACCAAAATGTAGAATTTTAAATGTTCAATCGAAATCATTTTAAATCTGTTTTGCTGATTAAAGGTTTGTTTTTCGTTAAAGAATCAAACATTTAACGTACGTGTTTACTAAATTCTTACCATAACGAACAAATCAAATACTATTGAATAGAATATAGTACAGTCATTTAGTATTTTTACCTGGAAAGTTTTCCGGGAGTTTTGAAATTTGGCAATTTTATAGATTTTGGTATGCTCTTGCCAAATTTCAACTTTGCCACCTCGTATGGCTGCCGCTCGCGCCGCCATATTGAAAAAATGGCGCCCAAAAGCAGTTTTTTGATAATAACTCCTTTTTGGGGCATTTTACAGGAAAAATATATTTATTCAAAATAAAAGTATTTGTTCTTTGTAAGTCGATTATCGATAACATTTAATATTTTACAAATCATTTTCTTATTATTCCATTTAAATATAAAAATTTGTTTTTTTTTGTAGTCTAGACACTGGAAGTAATGGATCCATCTTTCAATAATAGGAAGGTTTCTATTCAGCAACATACATTAGCTTTTTTATTAATAAACATCCTCAATGTTGTGTATTTGCTAATGAAATATATATATTTTTTTTAATTTTACCTAATTCCATTTCAGTCATAAAAGAAAATAACATTACAGAACAAAAAAGGCCCTATTCTAAAGCCTGTGATATGTGATTCTTCCTTTTCATGTAATTCTGTGTTGTGGGTGCCGTTGTTTTTTTTTTTATGGGATAGGAGGGCAAACGAGCAGGCGTGTCACCTGATCTTAAGTGACCAACGCCGCCCATGGACACCTGCAACAAATATAGTGTTATAGTTGCGTTGCCAACCTTTAAAGGAGTAGGATAGGAGGAAGGGGGATGGGCCTCCGGGTACCTCTCTCACCGAACGAAACGCGGCATGAGCCACTTTACGTCGATTTCCGGAGAGGTGGTGGTATTTCACCGGTCGAGCCAGCCCATTCATGCAGCGAACTGCTTGGCTCTAAAATATATTTTTAAATATATATTTCCTTACTCATGCGATGCAACTTTTAACCACAATAATACCATTTTTAAATATAAATCAGACTTTATAACACTTCTAAGAATTCTATATTCATCATATTTGCATTGCATCATATGTATTTTATATTACATTTGTATTAGGTATACTCACAATGTATTTGCCCAAGTAAACCTCTTGTAAGTGTCGATCATTACATAGTTTAAAACAAAGTCACTTTCTGCTATCTGGGTGGTTTGTATGTATAATCCATGTATATTGTAGTAAAAATGAAGTGATAATTTTCTAGATTTAGCACTTTTAATGTAAACGCGGTAAAAAGTACTTCTGATGCGGAACAAAGTTCGCCGAGTCAGCTAGTATATTATATACTTAATTAATTTTAAATTTGCAGATACTTAAATAAATAGGCTTTCTAAAATAATATAACATTTATTTAGTTACTACTTATTGTATCTCAGATTTATTAAAATCTTACTTTACAGACTATCAACATTGTCTTAAGGAAACTAATATTTCAATGGAGTGGAGCAATGGATGCAATGAATCATAGCCATTGTTTACACCATGTTTTCTAAATTAAACATTGCTACATATACGTGTCGAACAAAATTGTTGAAATGTTCAAATACATTTCAAAATTGATTTCTTAGCCTCTGTTAGGAACTAAGGTTGGTACTTAACCTAACGTGATAGTTACAAACATCATGACATTTTTTTTACTGAAGGAATTATAAAAATTTCAAGAGCCTTAAAACCGATCAAAGTGTATTACAAAAGTGATGACAGTCAAAGAAGCGTGTGAGGTGTGTAAGAATCGTGTCTTGTGGCGCTTTCCTCATTGTGATTTATCATGAAGTAAAGTGAATTAAGTACCTAAATATATTTTTTTATAATTTCAAACAGAAACAGAAGAACAAAATTAAATCTAAAATAGTTATATTTACGTGGAACATATAAATTATTGCTAGCACAAAAGGTTGTTAGACGAAATATCTAATTATTTCTTCACGATACACTTACGCTATTTCAGCCATAAAACTGAGAACATTAAAACATGAGCAATATTTTTTAATCTTTCGTTTCATGTTTTATTTTTACATTTATTTGAAATAAAAAAATAAACTCAAGTAACCATCCCGACAAATCAGCAAGCAAACAAACAAGCAGTGCAAACGTGAGCGGGTCATAATTACTAGTAACTACGTCAATAAGTGATCTAATACTTCTTATAGTAATTTTAATCATAGTTTTATTATCATTGGGGATATAAAAACTTGTAATTACCATTGTTGAAACTTACTTGTAACTACCTTTTGCTGGGAAACATTCAGCAATTGATGAAAGTTACATTGACCACGTAAATTCTAAAGAAAAGCTTATAGATAAATGGTATAATAACGTCACAGTAGTGATGGAAATAGTGGTAGCGGAGGTATTGGCATTGAGGTGAAATATGAAGATAACGACCACGATATTGTTCATAAGAATACCAAATTGATTGAAACTTTTCTCGCGACCTTCTCGGCAGATCTTGTCCACATTTATTATAAAATTATTGTAAATTTTCAAGAAAAAATTAGGAATTTAATTTAGAGCAACTGCCTTTAAAGTAATAATCTTTATAATTGTTGCATCTTTGTATGCGTATTACGTATTTTTTTTATGGAAGTTAGGATTTAATTTAAAACAAAGACACTTTTTTAACACAAATATATCATTTACTCGCATCGGGATATCCAAAACAAATCAACTATCAAGAACTGCTTTTATAAGACAAATACACTTTGTTTAGTTAACATATGTCTCTTTGTGTCACATAGGCAGAGTTGTGGGCAACATTTAGTGTTAAATTGAGGAAGAACAACTTGTCGAAGTGAACATTACTTGAAACTTGTACTGAATTGAGAGGCAACTGGATTTAATTTTAAATTCTGTGTTCAATTAGTTTATTTCAAATGTAGTGATGGAAGTGCTTGTGATTTACATTGAAACATATGAAATAATTCTAGAACGAATGTATCATAGTTTCAGAAGATGTGCGAGAAAGCTGGTAGTTAACACATTTAAGTTTGCCTTAACCTTGATGTGAAAGCTGGCTTATATCAAGAGAAGTCTACATTGACAACGACCGTGACACTCGCGCCGAGGACTTCCAAAATAAACACATTTAACAATGATATAGATAGACGTAATAAAAATATATTTGTCACCATTCGCCCTCTCTTTCGTCTAGTCTGTTTCATCTAGGTAAAATGGGAATCCTCTAATATTATAAATAGTCAAGTGACATTTTTATTGCACCTGTTGCAATTCTTTGCTGATAAATTTATGTTCTTGACTTTTTAATAGACTTACTGATGGTATATGTCTCGTTCTTGTAGTGGTGGTGATAGTTTCTGTGGTCTCCTCTATCACTTCTTCGTCGCCGCTTCTTTCTTTGCTCCATGGTCCGAAGAATTCCGACATGTTTGCCGTTTGATATATCTTCTACACTCACAGCACTGCACTCCGAAACAAATTCGCCATACATTCACTGCACTGCACAAGAACCTCACTAACAAGTGGTCAAATGAGCAGAGTCGTTGAAGAACTGCTTTTTTTACAAGAACCTTTCTGACGTGCCAATTTATAGAAAAATGGAGATGAATGATGTATCCATTTCTATGAAATAGATAAGAACGGAAAGAGATTTTTTGGTGTGACGGAACAGTTCACAAGCACTGCACTACCGAGGCGGCCAGAGTTGATCTTGTATAAAATCCTACTGGAAAACTGAAATAGTCGGCGCGAACGAAAAGCACCAGCCAAAACATTTCACGCGCCCGGGTATTATTAGTTGGACGATCTAGTCGAAAGAGTTAAGTGTAGCTATTATACGTTATAAAAATAATTCCCACATGATATTTGTGTTTTTTCTGCTTTAATAACGTGAGTATATGACAAGAGTTATAAAAGGTGAAGAAGCAAGTGAGGTGAGTAAGAATCGTGCCTTATCGTGGCGCGCTTTTCTCTCTACCCACCTACCTACTCCTATTTACCCCGTAAGGGATTTGGTATGAAGTTAAGTCAGTAAGTTGTGCTTTATAAATTAGAAAGAACAGTGATTTTTTATATTATAGAAAATTTGATATACTTTAACAACATCTCTTTTAAGCACATTTTCAACTCTTTTAGGTATGTAGACCTCTAGATCAGAAGCCGTGTGCTTGACCACTGGGCTACCGAGACTTGGTCATCTTGCGGGATAGGCAATACGCTACTTAAAACTATGTATCAATCAAAAGTAAAAAGCAATCATAAAGAAAATGCTACTAATTTTAAAAATTTAGTTTAATTTGTAAGAAACAAAGATTTTGCTAGTTTTTGAATATTGTAATACTTTATTGTATGCAACCATCCACAATAGCGTCAGCGTAGGCGCTGACAGCTCCTCCACTTAATATAAATACGTGCTTCACCTAACAGCTCGCGATAAATCTATGCTGCATACTTTGAGATTAACGACCGAATTACAATTTTATCTACTTATCGATAGAGTTTTCAGTCTAACGTAGGCGCATCATTAAATCCAATACAAATTGTTACTAGTTAATAAATGAAATTAATTTCAGACTTAAAACGGTGCAGATAGGGTTCAAAATTTATCGGCATCCAATGTGTATTTTTTTGCTAATAGTATAATTATTTAATAGTGAGATCTCTTTTATCTGGAATAAGCAATCATTTAAAATGTTTTGTAAACATTGATTCTCAATGACATGGTAACAGAGAAAAAAATTCGCTCTGAACCAATTGCATAGAGTATTTTAGAGAATAAAGTAATGTAACATTTTTTTTTGTTGAAAATATTTTAAAGGAGAGTTTATTTGTTTATTAAAACTGCACGACCCTTTTTCCTAAAGGTACAGGCAACGTTATCTGTGTCGACAAATGATTCCGGTGATATTTAATGGTGGTACCTCTCGGAATTGTTAAGTTTCACAACATTTTGAATACAAACGACCCTTAAACAACAGTTAAAATCATAAATAATCTTAATCTAGATCGTAAAGAACAATAATACATTTGTTAACTGTTACTGAATCGTGACAAAAAGGGTTTTGCTCCTCATTGTGTGTCTCTGATTTAGTCTGATAGAGTTGTTCTAGTAGATAATACATCTGATGAAATTTTTAATGTATCATGAATAGAATGCCGCCATTTCCCTTTTTTATTATTTGTAATACCTATTATGAAACTTGTAATGACTCACGTTTGGAGTAAATGCATAATTTCAATCTGTACTTCTTGCGGGATAGGCAAATACACTACATAAAATCTAACTAGTTAAGAGAGTTAAACAAGCGAGTGAGGCGGGTAAGCATCTTATCTTATGGCATTCTATTTTTTGTACGGGATGTGTAAAAAGAAGAAATATTTACCCAAAAGGTGTGAAGTTCTTGATGATACAAAACCGCTAGATGGCGTTATTTTAAATACTTACTCTTTCTTCAGGGGATGTTTACATTTGTTTTGAAATAATCACATGTTGTTATTTTTATCTGCGTTCTTGTTCTACACATGTTTTGTCATCATCATGTTGACTTACCTGAAATAATTATATTTATAATTATAGATATTGTTAAACTTAAAAAAAAATCTTCCCTTCTATTGAGAAGAATAAATATTTGTGTTGGTACATCATCATCAGACAACACTTTCAACGCAGTTTACACTTCCAAATAAGTCTCATAATAAAGCGGATAGCAAATTGTAGTTGTGAGGCGTTTAAGGAGAATAAATCTTGGACGAATGACCGAACCAGAATCAGGCCGAATCTGGCCGATACCCATGCCACTAAAATTGTTTGTAAGGCGTTTAGTATTCAAGTGTAAGTAAGTATTTTATAAAAGTCTCTAGGTCCAGTGCTCGAGCACCACCCTTCTGAATCCGGAAGTCGCGGGTTCGAATCTTGTTACTGGCTCACGCCAATGACTTTTCGATATTGTTTTCGGAAGTTATGTGTGATAAATATGATGACTGAAAAACTTTGTGCCCGATATAGCAATAAGTTCGCCAGCTATACCATTTGGAACATAAACATAATGCCGAGACAAGGCTTAACAACCGCTGCCTACACCTTCGGGTAGCAAAGGCGTGAAGTTATGTAAAGGGTGTGTCTTAGTTTCGTATTAGTCGTATTGCAAGTGTAGCAGAACCATAAAATATGAATGATACTCTGTTGAATGTGTACATAAATGAACTGAGAAGCTTGAGGGGTCAGTAAACCATCTCCTCATGAGACTAGCGCGCAAAAAAAAAATGTATCATAAGGTGAGAAGGCTTGGTCAGACAGTGTTCTAATCTAACCATACAAAAAAGACAAATAATACTACAGAAAAGGCAGCAAGGCCTTTAAGCTGTAGCCTGTTAAAAAATGAATGGCCTGTTTTAAAAAAAAACTATATTTTCAAATATAGATGTTTTTAAAAAAGAAAATTGTTTTAACGACGGAGAAATGAATGTGGGTTATATTTCAAAAGTGTCGGCAGGAAACGGTCATGACGCGTCCTTGTCATTGGGCGAGGACACACCGTCTCACCTGGCTTCGCCCGTGACCTA
The DNA here is from genome assembly GCA_905147225.2 of Euproctis similis. NCBI lineage: Eukaryota > Metazoa > Arthropoda > Insecta > Lepidoptera > Erebidae > Euproctis > Euproctis similis. Next base: position 16,378,591 of record LR990115.1, read on the forward strand.
CACTATAAATACTAACACATCCGTTTCGCAATTATATAATAAGATTTGCGTCACAATGAACCGTCGTTTTTTCAAGGTTATTTTGCGAATCTTCATAAGCTCCTCTTCGTTGTACGCCGCTGCCTATGAGCTTTGAGTCGTGTTTATCTGATTCACTATGTTTATCCAACTGAGTCTAATTAGACATTTGAATGTAGTACATAATAACTATGTATTTAAATATATTCGAGACTTTATTTTTAAACTTTTTACTGAGATTTAATGTATGGAATATAAAAAAATTAAGCTGTGTGTACTATTTCTTTTTCTAAAAAGCCGTTTGACAACTCTTTTAAATGTATTACCTTCCGTTTCGTTATAAAAACAAATTACTTTGAGAATCACTTGATCTAACAGTATAATAAGTAATATAATGTATATTTATGAATATAACGTATAAATTTTAAGTAAATTCAGTATAAAATACAACTATTATGTAAATTATAATGCATTCGGGTTGGTAATTTTGTGTGCTAGCAAACGGTTCAAGTTTAATGTACATTTTAATTATCAAAATGAAGAAAACAAAAACCGTTTACCTGTTTGTTTGTTTGTTATGCTATTATAATTATTATTTATAGACATTATTTTAGCTTTTCTGCTACATGACAATGTATCAACATTGTCATGTAGCAGAAAATTCCAGATTTTTATCTAGAAAGATGTCTATTTAGATACTAGAACATTAATAATTAAAAAATCTAATGCGCCGCATTTTACTCCTGGTGGAGGACAAACCAACGTAAAAATTCCAAAGGATGGTTGACGTCATTCAGGCGGTGGGTCACAAAACCACTGCCAAATCTTTTGACAGCATTGTGCCAACCCCGATTAGAGTGAGATAAGGGCAGGAGAATGATGATTATTTGAGAAAAATATAGGTACCTAACCTATAAACTAGTATCTATACATTGCTCCTATAGTTAATCAATAATTTGATTGTAATGTACGTTATACACATCGTTTAATTTAAATAAAAACCTATAAAAATCTGTGTATAGGCAGCGGCTGCTATGCCTCGACTCGCTGTTATGTTTACTTCCCAAATGGAATAGCGAATGGCGAGCCCGTTGCCATACACTGGTCACAAGATTGTCAGTCGATATTTGTCACACGCAACTTTTGAAAAGAATTTGCCAAATTTGGGTTTGAGCCAGGATTTGAACCCACAAAGTCCTGATTTAGAAGAGGGGTGCTCGACCAGACTATATTTATTAATATAATAACATCTCACAACATAAATTCCGAAATATCTTTTGTCATAAACAGGACTAGGAGATAAAACCCATTAGTTGCCCACGGGTGGCACTAACCTTGCTTTTTCGCCCGAAGGTGTAGGCAGTGGCTGTCAGGCCTCGACTCGCCGTTAACGTCCCAAATGGAATAGGTGGCGACCTATGGATTCAGAGCTGCGCTCGCCCACTGGACCACCGAGACTATATGACTATATAGAATTGATGGTAGAAGGATGTATATATTTTTATATGCTGTTTCATATAACAAAAAAAAAAAGATTTTTTTTTTTAAACTTAACATTTTGATGTTGTCCAATTCTCAGACCTACCCGTCATGTCTACAAAATTTCTTGAGAATTGATCAAACCGTTTTGGAGGAGTTCAATAACTTACACCGTGGCCGATAATCATAAATAGTACAATTCACCTTTTAGGGCTTAACGAAACATTTTTTAAACAATACAAGATCTCGTGAAACTGTAGTACCTACCTATACATATTTACAACGACATGTCACAATGAAAAATTATCCATCAATTGAATAAACATTTTTGATTTGTAGATAATAAAGTATTATTTACTCATTAGTGTTAACATGTAGGGAAACTCAAAGCTTTTTGGCAATAGTTTATGCGTCAGTGAATTGTTCAGTGAACCAGCAATAGATAAAAATAAACAAAAAAACGGGGCGATTACTTTGTTTATTGCAAATAAATAATATACATTATTATTAGAGTCCTACCGAAACTGGTATTTCGGCCGAAACCGAAACCGAAACTCACGTGGTCAAGTATAAAATTCCTTAAAATACTACAATTTCATGCATTTGCACCATCATTTTGCATTAATTGATCATGAAAAGAAAAATAATGCGTATACCTACGAATATTTTATTTCCAATCAACAAAATAACTTTTTTATAGTATAGGGTATATGGTGTCACCTGATGGTGCGCAACAAACACCGCCCATGCACACCTGAACACATAGTGTTACAGTTGCGTTGCCAGCCAGTTACAATAGGATATGCACGGAGTCGGGAGTGGGTTGGAAAGGGCAGGGGGAAAGAGAATGGGCCTCCGGATACCTCTCTCACCGAGCAAAACGCGGTAACAACCTATTTACGTCGATATTGTCGTGGTATTTCACCGGTCGAAACGGCCCATTCGTACAGCGAACTGCGTGACTCTACCACTGTTTCTGTACTACCAACTTCACGCCTTTTTCTATGCTAAGGTGTAGGCAGAAGCTGTTAAGCCTCTACTCGCTGAATCGTTGAATCCCAAAAGAAATAGGTAAACAATGAAATAGGTGAAAAACCAATATTCAAATCGGTAATTGTATTTGTTTCGCGAAATATTAAGTACCTATTGGTATTTTGAGATATTACTTATGAATGCTTTATTTTGTATTTGTACTCAGAAAAATCAATCTCTTCTGAGGTACCACTTAACTAATAATTATCATCACTTTCCTGCCCCTTTCCCACTTTAAATGGGTCGGCGCAACATGTCATCGTTTCGAACTATTCATGTTGCCAAAAGATTTGGATGTGGTTTTCAGACCGGCCGCCTGACGTTAACCGTCCTTGCTTGGGTATATTTGCGTTTGTAGAATAGAAACGGAGTTGGAAATGGAATGAGTAGGGGAGAGGGGGAGTTGGGCCTCCAGGTACCTCTCTCACCGAGTAAAACACGGTCGTATCTAACCGGTCGAGCCGGCCTATTCATGCAGCGAACTGCGTGGCTCTACCACTTATTTCATCTCATAACAATAATTACTCAAATCGCTGTTACACCAAGAATGTCAAAAGAAGAGTAAAGTTAGAAAACAGTGTAACTAGAGCGTTGGGCGGGTACCTGAGCGCAAACAATCTGCCATGAGCAACAAAACCCAGCTTGCTATTCACAGTGCGGTACTGATCCCAAAACTAACTTATGAAAGCGAGAGTTGGGCATGTCTGAGGGTAGTGAGGGTGCATGAAAATAATAAAGCAGTCGAAATGAGGTCACTGCGCAAAATTTGCGGTAGGTATGAGGTTCGCCGATTGCGTCGAAAATAAGGTTATAAGGAAGGAAGGTTTAAAAGAGGATTGGAAGAGAGCGTCTCTGTAAAAATAAAGGAAGTGCATACTCCGATGGTTTGGACACGTAGACAGAATGATTGATGCAAGATTGACTAAGCAGATGTACAGTATAGAAGCGGAAGGATGATGGAGTGGAGGAGGCGACCACTTACTTTCCAGTATCAAATTAAACGCGTTCTTAAGACAGGTGATGCCAGGAGTCTTAAAAACCGACGACAATGTTGATTGAAAGTCAAAGAAGTGAGGTATGTAAGAATCGTGCCTTATGTCGCTGTTTTCTCTGCCTACCTCACAGAGACTCGGGGTAAAGATATATATATATATATATATGTATATATGTATGTACTACTATATACTATTACACTCTCAACAAAGATAACCAACACCAACCAAGAAAGATAACAAGTCAAAATTAGTACGGCAAAAGTTTCGGCCAAATTTGGCCGAAACCGAAACTTCGGTCGGACACTAATTATTATGACTGCAAGAGGCCGTTCTAATATAAAAAAAAACTTATTTAATAGTGCTTCTGTACTGTATAATATTATTTGAAAAGTCGACAAAAGTTACATGAGTAATAATAAATTATTAATTACTATATTATAATGTGAGACCAGCACCTTTTATGTTGATTTTCTATTTTTTACGGGATACGGGAAGTTAATATATGCGTCACGATACCGTCTCTAGTCGCTCGTCGGAAGGCAATTGCCCGCCTCTTTAACAACTGCAGCTGATAAGGAACACAGCTCGAAACTACTACACCAACCACTCAGAGGATTGAGGGCTGGAATTTCCTCTGCTGTAGCACATAATAAAATTATAAATGACGCATATGCTTCTCAAATATGGACAGTTTTCTCAGGAATTTGATGTTTTTATTCCCAACCTTAATTTGTTCACTGATATGATTAATAAAATCTAATTTAATATCAAGTCAATGACACAATACATCGAAAATAATAACATCATTAAAGATAATTTTAAATAAAAATAAATTTATAAGTAACGCTTTCTGTTTTTATAGTCTCGGGAAGTTATAATATTTTATTATACATTTATATTCATTGCCAGGAATGAGAACTTCGTGAGATGAGTGGAAAAGAGAGGAGATGATAGGTGAGAGAGATTGAAAGAAGGGGAAGTCCCTAATTATATCTAAATTTAAACATGGTAAGTATTAATTATTTGCATTTCATAAATTACATTTCATAAAATTAATATTTAAAAAAACTTGTGTGGTTTTATGAAACCACCGTAAAAGTGAAACTTTTTTCACATTATAGACATTTAACTAAAAATTTTCGAAATATTATTTTTTTCGAAAATCGCATGTAAGTCACTGTTCACGTATTTTAGTTACCATAAAATATTGGTTACGATTTTAATTTACTTGCCATCTTGTATTTGTTAATAGGGTTTAATAAATGTTTTTTATTTTACGTGGTCACGACAATAATTCCTAGATGGCGCTACTAGGTTGCTACTATTGATGATTCTGCCGTAATATCGTATTATATCGATAGATGTCGCCCGAATCGACAAGTATTCCAGCTACGGCACTAGGGATAACGCGACACCTATTAAACGTTAACAACATTACAACAAAGGATCTTTACAAAACAAAACGATATTTTTTCCTCCAGTAAATATGATATTTCGATTTATTATGAAAATGTGACAAATACATATATAAAGAGCACTATCTTATCTTATATCTTTAAACGAGCAATTCTTGTATATATATAAAATTGGAATCTCGGAATCGGCTCCAACGATTTTCATGAAATTTCTATTCCAGCAGATGGCGTTGTTAACTAACACGAAGTCAATGTGTGTTTGCTTTGCTTTTATTACAGTTTATCACTGCAAAAAATTAAGTATATGTTTCTAATATAATATGTTAGTACATAGTATATATTAGTATATATTTATTATTCTGTCGGTAAGATCGAAAAATATTATTGATATTTCATTATTTTATTAGTATGTAATTCGTACTTAAATATAATTTTCAAATAGTATGTAATTCGTACTTAAATATAATAATATATGTATGTAAAAAACAAACAAACAAACAAACCCGATCCTAGAAAATGTGTCGAAATTGGTAAAGAGGACGGTAATTAGACGATTATACATACGGCCCTCGTGGTGCATCGGTACACCGCACTACCGATAACACAAGGTCGGGGCGGGTTTGATCCCTCGTCTGGGGGTGTTTTTCTACATGTTTTTACGGTATTTATTTACAAAAATAAAGTGTATATTTGGGTAATTAATTAATAATAAATAAACGATAATAGACGTGAAAGGCGCTCTGACGAGCGCCTTTCACTTTATCCCTACTCCGCGGCCGACCGTCACGCGACATGCAACACGCAGACGAAAAAGTTTGAGACGATGTAATAAAAGTTTCACTTTAAAAATATATCTGTTCTTGTTTTAATTCGTTATTTTACTGGAGTTTAAATACTCATGTAAAGAGAATTATTTACTGATTAATTCTGAATTGCATATTTAATATTTATTCTGACAATTAATATTATTGTTTAATACTATAAGTAATGCTGATTGCACGCCATTACAAAAAGGTTTCATGAGTCATGCAAGTCCCGGGAATTATTTTGTTCGCTTTAAACGAAGACAATAAAATTGTAGCATACTTTAAAAAAAATGTTTGAAATCTTATACTACTACTACTAGCTTTTACCCTCGGCTTCGCTCGCAGTGAAGCCATTAAATAAGTATCAAAGATCATTACCATAGAAATGAGTCAATATGATTTATTTATTTATTTATTTATTATAGGTCCTTCACAGCTGACAAATAATAAAAGTACAATTCATTTATAACTAAGCAGTACGCCAATTATGAAGTACACATATAATATACCACTCACAGACCAAGAGAACAAAAAAAAAAAAAAAGTAGGTACAATTTTTATCACCATCAATCGGAACGGTGAAGATAACAGGAAAGTGACCTCACCCACCCATAGCACAATGCAGTTCCTGGGCGTGTGTGTGTGTGTTTATGCGTGCGTGCGTGTGTGTGTGTGCGTGTGCGTGTGTGTGTGTGTGTGCGTGTGCGTGTGTGTGTGTGTGTGTGTGTGTGTGTGTGATCTTGATAGTAAAAAGGCTATCTCGTCGGGAAAGGCAATCAATTCTTCTTAGCACTTGTTTGCCGGTTCAGGATTTCTATTAATTTTTTTTTATAAGAAATACGACTAGTGTTAAAGGGATCAAGCGACGAAAAAGTATTATTATATATGTAAGGTAAACGAATGAATGGTGACATCTGCATGTAGCGTGTAGTTGCGAATGGGACCGATAACAGAGACGTGTGTCTGGTGCGTTTCTGGGGGACCATAAAGTTGATATTGCCCAATAGTTCTGGACAGTCAAACTTACTTTGAAGTATATCAAACAAAAATAGCATATCAGTCACCTGGCGCCTATCCTCTAAAGTGTTGATTTTATAAAAGGAACAAGAGTCCTCGTACGTCACGTGAGCACGTCTGTGTCTGTAATTTAAGTGTTTGATGAATTTTTGTTGAAGTCTTTCAATTTTTTCGATATGTACTTTAAAAAAAGGTCTCCATATTATACTACCAAATTCCAAGATGCTTCTTACAAAACTAAAATATAGAACCTTAAGGCAAAGCTCATCCTTGAAAGGTTTACTATTGCGTATCACAAAGCCCATAGATTTATATGCCCTGCTGATCATTTGTTCGATATGTGCATTGAATGTAAATTTACTGTCGAGTGTTATGCCTAGATCTCTTACTTCCGAGAGTCTTGGGATTGCTTCATAGTTAATCTGATAGTCATAGCTAATGAGATGTTTTTTTCTAGTGAAGCTTATTAATTGACATTTTTGAGAATTGACGGTGATTTTGTTATCTCTGTAGTAAGTGGTAAGTCGATTTAAATCCGATTGCAACAGTTCACAATCTGCAACAGTTTCAATTCTACGGAATATTTTCTTATCATCGGCATATAATAGATGATTTGAATTTTGAAGACAGTTAGGTATATCAAAAAGGTAAATATTATAGAGCAAAGGAGATAATAATGAGCCCTGGGGAACGCCTGAGGTGACACTCACGTAGTCTGACCTGTATCCGCCCAACACGACAGCTTGACGTCTGTTCCTTAGGTAAGATTCTAACCAGCGAAGAAGATTTCCCTTTATTCCAACGGCATTCAGTTTTGAAACCAGGATGCAATGATTTACGCGGTCAAACGCTTTTTCAAAGTCAGTATATATGACGTCAATTTGAGCGTCCTTCATATGTGTAACTATATGGTTGCTGAGTACGAGAAGATTAGTGTTCACGTTGCGGCCTTTGACGAAACCGTGCTGCGATGACGGTATACAGTTTCGCGAAGCTACGTAAATATTCTCGTAAACTATCTTTTCCAACATTTTGCCGAAGTTATTCAATAACGACACTGCTCTGTAATTAATTACATCTGATTTGGATCCCTTTTTGTGTATAGGTATGATCTGAGCATCCTTCCATCGACTAGGAAAAACGCCGTCGTTTAATGATTTCTGAAATAATATTTGTAACGGCCTGAGTAAACCACTTTGACAGTTTTTAATAAAGATGATCGGTATGCCGTCTGAACCCGCTCCTTTTTTGGAATCTAGTGATTTAAAAATATTTTTAAGGGTTCTCTCATCTATAGTAACGGAATGAACCAAGCCGGCCTGAGGAGATTCCGAACTCGATGACATGGTATGTTCAACGGGGTCAGCGGGCTGAAAAACGCTCTGAAAAAATTTATTGAAAGCATTACAAATGTCTTCACCATTAGAAAGCGTATTCCCTTCGTAGTCCATTTGACATGGATAGCCTGATGATTTGCGTCTAACTTTGATGAAATTCCAAAAGTCCTGGGGTGATTTTTTTATTAAATTTTCACATCTAATCGTATAATTACTATAGAATTCGCTTTGAAGGTATTTTATTCTTTTCCTTAATAAAGAAAATTCTGCATAGTCAGAAGGGTTTTTATATCTTTTCCATTTTTTATGTACTTTTGATTTTTCCTTAATAGCGTTAATTAAAGATGATGGATACCATTTCGGATAATTGAACCTACTAGATACACGTATTCGGGGAACATACATGTCAATTAAATAGTCAATTTCACAGTATAGTTTATCAACCATTCTCTCAACGCCATCTGAATCGAAAAAATCAGTCCAGTTAATTTTAGTTAAATGTTCATTGATTTTATCGTAGTCCGCTTTAAAAAATCGCCGAACTACCCGCGGTTTAGTGTTTATTGGCTTGTAATAGTAATTAATGAAATATAATTCCAGCGGCCTATGATATCTATCAATTTCAACAAGAGAAAAGTCGCTTTGAATACACTCCAAACAAGTATTTGAAAGAACAAGGTCCAGGATGTTGCCACTGCAATTAGGGGTCAGATTATACTGTACCATACCTGTATAATCTAAAATATTAATTAGTTCATTTGCCGCAGCACTTAATTCGGTGTTAGAAGTGCAACCAATGCCGTGACCGTCCTGCGTCCATGTAATAAACGGGAGGTTAAAATCCCCTATTATTACAAATATGTCATTGGGATTGGCTGTATTAAGCGTCAAAAAAGAATTTTTGAAATCATTAATCAAGCACGAAGAATTGGGGGAAGGAGGTATATAAACACAAGCCAAATGTATGTTACATATTGGGTTTGCGGATGATTTAAAATTGCTAGAACAATTTTTTAGTGTTATCCAAAGAGTTTCAGAAGACCCGTGGTCAATATCTGTGCGTTTTACGGCCGAGAGACAACGTTTCACACAAATTAAAACTCCACCACCCCTTTGAGGAGCAGGGCGATCTTGTCTAAACACCTCGTAGCGGCTGTCACAAATCTCCGTGTTAAGTATGCCCTCACACAACCAACTCTCCGTGACTATGATAATATCGTAATCATTTGCCTCAATATTACGATAAAACTGTAATAGCTTAGTCCGAAGCCCGCGCGTATTTTGATAGAAAAAACTTAAGTTACGTGATTTTATAGTAGACATTATTTACCAGTATAATATTAAACAAATATTAGTTTGAATGTAAAAATTAAATAAAAAATTAAGGCGGGTAAGTTATAAAATTTAGTAGATTAGTTGTATATACTACGCGCGGACTACCCGCTACACGGGTCAAGAAAGACAAAGTGACTAGCAAACCAGAAGTAAACAACCTTTTTACTGTTTTATGTGAACGATGAAGTATTGTGTGTTTTTCAATGTGTGGTAAATGTAATGTGCTGAGATATGGTCTACAAATGTGAAATGTGTTATTATGTAATATGTATATGATGCCCAAGAAATACATACCCCGAGAACTTAAATGGCATTCCTCCTGATATCTTCCACCGAGTTGATTAAAATTGGCGGTGAAGCTTCGTTGCACCGCATAAAAATTGAGCAGTTTTTTACCCAGACGAATTTGATATTTAATTCTTGTGCACGTTGTCGGCAGTTATTCAGAAGAATTTTGTTGGCTATTGTTAGGTGTTCATTAATAAAGACTTTTGTGGAATTTTCTTCGAAGCCCAAGTCTTTGGAGGTAATGCCTTTGGATTTATTTAATTTCTTAAAATTGGTGATAATACTGTCTTTCGCTTTTCTGTTCCTCAGTTTTGCAACAATCCTTCTAGGACGTCCAGCTTGAGGATGATGTGATTGCACTCGAGTTATAAACTCAATATCATCAGCTTGTATGTTTGCGTCTATCATTGTTGCAATTCGAAGCAGTAGTAGCGGTAGGTTTTCTTTTGGGTTTTCAGGAACACCGACTAATTCTACGTTCAAAAAACGGCTTTGTTGTTGAGATTTGTTATATTCAATTTCCAAAGATTTAGATTTCCGTTGTAGGTCTGAAATTAGCTCATTTTGCTGTTTATCAGATTTTTCTATCTTCCGGAGGCGCTCCTCGTAGGATTTTACTGCAGTGTTCAATCTGTCTTGTTCCTTTTTTAGCAGGTCCACGTCGGTTAGCCTTGTTTCTATATCACTTAATCTGTGGTTAAGCTCCTCAATGACTTGGTTGCTGAGTCTAGAGTTTAGGTCGCTAACCTCGCTGCGCAGCCTCTCGACGAGACCAGGCAGATCAGACAACGATGCCAGCATTGCTTCTATCTTTTTAAGCATGGTCGAGTCGGCGCCGCTAACATCAAATGGCTTGCCTTGTGCAGGATTTCTGGGGGAACTCAGTGGCGCATTGTTTTTACAGTCCGGACAAAGCCAGGTGGCTTGTCTCTCAGATCCCAGTCTTCTCCAGCCAACTTCTGTGAGGGCGACGCAATGATAGTGATAGACCAAATGACATTTTGAGCAGACCGCTCCATCCTGCACTTTGTCGTTACATTTTATGCAATTTGGGTTCATACCGAAGGTTGGTGACGTCTGATTGTGGCTTGGGATCTATGTGAGCGAGACAAAATATCGTAGCTGTCTTGATCACTCGAAGAGGTGGAGTCCACGTGCAGCGGCAGGGCGAAGAACAGATTAGCCTATGTGCGGCCACGAACAACAAAGCAATCAAAGTTATAACTTTAAAGTGATTAGGTTAATTTTTAATTGACACTGATAATATGTTTTTATTAAGAATCTTAGCACACGTCTGCTCTCGGTCGCTGTTTATTCGATGATAACTCTATTTTATTGCTTGGATGGGATTATCAATTTTTTAAATTACAACATGCAATGATGTTTAAAAAACTTACAATATACTATATCGAAATGCAATAACAAACGGAAAAATATATTTTCTCTGTAACAAAAATAAATAATTTTAGACTTTAACAATTGTTTAAGATATAAATGCAGAGTAATAATGTATGATATTTTAAACAAAAAAAAGAAGAAAAAAAGTACCATATGTTACTTCTAATACCTCCAAGAATATGTGTACAAAGTTCCATGATGATCAGTTGAGTAGTTAATAATACTAATATTAGTGTAGTATTTAAAACATATGTCTTAGCAGAGTCATAATCGGTACCTAATTCATATTGTGCAAACTGACAAAAACCATCAGCAGCATACTTCAAAGGGGAACGCTCTGAGACACCCACACATTTTTGAATTCATACCTACACAGTAATACACATACACACGTCTTTAATATTTTTAACGGAAATTAACGTCATATTTACTTTCATGTTCGACTTTTAAAATATTTAATTGTATTTTCATTTTTTTTTGTTTTTCTTCATGTTGAGTCAAGTCAGATAGTCAGTCAGATAAAGTGAAAGAAATAATTTTCACCCATTAAAGCAATTTCCTACTCTCTCTCAGAATCCACCCTCTAACCAAATATATTCGCGACCACTGTTGATCGATATATTTTATCTCTAGCTTCGTCATTTGGAGAGCTAACATTCAAAAGTTTGTATTGTTTGGAGATATCACAATAGTTATGTTTAATAGTGAAAAAATTACTTTGCTACAAGTAGCGACATCTATCTGAAGTGTTGCGAACTATGAGTAACTTTAACAACGTTGTAAATTTTACTAATACTGTTACTATTTTTATAGTGCTGTAATGTTTTTAACGAACTCCTGCACATTTTTAAGATGATGAATAGCATAATTTGTGTCCTCTTCACGGCCCTAATTTCAGTATCGTTAACTCCAGTTCCGCATTCCTTCATACTTTAGGATGATTTTAGCATTAATATTTATTATTGTAACTTATATACAAAGAGTTTATTGCAACACCGAAATAACATTGCTAATCATTTCTATTTTTTAGAAATCCTATTACTCAAATGGGAATAAACCTATACGAAAATTTTATCTTGGATATCTTGTTGGATATTCAAGTTATTAAAATTATATTTGTATACTAAAAATAGCAACTTGGCGCTGCAAAAGCTTATTCACATTTATGACAAAGCAGTGATTAAAATTACGCTTATTGTACGTACTAATTTTCGTCACAAACAAAGAACGTAGAGTCAAGAAAAGTGGCGTAGGTGACCTGCCCACGTAACAGTAAAAATTTTAAAATTGTAAAACACCAGAAGAATAATTATTGTCTTTAATGTGAGTAACTCATTTATCATCACAATACAATAGTATTGCTGTAGCATATTAATAATAAAATCTTGGACCCAATATATACAGCGCCCTCTAGTTCCAAGCTAAGCAACTAAATGCTTATGTTATGGAAGCTGGATATCGGATTTAAATATATTATAACATAAGTTCAAGGGCTTTTTCTACCCAAAGATGTAGGCAAACATAAATGCGAGTCGTGGATTATCAGCCACTGTTAAGCCTCGACTCGCAGTTATGTTTACTCCCCAAATGGAATAGGTGGCGAACCTATTGCCATACCGGGCACAAAGTTTTTAGTCATCGATATTTATCACACATAACTTTCGAGATTAATTTCGATAAGTCATTGGTGTGTGCCAGGATTCGAACCTGCGACCTCTGGATTCATAAGCCGTGTGCTCGACCACTGCACAACCGAGATTATTATTCATTAAATATACTATACTTTTATTAATACATAGTTATAATAAATAGAAGAATTTCCATATTGGAGGACACCTTAATTATTGCACGCGTTACATTATGCCTTAGTGATGCATGTTACTGGTTTAATTTTAAAAACATATTGTAAAATATTTTATTGAGATTGAAGCTTTTTTTATGTGTCTGCGGATTGACGTTCGCCGACCGCTTAATATGAGAGTATTGCTATTGAAGTAAAAGTAAGAACGGGCATGCTTCGATGGTTTCAACATGTAGAAAGAAGGAATTATTCAAATTGACTTAGCAGATATGCAATTCAAAAGTGGAAGGATCTAAGAGTTCACACTTTCCATCTCCAGATGAAAGAAAGTGTCCTTGCAGACATGACAGGAGCTATAATATCGAATGCTTAGACTTGCTTTACAAGCTTGTTTTACAAGTATCAAGTCTAAATTGCAAACAGACGTTCGATAACAATGTTGACCTCTAAATTCACAAATAGTCTAGCCGTGATAATGATCTTGGTTAGTTCAATTCTAATCAATTGTCACCACTAAATACTCTGAAGTGACAACTGACAAGCTAATGTCAAAGTATTGATTGATATGAGTTCATTGCTATCAATCTCATATTAGACGGACATTGGCAAAATACGAACTGATATGCCAGTGTAGCCATAAAACAAAAGTTAAATCTATCAATCTCTTATGTCTTGGAGACGTTCAGAAACATGTCAAATTAAATTGTTGATATTATTTATGATAATATACAAAGGACAACTAATAATAACTGCCATATTACAAAACAGCAACTGCATAAACAAGTCTAGTTATTCGTTTATTACTGCTCTTAAACAAGCTGCTCGATATATAGCTAAATAATATCAGTATATATAAAAATCCTTTTTGCCTTAACACACAATTTGTAAAACAAAATATAACCAAGATACATTTTTACATTAAAATATGTAAAATGTTTACGGTCACGCCTGATATCCTGCCTATCTTCGTATTACGAATTTTGTCCCGGAAAGGGATTCCCAACACAGCCCGCTCCACAGCACGTTGAGCGACTTTGAGCTTTGTTATGAGACCAACATACTTAGACCACATCTCGATTCGATTCCCGGCCTTAGTACAAATTATTAAAATGAGATGGAGTTACGATGAGCATTCACATGATGGACGTCTCTTTGGAAATTAAAAGGTAATCATAATAAGGCATAATTTGGTTCAAAATCAATGTAAGTCGGAACCACAACAGAAAGCTGCCGAAATTGCTGGATATTAAAAGTAAAAGGAAATTATTCTCATTATTTAGGTATGTTTAAACAATACATACGTTTCTTATACTTGCTAAGTGTTACCGCACTTATTTATATTCTAAGCACGCGTGTTACGCTTTATCGATTGAGATAAAAGTGAAAATAATGTTCTTAAAAAGTGGCATTCAAACACAACAATGTTAATAGTTACATTGTTTGATTTTGTATTTATTGAACGTGAATTAGATTTATTCTTGTACTTTACGCTTTTCATGTCGAAAAGTGTAGAAATTATTGTTCGATATGTAAAGATAAATGTTCGAATTGGTCGTTGTCGTGGTATTTCACCGGTCGTGCCAGCCCATTCATGCAGCGAACTGCTTGGCTCTACCACTGTTGAATTGTATAATTATATTAAATTCACTTGTGTATTTTCTAAATTAAAATAATTGTTTTACTAGCAAATATAGTTATAGTATATTAGACGCTTATTAATTTACAGTATTGTAAATAACATATTTCTTGGTATGCTGAGATTAGGTATGCGTTTTATTTTTGCCATTTTAAAGGTTCATAATTGCCAGAAACTATTAATTTGATTAAAGCTATAAACGTATAATTTAATGACAATATAAATTTACGTATTCTGAATAGTCCTGTGGTTTAGAACCTGGTTTTGTTCGGAAGATTCCGAGTTAAAATATTTGTTTACTTAAATTACTTTTCGGAAAACTTTTCTAAAGATAAATTGGTATATGCTCGACAACCTCATGTAAGACAAACTGAAGACATGACTATTGTTTTGATACACAAATTAGAGAATTACTTTTACTTGACTTATTGAGATGACCAATAAAGCATGTAATAGAATGATATCGGCACTTTATCAACCAAAACTGTAAGCATAGATCGAATAAACTAGCAAACTAAATAATTTAGCAATATGTAAGAGTGATTCAAATGTTACTAGACTACTGGACGGTCCAGGTTTCTTTCAGTATCCAGTTTTTTGGTCCAGTCTGGACCAAAAAACTGAAAGAATGCTGAAAGAATATAATTTAGTTTAACACACGTAAGTAGCACAGACAAAACATCCCTTCTAAAATTGAAATTTGAATTGTACTGAGCTGAGCTTGTGTCGATTAGTTGAGACTTTATTCATTCACTCATTCAAGAGACGTAGATTTTTATTTTTAATACTTAACTAGTTACTTCCATAGAGTAAAAGGGAAACGGATAAAAATAATTCCAAATAACAAAATGTGATACGGTATGGTGAAACGTAGTTCGTTAGTTCATTTAATACACTATATATATAATACATATATAATAGGTAGTTTAATTTCATAACACGAGCATTTGCGACAGACAGACGGACAGTGTGGGCGATGTCTCATATTTAATCGTTAATTGGTCTACAAAGATTACGCAACAAAAGTGATTGCAGATTTAATTTAGACCGCAACAGTTGTGAGAGTCACATCATAGAATAATATCAGCAATATTTTGTACTTGACAGACGACATTTTGTATATGGTTTCTTGTATTACTAACAGAGAAAAGGACCTATATTGATTTTTAGTACAAATTTTGATATTTAGTACAAACTTGATATCGCCCAAAGAATAGCGACACTATATTTTTGTGTAGATATCTTGAAACAGAACAAAACAAAATTGTCTTTCTAATTTTTGAAAAAAAGTGTGGTTAGAAATTGATAGTGCATTCTTTTTATTGGCTGAATTTGAAATAGGGTGAACGGTCAATTTAAATTTACATGACAATTTTAATCAGCCAGCGAATAAGGTAATGTCAGTTCTCCATACTACACTTTTCACAAGCCCTAAAGATGCTGTTCTAAATAAAATTAATCCATACAAAATTTTCTTTCAAAGAAGAGATAAATAGGTTCTCAAAGGGAAGACATTTGAAATGCTACTGACATACTGGGGCCTATATACCCTATATATACGTAGGGTGTATAGGCCACAGTGACCACTTACCATCATTTGGTTTTTTATTTAATCGTGTTTACAATTAATTATTTAAATAGTACTGGAAGTTCTGATGACTGTTGCTATTGTTGAATGAGTGAATGAATGATTCTAAGACATAGAGGCTTCCATTAACACTAAGGCCCGTAAGATCAATCATAGTTAAAACTGTCGATTTTCTAAACTATAGTCAATTTTAATCTAGAGTTTAAACCTGCCTCGTAAGATCAACAGCGAAATGGACATAGATTACGTAAACTAAGTTTAGTTTTCGACAGATGGCAACATTTGGTTATTTAATGTCCATATTTCGCTCATCATTCACTCTTTTGTACATTGTCTGTGGCATATTTCGTGAAAAAACTCTTTTTCTCTTTCTTTTATGAAGTTTTATAGTGTGACCATAGATTTAAGAAAAATAGATCGGCAATAGTCACCCAAACAACGTGACCAAAAATGGGTTGTTAATGTCTGAGTGACTTACGGGCCTCGTGGCGCATTGGTAAAACTACCGGCTGCAGCACTGAGGTCGGGGGTTCGATTTTCACCCGAGCACAAATATTTATGACAAACATTAATATTTGTGCAGCGTCTGGGTGTTTTTCTGTGTATTATAAGTATTTATTTACAAAAGAAAAGTATATACATATATATATATATATATATATATATATATATATATATATATATATATATATATATATATATATATAAATATCCGTTCTATGTAAAGGTTGATCCAGTAAGACGTTAAAAGAAATGTTGATCCACCTTTTTGCAGCGTATAATTGGCTCTTTAAAAATATAACTGATATACTTTGATCCAAATTTGAAATGGAAGGGTTGTTTGTGGATCTGCAACGGTCGCTTTGCAACATACTTGCCATCAAAATATACAATAACAACATGTTTTTTTTGATCCGTAACGGTCGCAAAAATTATACCGACGAGTCAAATGTGCATCCGTTTTATATTCATATTCCTGCCGAATCTTACTAACTAACGTTGATCCGAGGCCATTTGACCTTGAACCCATCGACCCCCGCGCGGTGGGTCCGCTATATTTCTTTATTTAAACGAAATCAGCAGTAGTGTTTATTACAAAGTATTGCATAAAATTAATTTTCGAGTCAGAAAAGTAGGTGCCTACTTGATCCCTTTTATTATGTACTCTGTTAATATAATAAATGTTATTTGCATTATTTTCATGTTTTTGACATAGAGATATATAACTAAAGTACGATCACCCCGCTTCTGATTCCGGAAGTCACAGGTTCAATTCCTGACACTGGCTCACACCAATGACTTTTCGAAATTGTTTTCGGAAGTTATGTGTGATAAATATCGATGACTGACAAACTTTGTGCCCGGTATGGCAATAGGTTCTCCACCTATTCCATTTGGGACGTAAACATAACGACGAGACGAGGCTTAACAGCCACTGCCTACACCTTCGGGTAACAAGAGCTTGAAGTAAAGGAATAAAATTAGTCAAAAAATATTATTGATCTGGAAAAAAGTTCGCCGGGTCAGCTAGTAAATATAACGCTTAAACACTCTTCCGGCGCGGCCCTGCATGGATTTGATTCCGGGCTCACACCAATAATTTTTCGGAATCTTTTCGGAAGTTATGTGTGATAAATATAATTTTAATATATTTATAATAATCTTGTCCGCGGTGTATGGAAATAGGCAACCTATTCCATTTCGGACGTGCAAAGTGATTCTTTGGTCATTAGCCCCGATGATTTTTTTGAAGTTATTATATAATTCTAGTCTTTTTTTAACCGACTCCAAAAAAGTAGGAGGTTCTCAATTCGTCGGGATCTTTTTTTATGTATGTTCAGCGATTACTCAAAGACGTCTGGACCGGTTTGCAAAATTCTTTTTTTATTCGAAAGGGTATGCTTCCCAGATGGTCCCATTGTCATCAAGTCAATTTCTGATAATGGGATCCAGGAGAAATCGAAGGCGACCACCAAAAAATTTAGGCTTGTGTAGTGTGTTTGTTACGTCATATGTTGGGTATTTACTTTAAGGTATCAAAATCGGATGCTGCTGAGCTGATGATGATGCTCACAGAACTCCTTAACGGCTAGGAGCTTAGAAACAGATTTGCTATTGGTCTATAAAAACTACTTAAGGTATGTAGGGTTAACTTGTTGCTTGGGACGTATGCTTGAATCAACACCTGATGCTGCTGTGCTGATGATAAGAGTATAGGAGTAGATGATAGGTGACGAGTTGGTTACGGTTTCGAGTTGGGATACAGTAATACAATTAGTCGATGAAAACTACTTAGCAGTTTAGCAGTAAATAAACACGTATATCTATTTAAGTTCACAACTCATAAACACAACTAATAATTTAGAAATAAAATTACTTAAAAAAAGTCAAACCGACTTCAAGAACACAAACGACAAAAAAGTACCTACTTACGTAACTAAAAAGCGTTAAATAACGCAAATAATTTATCTACATAATACAATATACAAAACGTAATTAACTAAGTCAACTACTTTAACTGTCTGCCAGCAGTGGTAGAGGCAAGCAGTTCGCTGCATGAATGGGGCGGCTCGACCGATGAAATACCACGACCTCTCTAAAGACTAACGTAAAGTGGCTCATGCCGCGTTTCGTTCGGTAAGAGAGGTACCCGGAGGCCCACCCCTTCCCCATCTTTTCCTATCCCCTATCCCTTAAAGGTTGGCAACGCAACAGTAATACTATATGTGTGTTGCTGGTGTCCATGGGCGGCGTTGGTTGCTTACCATCAGGTGACACGCCTGCTCGTTTGTCCTCCTATCCCATAAAAAAGTCATCTTTAACTATAAAAATATTTACAATCATCATCTATTATTATTGAAGTCGGTGTTGGTTAAAAGTTACCCCGTATTCTATTTCGTCATGTGACTTTGACGGCCGCGCATATCGTACAACACAACAGACTACGTTACCTAGGCTGGCACCGACTCCAATAATAACTGACAATTGAAATATATTTAACAGTCTCGGTAGTCCAGTGGTAGAGCACACGGCTTCTGAGTTCTGATCCAGAGGTCCGGGTTCGAATCCTGACACTGACTCACACCAATGATTTTTCGAAATTATTTTCGGAAGATAAGTGTGATAAATATCGATGACTGAAAACTTTGTGCTCGGTATAGCAATAGGTTCGCAACCTATTCCATTTGGGACGTAAGACGGTAAATATAACGGCGAGACGAGGCTTAACAGCCGCTGCCTACACCTTCGGGTAACAAAAGGCGTGAAGTTATGTTATGTTTGTTATGTAAATATATTTATAGTTAAAGATGACTTAGTTATAGTATTACGTTTTGTATATTGTATTAAGTAGTTAACTGTTTGCGTTATTTATCGCTTTTTAGTTAGTAGACAGTTAACCTAGTAAAGGTTAGTAGGTACTTTTTTGTCGTCTGTTTGTCTTAATTAAGTTAGCTGACTTTTTTTAAAACTATTTTTTCTAAATAAAGATGCTTGAATTGAACTTGCTTGAAGGTAT